>CM023622.1:15023659-15713659 GCA_013358685.1 Antennarius maculatus
TACTTTGAGCCATACAATACATACACAGAGCCTACTCATTGGTTAGCAGGAAATCTAGACTAACAACTCTAGGACAAACTGACTGACTATAAGTAAGCGGGTAACAAAAGCTGGAAACATTTGTGGCTGCCTCCCATGGCTACTGAGCGACTTTCACTGAATGGCTGTGCAGAGAGAGAAAGATGAATGACATCACAGCCTTTCTTCCTCCAATACTTGTTTTCTTTCCAGTGTGATTCCTGAATTGTGCCAAATTAATATTTCTCTAAAAAAGTGCATTTTAGAAGAATCTAGTTTACTTAAAACAGATCAATTCGAAGTCTCTTTTATCATTTAATAACTGAAGAGTAAAAGTGAGTGTGAACAAACTCGTCCTGGAGGCCTGATCATTTTCTTTTCAATTAATTAAACACTGTAGTCATTCATCACAATAATTGCTTGCTTAGCTAGTGGGGTTTTGTTTTTGGCTGTGTGTTTGTCTAATTCAAATCTCTGATTTGTTGGAGCTTTGTTTGACCTCCTGATGAGAGGAGCAACTCAACCGAGCAAACACACTAACAGTAAAGTTTGGATTAGAAACTGAATGCAAGCAAAAGAGCTAAAGATCAAGGACCTATATATGTGCTAGTCTATGTTAGTGTGTGTGTGATTGTATTTATTTCGCAGAGGTCCGTTTGTTTATACATGCATCTATAATGGCCATTGTGTTTATGTTCAAGACGTTCAGTAATTGCAGTGCAGTTGGTGCAAAGAAAAGGAGAGGAGAAGGATAAAAACTAAACAAAAGGTTTAATATCTTGACTGTGCTCACTTTCTGATCGGATGAATCTGTATTATTCTTTGTAAGCGCGTTTGTTTTTTATTTGTTATGAGAAAACTCCTCCATTTGTGGTGACTTCCGTAGCCTCAGACTGTCGCTCTCATTAAGCAAATCTTTCGGCATATGGATAGCTTTTGTCGGAATAACCAGGAGAGAAAAAAAAATATAACTTCCACGTCTCATTTTGGTCCATAACAGAACAAAGATTACCACTGTGAGGGGAGCTTCACCTGAAAAAAGGGTAGGGAAAGTTATTCTTTCCACGCAGCTAGAGGTTGAAAGACTTTTTATTTTTGTCTTCCAAGGAACTTGAGCTATGATTTTCAGAATCATATTGATGATGATGATGATTATGATGATGATGATGATGATCATGATGATGATGATGATCATGATGATGATGCAAGAGGGGACATGATTGACTGTTCAGTGGGAACTGAGAGTGAGTGAGAGAGAGAGAGAAACGTAGGAGGAACGGGATGGAAGTTGTACTGACCAGACACTTTAATGGGTGAGCAAATTTGTTCCAAATTGGCCGTGAGCAGACGGGAGTTCAATACGCCACTGGACTACGGCCAGAGCAGAGAAGCAATACAAGGAGATGAAAAGAGAGACAAGGGAGTTAGCGGATGCAGACAGATGGGGAGGTGAAGGGAGCAAAAGAATAAAGGAGACATGTCACATGTCTTGTTTCTTTTCACAATACTTCTATCTATCAAAAAAAAAAAAATCTGTCTTGGTCTTTGCCTTCCCACACCCACCTTAATCCATCTTTCCTTCAGCAGTGTTTTGTGTGCAGAGCTTCAGTTCCATCCCTGGAGCCCTGCTGCTGCGGTACAGTAGCAGATTGTGATTTCTAAGCTGTATCCATTGGGGTATATTGTAAACCCATATGATTAGAACAGCAGCATAAAGCTAGAGATGCTGCAACATACTGTATATTTCTTATTCTAAAAATCTACAATACCCTTCCATTCTTCATTGACTTCTTCAGTGACGTCTTTTTTACACCCAAAAACCCTTTTTTGGGAAATGTAAGCTGCATTGAGTGTTTCCTCTTTCAGCTTTCTGCACACACAATAGAATCAATTACAGAGTCAGCTAATAGGTACAGAATGCAAGTACCCTGTGTACCTTGATAAATTAAAACCAAAACGCAGTGAGTAGTTCATTTGGGCAAAAAAGTCGAGGTGAACCACATCCTTATGTCGTCTTGACTGGTCATGCATTCTTGTGATTGCATATAATGAAAAACACACACACACACACACACACACACACACACACACACACACACACACACACACACACACACACGCATACACGTAACTGCAGAGGCATTCAGCAACACAAAAATATTCTGATGCCTATGGAAATATGGCACTCTAAATATCCAGAAATCACAGTTCTGTCACCAATCAGCTCACATGTCATTATTTTTCAGTTTTTACACCATATTTCTTATCTGACATAAGACACAATGCTGTCTAAATGCACAGTTTAAAAGATGTACAACTGCTAAAAGAGAACAAACATTAAACATTTAGGATCCACTTCTCATTTCACAAACTGCTAAAAAGAACCTTTTTTAAGATGCCTCTGTTGATTGAAATTCTTTTTAACTGTATAACTGAGAGGATTTTAAATCTTAGAACAAATAAACAAACAAAATGTATAAATAAGATGCTTAAAGTTTCCAAAATATCTTTTCCAAATAAATTAGGTGCAGTACACAAAAGAGATGAGGACAATAGATAGAGATATACCACAGAAACCCACGGAATAAGCAAAGAAAAGAACAAGGAGTTAAAAAAAAAAAAAAAAACTATAACGGTTTCTTAATAGCAAAATTCACAATTTCAGAACTAGGTTGCTTTCATCCACATATTTCAGAAAATATGTGGATGAGCTTCTGAAACCTGCTCTGGAAACAAAAGCAACCACCAGAATGAGCTTCAGCCCAAACAGGCTTAAGCTGGGGAAAAAAGAGAAAATCTCTAAAATCCTAAAGCAGCAATAGACACCACATTTGCACTTTGTTGTTTTGTGTAGAAAGTTTTGAGAAACCAGGTTTGTGAGTTATGGTCCAGAAACACGGCAAGCAGACGGACAGTGATGCTCTCAATTCATTTGTGGTGGGGGGGACAATAAAGAAGCATGACACCGCCAGAGCTGCATCCAATAAGTGAAACCTTTCCACTCTCCTCTATCTCCATGTGTACTAGCCGAAGTACCCACCTACCCCTGAGATAACGATAGCTGGTGCAGCAATTTTGGAACATAGACGTGGTGCTTTTTGTCGATTGAACTCAGATGGTTTTGCAAAGCAAGATTCCAGAGGAAAGATCACTGAGTCCCTAAACGGTCACAGGATAACAGGGATAATGGCAGTAGATTGTCAATAAGTAGAGCGAGTAGGTGGTGAATGTGGGAATCCCCCCCAGAGGCCAACAGACGAGCAGACTGACAGCCGTGTAGCTTAGTGTAGCTGCATTGAGCAGATTAGCATCTATGTGAACTTGCAGCTGAAAGGCAAGCATCTGTCTGTGCTGATGTCTCTGAGGCTTATTAAACTTTTACTGCAGTTGAATGAGATCACAATTTTTCTGCTTCAGATTTGTCTTCTTCACTATAATTATCACAGCATTTTTCTGATACTTGTTATGACACGACCCTGACTCTGAAAATATTGGATTGCTACAGAAAAGAAAATAGAATGACGTCATGTGGTAATTTTTACTGCCTTTTATTGCCTTGTTGATGATAGAATAAAAACAACATCTTCACTGTTTTTGTTACTACAGGTAGTCGTCAAGATATGAACATCCGATTGATATTTAAATACTTACAAACAATTCAATTTACGAACGGCATCTCTATACCAGTTGTGTTTGTAGGTTGAGCATTGCCTGTATGTGCTTGCTCTAAATTTGTCTTTAAAAGTTGGATACATAACAACTTATAATGTGATCATGTTGCTACAAGTACAGATTACAAACAGAGTAATTGTGCTATTTGGTCTAGATTTTTTTCCCTTGGTGCCATCAGTGGATTTCAGTCAGTCAATGGTAAAAAAAATCTGCTAATGTACATATAGTAAAAGCAAGTGAGTTACATTTACATTGTCATGTTTGTGTCCACATCACTCACAGCTGACAACCATGGAATTTAGAAAATGAAGACTAATGTAACTTGACAAACATCGGAGCAGCGAACAGACACAGTAAACATGGTTTTACCGCTCACAAGACGAGATCATGACATGAGCTTTTGTTCATTCAGCTCATGGATGCCAACAGACAAGAAGGCAGATACTGAGGAGAAGAAACAAAGAGGAGTGGGGGGGGTGCGAAGGCCAACGGATATGGAGGTGGCGATGATGGAAAAGAAAAGCCAACCACAGCAACACAGAGGACAGCAACTGAATGAGATCTTTATCTGACTGAACCCTGTTGCTTTGGTGAAACAATCCCAGCCAAGCAGATTCACAGGAAACATCACCAAGACAGTTGATTTGTACTAGATAGCATCATCCCTGCATGCATTAACAATTCTGCACTGGTGTTAGAAAAGTTACGAAGAATACAATCCCTGCATAGAATCATCTAAGTGTTTTTTTCTGGCCTTAAATAAAGACATAATAGAGAACGTAAATGAGATTGAAAATATATCCAGTCATTCAGTACCAACCTTGGGTACATTCCTGCCACCAGTAACTGACTATAGAGTTTCATTCAAAGCCTTTGCTCAAATGCATGCCATTCACATTACTTGACTAAAAAAAACAAAAAAAACAAAAAAGAAAATCAGATCTGTAAATGTTTCCATCCTCTTTGTGAAAAGTAGTTCTAAGGACCTCAAGTTAGGAGCATGATGAAATATGTTTTTATTCTCACTGTGAAAATCACATGAAAGGCACCAGAAAGAAGGCAGATGTAGACGTTGCTGTCTAACTCATTAGCAGACACAGTACTGGGCTCTGTTCCAAAACATGTGGCAATTTCAGTGGACTATGCTCCACTGTCTACATTATTCAGTATTCCTTAAATAGCTCCTGTTGTGAAAAAAAAATAAATAAAAAGTTTAGTGGTGAATCATGCCACAGATGTTGTAGAGACATAAGTTATATAGTCAGTTAAGTAAATATGATGCTAGTGATGACTGGCACTAGTTAACTTCAACCATTTGAAGAGTGTTTTGGAAGCTCCACAAGTATTTCAAAGTAAATTAAATAATCTTTATGGAATAAGTTATGGAATGGAGTTAATGAGGAAGAAAACAGGGGAGACACGTAAGCTTAACACCTCATTTAATGATGGTGTTACGTTGTGACAGTGGGTGATTCTCTCCCCTATCTCCCATTAGGTGAAGGCCTCTGCAAGCTGATGGTGTTGATGCTGAAAATCAGAGCTGATAGCAACAGACAGCGGCAACACTAATCCTTCCCTAGTCTGAATTTGGCTGCAGGGGGAGTTCTCCTTTTCCGATTACCGATCTCAGTCACAGGGTGGATGTTTAACATATTTTTTCTTTCACAGAATGAGCAGCATTCAGTCACATGTCAGCCCTTACTACCCACCCGAAGAGGGAAGTGGTGGGCGAGCGAGTGAGATGAAAAATGCATTAACAACAGAGCAACAACTGACCGTTTGATGGTCATACATGAAGTGGCTGAGGTCACAGACACACAAATCAAGGGCCAAGTCTAGAAATGTCCTGAATACAGTTTGTATTTTCGCCTTGTCATGGGGTACACCCTCCTATTACCCTTCAACTTAAAATATATAACTTGTTCCTGTGACCACTGCGGCATGCCAAGGTTGTGATGTCGGCATAGCTGAAGAGTACAGTTACAAACACAGTTAGATGCACACACAGACAGGCAGACACACACACAGCTTGCAGTCAAAAGAGCACAATAATGCTTTTCATTCCTTCTTGCTCACATAGCTCTCTGGAAAGTAGATGGGGGGGTGGGGGATGGCTGTGAGAAAGATACAGAGAGAAAGTCAGGGAAGGGTCACCCCATGATAGGTGAGATGTGCCCTGAACACGGGACTGCCGGGTCAACCCCCTCCAGCCGTTCCAGCTGGTCACCTGCTCCTTCTTCTGCAACCTGGGGATGCAGCTAAGAATGTACTGAGGGGTCGACGTCAGATCCAGAGCAGCCCGAGGCGGCAGCTCACCTGGGCCTTGACTTCTACACGCACCCCACTTAACATGCTGTGACAGCATTCTCTGTGCTTTAAGCATTTACTTTACTGAAGAGACAGCAACACACTGGGGTTTACGCAGGCTATAGATTTATATGAATATTACCTGTAGTTAAATTCAATGCACTGAGACAACATGTAAAACAGTGGCGTCAATAAAGCATTACTATACCTCATTTTTGAAACTTTGATGTTTAACGTTAGCATAAGAGAAAGAAAGAATTCAATTTTATTAAGGGGAAATTATTTGTCGGTAAGCATGCAGATTGTGATTATACCAAGCTAAATTGACCGGATCCTAGCTTTACCTTGATTTTAACTTTAACTTGATTTTAAAGTCTTATCAATCCACTCATCTCACTTTAAATCACTAGAAAATGTCCTACAATCTTCAAACATAAATAATCATATAGGAAAAAAATGTAGAAAAAACACAAGGTTACATTTAACAAGGGTTCCTGACTCCTGGATGTTTGCCGGATAATACCAGATTAAAGAATAACCTGAAAAAGAATAAAGTCATTCAGTACCAACTTTTGGTATCAGGCAGTTTTCAAATATTGACACTCTTGATACATCCCCAGCAACAGCACTTCTCTTTTTTTCATTCTTAATCATTCTATTGCAGAGGTTATATTTCAGTTTCTTTTACTGTGCATCTGTCAGGAGGGTGAAATGATTTGCTGTCTGTCATTCCTATTCCTCTTTGCAGTAAAATCACTGCCAGTGACCTTGACTTTCCAGTAAAGGCTGAGGTGGCATCTGACCATTGCAGGGTCAACAGAAATGCAGCTCCTGGCTCTTTGTGTGACCCATTCCACCACCAAACAAAGGAAAATGCTGCTGCAGCTTGCATTGTCATTTTTTATCTTAGTTGTGAAAAATTCAATCTTGGTCAGATTAAATGGTTTCAGTTGCTGTTGAGTACAAAAGAATAAATAATGTAGCCTCTCTTTAATGGACAGCTTCTAAACATTAGCAATGAATAATAGCAGTTGTGACAGTGCCGACTCCATAACTTTTTTTAGCTTTTGAAACTGGACTTCATAACTTTATTTTAGCTTTTGGAACAATGTCAAAAGTAGACTTTTTTTTTTTTCAAGGGAGTAGAAATTGAAAAATTCAGTTTTTCAATTGTTCCATCATCCTTTAGTTGTGACTTCTGACAAATATTGGTTCTACATTACTGTAAACTGACAGTGACTTGGTTCTTCCTGCCCACGGGTGTGCAGGAACTCCCAGCCACAACAAGAGAATGGATTGTAAGGTTGGCACAGAGTAGACCAAACCCATAAAAATAAGCCCATACTTTTCAAGGGGGCCATTTTCTATCAAATAAATGACAAATATAATCCCCCTGGTATTACAGCTTGGCATTGATTCTTGGTGCTCTGCCACGGTTCGAGTGTTCACAGCCTCTTCTTTGAGACAGATTTCCAAATAAGAGGATAGGAAGAATGCCCTTGGTTTTCAGATTACATATTTGTAATTGTTTCACATAAGCATGAGAATTTGATCCAAGGACTTGTCAGCAGGCAGGTTTACTCCTCATGTCCTAGCTAAAAGGAAAGCAGGAACGGATTTTTCCTAATTTTCCTCTACATCACAACTGACTGGAATTAATGGGAAACCTATTAAGTATCAAAGGATTTCCAGAGTCATTCTGACCCGAACTAGTTGTTGTTTACTGTAAGGCAAAATCAAATCAGTCTTTGCTAAATATTGGTCATCTTTTATCAGTAATATCAATAGCACATTCTATTAAAATCTTTGCTTCCCATGTACAGGAAAATCTCATTTCGTGTTTGAGTATGTATTATTTAAGTATAAATAAGTATTGTGACACCTTATTTACTTGGTTTTGTAAGTGCAATGACAGGAACACACAGCCCACTGTGAGATCAGCAAGCTGACATGAGGTGCAGGAAGCCTAGACAGACCAGCAGCAGATGATAAGAGGGAATGATAAACCTGGGAGAATAACAACCAGACAGCTGTGATGGAAAGATAAGCGGCTGAGTGGCAGAGAACATTCGGTAAATAAAGGACCAGGGTGGACAGCTAAGAGGCAAAGACATGGTAGGGCTGAGAGGAGCTGCAGATGACCAAAGGAAAAAATGAAATGGGTCTTAAAAAAGTTTTCAGGTATTGTAGAGTGAGCTGGTAAAGAAATTACAACTTTTCAAAAATAATAATAGAGACAGACAAGGTGAGAAAGCGTGTGGGACAACTGATTCAATGGCAGACAAATTGCACTTGCTGTGGATCAATATTTTGGTCTTTTTAACCATGATCCAAGATTAACGGAGATGGAAAAGGAAGCAGAGGGAGTCTGAGAAACACCAGACCATGACACAAAGCGTGGTGTCTTTATAAAGACTTTGTTGGTAGGAAAATAGTCAATAAAAAAGATCACATTTAAACTAAAGCCAGTATTGAATTCTATGAAGCACCAAGAGGCACTAAAAGACTTAAAGAAAGCTTCGTTATTGAGAAACCGCATTAAAGACTTTAACTATCACTTGAAGTTTGTCTACTTTCAACAAATACTTTTCCTTTTGTTTTTCTGTCTTTACTTTTGAGCAAAATGCAGGACAAGTTGTGCTGCCACGTTAAAAAGCAATAAAGCAATAAATCAAACCTGTTCCCTCTGTGTGTCATTAGTGAAGCCTTCATCTATATGCTGGAGATCAGGCTCAACATTTTCCTGCAACCGTGTGGGTGATGATGGCAACCATGCACTTGGCAAAGTGGACATTTGTCATCATCCAACACCTTATTTCATGGGAGTACCAAATATTTCAGCATCATTGATCAACCACACCTCTCGCTCATCATTCATAACAGAGGAATAACACCGTTTACTGCCTTAAGATAAGATGAAACCAGCTGAAAATAGAAAGCAAGAAGTCCCAGAAACCTTAGAGAATAAAAGTCTTGTTTTCAAGGGATTTGTCACCCAACAGCACATCTTTGATCTACATCTGTTTCTACACAACATTCATGACTACATATAAACAGCATCTCTGGACAACCTAGCTAATTTAAGAAAAACTGTAACATAGAAATTCAGGTGTTAAGGGTTGAAATAAAATCATCTATTAACATAAGTTAATAAATTACTGTAACAGAAGGGCCAATGGATGCTGCTCAAACAAACAAAAGAATAGAACTAAAAATAGGACTGCCAAATCAGTCTACAAGTTAAAAGTAAAATGAAAACAAAACCTACAAAGTTCTCCAGTTACAGTGGTACAAAAATAGTGAACAGCACCCCTACTCCTAGTGAATCCTACTCCTACCGACTGGTGACTGACTTGTCCCACACTTTCACAATGTGGTCACAAAAATGATTACCAAACAGCGTCACGCAGGAGTAACCGAGGCAAACCGTCCATGAGGTAACACCCACCACCTCTGGACAATCAAATAATATTTGAGGTCTCCCACTCTGGTTGAGGACCAGGGAGGAGTGGGACGAGACAGGACTGGAGGGTAGCTAGGCAAGACAGGCGGGAAAAATACACACACACACACACACACACACACACACACACACACACACACACACACACACACACACACACACACACACACACACACACACAGGGCCGTAACAGTATGTAGTTACAAATTTCCCTAGGCTACACTGGGCTCTTTGTTCCATGGATGACCAGGTAATGTCATAAAGATGTCTCCTATATATTTTCTGCCTGTGAATATGACAGTTGTTTAATTTGGCAAGGAAATGTAACGCAGGAAGCAAAACACAGCAAAAAAACACAGAGACATCAAATATTACATTTCTATGTGAGGTCTACAATCTCCATATCACATTTGGCTCCTGGCAACATTCAGGAGAATCATTTTTTAAATTCCAAACAGCCTGAGCCTGGGTTTTGAAGTCATATTGGTTTCACTAATTGAATGAGACTTGCAGCTCTGTAATAGAATATGCATATAATTGCATTAGGCAAGTGGTTACATTGCAGGAAGAGAAGAGGCAGAAAAGCAAACAATAACATTTCAGCGGAAGGTTTCATTTACAGACAAGGCTTGGTGAGCATAAGCAGAGCAATATGTACAATTAATGGATAACTAAATCCACTGTGAGATGTATGGTATTCTAACATGGGCATAAGAGCAAAGTTAAAGCAATTTCCTATGGTTGACCAATTTAGATCAGCGTCACCCTAAAAAATCCACAAAAATAGTACAAGGAATAAAAGAAAGAACTATAGCAAATCTTTCTCCATGGCAGCTCACTGGAAAAAGCATCTAAAAAAATCACGAATGCAGTTCAATCTTTGTTCTTGCTGCAGTATCTATTTGTTTGTGTCCCTGAAACATAATACGAAAAAATTTGAAAAGGTTGCACGTCAGTTCCTGATGAGGCTTTATGGCACTCTTCAACCTTCTCCTTGTTTATCTCAAAGGATTGCACAAGCTGCCAGTGAAGATCAATGAACACCTGGGCAAAACTCAAAAAGGCGGAACTGTAAATCGAAAACACTCGTCAGATAACTATTGCCGGGTCATCACCCAACATCATTTAGATGGAATCCAATCCAAAACTCATGAGAAAATTACAGTCTGCATCGTTGCAATAATTATTAGCACTTTAGCTTTAAATACAGGACACATTATTTTGGTAGATAACTGAATTTTTAGGGAGTTCTACGCTTTGGTCCGTTCGTTCTCCAGGATGAAGAAGCAATTACTCAAACAGTTGTCCCAGAGTCACTTTCTTGGATGCAACACAGAGGGAGGACAATATGCTCCATCCACAACCCATATGAATGTTGAGCCATTGGCAAGTCTCCCCCTCAGGTTGTCTTCACACTGAGTCTTGTTTAATGACTGGGTAATTATATAAAGTCCTCAACAGGAAAATCCTAACTGCTTGCCAACTCAGCCTCGAAAACATTCTATCAGTCATCGTGATGGGTAATTACAAGTAATGGGCAAATAATAGTGTGCAGTGAACAGTGTGTGAAAGTGGCTTAACCAGGCTCTGTGACAGCCTCCTCCAGCGATAGCATGTTCTGCTGAAAAAGAACAATTGCACTGCAAGATGCTGAGCCAGTACACCTGCCACAGAGACAAGGATGTGTTTCTAAAGTAATAACACTTGTCTTCTTAAGTAAGAAGCAAAGTGACAAAGAAAAATTCACCTTTTTTTTTTTTTTTTTGGAGTCGCCTATTGAGACACAAATTATATTTAAAAATAAAGAGATTCAAAAAGTTGAGAGATTATTTTCACTATGTTTAGGTTTTCTTTTGCCCTCCCAGGTTTTGAGCTATTGAAAAATGTCTCACAGATGAAAGACAGGAAATGGGAAGATAAGATTCAAAGCGCAAAGGAGACGAATCCTCATTTGGAAAAGGGAAAAAAGGCACTGCCAAGGATGTGGTCTTTATTGTTTAACATCTGAGATGAAATGAATTTGAAAAAGTGAGTGAATATATTTTAATAAATCAACTCGGGGTGTCAAAGCTAACATCAAAACCCCCTCAATGCAGAGGGTTACTGAGAAGGACGATCTCCTGATGAAAGCGATGAACGAACAAAGCAAGGCGAAGTTCAAGCCCTTAGGGCGGGTAAGGCACTAACTAATGCATACCAGCTGGTATAGAGTGTAGAAAGCTCTCCTTTGAGACTTTGACTTTTGACCCACGCCGTGTTGCTCCTATGAAGAATACATCGGCACATTTTTAGAAAGCATTCAACACGGCACATATTGTAGGAGTCTGAAATGTGATCCTGGTGAAGCGGTTCCCCGAATAATGACCTGCACTGTGACACACCAGCTCTCTATAAGTCATAAGGGCTTGCGGGAAGTAGGCTTTTACTACATTTTTGTGATCACACATTCAAAGCTGCAGTAGGGTTCAGTAAAAACATTCAATTGAACTAGCACCAGAAGAATTTATGAGCAGTGATACAATCTTAACACTCCAAAAAAATAAAATCACATTAATAATTTAAGACTGATATTAGTAAATCTAACATGCAAGATAAATTTTATATCATTAGCAACTCAAAAAGCTTATTTCAGCACTTCAGATAACATTCGACAACAACAAGCAGAAAATTATTTATAGAAGCTGAGTGACTTTAACTTATTTATAGGGGATGGAGCTGTTGAGTGTGTGAGTACACCCACACTGGGCTGTATTTTGCCGACTGGCTGGCCCCCAGCTGTCACCCACCAGCTCCACTCACCCAAAAACCGTGATAAAATGAGAACATCTTGCCAAAAGATCTGATGGATCATACGTAGGTTGAATCCGCTGTTCGTTAATGTCCAAAATATCTATATCTATATCTATATCTATAATATCTATTAACATCATCAAATGGGATGGGAATCATTTCAAACTTGTTGATATGATGGAAACTCAATTTGTTCCAAAATATTGTGACATCTCAGTTCAATCTTTACAGACATCAGATAAATTATTTTTACTAATTCTTGATAAGTCAATGTTTAAGATCCTGACAAGCCCTGCATCCATGGAAGTAGGGTGATGTGTCAAAAACAATACTTAAATGTACTCATTTGGCCAAGTACCTAACAGTATTTGTGTTAAATCAACTGGTGGAAAACTTCAACAATATCAACCGTGAAGATATCTGATGCTCAGACAAACCAATCAATCTCAAGCATTCCGTGTCAAAGACAGAGAGCCAAATCTGGTTGAGCTGGTTACATAATGGATAGGTGCAGAGATGAGGATTACATCTCAGTTTACTGCACAGTTTGTGAGAAATGGTAAGGATGCACTTTTTTGGCTCTGTGCACAGCATGTTGTCTGGGAAGGGTTTTCAATAGACCAAAATTAATGAGGTGATTCGGGGACACAAGTCTCTCAGGAGATATTGAGATAAAAAGTGAGAAAACAGAAGGCTAAGTGGGGAGAAAGGGGGAGAACCTAAGGACAGGGCTTTAGACCGAACCAAGAGCAAAAGATGAAGGTGTGTGAGAGGAAAACAAAATCAGGAAATTGGGTAGAGCAACAGAGGAAGGGTGTCAGGCATACAAACAAGGTGCTACAGCTTCTTACATACTAATACTTCCTAAGACCGACACTTGGAAATAATATGGTAAAGTGAAGGAGTTTAACGTATGCTCTGCATTATTCAAAGTTTTATTCTGCTGGGTTTTATGGTCTGACACTGATACTGTCGCTCAAGGTCAAAATTGCCACATAATTTAGATAACAACTAATTAAATTACTCTGCTGAGATCTGCGACAAAAGAATTACATAATGTGCTCTCATAAGTAAAACCAAGGGAGGAAAGATGGAGTAACAGCCTGCCAAATTTAAATATTTGAAAATTCAGATTATTCAGAAATAAAATTCAAAAAAAGATTAGAAAATGTTTGGTATTCTGTGTTCTCTGCATCCTTCACACTGTCTTTGTTCTGTCATGTCAAACTTCATCTCTTTAAAAGAACTCATTATCAAGAGGGGAGAAGTTCAGAGACGCTCTGAGAAAGTAATTAACACGTACAAGCCAGACTGAAGGATTCCTCCATGGTACAGTCAGCAATGTTGCTGCTAGAGCAGGAGAGAGGAACAAACACGATGCTCTGGGATCTATGGTATGTACAGTTTTTCTGTGTCCCACAGCCTAAAATAAATAAATCCCAGTACATATATACTCCAAAGATTTATCTAATAATCATATTCACACAAAAGCAGTATTTACAAGCAGAATCATTCCAGATGTCTCAATCCAGCAGGTCTCATGTTGGAGAACTTTATTATATTGAAGAATGTAATAAGATCATAAAAACTGATAGATTATGTATTTGATCAGTCAGTCTCATAGAGCAGAAGTTTGCAAACTGTAAGACACTTCAAGAATACGAGGACATTAAATACATTGATCTCAATGAGTCACGGGATTCCTTTTGGATAAATTGAAATTTAAAATGATCAGCTCTCCCTCTTCAACTGTCAATAAAAATTCTTTGAAATCATAAAAAAAAACCCTCCATATTCTATTTTATTTTGTCTCTTTCCAAATCCAGATCTGTAAACATGCTGAAATCTGATTATGCACAGAATTAAAACACAGAACTTGTATCCACATCTGTTTGTAACATAAAGCAGAAATGGGACAAGCTTTTTACTAAGCAAGGCTTGGATCCCAGACCACAAACAACTGTCCCCGTCAATGTTGGGTGCTCGAGTCTGGAACGATCACTCCACTGTACCGACAATCCAAGGCAATGGGATGCACATAGCTAGCTGCCAAAGACCAATCTGTTTACCCACGGTCGTCCAGACGATATGGATATATCGTGTCACATCTCCAGACGAGTGGGAGGGTACATGCTATCAGAGTTATAATAAGTGAACTGCCCTTTCACGCCATGGCTGGTGTTTCTGTTCATTCATTTATTTCAATATCTGCTTTGAGTTTTCACTGGAGGAGCCGCCAATCTGCTTTTTTGATGTTTAACCACTATCTGCTGACTTAATTATTAAAAGCAACAGGAGGATTAGCAGGGAAACTGATCTGCTGCCTCCCCTTTAAGTCCACAGATGGTCTCCATACAACCACAGAGTAATCAGGGTCGGGACACGTGTTCCTGTGTGATTCTGAGTATGTGTTTATGCATTTATTTCAACAACACAGGGTGCTGGCAATGAGTGAGGGCAGGACAACACAAAGCATTACATTAAGCATCACATCCCCACCGATAGACTTCGCTTCCTGTGTGCTCAACCTCTTGAGATGTCTCATTGCCATCTAATCATCATAAGCTAAGATTACGCTGTAACTAAAGGCTGGTGATGGGCCACAGTCACTTGATACAGATGTGAATGGTATAGTAATCCTCTTAGAGCCACACAAGCCCAAAAAAAGCATATGGGCTGAGTGGGCTGAAGAACCGTTGAGTCATAGAATTTCAATTAAGGCTGCAAATGTGCGCTGAATATCACCATATCCTTACAACTATGATATAAGGAATTGTGTTCATAACATTTTCAGTTGACATAAATGTGAGACACAAACACTGGTCATGAGGTAGCTAGATAAGAAGACAGATGCTTAATCAATACTTTATAAACCTGCCAGCTAAAGTAATATACCCCACTTGGATGCAAAAAGCTTTTCCTTAGGCAATTAAATGTGGTTATCACTATTAACCACATCTTCCAGATAACTTCAATGAGGGTGAGATAGCTTCTTTCACCATTATGTTAACTCCTTTTCTCTCTGGGTGGTCGATTTCCTGAGGTTGGGTTCTTTCGGGAGGTTGTCTTAACGAAAACACACGCTGAAAAGAAAATTCTCATTTTATAATATGTTACAGCCAGGGAAAGGTAAAAGCAACACACTATGAGACAGGCCTTTTATCAGCACTTTAAGATAGCGGTGGTCTGTACTCACTCTCCTGAGAGCAATATGTGAGAAGAGGTGTGAGGGGGAGGACAAGGGGGAAACACTGGTCATGTCAGTTGTGTGTGTGTGCACGCCAGTGTCAGAGAGATTAACAAAGCTGACAATGAAAAGGGTGAGGATGGGAGGCTTATAGGGGAGGACGTCCAATCGACGAAAGAGAAGATCCGAATTCTCCAAAAGTGGCAAAGTTAGCTGACGAATACAGTCGCTCTTAAATAAAACAAGACGTTAAATGGAATTTCAGTTTGATGAGACGGGGAGGTTGGCTGTGTTTTACACAATCTTCCATTGAGAAATCCCAACACTGTGAGTCATGTTCACTGGGATTTAGAGATCTGACGTCTGAAACTCAGTGAGATTTGATGAGACTAAACACAATACCTAACACCAGTCTTTTACACAGGGAATGAAAAGATCATTACCATATGGGGGAAAAGGTGACAGTTGTTAGTGAATATACTGGATGATTTCAAGGTGATGTCAAAATTATAAAAAAATATTTACCATTTTTTCTCTATATTTCTATACGCTAAAATATGACAAAAGAGAAAAACCACACCAGAATCCCCCATCATCCCTTTGTGCAAACAAACACACAGAACAAAGTATTCCTTCTCATTCCGAGGAGGAACCAAGTGTTCAGTCTGTAAGTGTGTACGCACACGCATGCAAGTCTGCGGTGCACGGTAATCCTTGTGTGGTTTTGTCTTCATGACAGGAACACATTTGTCTTCATTTTCATCATACGGCTGCAGGAAGCAGATCTGTTAGGTCTTGTGGCGACAGCAATGCTTCTCTGTCTGGGTATAAAAAAACAATTCCACTACCTGGACGTTTGTCATGTCACCTCACCACAAACCAGGGACTTTAGGAAGGAAGTGGTGCCACATACCTCAGTGAAACTCCATTTCCGATATTTCCAGAATGAGGGCTCAGACTCTGAGCGATGGTTATGCTTACAGAGCTGTTAACAGAGTATGCCTGTGGAGCAATTTTTTTTTTGTCAGCATTTTGTATAATGGGGGATTTGTGTGACAAATGCAATTGTTCTGAGCAAATTGTACGATCACACCTGCCAATGACATTTCATTTGGTGCATAAAAATGCAGTCTCAATCCAGTTTTAGAGCAAAGTGAACACAGAAAATCTTTTTTCCTCCTGCTCACAGTCCTTTTTAAGCACATCAGTAGGTAAAATCAAAAGCCCCGCAGAACCCCTGGAAGCGTGATTAAGTCAACGCTAACATACTTGGACACTGAACAGATTTTCCAGGCCCAATTAAAGTAGAAAACCTTGTAAGAAACCTCTGGCTTAGCCTTGTAGATAAATGATGGAAGCAGCACAGCCATGTAATCACAAGGCTGAGGTGTCACAAGTGTTTAAATGTTCACAGATTTGATCAAAGTCTCAGATATTACACCCTGACCCTCATTCGTTCCCACACGTCTTTACCTTGAAACAACATCCTTACACCTCGTCAGACCGTGGACCACCCACTTTGTGCTCAAACGAGAATGGTGTGTTTTTACTTGGAACACCCCATCATTCTGAATATCCAGAAACAGAGTCGTTTTTTTCACTAATCGCCGCTCAAAACCTGGAGTCATATCTCCAGTAAAATACAGTCAGATTATTTCTAACTGCCTTCCAGCTGGTTACGGAGAAAATCATGGATAGAACACAAGCAAAAAGGAGACATTCAACAGGTTTCCTTCTCTCTGTGTGACACCCATTACGTCTTTGACCACCACCAGATAAAGTCATTACCCCTCACTCTGCAAGTGTATTGGCAATGAGATAGCTACATCACAAACTGTGAAGTAAAGCACATTACAACATTTCCAGCTGTTTAGGGCGCTTCTAAAATCAACGACCCCTTTTAAAAAGAGTGAAGATTACGTTCAAAATAACGGGGGATGCAGGTGGAAAACATCCAGGTGGCCACGATTATGAAAACAAGACTCATTCAGATGGATTTTTAAATTGCAAATAATTCAGAGTACAGCTACACAACAACTCCGTGAGGCAGATGAACACATAAGCCTCAGGAGGAGGTGGGTGGGACTGTGTGCATGTGTCCAGTATGTGTGCGTGTGTACACTGCGAGGCCTGGAGACTCCCAGGTCTATAATTACACTGGTGGGAGTGACGCTGATAGCAGAGGCCTAACGATATCACCATCAATGAGGAGAGGAGAGGAGAGGAGAGGAGAGGAGAGGAGAGGAGAGGAGAGGAGAGGAGAGGAGAGGAGAGGAGAGGAGAGGAGAGGAGAGGAGAGGAGAGAAAAGGAAAGGAAAGGAAAGGAAAGGAAAGGAAAGGAAAGGAAAGGAAAGGAAAGGAAAGGAGTTATACAGGAAGTAGATAATGCACAGTGTGATACCTTATCAAACACCAGCTTTACTAAATGACGAGGTTTTCATTTCCTCCTTCATCTTTATCTAATGACCCTTTCAAAACACGGGCATGCAGACACACACAAGAGCACAAAGCGTCATTTAAAGAAAGTCTCTATGATACAGCCCACACAGCCAGTGCATTCACACTGATAGTAATAATTTAATTACCACCCATTTATCGTCAGTTCTCAGATCTGTCATGTAAACCTGTTAACTGAATTCATTTTCTCACATTAAGAATGTAATCAGGGTCTATTAGTGCTAAATATCTGTCTTCCTAACAACCACTGGTGTATAAACACGATTTTATTTGAGTGTTTTCATTCTGTGCACATCAGATGCTAAAACACAAAAGACGTACAGCACCTCAATGCTCTTGTTACATCCCAATATCCTATAAAACAGCAGATTGTCACTGGATAATAAGCTGGCAATCACACAACTCATGTTCTTCATTAACATTGGAAATCAATGCCCTTACCATTAACTTTCAGTTAAAAATACCATTAAAATTAAATAACCAGACAAATTTAGAATTCTACTTTTCCTTTTTTTTTCTATACTGAGTCAGTTATAATTACAAAACATGTTTCGGTGCCAAAAATGTTGTGTGCACCTTTAAAATAATTGTTAGTGTGTCCATGCTTGATGAAAACGCTCGAAGGACTGGAAACCAATGGAACAACACAGATTGAGGGGCCGTCCTTCTGATGACATCCCAACAACAGCAAAAAAAAAAAAAAAAATACGGAGATAACAGTCCTTAGAAATATTCACTCTTTTAGTATTGCAGAGCTCTGTTGCTATGGGGACATGCCTCACGCAGCAAAAAAAAAAAAGAAGTTAGGCAAGATTGTCCTTGAGGCCCACTATTCAACCAAGGACTGTAATATGCTGAATACCGTTACAGTGTAGAGAATATTCTCCTCACCGACATTGGACCGGTCTTCCTCAGAGGGCAGGAGTGCACCGTATGTTTGCTGCAGTGTAAATATTTGAGATAATGCAGTGTCCAGCAGATTTACGTTGCACTGCTGCAAAATAATACAGCAATAACCGCAGTAAAACAATAACTAGCTTTAACCTCACGGGTAAAATTTTACCTGGGCTTGATTTGACCTTCATTTTGTATATTTTTTTTAAAAATGACTTAATAACCTTAGAATGAACTGTACATAGAAGGCAGATGATTGTTCAGTCGAACAAGACAGAGGAAGCTTTCAGCGTTCACAGAGCGGACGGACATGTCGGGGATCTTCCATCGTGGTGTTCTCCATTCTCTGTTACACAACAGTGATGCACTTCTCTCTTCCACCCGCTCTTCAGTGGAAACTCCAGAACATTTACAAATCTCTGGCCCTTAAGCTCCGTGACAATAAAAGGGCGTTAGCATTCATACCACTGGCTGGTCTGATCCTGTTATCCAAAAAACCGCAACCTACCTCCCGTTAAAACAGTGAAGTGCAGTAAAGTGTATTCCCTGGCATTGTTCCTACAATGGAAATTAACCATCAAAAAAATACTTTATTGTTTAGAAGTCATTATACAACAGCCTCTGACATTGCACCCTACTTTGTTGAACTAAAATCATTAATTACCTCCTTGACCCAAACCTCAGGTTCCTAAAGCTGGGACTACAGATTCAAGTGTGCAAGAGAGGAGTTGTCAAGAGACTGCAGTGGCTCTAAGTGGGTCTTTCATCTTCTTCTGTTTATTGAGAAACAAAACACGTGCCTCAAATTGGCCCAATTACTCAAGAGAAACTGGAGAGTTACAGCCTGGTTGAGAGTTGGAAAAAAAAAAAAAAAAAAAGGGATTGTGCAGACTATACAGGAGCAACTTTTTGACTTCTTGCTGCGTTTTCTCAAATTGGAGTGCAGCGACAAATTCTGGTAATCTCTAGGAAAACAAGTTTTTCCAATTCTCAAACATTTTAATGCTTTTTTTTCTTCATTTTTAAGATAGTGGACTTTGATTGAAGTTTGATTTTCTTTTGTTGTTACTTCCCCATTTAAAGGGCAATACAACCAACTCTGTAATTCTGTAACCCACTCACTTCTCCATAATAACAACATAGACTGTTTAGTCTTTGTATCGCTCATCATGGGTGTTGGGGGGTAGTAATGGGTTCTGCGCAACCCCTCTGTCCGTCTTCCTCACTGTGTTCTGATTCTTGAGCATGAATCTAAAAACAATTACGTCTGTTTTTACAAAACCTTCTTCACACAATAACCAAATAATAAAGTGGGTCTTTGTCTTATTCAAGACTGAAGACTGTTTATTTGTCAAATGCATGACTGTACTGGTACAGAACCAATGAAATGCATTTGCACCAACTACAGCACTATAGAAAGATAGACAAGTATAAGAAATAGAATGTAAATATAAATGTAAACATTAATATATACATCTCACAATATACATTCAGTACACTACACACAATCGACTGGGATTTCAGGGATTTTTTCAATGTCCATTGCGACAAATGAGACTCAGTGTAATATTACTTTAGTTTCTGGAGTTCTGTAAATCTCAAATAGTGACCAATATTTTTTAAACAAAACTTTCTACTCAATTTATTTTGCATTTCTTCTTTTCAGTGGTTACAAGTTGCATTTATGGTCATTCTGTGAGTAGGATTGCTTTCATATGCAAGTTTTTGTGTTCCAATTGAAAAACTGATCACACAATTCAGGAAATTATATTTTACACATCTCTCACTGGAAATGTCCGTTTTGACAATCTGGAAATTTTAAGATTTTTTGTTATAATTTAACCTTTCTCAAATATGCAATTATCAATAACTGCTATTAACTGAGACTACTTCAATAACTTTTTTTTTTTTTTTTGTCTTTCTTCAATGAAAGACACCCGTGGCGGGATATAATGACTATTTCATGGTTGTTATCCCGGTATTAGGCCCATATGTTATCATTTTCCAATACTATCTGCCGTTTGTAACTTCTACAAACATTTAGTAGGGACAAACATGCGGTGCAACAACAATGACAGTCGTAACAACGGGTTATAGAAACTTAGAGACAGTTAAATTCCCATTCTTTTGACGGACTTTAAACACAGCAGTAAACGTACAGGTAAACACAAGAGCCAAAGTTGGGCTGGTGCGTCCGAACACGGCTGTTGTCGTGTTTTAAAGTATAAAATGTGAAAAAATAACAACATAACATGTCGGTTTTCTGTTACTCACCTGCGACACCAACGGAATCAGCGTCTGTTCCACCGATCGAGTTTTGATTTCCAGGCCGGAATCAAAGTTGCTGTTGCCGCACGGAGATGAAGCCATTCCCGCCGAGCTCTCCCTGCCTGAAACACAATGAACGGCGCCGCTGAGTTTCACCAACAGCCTTTCCGGCGTTGTTTCGCTGTTGCAAACTGCTGTGACGGACTTGTTGTGATCGCCAAGGTTTCGCAATTGCTTCTACGGTCCTTTATCGAGTCGCTCGCACGCTGTTTTAATCCCCCCACGGCTGGGTGGTTGTGCCGCTGCGCCCGCTAATGTCCGTGTAGTTTACTCTACAGCGGACTGCAGCACACCACTGTGGGCAACCACGCACCGCACCGCACCGCACCGCACACCCCTCCTCAGGTTCGCACTGCTTACGTGCACCTCATTATTTCTGAACAATCAGAACGATCGCTTTGATTTTAATTATACTGTGCATTCACCTATAGCTGCAGAACAGGGTTGATCGTCATACTTGGAACTTTAATTTGAAAATCCAAAATAGATTTACATAAACAGAACCTGAAGTGTGTGAGAATCTAGTGACCTCACACTCCTTAAGGTTGCTCTGGTTAAAAAAAAAAAAAGAAAAAGAAAGAAAAGAAATATATGGTCTGTCAAGTATGTGTCGTGACAATTAGAGGCTACTAGAGATAAAGCTCTGGGACCCTATTTCTGAAATGTTTTTAGTTTTCTGCTCATGTGTGCAAAAATGCTAAACAATATATGCATGTACAGTTTGTCAAAGAGAGAACGCACAGTTCCCAATATGTGCACCAAAACTTTACTCTTGTTGCCAGTAAGTATGATATGTTGCCATGGAAATTACAAAAGGGCACCAAAAGTAAAAAGCTGCACAATACTGAAAATTTGTGTCACTTTTTTCCACATCAAACAATAAAACAAGAGTAGTTCGTTCATTTATTTACTTTCCAAAGAACGTCAACAAATAATAGAGGAGATCTGTGGACTGGTGAGGATGAAATGTTAAACTGTGGGAGCTGGCGGTGTGCATCTGTGGCAAACACTTCATCACAGATCAGATAATTATGTTACTCAGTAAATGAAATGTGTTTGTGTTGGGCCTGTCTGAGTTAGTCATAAGACATTTTACTGGGGCGCAGCAGATCAATACTGGCACACGTGCCCCAGTAATATTGGTCTGGTGACAAGTCATCCTGGGACTATTCACACATGGAGTTGGATGTTGGGGGGGAATGGAGGCAGCTTGATTTACACATTTGAATAAGGTTTAATTTCATTCAGCCTAATAGTTTTTTTTATTGAGAGAACATGAAAAGAAAAACAGTTTTCTCACAATTTTTGATTTTTGTGATTCTATGACTATAATCGTTTATGTGTGGCTTTTTTTCAGTGAAAGATTTTCTCAGAATGAATGACAATTATCTCTGCACGCAGAATTTAAATAGAATTGCTGAAAAGCTTACCATGAAGCCCATCAATGAAAGGCACTGTTTCAATTAAAGGTACCGGCCACTGATGTGTGCTTTTTTATTATTTCTATTTTATGGATTGTCATGCTGCGCACAAACAGAAGGATGTGATAGTTATAATTACCAACAGTTGTCATCCAAGCACCTCTCCAGACTACTTCTTATAATGAGGATTGCAACTGCAAAATTCAAAACGAGAAAGGAAATAACTAAAAACATCAAAAACAATGTTGTACTATCAGGTTTTGTTCATCTATCTTTAGATGCATGCTGTAAACAAAATGTTGAGGTTATAAAGACTCCATTGGATGATATTTTTATTCAATTCAGATAGAATAATTCTGCCAGTGAAACTATTGCCAAATCTTCTGCTGCCTAACGTGGCTCCAGCAGCTATTCCTTACTTTAAGTGCATCCAGTGGATGACGAGGTGGAGAGCAGCATTTTATATTAACACTCCAGATGGTGGAGAGAAGATATGACATATAAGCACAGTGGATGTCTTAGAGATGACTTTAGTTGCCTGCTTGTCATCATCGAGGGTGGCTGACTAACACTATCAGCAGCCGACACAATGGCTATGCATGTGTGTGTGTGTGTGTGTGTGTGTGTGTGTGTGTTTTAAGAGATCTCTGCTACTCTCAGGCCAGTATTTATTTCAAAACCCAGAGCTATACTTAAGTTTAAACCTCCTTGTTTACATAGGTTTCAATATGCATACACGTACACACAGCATCATGACATCATTATGAAGGCATGCATGCGGTTCGGCTAGAGTGAACAGGGCTGTGTTCCAGCTGTACTACCAGCCAGACCATATCTGTGTGTTTTAGCATTAATTGACTCTGAGGTTCTCCTCCATGTGATGGAAAGATAAGGAGCTCCATCCTGACTCTTCACGTTGTGCGACTTGTGTTCTCTTACTTGATTCTTATCTCAAAATAAGGTCCAAAGGCAAACTCAGATAAGACCTGATACATCCTGGGAAATTCAGTGGAGAGTTGGTGTCACATATTTTTGTTGAAAAGACTTTTTTTTCTACTAAACAGTCTCATTTGTACTGGAATATTTGATATTTGCCTCTCCACCTCTAATCTTGTTTAGGCACATTGCAGTTTGACTGTTTGCCTGAAAAAGCCCATGCAAGCAGGAAGCCTCCATTGTTTGTACTCATCGTTGGAGTCCAAGGGTATTACTCATTAAATGAAAGATGGTTATGCATAGTGTGTTTGTGGTGCTAACAGCTGCTACTGTGTCTGTCCATGCTTTAGAAGTGCTGACTTCTTCTCTCTCTCTCTGTATGTACAGCTCCTGGGAGAGGAACTGCTGAGCCTAAAGAAATGGTGATTTTGCACACTGCAAAATGTAAAATGAGTGCACTCAGTCACAGTCTCCCTGTAGGATCAGTAAATTGAAAATTTGTGATTCAAAAGAAGAATTGTGCTGGTATTTTTTTAAGGATTTTCCCCCCTCTGAATTTTAAAAATGTGACATCTCAAGAAAACAATTCAAGCATACTTTAGATGCGTGCTGTTTCCTTGACCCACTTCATAAATATTTTATTCAGGATTATTTCTTGTACATGTTTTTTTTTAAAGCACATTTGCATCCACAGTAGCCACAAGCTGATCTCGGACTAGCATTCAAGGCAAGCCTGTTTCTTTAGAGAGACCTGCCTCTGAACTCACACACTTAGGATGATGTGGTGATCAGAGAGGCCTCTTTGAAGGAGAGGAGGTCAGACTGAGGTGAGGCGTCCTGCGTGAACATTTAGCTGGCTACATGCTGTTTTTACTGACCAACGCTAAGGTGTTTTTTTTTTTTCATTTTAAAGAGTCAGGAGTGTTTAACGTTAGATGAGTTTAATCCCAGCTGGTTTACTTAATAGGAATGTGGATTGAACTGCAAATATGTCAACCCACAGACAACACTTCAATTTGTTCAAACAGGAACAAAACAGCAATCCTTAAAAGGTGTGGACAATCAGATATTTGCCATTCTCCTTCTACCCTTAGGGATGAGCCGGATTTAATTTCATGCAAGCAAACACATAAAGCAGCAAGAAAACAAACACACATGCGTCACAGTAATCTAAGCTTATTTAAAGCGCCATTTCTGTTGTTACATAATTATGGACACCTTGAACTAACTCATTATCATTCAGTTTCATCTAGAAGTTCTTTGTCTCAGCGCAGCCTCGTTTGAAATAACATGCATGTGAGCTTGCAGGAAGATGTGGCGCTGTAGTAGAGAGATGGACTCATAATTCATGAGATGCATGTTTCTACATACTGAAATGTGCTGAAATTGCAACATATGAAACATATGAAGTCAATGCTGTTATATTGCCTTGATATACAGTAGAACCATATAAAATGTGAAAATGCGTTAAAAATATATGAGCAGCTTTGGATATAATTTTAATTACCTCCGGTCACCGTGATGAGATAATGGATGTCTGAAGGACATGCATGTTCCGGGAAACCTCTGAAGATGTTTAGTTATTTATCTTTTTTTTTAAATTTTGTAGTTCCACATCATTAATTTTTTGCATGTACAAACAAGCCTTTAGCAAGCTGAATCAACTTAAGCTACATTTACTGAAAGCTAAGTGATAAAACACAGACAGAAATGAGTCCAGTTTTTACCTGAGAGCTTAAAAGTGTAATAGAATAATTATCTTTCTCAACCACGTAATTACAGCTTGTACTTGGATGAAAGTAAGATGAGGAATTGGCACTGAATGATAAAGACATAAAATATTTTAACATTAAAAGAAACACAGACGGTCTCTCTTTCTCTACCACAAGAATAAAGTTCATTATACCAATTTGTTGAATTACAATCTATTTAACACGGCTTCGAAGCTCCCCAGGCCCATTGAGTTATTGAGCACTTGGTGCCAACATATGGCACAATGAAATCAATGAATAAAACATTAAAGCACATTATCTACATTGTAAAATGTTTTAATTTTACACTTTCATAAATTCTTGATGCCTACAGTAGTGATGTGTGTATTCTCTTGTAGACATTACACTCTGGGGGTGAAGGTCAGTAGTTTATATTAAATAAAACAAGGATAGATATATCACCATATAATTGTACCATACTTTCTGACACTTAAATTAATTCGACTCTTGTACTTTACATGGGTGCAGAAATAAGGTAAGGAAAGGAAACACAGATTCATCCACATAATGACTCAGAACCACACTGTAGCCTAATTATCCAACATAAATCCATAAAATACAATCTATCTTCCAGAGATACTGTAGCTATCTTATAGCATACTAATTAGCAGCTATCTGGTAGCTTTTAGTGATGTAGAGTGCATACACAGAGTAAATCAAACAGTGCTCTCCTTGGTTGACCCCGTCATTAGGCTGCTGGCTACAACAAGGCATGACTGCAGCGTGGTACAAAGAGACGGTTAAATATTCACAGAAACTCTTGCAGTCTTTGGAGTGAAAAATAAGACAGGATCTGTGATTGGTTACATCCCAACATCAGCCTATAAAGATGCTATAGATGCCCGAGTATCCTCCACAGAGAGGTCATCTCACCCTGCCAAATCTGAAACCGAATAATGAGAGACAGCAATAGCAAGACAAGCTCAGTCTATTCTCTGCTTAATCGTTGATGACAGTGCGTCTGTTTTGTTTTTGTCACACATCGATACCACAAGTCAGCACCCTCAGAGACAAGCCAAAAAGATCCAGCCACCCCTCCCCCGTCGCTTCTCACTTCCTTCTTTTAGTTGGCTCTATCCTTGTTTGTCTTTGCCACATTGTCATTTATCATATTATCTCAAGGGTTTGCAGATGCCATCAGATTTCTCCCCCGATCATGTCAAGTGGGTGCCCCAAAACTTCTTGTGACAAATCTGCCATTTCCACCATTTTCAATCCAAAGTGCCCGGGGCGTTTTTCAAACAAGCAAAGCTGTCTGGCAGGGAGCTCAGCTGCAACCAGCCACCCTCAGTCAACAAAGGGATGATGCAGTTAGACACAGCAATGTGTGTCTAATGTGGCATCTTGGTTGTTGATGTAGTCATTTCAAAATAACTTAATCCAAATTGTCATCAGCCGCTTGTTTTGTATGCAGTGTATTTGGGTCTGATTGCCCTTTGCTTTAGAATCAGCTGAAAACTAGAAATCCATCAAGATTGAGGTATTTGATCTTTCTAAGATGCACCTGAAATTATTGCTAGAATCTTGAATAATAAAGATGCCAAAATCCAAACACTCCTCTTATCATGTTTGTTAACAGTGTTGCTGTTCCCAGTTTATATTGTGTATACTGTACTGCAACAAATGTTTGGGCTGTCTTCATTCTTATTTGCCATACAAATTAGGCAATGTGGCTGAATACACATGGAGGCAACACTTCAGCTGGAAGACCGACACAGTTTCAGAGAATCCATCATCCTGAAACCTCTCCACACAAACCACAACATTCCCACCAGATCTGTTGTGGTTTGACCTTTGATTCCCTAAAGAATTTCTACTCATGTTACTAATCACTACCATTGCTTTGTATAGAGTGGATTCAAGTATGTTAGATTATAGATTTATTTATTTTATTTTATCTGAAGCGGACGATTTAAAGCATTGCATTACAAAATGTACAACTATTATTACATTAGAGATGGTTTGGACATGTCCAGAGGAGAGATAGTGAATATATTGGTAGAAGGATGCTGAGTTTTGAACTACCAGACAGAAAGCCTAGACGAAGACCGAAGAGGAGGTTTATGGATGTAGTGAAAGAGGACATGAAGGTAGTTGGTGTGAGACAGGGTTAGATGGAGGCAACTGATTCGCTGTGGCGACCCCTGAAGGGAAAAGCCGAAAGGAGAAGAAGAAAGAAAATTACATTCGAGAAACCTCTATGGATTTGATGATTGTCTTCCGCCACCTAGTGGCCATTACGTATCAATGCAGTTTAGTGCGTTTAAACGCTTTAGTATTTAGGTCATACACAATTAAACATAGTAAAACTCAGAAAATAAATTGTGTGTGAAAAAAAATTTAATATATAAAAAATTATAAAATTCGCGTACAAATACACTTCGTCGGACGTGGAACCCTTAGCACATGTCTGTTTAGCTACGGCCACATTTACAGGAACACCACCGCTATCTCTGTCAAGATGGCGGCGCCCGTATTTGAAACATGTCACGTAGCCTGCTGCGCAAACAGGACTCCTAATGTTATTTCTTGGGGTCGTGGAGGGATAATTGCTTTTGGGACGTGTAACTCAGTGGCTCTTTACGACCCGCAGGTAATAAAATCTGTCTCGCATCTCACGTAAAGTTCACGCTAGTTGGACACTACGGCTAATCAGAGTAAACATTGATGAGCATCCTATAGTTGAGATTTTATTATCTGGCTGAGTGAACACACATTTTGTTGTAACTCCAGGACAGAAGGATTGTCAATGTGCTGAATGGACACAAGGGCAGAGTGAATGCAGTCCAGTGGATTCATAGAGAAAACTGTGGTGAGTAAAACTGATTGACCTGTCCAACAGGTGATCGGTCACAGTGGGAGCATTTAATGTGTCTGGACTACAGTTAAACAGCAGAATGCGCATGCGTGATTAGTCGACCTGAATGACACGCTCCAGCGAGGAATATGCGTCTTCACTGAACTGTGTTGTTGTTTCTGTTGCAGCGCCAGAGACTCATCTTGTCTCAGGAAGCTCGGACAATCGGCTCATCATTTGGGAGGCGCACAAAGGGAAGGTCAGAAAACTCTTTCCTACTCGAGGTTTTGCCCTTTTCCTTGCAGATATCTTTAAAATAAACTCTGCTGTTTCCAGTTCATCCAGTCAGTTGAATGTAAAGGACACACCGCTCCGGTCTGTGCTGTGGATGGCATCTATGTGGAGGACTCAAACCTCCTGTTGGCGTCCGCAGCATCCGACTCCACAGTCAGATTGTGGCTCTGCAATGAAGCCAAAGAAGGTAAGAGACACAGAAATAACTGGAAAATGTTGTCATTGATCTGAGGAGCTGTTGTGATTTCAGTTCTTTGCTTCCTCAGTTTGAAAATATTCTGCTGTACAGAGTTATAGAGAAGCCCATACAGTAAACATAATTATATGTCACTATCACTGGCCAAGTAATTAATTCAGAATCAACTTGGGATCTATTCAAGGGATTCACTCCCAAGTTGAAAATCAATGAAAGATCTCATATTCTTATTAATTAATTTCATATAGCTGTCAGACGTCCAACTGCACTTTACACTGATTTGTGGTCCTGAATTTCTGCTGTCTGACAATTGCTGAATTTAGCTCTCCTGAAAACGCTCTATTTGTCTAAGGTGGTCATTAAATGTTAATTTGCTCCCTCCCACGCGCATCGATGTGGATGCACAAAAGTACACATGTCCACTGTGCACACGCACATATGTGCATGCGAATGCTGCGACTATGGTCAGTTTTATTTTTAACTGTAACTACTTATTTTTCTCTTATATTTCATTATATAACTTTTAATTTTTTTTACGTTAACCTATGACTTACTTTCACTCTGTCAGCTGACTGTAACCACTCCGTGGCGTTTTTTTGAAGACCGACAAACATCCCCTCAGTATTGTCAAGTAAAACTCGTGTTTGAAGAAAAGAAATCCGTGAAGGAGACTAAGGATGAGTTTGGACAGGAAATAATAAAATCTGTCTCCCGACAGTTATCATGGTGGGTTAAGTTAATCACTCCTGTCAATCATTCTCGTCATGACGTCACAATGGGCGCTGATTTGAAATGACTCGTTTCTGGACAGTTGGATGTGATTGTGGATAGGATCCCGTTTTTTTCCAGATTCTAGGAGTTGGAAGCATTTTGGAGGACCACTATAAATATGTAGAGACCTGAAAAAACATTTTTTTCATAAGAGGACCCCTTTAAAACAACTTAGATATTTTCCAAATTTTTGTAAAAGCTCGGCTAAACGAGGACAAATCCATGCCCGTTTTTTTTTTTTTTTTTTTGGGGGGGGGGGGTGTTTATCTAAAATCTGACTCATAATTTGTATAACATACAGTGAGAATTCCTGCCCCCTTGTGGCGGCTTTAGGGAAACAGTTATAAACCAGAGGATGGCTTGCTTCACTTCTGCAGGGCATGTCTGATTTCTAATTGTAATTGTTTTACTTCCTAAATAATTCTAGCAATCCTCCTTTCATTTTTTTCACATATTTGAACATTTCTTGTGATCCCTGCTGCCATCAGTGTCTGCTTTTTGTCTTGTTTTTTTCCCCCCAAAGCAGTCACTGAGAGCAGTTTCTCTTTGTTTCTGTCTGAATGTCAGCGCAAAGGAACACTGATGCTGCTTGACAATAATGGCAAGTCGGCGTGGAGGTTGATTGAACATAACCTTTGGGTATATTCCCAGATAAATATATTATCCATCGTCCTGTCAGTTTCTCTATGCGTAATTGTGGCAGTTTGAAAGCCTCAACACATAACAAGGAGTATTTATCTTTATGATTTTCCACAGAGGATCAATCAAAACACATGCTTCCTGTTGACATGTGGCCCAAAGCTATCCTTAATATCTATTAATGTATTAATTGTTAAACAATGTGAGTCCTAGAATAGCCAAAGTTTTAATTCTATGTACATGTGTGTTCCTCAGCCCATTGTCTCCATACTTTATTATTTGGCAGCTGTTTCGTGATGGATGTGTCTCTAGCGCTGTTGCCAGGCAGCAGAGGTAAGCCGTGACACTTCCAAAATCGACACTTCGTAAATTATGAACCAAGCAAACATGATTAACAAAACGTTTTTCTTGTCATGTTGTCGGTCTCAATTAGGAACTGTTTTTTTAGAGCCTATAGATGTCGCGTCAAAATGTAGCCTGTGTTTGAAACATTTCATACGTTTCTCCTTTCTAGGTTACATGCTCTCTGCTGATAATGTTCCTTCTCCTAAACTCCCATTACTCTTCTGTTAATAAATCCTAATCTACATGTGTAAGTGTGTGCTGAGATGACTGTGAAATCCTAACCTTCTTTTTCCACAGTTCCCATTTTGGCCTGTGGGGTCGATAACTCTCAGATAAATCTATATGTGCAGTCTGATGGACAGGTAAACTCAGATTATTGTTTTGTGTTTTCTGTGACTGTTTCATTTGATTGTCAACAATTCGTCGGTAACACCGAACCTTTTCAATCTGCTGTCTAACAGTTCCTGAAAGTCTTGTCACTGCAAGGCCATGAAGACTGGGTTCGGGGAGTGGAATGGGCATCTACAGGTGAGTATCACTTCATGGATTGGTGGAAATCCTTAAATCAATATCGCCAAGTCTGAATGCAGCATTTATAACACAAAGGGTCTAAGGTACCAGATAGGTTATTTTTTCCCTGCCCATAATTGAATTTGTTTGTATTTTCACCCTCTTAAAAAAAGAAAGCGTGTCTCTCTTTTCTGAAGACAACTAGACAGCATCCAACTCCTTTGTCCATTTTATGGGGGTGGGTTCAGCTTTGCAGTCGGACGGGCATTTCAGTGTTCCAATTGCACATGGAAACCTGTGGATGCAGTCCAGTGTCTGTTAATTGTGTAACCCTCTTCAGGGGTACTTCAGTCCTGACGGTTTAAAAGCCATTTCAGCTCCTTCACTGTCCCTCTCCACCAGTGTCTCCCTCCCACTCACCGTCTACAGCTGACTCCACACCGCCAAGCTGCGAGTCTGAAAAGAGACAGAGGGAAGATTATTTATATGATTTATCCTGGTAGGAATAGCAAAACCCTCCTTCTACAGCGATGGTAGTTAAATAAATCATTCTGTTCTTTTATGACTTGGCAGATGGCAAATTGCAGCACTCGAGGTGCTGTTTGTCATCGCTGTTAAACAATGGGATACAGAGCATGATGCTATTTTTCTGTTATTATATTCTATATCCAATTTCCTAAAACACAATTTTTTTCCTCAGAGTAGCATAAAACAGTTAGTCCCTTAAATGTTTTCGATGTTAATCAATAAATCATTGTTTTTGTTTCAGGAGCTTGTCTCAAAAACTCCTCAGTATGTGGAGCAGATCTTCATACACACATCTTGTGCTGACGAGTCCTTTAGATGTTTTAGGAATTTTTAAAAAATCACATTTAAAAAATTTAAAAGTAATAAAAAATTTTAAAGAAAAGTAACCCCAGGCCTTGCAGCCTGGCACACATATCACCGTACTTCCTGTCTGGAAAAATTTTCAATGTGCATTTTTGCCATTTTTGGTAAAAACAATTTGAGGATATTGTCAGTCAAATTATGAAGTTTTTAAAACATAGCTCTAAAATCTTTCAGTGTTTTTAATAGATTTCCTTTTGATATTTTGGGAATTTAATGATATTTTTTTTTCTAAAATTGACTTAAATTGCGAGTCAATGGCAGATATGTGAGCCTAACACCTCTGGAGGTGTTAATGATCTGTCTAATGAGTTACAAGTGTTGAAACATCTCGGTTGAGAGACCAAACATCTTCAAACTTAAATGGAAGCCCAGTTGCTTTCTGTTTATCCTCTCAGGATTACCATGAACTGGATGACTGGGAATCCACACAAATAACACTGAGAGTCTCATTTAAATGCATCAGAGCTGTTTTAAAAATGTGAGCTAAACACTGGTGCGGTGTGACAGTGTGAGCCTCGTGCATCTGTCTCCCCATCTCCTGCACTCGCGTGAACATGGATTTAAATGATAGTGACAGCCTCGGCAGGGAAAAAAAAAACCCCTCCCTGCTTACGCAACTCAGTCATCCTGTAACACTTTATTGCACTGAGAGATCTGATGTCGTGTAGGCTACTATGTGACCTGATGTAATTCATATTTATCTGCGTATTTTTTTTTTAATCTGCAGGAGGAACAGAATTTGTGGGGGTTCCCATCTCTCCTGTTCAGCTATAGTGCCAGTTTCAGCAACTGTTATTGTCAACTTGTGTAAAAGCCAACAAATCGCTGCACACAGGAGGTGGAGGAATAGTGTTCCACACTCTTTTTGTTACAAAAAAAGAATGTGGAACTCAGTGGACTGAGCTACTGCTGCACCAATGAGATATTAATGTTGAACGTTCTGTTTAAAGCTTTTTGCATTGATTATAGCCCAACACCACAAACAGTGACAGTTATGAATTTGATTTTTAAACATCGGAGGAGATTAAATAATCCAGTTTGGCAGACAGGTTTAACTCAGAGATGTGGAGGTATAAGATGTCATCGAAGACTCAGGTTGGTTCCTTCTCTGCCTCCTCCAGGTGGGGAACTGTTATTAGCCAGCTGTTCTCAGGACTGCCTCATCAGGGTGTGGCGGCTGTGCGCCAAAGCCGGGACAGGCGCCCCCACGGAGGACGCCGACACGATTATTAAAATGAAAGAGGACATTTTTGAAGTCAAGGAGAGAGGTGGGTCAGCTTGATTATTTTAAAAGAAAGGGGAAAAGAAAGCCAACCCAAACGAAGATTCAAGCTTGGTGGTGGTTTCGTGTGTGTGTGTGCGCGTGTGTGTTTATTGTTTATCAGTGCAGCACATGCTTGATGGTTGTTGGATTGCATGTAGTGGTTTATAATAACGCATAGCGATTCACTTAATTAGCAAGCGTGAGTTATTCACAGCTCCAAAGTGACTTATTAATAATCTTCATCTTTCTTCATTTTCTTCCTCCTGCAGACGTGCGTTTGGAGTTTGCTGTGTCTCTGGAGACGGTGCTGGCAGGACATGAGAACTGGGTCTACGGTGTCCACTGGCAGCCTCCTCTCCACAAAGGTGTCTTAATGAAAAACCATGGAAACGATTAGTCATTATTCCCAAAACGTGCAGATGGAGGCTCTTGGCTCAGTAGTGGTTCTCAAATTATTTCACTTCAGAATTACACATCTCATCCCATCATGCATCGCTTCTCCCGCGGAGATAAATGAATCATACGCTAAGTTGAGGGACCTCGTTTCTATTGCTTTATCTTACGATGCTGTTGTGTATGAACGATATTGTAAGGCGGTGTTTGATTATATCTGCAATCACATGGGAGGATTTTATTTTGTTGACCAGACCTATACTAAACTTTAAACCAACATCCAGTCACAGCAAGCATCCTAAATCCAAAGTTTCATTAGTGTTCAGCCAACGTTCATAAACAATAGGCGAAAACTTGCCCATTGTTATAAACCACAAAGTGACGCTAAAGGGAATTGAGATTAAAAAGATAAAAAAAAACTAATTTGTTCTGCTATAATTATGCATATTTTTCTGACTGCTTCCTATTTTATTGTCAAAAATCCGATAGAATTGACTGCACACTGTGGTTTTAGGAGTATTTCCGACTTTCTTTCTGCAGATGGGAAGCTGCAGCAGCCTCTGAGTCTACTCTCAGCCTCAATGGACAAAACCATGATCCTCTGGTCACCTGAGGAGGGATCTGGAGTCTGGGTGGAGCAGGTGAGCGCTGACTCCAATACAGATGGATTATGCAGACAAACCACAAGCACCAATTTCCTCCCCTAGTCCCGCTTTGCTCCGCTCTGCAACTCTTGACACAATCTGGATCTGGAGCCCTCCCAGACTTTCCCCTCTCCCACTCACAGTGCCTCTCCTTCATTCTCCACTCCGTCTGACATTGAGGTGTCAAGAGTAGAAGAGATAGACAGTGATGAAGAGTCCGGTGCACCTCTGTGAGTTTAGACTAGCAGAAGTTGTCCTCCCCCATCTTTCTTTCTATCTCTCATTCCCACCAAATCCCCTCTTTTTACGGTCCATTCTCCAACAGATCCACCAGGGGGTGGAGAGGCCATTGGAGTGCGTGTTGTAGTCTCCATCTGCACCACCCTTCTCTCTTTTATTTTCGCCCTCCATGATATCTTCCCTTTCATTCCCCAGTATTTGCGTTGAGTCATTTTCTGTCTTTCTAACTTTCACCTTCCTCTTCCCCACATCCCTCTCACATTATCTCTCACCTGCTTCCCTTTTGGTCCCCCACTACCTCCTGTCTCTTACCTCCTAACAGCTGCTGCTGCACCAGAGTGGGGCTATATTTAAAGTGTGGATGACAGAGACAACACGCTTCTGTTCTTAGCAGCCCAGCATTTCTATTCCCATCAGCTTAAAAAGAAAAAAAAAGAAAAAAGAAAACTGATTTTTGAGGATTGGTTCAAATGAACTTTCCACATAGAAAACATGATCCACACACACACACACACACACACACACACACACACACACACACACACACACACACACACACACACACACACACACACACACACACACACACACACACACACAACATGTTAACATTATCTCAAAACAGTATCTCAAAATGTATGTGTTCAGACTCATAAAGACGCACACATACGTTCACCTCGCACTCACCGTGAGTGCGATCGTACGGCCAAGCGATGAGTCAGATTCCCGCGCTTCATCACTTTTGGACCTTTGATCTCATCCTCTGTCGTCACAGTGATGAGCAGCAGAGACCTCAGTTTGAAAGCGGCCATGAACGTCTTGATTCTTTCCCTACAAAGGGATGATGATTGGGGCCCGAAGCCAGTACAGATTCAATAAACTTTTCTCCTCAGAAAGATGTGTTCAGTATAAGAATAAAGCAAATTGGAAAGAAAAATTATAATATCATCATCTTGGCTTTTCTTTTTGATTCCAAAAAAAGTGTTTTCTATATATTCTGGACATATTTTAAAAAAGACCCTTACCCTTTGACCTGACAGATTCTCTACTTTCAAAGGAAGTGTAACCTCTGATGCTCCGTTTTACACACACACACACACACACACACACACACACACACACACACACGCACATGTGCCACAGTGACAACTCAGTGAATTAAACTGTGATATTAAACTGTTTTTCTGTAGGACATTTGAACTCATTGACAGAGCAGACCAGCCATGTGTGTCTCAATTAGACCCCCCTTATTTTTTTTTAACATTTAATTTTTATTTAATATAAAGACATGCTCCACTTCCTCATGCTGATTAGTGTAAGTGGCGAGGTTTAATAGAGTGTGGGGTTAGCAGTGGGGTGGCAGGGGCCCACCGCGGTGTAAAGCAGATCTTACTAATGAGACACACTGGTAATTAACATCTCAGACTGACCACAGCGGGCCACAACAATGCCTGCAGGAGCTGTCAGTTTGTGTGCGCAATAAGAAATCTATTTTCAGACGTTGTCTGGTGTGCTCCTTTCAAGTTTTGCAAAAAGAAAAAACAGCCATTATACACAACTTTACATTTAAATAATGTGTAACAGGTCAGACAGAAAATCAGTGCTCTTCTCCTTTCGATGTTTTATAATCCCAAGACGCCTTTTAACTCTTTCTGCACCCAACATGGATAGGGTGCAGGTGTAGGTTAGGCGTGGATGGCTGAACCTGTAGTAATGCGCCACGGTGATGTCACACAGTCCTGGTGTCCGTTTATGCTTCACTCCGTCAAAAAAGAAAAAGAAATGTTAAACCACTGGAGGTCAGCAAAGACCAGATTTACATGTCTTGACCTGGTTTGTTTAGAATAACATAGGACTTATTTAAAGGAACATTAATTGTATCTGTGGGTTAATGGAAAGAAATAACTCTCCATTGAGTGCCCTTATAGTTATCAATTGAATATTTTAGAATTGCATTACAGATTGTATTAAAAAAAGAAATTTGAATTGCATTTCAACTGAACTGATTAATAGAAACCAGTCACCAGTGATGTGTCGGCGCTTTTAGAGAATTTGGAGGGAAGAAAAACTTTCAGTCTAAGAGTTGTTTTCCAGATCTCCCACTCCTGACTTGATTTTTCCAGCTTGGTTAAATTCATCCAGCCGTCTTCCTTTTCTTGCTCGCCTAGGAATGATATATGCCTCCCATTCTTTGCTGTCCATGTTCTATTCCTTCTCTATATTCCCTCCCGGTTGGCGATACGACATGTGGTCCATCCATATTGTTCCCCCTCTCATAAACAAGACCAATGACGGCTCTTTTCCAGCCGTGACATTTTGCGTGATTTGCAGCTGCTCTCATGCGCAGATTTTTGAAATTAATCTGCTTAATGTCGCATCCCCTTCTCTCTCAATCTCACCAGCTCTATATTTCTACCTGACTGCCCTGCTCTCCTCCTGCCTCTCCATCTCTCTGGATTGCTGCAGGATCGGGCCATTCAAAGTCGAGGCATGCCTTTATCTCCATCATTAGTTCTGCCGCGTCTCAGCCTGCAGACAGGCGTAATTCTGAAGGTCGAAGACGACCAACGAGAACTCCCTAAAAGGGTCGGATGATTTAGGACACCGTTTTTCATCCACATACAGTAAAGAGTCACAGAGAAGATGTGTGTGTATGTGAGTGGCCTTTCAGGGGGTGTGTATTCAACATGCCACTCATCCTTGTGTTTTCCCACCGCTGCACGCCTCCGGCCACAGCTTCAGCTAAACATGATATCACTCCACCTTCCCGTTTAAATGAAGATAACGGGCTAATCTGTCCTTATTTTAAATCCGGGATGTGATTTAGCACTTCTCATATTTCCCCTTATCAGCTGGTTAATTAAAGATGGAGGTGATATTATAAACATGTATATCGGTGTGTAGACACAGATTGCGGTGCTGCTGGAGGGTCGGTGGAGCTCTCCAGGTTCTCTTATTGATCTGAATAGATCTGTCTTCCGGGCCAAGTCTATCTCCTGCAGCTCAGAGCCCGATGAAACTTCTAATTGTTTGCATTCCCCAGAGAAGCGACACGTCGGCCTGGTCTGCGGAATACTTTAAAACTGCTAAATAATGTCTGGTATAAACTCACAGTGTGGGTTAGATGATAGCAGGTACTTCTGGGATGACTTTCCTGTGTGGGATAGCTGCAGATTAACATATCTGTTGCTAAATCAGTTATTTAAACCAAATATTTTTTTGGTTGATTTCTGCATCGTTATTTTCATTTTTACGTATAATCCCTTATTGAATCCAATGGTTATACAAGTATCATCATCTTGTTCTCTCTATTTTACTGTATTACTATAAATGTTGATGTCAATGACAGGACAATTAAAGACACAATTTTGGAACCAATTAGAGGGTTTTTGTATTATTGTTGAATTTGGCCTGTTTGTATTTGAAAACCACAATATCACCTTTTCTTGACATGAACCCAATTTTTTTTTTCTAATGAAATAATTTGGTTCCCTATTTTGCAAAACACAATCTTTAAAGAAGCTTAATGTGAGTTAGAACCACCAAAGGCAGAGTTTAAACAAATACATTTTCATAACTTAATTTAAATCCAAATGGAGTTTCTCCACCCTACCCCACCCCCACCCCCCAGGTAGTGATTTGAATCAACCCAAATCCAACACAGAATTGTGTTTACTTGCAACAGCAAAGTATCTGAGATTGAACAGGTGTGAAGCCGTTTTTTATTTCCCAGTATTTTCCCAACCTGAGAAGCAGTGATGACTGTTTTTAAATAGGATCCGGACCCTACGGACCCTTCATTGTCAATAAGATCTACCCAGTGACCGTGACACAGAGGTCACAGCAGGCTCTCATCCAAATCCAGTTTATGTAAATCCTTATGTTTTCTCAAGCTGTGCCATTTTTCATTATTATCCCCTTTCTATGATACCCTGCAGTGCACTTGCTTTTGTTTGTACCAGACATGTTTGTCAGGAAAAAAAAAATCACAACATATTTTATTCAACTCTAATAAGTCCCATTTTGCATAATTTCTCATCTGACTTGTCAGCGTAATTCGCGCTGTTCTGTTTTCTTCCACAATTATGAAAGCTGTTATTTGAATTGGTCTTAAAGGGAGACTGAGGACAGATTTTGCAACACCTACTTTTTATCTTTCTCGTCTTCTTTCCTGCAAATCCGAGCTTTTTATCTTTCGCATAGAACAAGGGTGTTTGCTGCAACAAAAACATATCTCATCATATGTTTCTTTTCTCTTCTTCAGATGCGTGTAGGAGAGGTTGGTGGCAATACGTTGGGCTTCTACGGCTGCCAGATGAGTCCCGATGGCTCCATGATTCTTGCTCATGCTTTTCATGGAGCTCTACACCTTTGGTGCAAAGATCACACCAAAGAGGTGAGCTTCATATCGATATTTAACACCAGGTTTTGTAGCTCGTTCAAGTACAATTCACAAGCTTTTTTAAAAATTAACATAATATTCCACACGTGTGTTTAACATAAGACTCTGTGTTGTGTATTGCCACACAGCTACGTAGCTAGACGGTGTAATTAATCCACTAAGTCTACCTTTCTGCCACTCACTTTGACTGGCTTACTTGGTTGTGCCTGAGAAGGAGTGTGAGTCTGAACTCAGAAATTCAGAGATAACTGCGTTTCAATTACGCCCGCATAGAAGGTAAACCTGAAGGTGCTGATAACTAATTCAGATGCTTCTAAAAAGATTGACTTCTCCGACATAAACACCTAAAATCCTCATCAGATGCTTTTAGTAGTTGTCAATCATAGACAACAGCGTTCATCAGCAAGTGACAGTTAAGAAGTGATCGGGAATTTTGAAGTTAAGAGACGGAATGTCATGAACTGTTGTTATGTCGTCTCAACAGGGAGATTGGAGACCCGGAGTCGTGATATCAGGACACTTTAATGCCGTCCAGGACCTGAGCTGGGATCCTGAGGGTGAGTTCATCCTCAGCGTGGGCTCCGATCAAACCACCAGACTCTTCACTCCATGGAGGAAACAAGATTCCGAAAAGGTAAAATAGGGAATTTTTAAGCACATTGGACTTCTGTATTTGTAGGGACAGTTGGACTAATCCTGGTGCTGATTTCAAGAGAAAGTGGATCAATGTTTAATGTCAATTACTTAAAAAGACCGGAAGTGGATTGCAATACAATTTCTGTCTGTCTGGATTTTGGTTATGGTTTTCCCTTACCAGCACAAATTGTGTTTTCCCAATAGTGGGAGCATAAGTAGAGGATCTGTTTTTGGTAAATATGGTAAAAGAAATGCTGCAAAAAAATCATGGAAATTCATCAAATTGCAATTTCTTTTAAAGTAGATCATGTAAAACATTATCGGTCATGGCTTAACGCATCCAAAGATATTAAAGGAATAGTTACCCCTGCTTCAACAGCACAAAAAAACCTTGTGAGCATCCAGACATAAGGTACAGGACTGATGAAGGATGACCAAATGAAACCCCTCTGCCACCTCCACCAAAGTCAGAAATACAATCAAGGGTCCATTCATTTTTCACATTAATCCACCTCAACGCTTGTGCCAAAGGAAATCCACTTTTTTATTTTCATAATGCTGACGCAGCAGATCCTTCTCTCTTCTATCAAGAGAACGTCTTAAGCTGACAGTGTTTCAAATGAAACGGTTTGTTTTTAGTTCCTTTATGTCGGGCAAGTAAAGCCTGTAGACGCAACACCACAGATCTACTGAAAAGGTGGCCCGTCTCCATGGCAACAGTTTGCAGCGTGTTGGAATCCACGTAAGCAGATCTGCTTTTTTTTTTTTTTTTTAACAACATCTCTCTGCGTCTGTTTCACCCTGCAGGAAACTTGGCACGAAATCTCCCGGCCGCAGATCCACGGATACGACATGCAGTGTCTGGTGACAGTTGGAAGGTTTCAGTTCGTGTCTGGAGCCGATGAGAAGGTGTTACGTGTGTTCCAGGCACCTCGTAATTTTGTGGAGAACTTTGCAAACATCACTGGAGTGGCAAGAGAGAAGCTGTTGACGTCTAGTGTGAGTGTCAGACTAGATTATTATCTCTCTGTCTTCTGCCCGAAGATCAGACCTTTAGATTTCCTTTTTCCTTTGTTCTCCAATATAATTTGTTGAGTAAACTGCCCCACTTCTTATAGTTATTGATGAGTGTTTGTGTGTGTATATTCATTTATTTACTTGTTGCCAGGACTCTGTCAACCTTCCAGAGGGAGCCAGCACGCCTGCGTTGGGTCTGTCCAACAAGGCTGTATTTCAAGGTATAAAACGTTCTGAGTGTGTCAGGACTCTGGGTTCGGTCCAAGCGTCGTCAGCTAATCACATTGTTTGAACTCAGTGCTGCTGTTTGCGAACACCTTATTGAATTAAGCATTTAAAAAAAAAAAATCTTATTTATGTAATGCCACGTTCAAACCTTATAAAAATCTAATTTTAAATTACAGGTGACCTTGTCCCAAGAACCGGTGATGAAAAGGAACAATTCAGCAGCGTATCTGATCAGTACCAGGAGTCTTACTTCCACCCGCTCATCATGACGGGTAATGTAAAAACACTGCGATGACACACATTCAACAAATATTCAGTTTAAACCTCAGCGAAGACTAATTTCGTCTAAATGCATCCCCGTGTCCTGCAGACGGATGGCCTGATTTAAATTCCTCATTGTGACTCACTCTGCAGCCTCAGTATGCATTTAGTTTGTTCCTGTCTGCCTGTCATTGACTGTTCTAATAAGAGACAATGATATGCAAGCAGATGGACAGTTCTAGTTTACTGCTGTACTCCCACAGAGCCCAAGGTCTGCTGGAGGCTGATGGTAGTACAGAAGGAGAGACAGGAGATGAGAGGAGAGGGGACCGTTTGGTGATAGAAGGAAGAAACTCCAAAAAAAAAAAAAAAAAAAACCCCCAAAGAAACAAAAGCTTTACAATGAGTAGCAAAAATCCATCAGAAGGGAAGTCAAATATGAGATAAGATGGATTGGTGTGGGAAAGGAAGGGGAGCTGAGAAACAAAAGACAAAGACAAAATAGAGAAACTAATTGTAGAAAAGGCACAGATGGGAAATGGATGTTGAATGAATAGAACGGAGCGTGGTGCCTTTTAAACCCCTGGGTGAGAGGGTGTCTCAGGCTGTCATCAGCGTGATTGAAGCCACTCCTTCATCTGCAATGCTAATTAGAATGCAGGTTTATGTGATTGCAGACTTTATGTGTCAATGAGCCCCGGGCTGCGTAGGGGGCAACCAAGTAAGGAGGCTGATGTTAACAATGCATTTTCTTTTGTTTGATTGGCTTCTGCTGCCAGAGTGAGGGGGGTTAGGGTCACGAGCACGGCTTAATAATTAGGAAAAGAAGGGAAAATTGGTGACCAATAAGAGAGACAAGAGTGTTCTAGCTTCCAATTACATGCAACACAAACCTGGCGCAGGCTAGCGCATAGCTCAGAATGTGAGGGATTCGGGGGGGGGGGGGGGGGATCCCCTTCAGAGTCAGCAGCCGTTAAGGATAAGAGACGGAGCTGCAGTTGTTTCAAAATAAATGTTTTTTGAGGGAGGAAGCAGTTCAGCACTGAGGGTTTAATGGAAGCCAAGTGCTAAGAGAGAAAGCGTGTGAATGTCCTCGATCCAAGCTTCTAGTTCATTCTTTATAACAGGGGTGTCAAACTCATTTTCACCAAGGGTCATCATCATAACGGCTGTCCTCAAAGGGCCAGATGTAACTAATTAATGTAACTAAATGTAACTCAATGTAACTAACTATCAAAGTATCCAAGAGAATAAAGAAAAATAACCTCAAACACAAGTTAGGACATTAACTTCGCTCAAAACATTGTTGTCAGAGTTAAAATTAGCTTAATTACTGCATTATGGGAAATGTATTTTTGGTCAGAGCACACTTCTGACTTATTTATTTTTTAGACACTCTAACTTATGCTCTTGCGGGCCACATAAAATCATGTGGCGGGCCACATTTGGTCCCCGGGCCTTGAGTTTGACACATGTGCTTTAGAGCATTTTTTCCTTCCTTTTTAAATGATCTGACTAGCGTATCATCACACGCACACACGTGTCACTCTTTGGGTGAATAGTCCAGGAATAGTCCAGAAAAGAAGCAAACCGTAAAGATTTCTGAAATTTGCGGTCATTTTTGTGTGTGTTTGTGTGCACAGAGCCCCCACCAGAGGATCATCTGCTCCAGAACACCCTCTGGCCTGAGGTCCAGAAGCTGTGAGTATCCAAAAACTACTCAGCCTTCAGTTTCACTTCCTTTCTCCATGTTATTAGCAATTTCCAGAGTCCTCAGACAACATAAAATCCCGGTCTCCGCTACATAATTCATTTTTACGTACTTCCTTTCCTTTTAGAGACGTCAGAGTTTCCCTGATGTTCTTAACGGAGCAACATCTCCAGATGGAAATGTGTTTGATTGGCTTCGCCCAAAAGGTTTACGGCGTCTGAAAATGATGGACTTCCAGAAGCTTTTGGTTGTCTCCCCCGCACGTGTTTGCTCTCCATCCCATGAGCCTCTTCTCCAGGAAAAATATATTACCTCCATTTGTGGCCAATGTTAAATCCATTTACCTGTCAATCCGCCGTAAACATGACGTATAGCTCGGCCGTTTATTTTGAGGTATGGGCATTGTGTGCCTTGAAAGAGCATTTTTCCTCCTTCGTTTTGCGTCACACCCTCTCTTTTAAATTATTTTGTGTATAATAGAGGCATTATGAAGAGTAAGTGGCCAAATGACTTTTGTGGCATAAATAATGCACCTACCATAGTGGCAGTATGGCTGCAGAGTTTGGTCTGCTGCTGGGAACGTCTGTCCTTTGAGTTGCAGGCTGTAATTTCACTTTGTTGACTTGTTGTCATTTCGAAACAACCAGGTGACAGTCGGCAAGCTAAAAAGCAATTAGACTGTGAGTGATTAGCCAGCGCTTCATTGCCAGTCAGCGTACATCAGTATTTTAATTTTGCCCCTGTCTCCAGTCTCGTAGCTCGTTGAGCTGGCCGCTTTGGAGTAACAAAATATTTACTGTCAGAACGAGAGCAAGAACTTCTGATGTGCGTTGTTCTCCCTTCACCTGTCTGTCTCTCGTATTTCCCTCTGTCCTCCCCTGAAGTAGTTGTGCTGCTGTCTCCAAAACCCGTTGGTGATTCATCTCTTCCCTCACCCGTCTCCTCCAGGTACGGACACGGCTTTGAGATGTTCTGCCTGGCTTCAGATATGAACGGAGAGGTGGTGGCCTCAGCGTGTAAGGTCAGCAGGAAGTTACTGTTTGTGTGTTCATCGTTAACGCATAACAAAGACTAAAATATAGGTTCTGATTTTCATTATGTTCATCTGAACTATCATTCCAGGCGTCTAAAGCAGAGCACGCATCCATCCTGATATGGAGCACGGCCAGTTGGCGGCAGCTGCAGTCGCTGGCGTGCCACAACCTCACCGTCACCCAGATGGCCTTTTCACCCGATTCCAGACTGTTGCTGGCGGTTTCTCGCGACCGTACCTGGTCTCTTTGGAGGCGGAGCCTGCCCACACCTGAGAGTCCTGGTGAGAAAAGAGGGAGGAGTTGACACCAATGCAGGGTTCTTCTGCAGAGTTTTTTTTTTTTTTTTTTTACTTTGTGAAGTAACTTCTGTCTAATTTGAATGTTTCCAAGTGAATTTCAATCCAAAGAGACGATATTGGTGCCCTAGCAGCAGACGACACACAGGTCCCCTCATTTAAATGAATTTAAATAAAGTAAATCAGATTTGTTCCAAGTCAATCTGTTTGGAGAGACTTGCCTAATGACTACTAAGAGCCAAATAAGTGACGTATTATCTGAAAGGAGTCCAAACGGGACCACATGGCAGATTTGCCTATTTATCAAGTTGATAAATGTAACTATATTTGTTTGAATTTTAATTTCAGTATTTTAACCCCTTCTACACACATATTATTATCTTGATAGCGGCTTAGAATTTCTTGGAAATGGTTTACCGGGGTTTTCAGACAGACTGTTCATCTGCAGAACACATCAAACGCCTTCCTGTGTTCGCATTCAGCCTTCATTTTGTTGGCTTGTCAGTGCATCAAAGTTGCAACATATTGCAATAGCTCATTAAATCTGTGCTTTCTGTCAACACGCTAAATACATTTCTAGATGTGAAACATTTGTTTGAAGAATTGTAGACACTGGTTGTTGGTGGCGTTCTCTCAGCTGTTTGATTCGATCCAGGTAGAGACACCTGGAACCACATGGCCTCTTGTCACCTGGACATGTTGCAAACATCAATCTCAAAGCCTCATTTTTTCCGTTTAGCTTAACCTGATCGCTTCAGACGCAACAAAAATGAAATAGGCGGCTCTGTGTTCATTGCGTCCGATGTGATCGCTGTGCGTCTCACCGTTCAGCTCCTGCGGGGCCCGAGAGAGAAATGGAGTTTGTTAATAGGGGAGAATCCCACCATCAAGGTGAGCAGGAAGAGACATTTAAACCCCGAGGATTTCTCCACCCCACCTACCCCGGCTGTGCCCACCATGTGCATCTTTTCCCGGCCCGCGTTGGTCTTAATGGTCGCTGACAGAACAAAACCACCAGTGCTTTCTCCTGTTCTCCTGGAAGGAAGACTCTACAGGAGCAGGGATGACATTTGTGAGAGGAAGAGGAGGGGGAAGGAGCAGAAGGTTTCTGGGTGCAGTCTGTTCTGGTTGTCTGCTGAATCACTCAAGGTGATTGTGAAGAACACGCACGCAGCGTCCCGTCGGTTACACCTGGGAAGGTTAAATGAAGCCAGAGCTGATCAAACAACCTGACTCCCTCTGCGCTCAGCTCCTCGGTGTTCTTCCTCTTCATCAGTGTTTCGCCCCTCCCTCATCCTCTTCCTCATCCCTCTTCCTCAAACCTTCAAAAGAAGAGGGGCCCCATTTGATGACTGTGCAGATTTGTGTCGACGCTGAGTTTTTCAGTTGTGTACACGTTGCAACACTGTGTGTGTGTGTGTGTGTGTGTGTGTGTGTGTGTGTGTGTGTGTGTGTGTGTGTGTGTGTGTGTGTGTGTGTGTGTGTGTGTGTGTGTGTGCGTACAAACAAGCTCCCTGGGAAAAACCAATCTGGGGTCTGAAATAAGCCGGGCCAGTGAAATAAACAGTAGCAGCTCATAAAGGAAAACTGACTGAAATGAAGGGCTGGAATGAGGTCCTCTGTTTTTCTTCGCTTGTTTGTTTGTTGCCTTTGTTCTTACAGAACAGCGCTGTACTTCGAATGAAATGGGACCGAGTACTTGTGGAGTTTGGGGTTTGCTGATATTGCTCGCTTTTTAAAAAAAAAATTCTCTGTATTTGTTTCGTCTTTCTTTTGACATGCAGAGCCTCGGTTCTCTCTGTGCACGCACACTGGAAAGGACACGTCCGTTCACAGCCGAATCATCTGGTCTTGCGACTGGAGCCCAGATGGCAAATACTTTGTGACATCCAGTCGGGATAAGAAGGTAATTTGCGGTTGCTAGGTGAATTTTTTTTAACATCTGGAAAAGAAAGGTCTATTTTCTTTAAGGTAAAAATCCTTGATAGTGAGGAATATAGTACTAAAAGTCACACCGTTCTTGTTGCGAGGAGTCAGGAAATAACTGATTTTCCAACCCTTCTGTGACCAACTGCGATCTGCAAACAGCAGGATGCATTGAAAACAATTTGTTTCCTCGCTGATAAATTAAATTTGTTCAATCTATTGCCAGTAACGCCAACAGCTTGCAAAGGCTGCTCCTTCTTATTCCATAGCTCCTCACGAGGATTTGAATTAATCTCAGTCAAAAAAACAAAAAGAAAAATACAGATAATGATCATCGTTGTGTTTTGCAGATTCATTTTTCATCAATATCAGTTATTGTTGCTGGCATATCAGTTCTGATGACCATTTATAATGAAAGTCAGCTTCAAGTTCACCAGTTAAACCAGGCATGGGCAAATTAAGGCCCACGGGCCATGTAATCGACTTTGTAATCAGGTCTGACAAATTCCTTTTAAACTATATAATTAAATGTATTTATTACCAAATTGTATTCATTTGAATTTTAAGTTTTATATCATCTTTTCCACGTGTGATTTGTTTCAGTACAAATAAACACTCCATCCATCCATTAAAAAGTTTGCCTACCCCTGAGTTAGGCAAACTAACTCGGGGGTAGGCAAACCCCTGAGTTAGTTTGCCTAACTAAGGGGTTTTATTAAATAAAAAATCATTGCTTTTTTTTTCAATACACGTGTGTTGTTTGTGCTCGTGCAGGTGATCGTGTGGGGCCTGTGCAGACTGGAGGACTCTGACGACTCCACGCCTCTGCCTGAGATTAAACCACATTCATCTGTTTTAGATGTGGGCGATTCCGCCACCGCTGTCGCTGTCTGCCCCCATCTCTGTTCTGAAAACGGGTATAAATAACAAATATTGACCTATTTGTCAATAATTATTATAAGTATTTGGTTTGTGGAAAGTCCTCAAAAAGTCAATAACCAGTTTACAACATAGACCGTCCACCTGGTGAAGATGTGAATTACCAAATGGATAAAAGATAGTTTGTGAATCCTGCTGTATCCTCTGTACTTGAAGCGCCATCATTACACTGGTCTCTATGGAGGCTTTGGCAGCTCCTGGTGACTCACCTCCAGAAACTAGTCGGAGGTTACTCAGCTGTTGTCTTATTTATTTTTTGGAGCTACATTTGAGAACACACTCAGAATTTTACACTGTTCTGAGTGTGTTCTAAGGTATTGCCTTAAAGTGCATTTGAAATGTATATAGTCAATGAAGGCTCGTTCTGCTGTATTGTAAAAATGTGTGTGTGTGTGTGTGTGTGTGTGTGTGTGTGTGTGTGTGTGTGTGTATATCACCCAGCTACCTGATTGCAGTGGGCCTGGAGTGTGGCAGGATCTTGCTGTACAGGTGGATTCCTGGCCAGGAGCCTGCTGGAGGACATGACTGGAGCTGCTGTGGAGAAACGGATAGCTCGTATCCTTTATAACATATGCACACACACACGCACGCATGCACACACATGCGTGCGTGCGCGCGCACGCCGAGTTCATCTGAAGTTCAGTTCCTTGTGCAACTTTGAAAGTCCTCCAGTGACCACTGGCAGTGGATGTAAATGACTGTGTCTCAGTAACTGCTGCGTGGCTTCAGTTTGATAGCTGGTATGTTTCATGCAGAAAATGGCAGCAGGCTGCCGGATTGGAATGACTTCATTCCTTTGAAAAGGAGATAAGCACTGTGTGTGTGTGTGTGTCTGTGTGTGTGTGCGTGTGTGCGTGATATCCCATTATGGTCTGTGAGTCATTGTCCAGCGAACACAGGAAGTGATGAAGACATGTATCTCTAGTATATTCTGGTTTCAGACGGCTTCAGTTCATTTGGCTTCAGTGCTACTCTCACCAATTTTAATCTCTTCAATTTTGAAACCAGATTTTTAATGTTTTCAGCAGATGATTTTTTTTTTTTTACCAAAGTTTGGTGAGACAAGTTTCAGATGTACCTTTGGAGTCACTACGGTATGGACCTGTATATCGATACTATATGATTACAGTCAGTTTAGCTTTTGACAAATTTGTATTTGAGAAGTAACGGTATTTCCAGCAGTGACATATGTCTAGTGAGTATTTGTGTATTGCTTATTCTGTCATTCAGGACATTATCCCGTTGTTTCCCTTCACATATCCTTTCTCAGACAAAGTCACTCTTTAACAGTCAAGCGGCTCCGCTGGAGGCCCAGGACCAGTCGAGTAAACGGAGAGAATAACAAGAAGGTCGGACAGCCCGACAGAGAGAGTGAAATCGAGGAGGACAGCTCCTGGGTCCAGCTCGCCAGCGCCAGCGCCGACCACTCTGTCAAAATCTTCAGCATCAACAAGCGGACTCTTCAGCGCGACCAACACTGACATTATTACGTCTCTTCCATGCAGAGATGTTGAGGCTACAGGCCTGATTGTTGCGCCGAGGCAACAGCTGCTTGTTGGCAAGCTTTTCACTCCCTGACATCCAGCGAAGTCACGGGTCAGTCAGGACAAACCCCCCCAACACACGTGCCCCCCCCCCCAGTCTGTCTATATACAGCAGCACGAACTCAGCGGTTGGAAGCAAGATGGTGAAAGCAGCACCACTCTTGGGTGGGAGTTTTTTCGGATGCAGAGAGGATGATGCTGCCGGAAGTAAACAGATGACCTTAAGACTCTGTTTGATTTAATATTTATACATCGATCATTAATCTGACCAGTCTGTTTGTATTTGTTTCCTCACAAATGCATTAACAATTTTGCATATCCAAAAAAATCCAAATGTTTTTTTTTTTTTACATCAGATTTTATTTTTCTTCTCTGTTTGCAACTGTATGAAAATAAATCTTCTTAACTGTTAAAACTTGCATGAGTTCCATGAATCACATTAAGCCAGCATTTCTTCTTTTTTTTTTTTTTATTAACATTTTTACCTTGAATTTTTTTTAGTGAGTTAATGCTCTCGCTGCACTTAGGCAACAGAATTTAAAAACATGACTCAGTGATGGATTAGTGATAATAAAAATTCAAAAGATTGCATATATAATGCATGTAAATGGATAAGAACAAGAGAGATGGATAAAAAATACTTTAAAATCTGAATGTGTGAAACGGAAGTTACCAATTTATTCAGTTTATTGCATCTTACAATGCATTTTGGTCACTCATCACTAGTTGCATGTGATTTGCTTTGCATTTGCGTTCACAGCCATATTTACTGCAAATTTATAAATTGTTCCATGACAGGCATGCTGGGTTGAACCAATGCTGCCCTGTCCGGTTATCGATCACCACAGCTTTAGATTAAGTCGCATTTGCTTTTGGAGCGTTTCCAACAACCTTAACGGGATTCTCAAGGACGGAGAAAAATACATGTTCTGGATTTACTGTGGATTCAGCTGAGTGTGCTGCTATTATATATGTCAGCCATAAATTTATCTGAGGAAGATTGTAACTACCGGCCATAACTCTCTCCTTCTAATCAGGTATCCTGGTATGTATGGAGGCATCAGTCAAACCGGCAACACGTGCTCCGCTAGGAAAATTTTTCAAACGGGTGAAATGAGCTTTTGGAACAATGCAGCCATATATCAAAGAGAATTTCTGCCTCATATATAACAATGTAATTACAGAGTCATTATGGGTGATGTTTCAATTTAATCACAGATGATCAACAGATCTGAGCGAGGAGCTATGTTACCTCTTTTTTTTTTTGAACTAGCACATTAATAATATAGGGGCATACGCTCCTTTATCAGATGTCATCTTCGGTGTGCCCTTGACCACTCATCTCAACGAGGTTAGATTACCGTAATGTGGTGCTGAGAAGGGATTAGAAATCTGAAAATCCTTGAATGCTGCAGATAAATGCACATTGGTCCAGGTAATAAGCTCAAACAAAGGTTACTTGGACGTCAGAAACAACCTAGAATGGATGCTGAGTGAGGTAATAATCAAGATAAATGTATCATTACTCTTTTGTGTTGGTGTCAGTGTTTTCCAAGGCAAATAATCACCGATTTTAATGCAAATTCAGACATCCTTTTTATTCCCTATCATTTAAATGGTGACATTTCTTCCTATGCAAGAAAGACAATGGCAAAGAAAATGTGTCAGACATGTTTTGAACAGAAAAACTGCTCTGGGGTGACTTTTTCTACTGAGCTGTCAGGAGCCCATGTGTTTACAGAATACATGCACAGTTGCTTTATTGTGGTTTGTGAATGAGTCATCCATCAGGATAAGCTATTAGCATGAGTGGGTGTATGTTCTCTCAACAAAAGTATAAATACATCTCTTTTTGCTGCATTTTGTCATGAGTTGGAGAAGAAGATCTAAGACTTTGTCGACGTACGCAAAAGATTTAATCCCTTTTACTTATTTATTTTTTTCACAAATGTACTTAATCCCACATTAGTGAGGATTTGCCTTTGATGTGTAAAATCCATCCACCTGACAGGTGTAGCGTATCACAAGGCCGATTGAACAACATGATGATTGCGCAGATGTGCTTTGGATGGTCACAATAAAAGTCTAAAATATACAGTTTTATTGGGCAACATAAAACCACAGATGTCGCAGGTTGTGAAGGAGCTTCTGTTCCCACCACTCTGCAACACAAATTATGCCCTTCATCCAGATGTGGGTCATCAAGAAGTGTCATTCATGCACAGGTTGCTCATACTGTAAAGTCTCTACAACTGGCGGTCTTGAAGATATTTATTAAAAATCCTATAGGTCAAAACCTTCACAAAATGAAGGATAAAGCATCTTAAATTAACTTTTAAACCTCAAATCTGTTTTGCATAATGAAGGTTCCTGTCTTTTAGTAAGCGATAGGCTTTACATAGCGTAAGAGAGTAACTGAAAAGTGCAGAAAGTATTTTTGAATGACTTTTATTGAAGATGCTCCTAATAAAATGAAGCTACTCGGACATTCATTCATTCTATTTGTGTGTTCCTTCCCATCTCATTCCCCACATCGTTGAATTGAACACAGGAATCTGGGTCTTAGTTGTAAGAATTGGATCAAGATATGGCTGGATGTACTTGGTATTCTGTACTCCAACCAAAGTTTAATTTTTCTAATGGAATCTTGACATATGAAAGAGGATACACAGACGCCTCCTTCCACTGATTCCCAGGTCAACTTAATCAGCCCAGTTTACATTTGCACAGCGTGAACCCATTCAGGCATGAAACAAGGTCATGCAGCGGTTTCATGAAACAGTTTTTTGTGTGGAAGCAAGTAATAGATTTAAAGCATGTTCAATGAAGTGGTTTTCTGGTGGAATGACTTCAGATGGTGCATGCTTGCGTTGTAAGAAATACAAATCTAAGGGAGCAATTTTGTTTTCACATGAACAGATTAATTGCTTCCTTGCCAAGCTCTATCAGGCTTAATCCTCCGGCAGCAGAGATGTAATTTTTAGAAGGCCAACCATTAGACCAGCGGTCCCCAACCTCTCTTGCGCCACGGACCGGTTTCATCTAAGACAATATTTTCACGGACTGGTTTTCATTTGCTCGATAATCGTTAATGACATCAGAACGACTGTAGTCCAATAATAAATCACCACATTAGTTTTATGTGAAATGCAGACATTAGCAGACAATAAACAGCCTTTTTTTTTTTTATAATTTGATAATCAACATCTCTGTAAATGAATTTATTTATTTTTGGACGAAAATCTCTTTTAATAAATAATTATATTAAAAACTCGATTCAAGTCACTGTCATTATGATGATGTTTATTTTGAAAAATAGCGATTTACAATCAGCGTATTCAACGTAGGAGAAATACTGATCCTTTTCTTTAAATACAACGGTCAATCAAATTACAAATAATAATAATAATAATAATAATAATAATAATAATAATAATTAATGGGAGCTCTGAGTTTATTTTTATGTAACCTGTCGGTCCCATCGACGGATGGCGGGAGACACCGGAAGTTTGTTCCGGACGTCCGGTCTACTCTGTAGTTTGGTTTTCTTTGCGGTCGCTGCAGAAAGTTCCGCCTCACAAAGATAGAAGGTTGGAAAAGGAAGCAAGGTTTTCAATGCTTTATGGGTGATCTCAGAATATTCTTTATTCAGAACACTGGCGCAGTTGTGGGCACTTAATTTTTGGGATAAATGCAGATACACCTGTCACGTGACCTACACCTGTCAAAGGACACAGACGCACGTTTTCGTCTGTGAGTCAATCCGCACCGACGTCACTTTTCAAAATAAAACATCATTAGACTGATAATAGGAAAAATAAAAATAAAACATTTTGTGCCGCCCGGTATCTAAAGGCCGCTCCTTCTAATTTAATCCTTGAGAAGAAGAACTTGACTCAGTCTTTTTAAAGTGCCAACTTGGATGTCATCTCTTCTAAGTTTAGTTTTCTGCGCTGATTAGTGTCAAACACAACTGACAATTCCTGGATGTCTCCCATGTCTCTTTCTTACAGTCGGATCTGTCAGTTTCAAGTGAGATTCAAGAAAAGGCTGGACAACGGGACACAAGCGCTTCCATTAATGAACACAAGCACAGATGTAAACACACAGTGACACCATCTGGAACCCACTCATCCCCCTCTATTCTGTTTGCCGCGGGGCTCTTCCACTTAAATTATTCATCCATCTCAACATTAGAGGCTTTTTGCGACAAATTAATTTTTGTTTTGTGACGCTGCACCGTGTGAATGAGCCTCTTCGCTGTGTGACTCTTTTAGTACAACAATTAAGACGCTCATTGTTGACTGGCCAGTGTAATGATTCATAGACTACAAATAATGATGAACGTTTCATTTTGCTGCTTCAGTTTCAGGGTTCTGGTATTGTGTGTGACTTACACTTGCTTACTGGCACAAAATAGAATGGATCTATTGTTAACAACTTTATTTATTCATAAAATTGTTTGCTATGAAAAAAAGGTCCATTGCAGATATTTTATCATCTTAATGAATAAATTAAAATTAGGGTCCCCCTTTTTGCTAAATATCAATATTATAAAAATATTAATGTACCTCAGGTGAGTGAACATGACCAAACTTCTTAATTAAACAATCAATAAAAGAGCTGAGCCTCTGAAAAGCCATTGGGCTCAGAGAGGAGCAACGCTACTGAGAAATAAAATACTAACAATTCTGCACAATTTCTACACAACCCTCCAAACAGTAATTTGAGTTGAAACTCAACAGTCTGGTCAGTGTGCTGCCCTCTGCTCCAGCTGAAGGCCAACGTGGAATCTGTGGCACACAGAGGATGGAGTTGCAGAATAATCCAATTCAGCGGAATGGATCAAGAGTGAATTCTGAACTATTTGGCACATCACCAGGGGTTGGCAAGCTGACTGACGGTTGCTCTCAGGACATACTGGGCGTCTTTCACTGGTAAAATTCAGAGTGTGTATTTTCTGAATACATCAAAAATGCTGTAGGCGGGATGGGAAGACTTGGTGGGATGCAAGTGGATGCCAGTTGACGATCAGCGTTGAAGGGAGTCTCGACCTGTAAATGAATATATTAACAACATTGGCTGAATGTTTGCGGACGAATGTAAAACGGTGGCTAAACTGTTGGAAAAATCAGTGTCTACCAAACTATTTACGGACATTTAATAAATATTCATTTACTTCTCCTCTGCTCACCCACTAATAAACTAAAAGAGATGTGACAATAACAGTCAAATGAAAGACAAGCTGACCTTAGCCCACTCATTTCTTTTGTAAATATTAAACATTATGTGAACATTCTGACTAAAAAAAATTAAACCGGATGGATGTGTTTCCCTTTGAAATACCATTTTGCTGTTTTGAATAGATGAACCAAAGGTTGCCTTATTTTCAGTCTCACTTTATTTAACGATGATGTGAAAAGTAAAGGCTGTCCATAACATTCAGACAATAAAAGAAGAATGTTATTCAAATCCCCCACCCTCCCAAAAACAACTAATGGCTCCAAAAATGTTCAGGTGTTCCAAGTGTGATACTTATTTTATACAACTTTTAATATCTATACCTCATCTGTACATAACATAGTTACAGATACTGTAAATTAAAAGTAAAAAAACAAAACAAACCCAAATAAACCAAAAACAAACAACTTCCAAGTGTCCTTGTGGCGCATTTGTGAAATATTTCCTATGTAAAAATGAGAATGTATGTAAAGATCTTTTACATATACATATATATATATATATTTCTCTATTCTTTCTGTAATAAGAAAACAAGTTATTGCCCCTCTTGAAAGTGTTGCATTTAACGTAGGGTTTGTTTACCATTTTGAACTCTTAACCAAACTTAACTCCATGTGATACCATATATCAAACTGACAAAACAGTAACAGTATGGACCTGTGTGGCTTTTTTTTTTTTTTTTACTAAATATATACGTCATATTGTTATATTTTTGGACATGTATGTTCGTGTTCTCCAGAAACCCTGATGATGACACATACAAAGATATAATTATATACGTATATGTCACTTTTTTCTTCAAACTACAAAGGTAAAAAGACCTGTGGCAAATACAAATCATCAGCATGATGTTATTCATAACAGGAAATTATGAGCCCTTGACCGACCACAATTGCATTTGAACAATTTGTCATCCATGTTGAAAAAAAAAAAAACAACTACATTTAATAATTTTTAAAAATCAGGGCACATAAAGAAACAAACAAACAAACAAAAAAATAGAACCATACCTGATGATCTGCATTTGGTATTTCAGGACATTTTAATTTGGTAAATGCCAGAGTGAGTATTCGAATTGATTGTTTGCTGCTACTTTCACTTTATTGCCCTCAGTGAATCCCTGCAAAACCAGGTATCGATATGAACACGTTGAGTTTATCCACTGAGAATCTTGGCATTGACACGAGTATAAGCTGATCAGCAGGTTAAGAGAACTCAAATCTGTTACTTTAAGAAAAAAAACATAAATCCAAATTGTGGGTGAGAGGATGAAATGACTGTGGAGTGGATTTGTCACGACAGTTGCAAAAACAGAGGTAACTCTGTGAAGTATACATTTCATTTCATGCCATCTTGAGAAAGCCGAATACCAAATATTCCATACATGGACACCATCATCAGGGTATCAATAGTACACAATCACATATAATATAATATATAAAATGTGCAGTTGATTTTTCTTCCCCTGAAGGAAGAACCAACCCTCTGATAATGTCTCTCACTCTCTTGTCAAGTGACAGTGATTCTCCAGTTGGCAATGATGTGGGAAAAGCTGTGACTCCTTGAGGGTCTGTGCCTGGGGGGTTTCCCTCCCCTGCTGAGCAGGGGCAGGAAGTGGGTGGAGCTCTCACAGGAATTCACCCAGATATGTCCGACAGCGGGTGGATCTCTGCTTGCATTGCTTCCAAATCTGTATCCTTGACGTGTCTTTCAGCTACAAACTGATTGACAGTGTTTATGATCTCGGACGAAATCCACTCCATCTGAAGAGGAACTTTCAACGTCATTTTCCCCCACACTGTCACATGCATTGAGGCATTGAATTTAAATAAATCTATGACATGTTGTACAATTTACAGATGGGTGGCCAGTGTGGTAGTTTGCTGAGTAAGCGCCATTTTCACGTTATTTTTTTGTACTGTGGATCCTGCAGGCTACAATATAAGACAACAGGCACAGCGCTCAACAAATGCCTTAAAAACTAAAAACCAAGACACCAATGGTGAAACATATGCTCCGCACAAACTCAACCCAAGGCCTCCATGTAAAGTCCATTTGCTTTCCGGAGTGCCTGTTCGTTCTTCTTTTCATACAGACAGTTTAAAAAAACAACAACAACATAAACAAACAGATAAATAAATAATTAAATAACAAAAAGATGACACTGTGTTTTGACCGTTTCGCTCAGTGCACCCTTCTTTGACTGAGTTTGAACGGCACTACATCATCATAGCAACCAAAATACCTTCACTGTTGTTGAAGTGTGAAGTGATTTTCTTCATGACACTCTATATAAAAGAAGCCCTGTGTCTGTGCTTTATACTCTATCACTGTGACCAGCGGTGGGTGTCATTAGCGTTTCAGAACTGAAAGCTACAGCTGCTTGGGGCTTTTATCACACAAGGCTTCCACGTGTTTATTATCCTTATTACCACTCATGGAAATTCGGGTCGACCATTTCATTCTAGTTGTGAGACCTGGCAGACCTACATCCTTTCCAGCATCACTTCTTACATATCACTTCTTCTCGAAGAAACTTTTTTTTGTCACGCTGGCTCATGCCCTATCCCCTCTGACGTGAACCCCATCACCCTTGCATGTGCTTGTTAGCTGTGAGGGCTCTATCAGGTGGACAGTCATAACAGTCTACGGAGACCACTCTTAGGGGATCAATATGACCAGGCTTGCGAATGCCTTTTCTCGAAAAGCACCTGAATTTTCATAAGGTGCTCTCTTGCGTCTTTTACGTGAACGTCTGTCTGAATGTGTGCATTTCTCGACACATAAATAACAACTATGGAACACTCTTGTGGCGTTTGTTAGCTGAGATGCAGCCTCTTAGACCTCTTAAAAAGGCGTAGCATCAATATTCGGTGTGACATGCTTTTTAAAGACGTATTGAGAAAGTTGAAAAAGATGAAAGGCGTACGTAAAAGTCAATGCGAAATCTCTGATGAGACCAATGGTGCAAATTTAGCAAAGTGGAAACAAAGAGTCATGTGCATCTTCGTCCAAGTTAAATGAAAGGGCCTTTGGTGTCTTCTCATGAACTGAGACTCATTAGCTTTGATGCATCTCACTTTGCTGCCCATAGTGAATTGATCCCAAACCAGTTAAGATCTTTGTCTATTTCTCTGTAGGGTGTCGTGTTTTATAAGCTTTCATTTGTAATTTCATGATTACCTGCCCCCGCCTACAAGCTCCATATTTAGAGACCCTTTAAATGTCCATTCACAGCATATACAAAGCTTACAGTACATCAAAGTCAGAAATTCTGGTATTTACACAACTCCACGAGGATGGGAAGGGGGCTGGAGTAAAATGGATGAGTTCCTTTGTTCGGTTTTGTAAATTTAAAGTCTCCACAATGGTGTCCAGTCACTGTAGCAGTGAAACACTCAAATTAGATGACAAGCTCACATGTAGCAGTGAGCACATACATACAATAGGTAAGGAATGGAAACAAGCAGCACCCTCTGAAGCAGATAAGGCTACACGTCAGGTCAGGGCTGGTCCACTGTTCTGCTGTCAGGGTGCCTCGCTTATTTGTGCATGTGTGGATTGGTGTATGTTTGTGTTTGTTTGACCGCGCATGTGTTTATGCCTAGGCAAGAGGGGGGGCAGATGAACAAGGAGACGTTGCTGTGAATCATGGGAGTTTGTAAGGGTTATCTAGTGCACACTCTTGTCTCCTCTCACCCTTCCCTGACTGAGGGTGTCAGTTCTCATAAGAGTGCAGGGTGAAGAGGTACGAAGAGTGAACTGTGGCCCAGCTTTCTTCTCCCCCGTCCTCCTTGTTCGGAGACAAAATACGCACATATGCTGATGACATCAGTCTGTTTGTTATAAAAAAAGAACCATATATGTCTCCTCTGCACAGAACCAGTTGGGGGGAGTGAATGAAGCTCACAGGCCGGATACCATTACCCGGTAGGACGGGGGCATGTGTCTGTGCCTTGGGCTGGAACCAGGGCTGCCGTTGGGGCTGGTGCAGCTCGCATCAACCCCTCCTATGGAAGGTAGGTATGCATGGTGCAGGATGGGCAGCTGCAAGGACAGCCGACGCTGTATGCTACAGGCAGAGAGGAGAAAAAACAATGTAAGAGGCAGATACAGAATGAAAAACATTTTACTCAGGAATACTTCAGTATTATTTTTATTTTATTATTTATGTTCAATTATTATCATTAATTAAATCTCAATGTTAGGAAGTCATTTCACAGTTTTGTTCATTTTGACATTGAAGATTTGTGTGGAGTTTTGTTTTTGTTTTGTCTGTCATACATTTAATCGGTTACATGGTTAAGGATATAGAAAATACATGAAGGGGACTGGAAATTATTTTACACTTACTAAAAAAAATATTACAGTATTCCCTCACTCATTCGCGCTTCAGGATGCACGGCTTCACTACATTGCCAATTTTTAGCAGGTAGTCACGTTATACCGTACGCGCATGATATTGGCTGATAGCATCCGCGTGTGCACTGCGTTTTGACTCACGGTTCCTCCTGTGACTTTTCTTTAATACAAAATACATAGTACAAAGTTCTCAGCAATTTTTTGTAATTGTTTTTCCTGCTTTTTTTTTTTTTTTTTTTTTACTACTCTCATTCCCTTCTTCACTTCTCCTCAGTGAAACCCTAATCCACCATGCCTCCGAGCTTTTGGGATCATCTGACAAAAAGAACATTTCATGCTTCTGCCTGCTCTGACAGTTAGCACCCTTCCTCGCCAGCGTTAGAGCCAGTGCCAGCCGTTTGCAAAAAAAATTACATAACCAAATGCCAGTTATGTAAAAAATTAAGAGGGGCAATGAAATTCAAGCACATTCAACAGTAGACTGAGAAAAATGTCTCAATTAGGTTAAATTTGAAACATTAAAAGTCCTGAGGCCTAACAAGTTATTATGACCAGTGGTATTTGAGATGCAGACACCACCTTAGTGTGAGGGACTTATTTTGGTATTGTTGATGCATTTTGTGTCACAAATTACGTATAACCGAGGCATTTGTCACCCTGAATTGTCTTAACAGCCACCTTCCTCTGCCTTTACTTTATTACCTTCTACATATTTGTCTATTCTTTACCTCCTCCATCTCTCATGTTGCCCCTTCATGTCTCTTCCCTCCATGCGATCAAACATTCATATGGCATGGGAATGGCTCCGAGTGTTCCTTTACTTCTGTTCTCCTCCCTGTCTATTTTCAGAGCTGCTTCCAATGTGAGCTGTAAATCACTAGTTACATAAGCCTCAGTGAGTCTCTACCTCTTTCTTTTCCTCCTCTTCATGATCTCTGACTCTCTTTCCTATCAAAACATCCATCCTTTTCAATCCATCTTCTTTCCTCTGCTGTCTAGTCCCTCTCCATCCATCTGTCCCTCTGTATTTTGCATTCTTCTCCTAGTTCTAGCTAAATGAGCATGAAAGAAAGAAAGAGGTCTCAATGATGCATAAGGTGCCCCGGATGAACCAGACGTCCCTCATTTTTACTGCCTTATGAATAGTAAATGCATTTGAAACATGAGTGTTTTGAGTCTCCGTCTTATTCCATAAGTTGGGACAACAAATCAGCTTCCTCTGTATATATAATGTAATAAGTCTAAAATGGTTTAAGAAGACATGTGCATTCTATCTACACACACACACACGCAGACAGAAACACACACACACACACACACATATATATAAATGCACACAAAAACACACATGGTATTTGTGCATGTGTGTATGTGTGTGTGTATACTGTGGTTGTATATCTTCTTCTTCTCCTTTCAGCTTTTCCCTTCAGGGGTCGCCACCGCAAATCAGTTGCCTCCATCTAACCCTGTCTTCTGAATCCTTTTCTCTCACACCAACTACCTTCATGTCCTCTTTCACTACATCCATAAACCTCCTCTTTGGTCTTCCTCTAGGCCTCCTGCCTGGCAGTTCAAAACTCAGCATCCTTCTACCAATATATTCACTATCTCTCCTCTGGACATGTCCAAACCATCTCAGTCTGGCCTCTGACTTTATCTCCAAAACCTCTAACATGTGCTGTCCCTCTGATGTACTCATTCCTGATCCTATCCTTCCTGGTCACTCCCAGAGAGAACCTCAGCATCTTCATCTCTGCTACCTCCAGCTCTGTCTCCTGGATGTATATATACGTATGTATATAGTATATCTACATATATACTGTATGTGTATATCGTGCGCCCTCACGCATTTGCGCATCAATGCTCGCGTCTTCACCTCATCATGGATTTTTGGTAGGCAGTCACGTGATACCATACGCGCATTCTATTGGCTGACAGCATCCGGAAGTGCGCTACGTTCTGTGAGTCTCGGACTTCTGAGAAACACAAAAGTGCTTTAAACAGTTGATAAAAGTGTGGGAAAAGGTAATACAGATAGAAGGTGGTATGGGGAGGGTTCATAAACATTTATTGTCACGTGTGAGGCGGGATATGGACCCAAATGCAGGACACCAAAGGCAAAACTGTCATCCATGATTTAATCAGAAACTCAAAATTTAACCAGACAGACAAGAATTAGAAAAAAACAAGACAGATTACCAGGAACCAAACATGAGCAATGAACCAGCTCTGAGCGCTCATTGAGCCAGGCTTAAAAAGCCTTAGAGTCATTAGCTCAAAACAAGTTCAGGTGAGATGATCACCACGGTGTGTGGATGAGCTTCAGGTGTGGAGCCGTGGCTCCACCCACTAGCTTGGCCTCTCCCTGCCACACACCAGCACTGCCACGCCGAAGCGTGACATTTATATTACCTTAAATAATAAGGTAAATAGTTTGTCGCTATATCGCAGAATTTGTTAATTGTATGCGGTTCCTAAAACGCATTAACCGCGAGGAACGAGGGCACACTTTGTATATATATATATATATACACACACACACACACACACACACACACACACACACACACACACACACACACACACACACACACACACACATACATGCGTGTGTGTGTGTGTGTGTCTGTGTCTGTGTAGGAGGGAAAAGTACAGCGCCAGTCTATGCTTTCATAGGGCTCTGTTGCCAGAGCAACTGCCAGAGAGCTGCTGTAGTTGTGATACATGTGACGTGTAGTCTGATGACAAAACTGACAGAACATAGAGGGGGGGCGGGGGTGCCAGGGTAGAGTTGCTGAAGAAATGGGGCATCTCACTGTTCGGGTGAGTTGATATCCTCCAGAGGACCTCTGTTTATTCTGGAAGGATCCATGGAACCCCAATGCGCCTGAGGCTTCTGCTCCAGGTGGTTTTTCAGTATCGACTTCTCCCCGTCTGTATTAGGAAAAATAATCATGTAGTGATTTTGATCATTTTTGATAGAACACGTCAAAGATGCAGGTAGAAGTTGCAGATTCTCAATGGCTAAGATGTGACTTCATGGAGGTTTTCAGATTATAGTTGGGATGCAAAACGTGAATCTGGATCTCTATTTGTCTTGGTATTAATAGTATTAATGTTTGTATTGATTATATATTGTGTGTACATTTGACCATTTTTCAGCAAGCCCAAAGAATGTGATCTGACAATGTTGGTATGATGTCTGCCAAATTTGACAGTTTGTTCTCTTGTTCTGTCATATTTTAATCAAATCTCAAAATAATCGAAGTACAAAGTTTAAAAAAACCCCATAAAAAACCCCAAAGATTAAAAACAGTGGAGATTGGCAGCAAAGAGAAGGAAAGCATGAAAGTAAGGAACAGAGAGACAGAACAATTATCCCAAGAGAAAAACCGAGGAGATAAAAAAAAAGGCATCCAAATATGATTTCTGCATCCTCCAGATGTTGCAGGAGGAAGCAGATGATGAGGTTAAAATGAAAACGTGATGCAGTAAACAAGCGTTTCCAAAATTACACCTGGAGAGTAATGAAATGATTGTTTTTCTCTCACACAAAGTTTTCTTTCCAGATGTCCCAGATTTCCCAGCACATGCTGACCTGATTCACTGATTGCAGTTCTCTGTGCCCCGATTGGACATCCTAGCTTACTCTGAACTATTTTGGAGCAGACTAGTCCTCTTTACATGTTGAAAAAAGCCTAACCTTGTAGCTCTCGCAGCTGCGATAAAAGCACAGACTCAGATATTTATACACTTCATTGTAGATTCAGAATACGGTTTCATTCTGCACAGGAAGTCTTGTGTAGGTGAGGGATTTTCAAATGTCCCAAACTGATCTGCATAAGGATTTCCACAGGACTGGATATCCGTATAGACAGACCTAATTACAAATTAATTTCTGCTGTATGGTTTAATGCATACATTAGCAGTCTTCTGATTTATCTTTTGTGTGCATTCCTGTGAGAAAGAGCATTTTCTAGTCGGTAACTCCATGTAGACCTGACAGCATCTAAAAAAGAAGGAAGCTTATTGTACCAGTTCTCAGACTCTCTGGTGGGACTGCCAGAGAGCAGGACTCTCTCCAAGTTGTGTGTCAGCTTGGACAACGTCGCCCATCTACTCCATGGTGTACTGGTCAAGCGCAGGACCACAGTTTTATTCCACAGAGATGCAGCACCGAGTTTCACAGGAAGTCACTTTTGCCTGCGGCCATCAGCCTTCTCAGCTCAGAGTGGTCCCTTTTTCAACTTGTCAGCAGCCATCATTTATTTATAGGTGATGTTTTCATCTGTGCAATACTTCCTTAACTGTACATGTTGTGTGGTGATTGAATTTGATGTTCTCGAAGTACTGTACTGAACGAATAATATCAATTTCAATTATTTTGCTATTTATTTTCAGTCTTTCTAGCTATTGCACCTGTGAATATTTTTAAAAGATACTTCAATACTTGCAGTGATTGATTCAATTATGCACAATTCTTACAAGTGCACTTTGTATGAATTTGTACCCAAGGATAGATGCAATCAGTAACAGTCCATGTCATGTGATGTTTGTGTCTGAACAATGGTGTGACCTTTTATTGTGGTTAAATGACATTATAGTTCAAGTTCATTTCAGTTGTGTTGTCTAATTTTAAAAATCTTTAAAAGCCAACATATCTTTAGAAAACACTGACATTCTATCGTCTATGTCAGAATCAGTAAATTATGTATTTTTTTTACCTTGTCTGCCACATCACCATTTGGGTTTCCCCTTCTGCCAAATCTAATTTGAACATCTGAATGCTCATGTATTTAGACATTTTTAATTTATCTAGTTTCTTGTGATATCTTTAGAACGGGAGTAACTGCAGCCAGTAAGTCAGGAAACGCACACCTTGACTGTTAGTTGTCGGTGTTCTCCAGCGCCGCCATGCGCTGGTACATATTCATGAAGATAGCCGAAAAGACCGAGAGAGGAAGGGTGGGGGAGTGCAAGAGAGTGAGAGAGAGAGAGAGAGAGAGAGAGAGAGAGAGAGAGAGAGAAAGGTGGAGTGTTGCTTCTCAGCCTTTGAGTGAGTGAGTGTAATAGCTGTTGACACGGCATTCTACTCTTATAACAGCCACTCATTCACGGCTCCCAATAGATTTAGACCAGATCTCTTATGAATGCTGATGATGATGATTATGACTGTCAAGCATGAACAGATTGAGGCAGGGAAAAGTTTATATGCTAGTAATCTTTAAAGGAGGCTTAATGACCTGTGATTTTATTTCCATAATGTGTGTCGGATTGGTCTTTGTGACAAGCACCTAATGTGCTGTCTCTCTTTGTCTGAGCTCGCTTCCTCAGAGCTCCTTCTCTCCTCACAAGATCGCTATCGCAAACCCCTCACCAACCTTGACACTAAATGTATTTCTCTCAGGATGAATGGAGTAATAGTTGAAATGGTTGAAAATACGAGGAATCAGGTACTTGCGTTTCTGCCTTTTCTCTCCCTTTAGCTTCTGCTAGATTTCTCCCACAGCTCACTAATAACCATCATTCCATTGTACCGACATACCAAAACAACATTTATACAGGTCATTCATAAGGTTAGAATGAATAAAGTTAATTTTATGCAATATGGGAATTGATATGATGATCTTGAAGTATGAAGTTAGAATATATTCTTTGGCCCATACCCTACCTCTTGAAATTTTTTCAGTCAAAATCCATTTACAACTTTTTGAGAAATTCTTACAGAAGTTGCATTTTCCTAATTAATATGCATGATAAAATAACTTTGTATTTCAAAATAATTCCTCATAAGAAGGAAAGGGTCTGACATATGATACTTTACTCAACAATGGTTTACTCATTGACTGTATTTGGAATCTGATACCAGTTTACAGAAAATGTCACACTTATCTTTTGGAATAGAATAAAATGTATTAGAATACTTTTGTCTTGATGATCTAAAACAACCTGGACAGGATGTACAAAGATCCTCTGTAAAACAGATGGGTTTCTGAGTTCACACAATGTGAATGTCAGTTCACCAAAAAGAGGCTGATGTCAGCTGCCAGCTGCTGTCAGTTCTTTAGAGCAATCCCTCTGAACAAATGTAATATGTGACAATATGCTTAAATCACTGCTTTAATTTTTTCATGTAATATGCCTCAGTCCCTCTGAAACAGGAGCTGTCAGCTTCTCATCCACTTCTCCCTGATAGAGAAACTGTATGCATCCTCCCAGGCTCAGTTTTTCCACTGATAAGTCATATTTACCCCCTCTTTCTCAATAAGTATTTAAAGTATGTGTGATTGTGTGTTTGCATAGGCTGATTTATAATGTTTTAAATTTTAGACTGCTGCGTCTCGAGGCTTTGCTCTTTTAAAGGGTGACGTGACTAAAGCAAGTTTGAGCAAAGCTGACTTCAGCTGTCTGTTAAAATATTTAAAATCCATTTAAAATCGCATGACTAACAAAATGTGATTTTGTTCCCTGAATGATATTCCTTTAAAGCATAAATAAAAGAAGGTCAAAAATCTAACAGATGGCAGCTCATTTAACAGTTGTCTATTTCTTCTTGTTCCTCTTCTTCTTTAAAGAGATAGTGTTGAGCTGCTCCATCAAGCATTTTTTATTGCTCATGCATCCTCGCTGGTGTGTCGTCACGCAGTACCAACGCCCCATTTCATATAGTTTCAAGGCCAGAAGATATTTGGGATACAGAGGATGAGAAGCAGAGAAGGAGGAGGAACAGGAAGAAGCAGACGACAAACTGCCACACAAACAGGAGGGATTGCTCACATTGCTTCGAGAGCATTTTCTCTAACTGCCATCAGTCCATTGTGTAACTATGAACCATCACGGATGATGAACTACTCGCGCAATTCCAAACACAATCAGGTCCCAAACCACAGAGCGAGTGCAGCTGTTTTAGACTTTTACCTTCCAAAGTCAGACAGCTCCATTAGATCCTCTTGAGAATGGCTTTTGGGCTATCTCCTGCATCAGACATGCTGAATCTGGCTGCTGTGCATCACGACTAATGTAGAGCCAAAAAAATGCTGTGGTGTAACAATTCATTGATTCAATTTGAGGAACCTGCCTCCATCAAGCCTCCGTAATGTTTGGAATTCAAGCCGCTTTGCTTTAAACAGGACCCAGAAGGATAAACCGACATAGGATCTCTCTGCTAGAAAAGACTGATAAAACATGTGTCAGTATGTTTTACAACTAATAGTTTCTTCTTTTTGTCTCACTCGGTGATGGTTCCTCTTAACTGCCTCTTGTTTAATCCTCTCTCTCAACTGTTTTCTCTAAAACTAAATAATTACATTTAAAATCAAGTGTGGTTGCACTTCATCACATTTATTGTTAAGCAGATTATAAAAGCGACTACAGAATGTGTGAAACCTGCTCAGCAGCGGGGGGAAAGCAGGTGGTTAATCCCATGACTGGTTCCGGGATATGTCACAGACTGACTGCCGTCCCATCTCCGCCTTGCAGCTTAAAATAAAATGTCAAGATATTCCTTCAGGCTGCATTAAAATCCTTTGCTAATGCTACTAACTCTCCAGGTTTTGAGTGCCTCATTTGGGTGGAGTCACAAAACTGTGATCGATGGAATAAATCGATCGATGGGGTATAAACAAAGAAAACCAGGGGTCTTACCTTTTCCGTCCGTGAAGTTGCGTATGCTGAGGATGTTGTTGGCATCCGGGTAATGATTCTGTTTGATGTAAGGAGTCTTTTCCGGGGTGTCTTGCAGCTGCATGGTAACTTCCTCCAGCTCTTTGTCCAACTTTTTAAAATGCACAAAGATGAGATTTATTTATTTACTTATTTTTCAAACAGCCAAGCTCATATAGGCTACAAGGTTGTTCTACTAACAAAAGAACCTGCTGCATCCACATCTTCACAAGCAGAGAATGTGAAGAACTGCTGTCTGCAAAAACCTGATTACATAGATTGCCCTCAAAGAGTGTGTGAATAGATCTTCATTTGCAATAATCATCAACAGAAGAAGGGATGACTTCAGAAATACTGATCAATGGGATAATCAAAGCAGTGATTCATGGGAAGTGAAGGTGCCGTCTCAGACCTCTGTTATCCTCATGCGGAGACGGTGATTGTCAGTTTGAAGCCCATCCAGTCGTGACGTGTTGGCCTGGTTGACGCTAGTCACGGAGGTGGAGGTTTTGGAGTCTTCCTTCTTCTGGTTCTGGGTGAACTTTAACCGTCGATTCTGGGTGGCTGCATCTGGATTGGTTCTCATCGTGATGAACTGGAGGAAGGGTTGGGGTGTTAGCTACAGCTGCACACAGGCTAAATAAACCAAACTAAACTGTTAATACTGCAGTCTCTTGAGTTTTCTTGTATGAAACTGACCTTTGGAACAAAGACTAGACAGAGTGTGATGGTGCTGCAGAAGATGATCACCAGCGCCACGATGCAGAATTGCACATTGGGCTGGTCTCGTGTCAGAAAAGACACGGCTGCGCCAATGATGCACATGATGCCCACGTTGTAAACGCTCATTCCAATGTATTTGCTGTCGTTGAGAGCAGGAATGCTGACGTTCCTGGTCTCCCAGGCCAGGAAACATCCAAACAACTGTCATTGTGAAGAGAAGAGGGTTGAAGGTGATGGATTAGAGAAATATTTACATATTTTGTTCAGAAAAACTGAAGAAAATGATTAAATTACGGAATGTCTGAACATGTCTGACTTCAGATGTTTCCAAAATAAAGCAGCACTTATTAAATTTGAATGATGTTGGGTACAATTTATTGTTATTCATAAATACTAATGGAGTGCTGGATGCAAGTCAACATTTCATTCTGCTTTAAGAAACTCTAAAAAATTTAAGAAAATGACTTTGTTGCATGATAAATCATTAAAGAAGGGGAAACGTAATCTGAACACACCCTTCTAAAGCAGCCTTAGGTTTCATGCATATTTACATACATGTTTATTTAGTGTAAGCTGTTTGTTTGGTGGAATTGCAGCAGCGGTCTACTGAATAATTCACTGTGTGCTGTGAAAGTGGCCTGCCTGCTTCTTCTAGGGTCTAAGTGAGATTTAATGGAGTGACAAGCAGCCAAATTAAAAGAGCAGCTATCAAGGATAAGTGCACCTCAGGTATGTAAAAATGTGTATGTGAATGTGAGGTCACCGTGATGTGTGTGTGTGTGTGTGTGTGTGTGTGTGTGTGTGTGTGTGTGTGTGTGTGTGCTGCGTTCAGACGTTGTGTCCGACCAGTTGTGTGGCGCAAGTATATTTCTGTCTTGGTCTTTTCTTATTTCCTTCATCTCTTAATCTTTGACACGTTTCTCTTGCATTTTTCAGCTCTGCATCATCTCAATCTTTTTAAGATGATTTACTGCTCATCCCGTCTCCTTGGTGTCATTGTAAATGTGAGATATGCATAATTAATTGTTGCTCCTACTTCCCATAGGAGACGGTCTTTTTTATTTATTTATTTTTGCATTAAATTAGTAAAGGTAAATCAGGCCATGGGTTAACCTGGTCATGAATTGCTCTTCCACTATCTTTGAGATATTCTTTTGCTTGTATGTGTAGGTAACCATCATGCTGAACTATTCCTTTACCTAGATTCGGGAGTTCATGCAGCATCGTAGAAGAGGACCAATTGCTGATGCCATGTCAGAGAAACTTGGATTAATAACGGCCCATGTATTGCATGCACTATTTGGAAATTTCTGTTGGGCAACGCCCACCGTTGGTATCTGTCACATCCTCTACTAGCTTATGACGTTTTCCCGACTGTCTTCATGTCACATCACTACGTCCCCTGTTATTTTGGGAACCTGCCACTCTTGCAATCATTCCCTTCACCTGGTTGTCCCCGCACGTCTCCTCACCAGCAGCCAATTCCATCACAGTCTACATATTTATTCAGGCTCCACTTCATTCATTCTCTTCCAGGGTATCTACGGTGTTTTGCCCACCTCTCCATTGAGTATTCTGTTCTGCCTGTTCGGATCTTTGTTTGATTATACCCAGACGTCTGACTCCTTTGCCTGCTGGCAATCTGATAAGTTTACCTGTTAGCCTGATTTCCTGACTTTTGACCCATTAGTGCATCATCCAGAATGATAGAATGACCTGTATAATGCATTTGTTATTTTGATCTACTTGGGTTCATTCTGAAAATTATCAATGGCTTTTGATCAAATTTTCTGCAGATGCAGCATGTTTCCTTATCCCTTGCAGGCCCACCATCCCTTGTTTAAAATTTCCTGCCTGCTCAAGGTGTTCGTCAGGGAGACGGGTGAAAAAAGCTGCACCTACACCTCTCCACCCAGGAGAGTGCACTGTTCTCCTGTTTTAGGGAAGCTCCATTAAGGATTTGTTTAGAAAAATAAAAAGGTGTGCCACAGGGAGATAAAAGTAGAGTAACAAAATGCATAAAGAGGAAGCTTAAGAAGAAAATTGTGAAAGCTGAGCTGCCTTTTCAGAGGTTTGGTGCTCTCTGAGCGCTATCAAGTTTAGCAACAATAATATGAAAGGAATGGCATTAAGTCTTAATGCACATTTATGAGGCTGTTAGAATTCACAGAAGTGCATTGGCATATTGATATTACAACATCTGAGTGAACGTAGAGAGTGAGCAATGACGCTCTGTGATCTTCACTCTCACCATCAGCAGTCCTTTGTAAGCGTAGACGATGCCCAGCCAAATGGTCATGTGAGTGTTCTCACAGTGCTCCAAGAATGGACGAATGGCTATGTCTCTGCCTTGGGGGTCGGCCTGCAGACAACACAATCAAAAGAAGAGAATTAGAGACACTGACCCTTCAAAAGAGAATTCAGCTGTTTTGGAAAAACAAATAGGATGGATAAACAAATTGCATTTGCAAAAAAAAAAAAAAAAACCAGCCCAAAACACTGTCTAGACTATTTGAGAAATAAAATAACGAGCTAGAACAAATGAACTGGTGTTTCAGTATTTCTGCAGAAACGTCACAAGAAAGGTCAAAGCCACAAGTGACACTCATAGCCTATAGTATGGGGTAGAACAAACCATGTCAAGGTTTCATGATACAGGTATCCAGCTCCTAAGTCTAACGGAATTATGAAATGCTTAAACAGGTGGATTACATGTGGAACATTAAATGGGAACACAAATCTTTAAACTTTGATGTAGCACAAAGGAAGTTCCAAACATGCACCAACTTTGAAGCAGACTTAAAAGATGCCCATAAACCAGCTCATACTAGTTCTCTCTTTGCAGGTGTTCTAACTTTACAGTCAGTAACAAAAGCGATACAAATTGTCCGTGCTAATTAGAATGACGAGTGTCAGCGATCAAACATCCAGGTGTGTAATCAAACTGTTTCCCATTATAGCCACTGGGCTTCTCCAAAGTCGGCTGAAGTTAAATTAATCCATGCTTTGGATGCTAATGGGCACCACTAATGAAGCTTATTCATTAATGTGATTTACACATTCTTCTTTATTTCTTGTTCCTCTCTCTCCATCCCTTCATCCCGTACTCTTCATCTCTCCAGCTTTCTTTTCATATTCACTTGTCTTCAGCTGCAGTTCGTGATACAGTTGACTTACAGGCCAAATTAGCACCTGAGGTGGATATTAATACTCTAAAACATGTCACATCTCTTTTAGTAGGAGTAATCGTTTGTCCTGGATGAATTCATCTGAGGGTATACCAATATATCAACTCTGAGACACCTGGGGCAAGGCTGGGCATAATGCCACGCTGCTCTCCAGGTCTCTCTGCTTGTCTCTTCAGGCTTATTTACGAGGACATGTCTAATGGCTTCAGCAGATGGTGTGTGTGTAGGTGTGAACAGGCATCTGCATTATACCGTTTAATTTGTTCATAGGCAAAATTCCAAATAAGAACAAGTGAAAAGCCTGAAATGTTAGCCTCCATCCTCATATGTGCTGTTCTGAGTGAGTACTTTGTTTAATGTGAATATCCTCATCATTCATAAATACACACCTACACATACACATCCCTCTAGGTGATGCAAAATACCCGTTACACTCATCATTTCAACCTCCATATTCTCCATTCAGCCTCTATTAACGTAATTTGAAGCTATTCATGAATTTGTCTATGACCTTCATGGATTAAAACTGGAGGTTCTCTATATTGTGCTCACTAAAAATATAAAATTGATCTTTAAAGAGGCAAACTGATACAACCAACAGAGATGAGAAATGGGCAGAGACTGTATAATTTGTGGATGCCCTTTAAGGGTATTTAAGTGCAATTTACGGCTGTAATCCCACAAAAGTTCCAGTTGGAACCTCCCCTTATAACTCAAATCTAGTCTACCTTTCCACCTTCTCCCAAAGGTCCTCATAACCTCCAGTGTCTCAGAAGACAGAAGCAATAAGGAAAGAGGCTTGCCTCAGATGGCAGTGAGTTCACACACTGTGGCAAAGCCCAGTCGTAACCCCTTCTGAGACTTCCTGTGGCTCTTGTCACTCATGTCTGTGAATATTCTAGAATTAGATCTTGTATATTTGTGCAGCGTAAGTGAAGAAGTGGAACCACAGCGAGTTGACACAATGTAGAAAAGGGAACCTCAAACTTTTCTTTTTCTGCATAACTTCAAATAAAAATCACTGAGGAAGAAATCAGAGTCATATATGCATGTCATGCATATTTTTCAGACATAAAACATTTTGTCTGAGCTGAAGGCCACATTCATATAAATGGCTATAAAATATACACAGACAGAAATCAAATGAATGCTATATTTTACTGAACTGGAACATATTCTCTCCTCAATTATCCTCCCTTGCAACATTTTAGATTGCTGAGCAGATCCGTCTCATCTCTCTCTTAGATCAGTTGCCACTCTATTTTGTGCACTGTTGGATTTTATTATCATGTGTACAGTATATGTGTTTCTGCCTCATTTATTCAGATGTTTTCCTTTGACTCTACATCCTTCGTGCCATTTATACTGAGAGCAAAGATCTAAAAGAACAGCGAGGGGTTAGACATCACCTTGTTTTTAATTAGTCGAGCACTTTTCATTCTGGCTGTAAATGTACAACAGCATAACATCAATTTAATTGCATATTTGCGTTTGTGTCCAAGAACCCTACCATGGAGTCAGAGAGCCTTGGCTTTTGGTTTCTGCACAGCTTTTAACTACATCATCGACATCTTAGTCATTCATGTATATTTCTGTTTTCTTTCCGCTGAACAACATCTTGTTCAAACAACAATTCTCCAAAAAGTCACACTTGTTGCAAATCATTTAGTCCATTCAATAGGAAAGACATGTTCTGCATCGTTGCTCTTTGCATAGTAGCAGCTCTGAGCAAACTTGTGTCACTAACAACAAAACGATAAGACAAAATGAGATATAATGCTCATTAAGCTTGGGTCTCTATCGCAGCAGAACACACTGCAGCTCCCGCCCTCTGGGGTGGGGGGAAGCTGTCTGGGGAGTTGCCAGGCAACAAGGCTGCAAGGTGGCAGGTGGCCTCAAAGCGGTGGTGATGGCAGTAAAAGCACCGGTTCACTGTCATTTTTCACAGCATTAGTCCTCTAAAGGGATCACCGTGGGAGGGCTGATGCAGGAACAGTACCAGCAGATTGTCAATGAAGAGATGGTGGCTAGATGAGGTGATGAAGGGAGCGATGAGGGGAAGAAACGGAAGGTGTGATGGAGAGAAGTCAAAGTGAGAGAAATATGATTGGGAAAGCAGCTTGAGTTAAGATAGAGGCAAGACAAGAAGACTGCCAGTCAAACAGGGAAGAATGACTTAGAATGAAGAGGAAAAAAATTCTCATAGAAAGAGATAATTGGGAGATGACGATGGATGACAACCGAATCAGTAAGAGCTATGCAAAGGCGGGAAGATGAAGGTAAAGATTAAGGATGACATGACAGAAAAAAAACAGGCACTTTCTAGACACAGAGAAACACAACTTATGGTTCAAGATAGAAAACAGACAAAAGCTGTTTTTTAATCTTCAGTGGGCTCATTTCAGGCCATTTAATAGACTAGATTGTTGGATTAATGCACAGGTGGAAAGTCCTCATTTTCAAATGTTTGAATTTGACTCTTTTGTGTTCCAGTTTTGACCCTTTGGTACCATAACAAAACCTGGGGAAAAGATGCAGTTCAGCAATTGACTTGTGGGCTTCTTGTTACTACGCAACGATGATGGGTGTTTATGCAGAAATAGAATTAACCATGAATGTGTTGAAGGAAATTTCAAGACTCTATGAGCATTTTTATACTGCACTAAATTAATTAGAAAAGCAGGGGCTGCTTGGAAGCAAAAGCAAAACATTCCAAAACTAAGATACAGTATACAACATGTTTTGGAAAGCTACTGCAACAAGATTTTGAGGTAAGTATTTTTTTACGAATAGTCGATCATCTTCCATGACATAAAATCCATGACATAAAATAGCCGTGTGTGCTTGCCATTCTACAAGCACACACACCTAATGTGACTGAACTGCATGTGTGTGTTAGTTCCGTTTGTGTGTCTAGAGCTGCTATGTGGCAAACACTGACAAAAACACTGTCACTCAAAGCGGCAGCGCAGAAGAGATTCCACAAAGGTGAAAGCGGAGACAAATTCAGGTGTTCCAAGGTGCAGCTTTGGACTTCATGAAGATATAAAAACAAAACAAAACAAACAAAAAAACCCCAAACCAAACACCTTTCTATGGAGGTAGTCTGTGCATGTCCCACTGGGTGGAAACTCCACGGTAAATCGCTCCACACTGGAGAGATTTATTTTATTTCTATGACTACCCCCAGAAGAGCTGGAGGAGGCGGCTGGGGAGAAGGACGCCTGACCTTCTTTGCCAATACCGCTGCCACCACAACCCGCAGCCAGATAAGCAACATGGATGTGTAGATGGAGAAAAATACTGCTATCAATAAGAAGGAATAGAACGATGAAAATAGTGTAGAAAAATGGAAAATTAGAAACCCTGAAAAAGATATTTTTATACTTAAAGGAAAATTGTAAATTAATGTAGTTGTAAATATTGTTATAGTATATCTATATCTATACCAAAACTATTTGAAAGAAGCTAGGTGTTAGCCAAGGAGTGCCATGTATACTGTACTACAGTTAGTGTCATTTTTGGTCTATAGACTCTGGGATTTGTGTGAAAGTGGGAGAATCTATTGGAAGTATTTAGCATATTGAGACATTATGGAATCATGGAGGTATTTAAAGATTGAATGAGAGGATGAAGAAAAGCCAGGATGAGAGCTTTAGAGAGTTGCAGGAGGAACAAAACACATCCTAAGCACAGAGGGCCAAGAGATGGGAAGATGAAAGACATCCTGGTGCTATAGTAATTTGTAAAAAAAAAAAAAAAATTATTTGAAAAGCAGCAACTATGAAATTCTGAACAGCAGTAATGGCCTTTAGACAAGCAGATAGGAGACATGCACAGTGGATGATTACCTCAGTCAGTTTGACAGGGAACTTGAATCCAGTGATCCCAAAAAGAAGGACTTCATACACATTAAGCTGATATGTTGTTGTGGATGATTACCAAAACATTTCTGCACATCTATCTAGTACCCAGTTGGAAATCAAAGCCTAAATAAGAGCACTTATATGTGACTTATGTTAACCCAATCATTCAAATTCATAGTTTTTACCAAAAATTACGCATGCCGTTGCCATGAACTGGCTCCATAATTTCTGTACTTATCATATTTCAAGAATATGTATTGCCTTTGTAAAGATTCTCATGGCTTTGGTAACCCTTGGTCTTTATTCCACGGGTGGTGGAACTCAAACAGTCACTGCATTCTGTACGTTTAGGTTTTTGGTGACTCCGTCCAAAAAGGACAGCCTGTCTTTCGTAGACATCTTTACCTGACGCTGCTGCTATGTTTGGAGAGAGTAATTTTCTGATATTTTCAGATGGAAGTACTCATGAAAAGTATAGTGACACCAAATAATACCATTGGTTTCTGCCATAGGTTTTGCTTCTTTTTGTGTCTTTGAACAAATGCATGACAGGGTGCAGCCATACACCAATTACTGATTCTCCTACCTGGAGTGTGAGACTGGACAGTTATTTTTGCTCTGGATAATTCCATTGATGCATTCATTCTGACTTTTTTTTGAATTTTTGCCTCAGCTCAGAATGTATAGTACTTCTTTATAGTAGACTTCTAACCCACATAAAATGCAAATGTTTGGGGTTCTCAAAATGTTTTTTGGGGAAAGGAAGATTCCAACTAATTGCTGATATTAACATGTTGTGCACAACGACAGAATAAATCCCTTTAAAACTTCCATGAGGGTATTATAAAATGCACTGACAACATACAGACACGCATACACGCCTCGGTTAAATATTTTCCTGAGAAGAGAAGAAAAAGAAAGAAGTTTCTATCTGAGGACAGGGAAGTTTTCTTGTCTTTCAGTGGTGGACCTTGCCATCGGCAGTATCACCACAACGTTCTCAAAGATAAAATATTTTTACAACCTGTGTGGTTTTTTTTCTCCAAAGAAGAAATAAGATTGGGGATTAACTGTGGAATGCTTGAGAATTTGTACCCAAATCCTGAAAAACGAAGGCTGACCAGGATGGCTTTTTTTTTTTTTTTCTTTTTGCAGTGTCTAGAACCACTAAGGAAAATTTCACATCTTCGGTTATGTGACCCTTACAGCCCACATTGTGGTCAAGTAGGTAAGCAGCCAACTTTTGACCCTGAGCGTAATGTTTGCTGATAGTGTGGGTACGTCAACGCAACACCGGATCTCAACAGGTTGTCAAAGACAACTATGGAAGCCCCTCAGGTCAGAGGTGCCTCTCTTCATAAACAAGTTCAGTTACCTTGTTTAAAAAAGCCGGTTACTCTAACCTGGATTAGTGAAAATCCTCACAGATATACAGCACATACGTGAGACTAACAAAGCTTTGTTTAACAGCTTTACCATGGAAAAAGATATGAGTGGAGGAAATGAACGAAGCACCACGGTGAGAGAGAGTGTTGGAAGAAGCGAAGTAGGTGGGTGTTAGAAAATGAGCTGAGAGAGAGAGAAAGAGAGGGGATGGAGGATGTTGTGCCCCCGGTCCAGGCTGACCTACATGCAGAGGGGCCATGGTGGCAGGGCAGCAAGACGCCGCCGGCACTACAAGCCATGTGGATCTTAGCCATCCCACTTCACAGTCTATGTGTGTGTGTGTGTGTGTTTTAAATTGTCTAACCATACAAGTGTGTGACTATGTGAGAGAGCCTGTGTGTGTGTGTTTTACTGTCCTAGTCACACCGGATGGGTGAAGAGGGTATTCCACTCCAGTGGATCCTCACAGATATTATTCTGGCTGACTTAAGAGAGAGAGAACAAGGTAAAGGCAGAGTGAGTGGAGGAAAAAAACAATGGAGATAAAAGAAAGCAGTTGATGCTAGATCTATGTATACACACACACACACACACACACACACACACTTTCATCAGACCATAGAATTCAGATCTCAACATACATCCCTCTTAAGAGTATCCTCCTCCTCATCTGTCCCTCTAATAGTGATAAAATCATCTCTTTTACTTGATTTTGTCTACATTTTATTATTCCTGCTCTCTTGCCTTTTCCATACATGCCTGTGATCCCTTTTAAGGACCAATCTTTCTGATAGAACCACGGCCTAATGACCGTACAACCACCGCTGGGCCAAATTGAAAGATTCAACGACAAAAGTATGAAAAGAAATGATTTCTTTTCTGTTTTTTATTATTCATCTCTCGGCACGAAAGCGACACAAGAATGTTTTTGTTCAGACAACTGACTAACCTGTCACTGCAGAAAAACTGGAAACGATTCTGGGCTTCATGCAGGGAAACTGACACCTGGTACAGTTTTCTCATTTTCCTCACTGATGTTTGCCTGTGACCACAGGAGTCCTTGTTTCCTCTCCCATTTCTTGTAACGATTGCTGAACATGCTTTAGTCCGCATCGGTCTTGATGCGTCAGCACATTTTGTCAAGCCCGACATTTACCTGAGAATTAGATTTCAGCTCCTCTGCTGGCATCCAGCGGGTGCGAAGTGAACACGCCATGAATCGACTATTAAAAACTGCCAGGTGCTTCAGATGCTGTGGCCTGACAATAATGTCTGCAGCCATGGTGACCAAGTGCCAACAGAAAGTCAAATGTCGGCATCATAACACGACAAATATTCTGATCACCCTTCTAATAAGTTCCCTTAAAGTTACATGTAGGTTGTGATGTTAACAATAATTCAAATGTAATTTAAATGTATGTTCTTTAGTGATTTTGAATGCAAATGAAGCCGGAATTTCTGCTCTGTTATTTTGCAATTTTGTTAGCTGTTCGACAAAACCTTCAAATTTTGTTGAAGTTTCCATCAAAACTTCAAATCAAGACACAAAAAAATAGAACAGAAGTTCTGCCCTTTGCATCCAAAAGCACTTAAATGCGTACGTTTAAATTAAGACTGCAAACAAAATCCGACATGCCGCACAAGTGGATACATGTTCTAATGCATACAGAGTACATGAGTTATTTGCTCTCACAAACACACACAAACACAAAAAAAATTAAATCATAATGAATTACAGACACAGCAAGATCAACACACACACACACACACACACACACACACACACACACACACACACACACACACACACACACACAATGGTACAGATCCCCAAGCTCCAGCAGGGAACTGCCTTAAGTGATTTATTAAGAGCTAAACGCGTCATTAGCGTAACCGGCTAACCCTGAACGTTGGGCTCATTAGCATATGCAAATGCAGCGTGCAGCCTGGCAGTCTAGTAGATTAGGAGCTTTATCATAGGATCCAACTGCTTTTAAGGCTGCTATCCTTTAACATAACTCCATGTCACAGCACTCAGTTTCATCAACGCTTCCATCTGCACTTTGCGTAGCTTAGGGCAACATATTGGGTGTAACTGCCTTCCTGTATGTAATTGTTGCCACAGTTGGCGAGGAGTTAGGTACACCATCGTAGATGAATGTACATGGTTGGGAGGATTAGGTGTATTTCTGGGAGGCAGTATAATGATAGCAGTGGGAATATTGTTAATTAGATGTAAAGAAGGTGGGTTTCTTTAGAGGTATCGTGGCGCATCACTGCAGAGGTGATGAACAACTTCCTCCCCTGGATTTATGCACAGCCGAGGATGCTTTAAGAGTTAATCCAGGTCTCTGAAGGAATGTCGCAGACGATTAAGCTTGATGGAAAAGTGTGCTTACTTGTGCTATTTTAAAGATGCTCAAAACATGCAGACTTCACCCACTGTTTTTATTTTTGCTCAGTTGCCAAGGAAGAAGCTTAGGTTCCCACAATAATATGTTTTCTAACTTTAATGGATAATGTTTCCAAATTGTGATAATCTCTCTTATCTCATATAGTTGTTTGAAGCTGAGTAATATAATACTGTTAATCAATGGTGCTTGAAAATTATTTAGCTACAGCAAGTGATCACAATCCCACCTTTTTAGAATACAGTAATTCTTTTTCTGTTTGAATTGGCAGCTTCTTTATTTTCAGTGATTTTAAAGAAGAAACAAAATACCAACTTTCATGTTCACTAGAAAAAAAAAAGAGCGAAAAGTTTGTCCAGAATTCATGGAAATCAGGAGACAAATTTAGATTAAACCATTCAATCCACACCAACACACTCCTTTTAACGGCTGGGGGTCGTTCTTATCTGAAGGATCATAATCAGGATTTGTAGCTGTAAAGACGCTCATAAATCCTGGTTGACTTGGTGACAAATGGAGAGCACCAAGAACCAGGGATAAGCCATCAGATATGACAAGTTGCTCTCACACATCACCTCACCCTTAGGTGTTTCTTCTGTTCTTTTCTCTATCTTTCTGATGCTCATTTTCCTTCCAGCGGTCTCCTGCGTAGCACCATCCTTTCTCAGGTGCTTAAGACAAGTCTTACTTTGGCTTGGATGCTAGACAGTCAGTGGTTGATGATCGCAAACCTTATCTGGAGGCAGATAGTCCACTCCGGGACAGATGTACCCTTAGTGTCCCACTAGACCAACAGTCCCAAAGAGTAGTAGAGATATTTGTACAAAGGAGGAACTCATATTTTATTGTCCACTTTCCAGCTGAAGAACACACATATCTGCAAAAAAAAGCATCCATCCCATAAATCTCAATTTGATGGCTTAATTCTTCTATGTGATTCTGTTCTGTCTTCAGATTTATGGGATTAAGATGACAATATTTGATCACCTTTTCCTCTTCTTACTTCATCAATCCTTTGCAGCACAAACCATCTTTATTCCTTTCTTTGGTTTTCTCCTTCAGGAGACAACTTTGAGTTTGATTCAATACAAGATCAGCCAGCTAAATAAAAACTCAGCATCATTTTGTCAGCAATAAGCCGTTTACCTGTTTCACCACATTTCCCATCACCCCTCGCTAAGCCATTGTGTTAGCAGCAAAGAAACTATTTTCACTTTACTCTAGTCATTTCCCCTCAATGCATGTTTACACTTTCTGATACAAGGCCATCCCAATGAATCACATAATATCTTCCTCAGGAAATTACCGGAAATGATCTACCATGTTAAACATTAATTGAACAGGCGGACCTACTGTATTTAAATCCGCCCCAAGCAAATGCAATATGTTCGCAGAATTAATTAATTTGCAGATATTTCCCGCTCCAGTACCTAATAACATCAAAAGAAACAATGATGAAACACAACAGCAATGCAGACAATAAATGACCTATTTCAACCTTGCAAATATTAATTTTTCTTATCCTTTATACAGAGGGAGGAAATTGGCTTGGGATTCCCCCCAAGGTATTTCTCTTTCAGGAAAAGCAAACATCCCAAAACCATTATCCCGTTCAAACACGCTGTCATGATGATATTTGATTGCCCGTGTTACGTATGGTCTTCTACGTGAATCTCTTCATTTTTACTAAAGCAAAACAATACTATCGTCTTTTGAGGAATCTGTCTTCTTCTGTATACCTCGGCCTCAGTCCTTGCAAACCATGAGCAGTAATTGAGTCCTTTGAGGCTCAGAGTTGCCATGAGCTCTGTGTTGTGGTTGCTTAATTGGCTGTGTTATTCACAACCAAGCCACATTGTATTGTAGTGTGTTAGTGGTAAAGACCTCCGAGTATTGGTTGTCTACGTTTCCATGTAGAGAAGATTATAATATTATAATGATTGCAAGTGTTCATCCATCTCTATTCATATAGTATGCATTTGTGCCACTTTGATTAGAAATGTACCTTCTACAACATTAATAATGTTTTTATTATCACATAATCTTCTACTTCTTTCATTTCCATTTTTTTTTACTTTAGTCATGTTTATAATATTGTTTCTTTTGTTTCTTTCCATTATCTCCCTCAAACTAGCCATGCAAAACTGTCTTTTAATGCTTGGTCACCAGTTATCAGGACATTTATATTAACAGAATCAATATGACACTATCATGTCTTCTTCTTCTGAAGACAATGTCACTTTAATTACGTATTTTAAAAATGAGATGTAAGCTTTATTAACATTGTCCACCCAATTTGGTTTCAAATGAATATTTAAAACCCTGATCCAAGTGCAGCATTGTCTTTCTTTAAGCAGTAAAATGAAATTGTTTAAGGAGCAGAAAGGGTAATAGAGCCCCTGTCCTCTGCAGCCCTCTGTCAGCCAGCCTCAGCCATAGGACTGACGTGTTTGTAAAGCTCCAACGTTCTGCAAAACCATCTTATTAACATGTGCAAATTCACTGACAAGATACAAGTGACCAATCTTATGCCAGCCTTGGTGTGATTCATTTCTTGATCAAAGGTGTCTCTAGAGGTCGAGGAACATTAAACAAAATGTAATTATTCATCTTCACTGGCAGCTTTCAGTTTGTCTAAAGGCGAGGAATATTTTAAAAGCACAAAAACCTGATTCAGCTGTTTTAGAGCCTCCTCTTGGCCTGTGGATAATCTCCCTAATGTTTTTTTTTTTTGTCTGTTTCACCATCTTATTTCTTGTCTCTCTCTGACTGAACATGTTCTTCTTCACTCACTCCATTTATATTTTTGTACATTTTTGGTCTCCATTCAAGTGATCTATGCATTTCCTTTGATGCTCCTTAATATACAGTCATACATCATGTCCTCCTCCAACCCTGTCGCTCCGTTCTCTCTATTCCCTGGTCACCATCCATTGCCTTAGGGGCTGACGGCCTCTTGCTCGACCTTAGAGAGCGAGCTAATGATGCAGAAATGCAGCAGAATTCTGCAGGAGCGCATAAGAAAAGGCGCACACACTTTTCTGAAAACAAAAACACACACACACACACTCAAGTGAGATACAGCTGCAAGGATGTAATTGCAAATGTACTCCCACAACCCTGTGCACATGTGTTGGGGGCAAGTAGTGACAAGAACGTGGGCAGTGTGCCACACTGAGGGCAAGGAAGAGTTATACGATAGGAGCATCAATGGCTGCCCGCAGCAGCTGACACAATGAGTTCAATGCCATTGGCTTAATATGACAGCCCTGCCAACACCTCACAGCCTCTGCATGGGCCACACACACCCTAACACCCATGCGCACATGCACACAGGGATGGGTGAGTCAGACCCATCTCTCCACCTAGCTAAAGCTTGGCTATGACAAACACAACACCTTATGGCTGGATGCTGGTGCCTGAGGAAAAAAAACGGACACACACACACATGCATGCACACACACACATACATACATACAACATCGTTCAATTCCTATACTGTGTGTGAAATAAACACAACACTGTCTCAGTGCATTACATTTTGTAACAAAGTGCAATTTATCCACAAACAGACATTGACTTAAGATTCAACTCTTGCACTGTTTGTGTTTATTACCAAAATGTGTGTGTATGAGCATGTGTGTGTTTGTGTGTGCAAGACAGTGTTTAATCACCTGTGTGTGTGAGTGTGTGTGTGTGTGTGTGTGTGTGTGTGTGTGTGTGTGTGTGTGTGTGTGTGTGTGTGTCTATGTGTACAGTATAGGCTGACTCTCCCTCTGCTATATCAGCAGCAGGCAGGAAATCCATAACAGCTTAACAGTCAATTACTTCAACTGTCACTAGCCTGCCTCCCCAAGGACAGGAACCAGTCACACCCAAGAATGATGCAGCTCCACCAATCACAGCAAAGGAGGTTCTCACCTGAGTAATGGAGGTGAGGTATGGTGGTGGAAATTAAATTGTTGTTGTTTGTTCATGGGCACAAAAATAGCGATTAACAAAGACTGGGGAATATAAACGTAAAACGGGAAACCAAAGAGACTCTGTTCGCCTGAATCGAGTGCGATTGTTATATCAGCAATGATACTGATGGTGTAAAGGAAGGTGCATTAAAGTTAAATGAGGGCACATACATATTTTCTGCTTTAATGTGCCAGGAAATTAAAAAAAACAAAACATTTTCTAGTCCTCAAGGTAGAGATTGATGAAAAATGTCCCTTTTTTCTTTTGTCAAATACATCCAGCACTCACACACACATGTCTCTGAAGCATGAATACCAATGCACACACTCAAGTTTCATCCAGTTTTAGCCCACTTCTTCACCAATCAAATATATTTGTACTAAAGCTCAGAAAATAAGCCCATTGGCCCTCTTTCACTGATGGCTGCCATCCCTCCAATAAAGTTAAAAGAAAAGAAGGGATGCCAATAAAGTGCTTATTCAGAAATTTGATTAAAACACAAGGAAACAATTTCTGGACACACAGTTACTCATTGTGTTCCCATTTTAGCGGGAGCATATGTTTTTCTCGGTAATGAGCTGGACGCTGTTGAGAGAACAGAATAACTGAGCAGCCGTGCACAGTGTCCACACAGCATTCCAAGATGACTTGAATGTATTGAATCAGCGGACACCATCATCATCTGATGCATGAAAAATTCAAATCTATCACAGTCAGTTTTCACAGACCTCTCATTCAGTCTTGAACTCACATTATAAAAACGCAGACACTTGTGCCCTTACTCTTAATTCTACCAATTTTTAGATGTGCCGGCAGACACAAGGACAGCAGGACTCAAAAAATAAACTCCTGACATTGAAAATGTTTTTATTTATCAGAGGTTGGTATGTCCATACAACTCACATTGCATCAAGCTTTACACGTGATTTTTCTCTTTAATTACTATGAATCATTAACCAAGTACGGCCCAGCCTCAGAAAGCAACAATGACGAAACAATGTTGAATCTATATAGACTACAATGATTGTGTTCACTTTACATCTGGTTAACCTGGATGGGGCAATCCCAGTAACAGCTCTGCATAGAGGTGCAACATGTAGAAGACAAGGGGGCTCTCCACCTGGTTTGCCAGATATTTTTCCACCTTATTGTTGAGCGTAGGTTCCCTTGTGATGGATCAGCTGAACTTCTTGTATAGAAATTGGCACCTTGTCCATTTATGTCCTCTATGACCCCTTACTGTACCTGATTTAGATTCTCGACATGTTGTGATCATACCGCAAGCGACAAATGAATGAGGATTAAAAAGTCAAACAGGAAGTCAGTGTAGTATCATACTATCAGCCAGAAGATGGATGATCTGAGAAAGAGTAAAATCTGAAAAATAGAATATCGTCTCTGCTTTTGACGCCACATGGAGCTGGCAGCGCGACAGCGATATTATTATCATCGTCAGATGGTCAGATGGTCTGATGATGGTGGTTTTCAGGCCTCAGCTGGTTGTGCTTGGCCATTAGGATCATCACCAGGTGCTGCCACATTCTCTCTGGGCAGAGACCCACCATTGGAGGGCACTGCAGGTTTGACACACACACACTTAGCAGGAAAGGTTGTGACTAGAATAATGCTGGAGACACAGGACATATTATCTTTCCTCTTTCACTTGCAGGACGGTGCCAGATTAAATCATTTTGGGGTTTATCTTGATGAAGAAGAATGAAAGACCGACAGAAGGGACAAATGGATGAAACGGAGTACAAAAACATTTGGACAAGCACCCTGAGAAGGACTTAAAATAGCAAAGAAGACAAGAACAAAGGGAAGAACAAGACGAGTGCCCACAGTCTGTGGACTCCGCTGTTTGAGCACGCGTCCCTGAATTAATTTAGTCCAAAATGTAAGAACAGAATTGCCACTCTATTTGAGGCAGATTAATTAAAAACTAAAGCCTTGTTAATTACACCCAGCTATCTCACACAGATGAGCTCACCGATGTGATGTCTGTCCCCGCCTGTGATGCTCACCTCACTTCCTCTGGTCCTGCCCCACTTTAGCTCCAATGTCTCCAGTGCATTTGTTTAACTGGGATTTACAGTAAGTTGATGTTGTTTTCCCTCCTGTCATTGGAATTTCATCATTCATTGCAATTGATTACTCATATTTCACTGATGCACAGTGATATCCGAAGTTTTACACATTTCATTTTATGTCTTTCCTACAGTATTTAGCCCTGGAAGAGGCATCACGCCAAGCACTCCAGGGCTGAGTTTAGACAGTGCAACAAAATGCTACTACTCCATTGCTGCCACTTCAGATTTACTTCCTTTTATAGGTGTAATGAAGAACAGAGAATACGTCTCACTCTCTCTTTCTTTGCTCTCTCATCCCTTGTCTCTCCATTTCTCAGCCCCCTTATCGATCCCCCAATCCAATCAGGCTCTTGAGGCTACGTGAATCTCATTCTGAGGACATGGCAGCACATTTAATCTGAGCACCAATCAATAAAAGTGTGCCTTGTGAAAAAATGCAAACTCTAAATGACTTATACATATATATTATATATATATGAATCATTTATGCGTATACATACGCGCAGAAATGCAATTGAGATTTGAAATAAACGATTGCGATATAAATACATCTAGAGCTTGTGTAGTGCCTTCAATTAGCCTGCAGGTCATAATAATAAAACAGATGCATAATGAGTTTATACATTTATAAACTCATTATGCTTTATGAGTAGTCTTCCTTTAAAGTTAGCATGCAGTTAACATGTTAGGGAATTTTCTCATTTGGTTGTCAAAGATACAAAGTAGGCGCACTACTCTGATGAGATGATAGAGATAGATAAGGTAAGATAAGAAAATGCAGCTTTCACAGGGGTGCTTGCAACCTGACCCCTCACTGCAGATACAGTTCTCTCTTCCAAAAATGCTGCACTGCTGTTTTGGCGATTTTGGAGCTGCACGGAAACACGCACACACACATCACCATCCTGTGTGTTTAATAAAAGCAAGGCATGACAACTTTGCATTGCTGCCTTCATTGAGAATGAAACATCAATGAGTCGATGTCAGGTTTAAACCCCATGCTGCTGTCGTGACTCTAAGTGACACAACCCATCCATTCCCCATGCACTTTCTTTCAGTGATAATGTTGCTCTCTCTAAGTCGGTCTGGCCCCTGTTTTGCTCATAGTGATTAATGATTGTTAATAAAGGAGGAGCTACGGTTTCAGTACACATAAGATGCTGCAGCTGCACAGCACTATTTTGTTTGCTGTGTGCATCAGATTGACTCACAGCGCTGCACAAAGTCACGCAGAGACAAGAGGCACGTCCACAACTAACACAGCCTGAGGAAGCAGATAAAAGTAAGTGCAGGACTGCAAAATGGAAGATTGGTGGACAAATGCAACACACCCTCATGCATGCAAATACGCAGAAGCGATACGGTGAAGGGCAGTAAGGCAGGAGATGCTGCACAATGTGTCAGGCAGGTTAATTACAGGACAGATGGCTGTCAGGGAGGTGGGGTGGGTGAGAATGCGGAGAGAATGAGGGTGGCAACAGAACAAGACATCTTCTGTAAACATGTATAAGTACAGTAATGTATTTATATCCAAACACACAATACACACACTGACACAGACAGACAGACAGGCAATCAGCATTTGCACTTCCAGCACGCAAGGACCTCTTCACTGTTATTCAATCATCTCCTGGCCATTTTCCCTTTTTTTTTTCACCATCATCTCTTCCCAGCTCTTTTTCTCATTCTGTTCGGTCCCGACACCTCCTCTGTGTCACCGGTCCCTCGCTCTCTGGCGGTGACACATCGTGCCATTCAAATCACATTTCAGACAGCGCCCGCCTAGCTGCAACTGATAATATGCAATGAGCCGCAGAGAGGCAATCAGACAATTCAACACAGAAATAAACAAGCTGCACACACATCGCAGATAGTTCATCACAACAACACAGATGTACAGTTCAGTTGTCTGTAGTCTGGGTCTTTATAGTGAATGTGTCACTTGTTTTGGCTTTTGCCTGCTGCATATTATGTAGATATTTAGCATAAAACTGCCAATAAAGATCATTTGGAGATGCTTAGCTTTGGCAGCAACATTCCTGGTAATATAGCAAAGGAGAAATAAATATTTCTGACCTCAGTGAGGATTCCAACACCTCCCTCGTCTCACTTGCTACTGCATATTAATCTTGGGAGGTGTAACATTTCAGTAAAAAAAGGAAAAGCATAGGATGCCACGCTGCCCTCCAAGAGATAACAGCTGAGCTAAGTGGATGTGGTATAGTTCAAGCGGTGCCATATGGCTACATCCTCCCCCAACAGTGATTCTGACAGTTCATTCATTCATTCATGATCCCTCTAGTTCCTATACGTCCAGAGGTTTTGAGGATGCCAGAGGACACCGCTTGAGTGACGGCATGTTGAGAGAGCTGAAACCAGTCCCAAGCGCAGCCTGTTGGAATCGCTGGAATGTAAAGAGGATGGCATATATGGGGCATTTATTGGTACATTAGAGAATTGTAACTACCAGTTGCAACACAATGATTTTGGGCACACAGTTCTTGGCAGGAATGGGGTATTAAAAGTAGACAAAAGGCAATTAACAGCTGAGATATATCTCCACTAACACTGTTAATCTGCAGCTATAAGTTTGACAGAGTCTCCATAAAGTGAACATCGGTCATTTAACAAAGCAACCTGTGAGGAAATTATTCGCTTAGAGTGCTTCACATCAGATTAATTGGACCAATCCCCCCCAAAACCCCTCACCCTGAGTTTTTCTTCCCATCATAAAGAGCATTATTAATAATGCCTGAGGCATTATTAATTTTTAATTGCCAAACTGACAACAAAAAGTTTGCAGGCTTGCTTCTATAAAAAGATGCACACTAAGATCAAGGCAAGCAGAAAATTCACAAGGGTCAAACCCAATCTTGCGGCGCGCCCCTCGCAGCATCCCAAAATAACCTTCTTGGCTCTTTGAAGAGTCGACTTCAGAAATGACAGGAAACAAAAACACAGGTTCAAAGAGTTGGTTTAAAAAGAGGAAAATTCACACGTCCACAATCACATAAAACAACATGACCCACGTCAACATGGCATCAAAAAAAAAATATAGATAGATAGATAGATAGATAGATAGATAGATAGATAGATAGATAGATAGATAGATAGATAGATAGATAGATAGAGATAGACAGATAGACAGACAGACAGACAGACAGACAGACAGACAGACAGACAGACAGACAGACAGACAGACAGACAGATAGATAGATAGATAGATAGATAGATAGATAGATAGATAGATAGATAGATAGATAGATAGATAGATAGATAGATAGATAGATAGATAGATAGATAGATAGATAGATAGATAGATAGATAGATACTGTATAGTGTACACAGTATACAATTACAACTGGCTGAAATGGGACCCAGAAAGCAGGAACTGGTAACATAATCTGGCCACAGCACTTGTTTCATTTCTATGTTTAAAATATCCTCTTTTTTTTAGAATCTACCAGGTAATATTTCTCAGTTGTAGCAGATTTTGCATCTGCATTCTGCACACATGCGCCAACTTTTATCCACATAATTTTAACACAATCACAAGCGAGCACTAATGCAAACAATAATAATAATAAATAGTAACTCAACTTTGATGAGGCAGGGGTGGCAGAGACGCTGGACTAGTGCCAGTTTTTTGGCGCAGCATTGGGTTTAATTATCTGACCTTCCCATCAACTGGCTCACAACCTCCCTGCCGATGGCAAGTGCTAATCAATGTCACCCTCGGCAGCGTGATGATAAGTACCCATGACACCCCTTTTCTCTCTTTCTCTCTCTCTGTCTCTCTTCCTCAGTCTCTCACACATATCTTCAACTCCATCTCCCTTAATGTCTCTATCTCAGCGGTTAAAGCTGGTACGCTTGCAGCCTTCTCCTTATTTGGGCTCCTTCTCTGCATCTCATCTTCCCTTTTCCACATTTCCTGAGCTTTCTTCTCTTTTTTATTTCACTCCATTCTCTGTCTCCCTTGAGTGTCCTTGAGTCCATTATCACTCTTAGCCTGTCCTGTTTTCAGTCTCCTATACTGTTTCCTGTTAGTGTAAAGTCTATGTTGTGTTGAAGGCTCAAGGTCTTGTGTGAAAGGACTTATCTGTCTGAATGTATTTGCATTCTCACATGAGGTAAGTGTTCTTGTACCCGTATCAGCAGCGGACCTTAGCCATCTTGAAACACCTGACTAGGAGCTCTGCTGCACTCAGTATGTTTGTATTTGTTCGAAACCGGTATCTGTGATTAACCTTTCTGTAATTGCTGACTCTCCTCACACCGAGCCGTCAGCGGCGTCTCCTTGAACGCAGCTCTGCAGAGGTTGTTTGCATCGTCAGTGCAGAAGTGCACTGGGTTCACCAGGGCTGAGATTTAATAAGAAGTCTCACATTACTAGCACACTTGTTCACATCTCACACAACTGCTAATAGATTTCACTGAGGTTCCCATTGGGTCCAATGTGTACTATTGTAAAAACAGACACAGAGAAGTAAGAGGGGAAAAAATACACTAGAATTTATGCTTCCCACTATGAAGAAGGTGCACTGTTGTTTTAAATAGCAAGAGGCACAAATTTGTGCCAAGTCAGCCTCCACTTCAAAAAAAAAAAAAAAAAAAAAAGAACACTTCTCCACCTGGTCAATCCCTGGCACTGGATCTCTTTGCTGCAGTGATTGCTGCTTGGTCTACAGAAATGGAAAACACAATTAAATCTCATCACGAAAAGAGGGAACAGTTCCCAAATAGCCATTGAGTTGCTGAGTTAAGTGCTGAAATGGAAGCCTGTGCTATATTTAAGATTAAATCACATCTGGTCTCGATGGCGAGCCGCCACAGAGATGGTAATCATTTTACAGTTATGATTATATGAAGCAGCTTATTTCTCATTCAAAGCCCATAAGGATAATATCATGATATTTAAGATGTGATTTTCTGTTATGATCACATTTCTAGCTGTTACTCAACGTATCTTCTAATGCTTTGTCCTTGAAATATCTATATTCCTTCAACATTCAGCCATTTATGGTAACAAGAATTCTTTTGACTAATATTTTGTTTGAAAGAGAGAATAAATCAAGAAAACTCTTAGAATAAGAAAACACTCGCATTAACCAGGTGTTTGGTTCGGCTGAGTCTTTGGGTTAAAGGTCGCCGATGGACTTCTTCTGTATCATCAGCTTTCTGAATGACAATGGGCCAAATATAATGGGCCTGAACAATATTGAGAAACATTTATCTGTAGCATACACCATCAATACCTCACAGTCTCCGGATCCATTATCTTCATCCTCATCATCATCACCACTATCATCAACATCATCATCATCATTACATACAGAGAGCCAGCATCATAGTTGCATCACTATCACGAGTCGCTAACTAATCATGTCTGAGCCTGCGGCTAGATGAGATAGAGCTGCCTTTCCCTAAACTCTGTGTGTGTGTATGTGTGTGTGTGTGTGTGTGTGTGTGTGTGTGTGTGTGTGTGTGTGTGTGCGTGTGCGTGTGTGTGTGTGTGCGTGTCAGCTGCTGAGCCATAATGGAATCCTCAGGGCTGTGGATGAGAGACGAGGAGGAGGAACATTGATGGATGTGTCTGGTCACTGATGGAGGGTGTCTCTGGTATGAAAGAGAAAACGGAGAGAGAGACAGAGAGAGAGAGAGAGAGAGAGAGAGGAAGATGGAAAGAGAGTAAGAGGCCACAGGAATGGAAGGAGGAAACGTGAGAAGGAGAAGATGGCAAATACACTTTGCTCTCTAGCAAAGTGTATGAATGAGTGTGTTTGAGACATCACAGCAACACGATCAAATACTATGACTAAAAGTAATACACACACGCATGCATGCACGCACGCACACGTGCAGTAGTACAGTACAATATTCAGTGTCCACTTACTACATACTCCGCAAAAATACTTCAACAGTAACTTCAAGAACTCTTGACACCACTTTTCATTTCGTAAGGCTTCTAATTGGCCAATTGCATACCCCTCATGTTTAATCAGCTGTTGCCGAGCAACTGCAGTCCCGTAAAGCAAGAGTGAGAAGAGATACAAAAAAGAATAAAGAAGAAGAGAGCAGAAGAAGGTGCAGGTGATAGTAGAGGTCAGTGATCTTTTTTTATTGTGTTTTTGCAAGAGAGAGGAAAAAGAAAGACACACAGGACAGAGGTGTGTGTGTGTGTGTGTGTGTGTGTGTGTGTGTGTGTGTGTCTGTGTGTGTGTGTGTGTGTGTGTGTGTGTGTGTGTGTGTGTGTGTGTGTGTGTGTGTGTGTAGTGGGGGGCTGACTCACACCGAGGTGGAGAGAAAGCAAGAGGAGTTCCATATTGCCACCCATTTCCATTTTCAACAGATTCACTCAGACTCAGCCATGCACAACCACATGTCCAATTTACCAGCTGGGGTGTCAACAAACACCCCACCTTTGTAGCAGTCCTTGGAGTGTTTTCTTGTGAGATCCACTGATAATGCTGTCAGCTTACACATGATGTGCACCGATGTCCCACGCAAGACAAATACTAGTGTGTTGCTGAAACATGGCAGGACACACTGAGTAAAATATTCTTCACCAAAATGATGAAATCTGGTGTAAACTGAGACGTGAGACATCCAGGTTCCCTTCATTCTTGCCTTGTAAAAGTAGATGGAGGCAGATTTGAGGGTGAAGTAAAAAAAACGTAACACAACATGGAACAAAATGTTTTTTGAACGTCATCAATATGTAGGCTGTGGAACTGTTGCAGAGGTAAGACGAGTACAACCACATCCTATGTAAATATAGAAACACTAGAGGCGGGGTTGATGGGATACCTTTCGTTATCCTGACCTCCAGCAAATGAATTCTATACTGGGCTGATTGGAGAGGACTGGTCAACTGAACTGATGCTACATTGCTGCCGTTAATCCTGATACTCAAAAAGGAAACAATGAAAGTCAACGCAAGGACCTCCTTTCTCTCTTGTGTCTTCTAGAAAGCAGAAAAAGTTATGAATCCTCATAGTTTTAAGTAATTGTAAAAATTCTGACTGGGTTTGAACACAAGGATCAATTCAAGAGTAAATCTGCTACCTGTTACCTTGACTCTTTAAATCCATTTTTTTAGTTTTGTTTTTACAGATATCATTGATACAACAGGATTTTTTTCTTCCTGACCATTTCAAAACAGACGCTCACAGAAAAAGTCAAAACCTTGACGTGGAGTCTTAAGTAATTACAGACCTTTTTCTTCTCCCAGCAAGTCATAAAAAGTCGTTTTTAATCAAATTTATATTTTTCTGAATGAAAACACCTTCTGAAAGTGTTTCATTCAGATTTCAGGGTTAACCACTAAATGGAAATGGCCGTTCTCAAAATTCAAAGTGATCTTTTATCAACATAGCTACTGTAATTCCCCACTATGCTCAGGTTCTATTCGCTGTTATTTTTCCACCACAGACCATGAAATCATTGTGTATCACCTCGGGATCTCTGTGATTGTTTTAGATTTATATAAGAGATTTGCGTATTTATGTATCAATGTGTAAGAATATGTTTGAATTTCATTCAAATATTATCTTGCTGATATGAAGTGGTAGAACTACAATCCACTTCATAATAATGCAGCACATGCAGTAATTACCATACCAATGCATAACCATTCTTTTGGGAAGGACGAGCTCTCAGGCACTCATGCGCCCATACAATTCACAAAGAATATGTGAGCTGAATGCACCCTGCTCTTTTGTTCTCTCTCTGCTGTCCTTCTTTCCTCCAGAGGTGGTCGATGAGAAAAGGCCTAGGTGGGTGGTGGTTATCCCTTAATGACCCAGTTTACTTTGAAAAGGTATTGATCTCAGTCAGGGCTTAATACTCAGTGCTAACAAAGGAGCCTCAGACCACCATCTTTGCATGTTAACAGACGGTTCATAGATAACATTATAGAACTAGTTCGTTGCAGTAGTCATATCAAATATGATTAGTCATGGATAACCTCTGTATGATTTTGCAGTCAGAAAGGGTGGGGAATGCATGCTTCTTCATGTTTTTTAATCCATTATTTTCAACACATCATCTGTATTTTTTTAATCCCAGAATAATGTAACTGTAAATGTTTACTTAAAACAGGAGCATCCCATCCTTCAAGCTGCATTCACACAATCAACAGTAAAATAGGACTGCAGTGGCAAACCTGTAGGAGAGTGCAGCAGGAGTGTGTGTATGTGTGTGTGTGTGTGCGTGCGTGTGTGTGCGTGCGTGTGTGCGCGTGTGTGCGTGTGTGTGTCTGCAGTGTTAAAGGATGACAAGTATGTCTGTATTTTTATAGCATGAACATGTAATTTATATTACAACACTGTTTTTAAAAAGATTAATTGTGCCGTGCATGTAATATGTTTTTATTTAAAAATCAGTGCATACAATGCTCTTTTGACTCATTATTCATTATCACATAGATTTATATATATATATTCCTACCGGGGCTCATGTGGGAGTGTTCAAATCATTCTGTTTTATTATTATGAAGACATTTTTGTTATGTTGACTGTTAGTTTTGGAACAGAGAGTGGAGCATAGAGCATATTGCACATTAATAATGGAACTTGGACACAGCCAACTTGGACTACATTTTTCTGCCCATCTGACTTGGAGTGAAGTTGGTTCACTGTAAAAAAAAAAAAATATATATATATACACATAAATATGGCTTTTTCCATATTACTGTAGTTTTCTACATATCTTGTATAAATTTTATTTCTCTTTTTTGTGTGTGGGGGGCGGGGTGCTTCAGTTGTAACTGGCATCCTATTCAATTTGCTAAGGCCACTGCTTTTTCCAAGTAGCTTCCCAACACTGTCCCATCATCCACTCTTGGCTGGAATTGAAGGCATAGATGCAGGATACATGCAGGTAGCACGGAATTGGAAAACCGATAGAGCAGGAGATTGTGAATTGGGAGCAATGGGATAATGTCAGGAAAAGTGGCAACAGGACAAAGTGAAGAGAGAAATAGGGAAGGGGAGGCAGGAAGAGAAAAGAAATGAAGGAACAAGGAAAGGGGATGTTCCAGGTCAGTCTGAAACTAGCCTGCCGGTGCAGCTATCACCAGGTTGTTTTTCGATTTTCTCTGCTTTTTCAATGTGCTCCCAGGAGCATACGCCAAATGTGGAAAAGCAAAGAAGGGACAGAGTGAGATGAGAGCAGCAGTTACAGAATAAGGAAGGGCTTAAAAAAAAAAAAAAACATTAAGGTAAATATGTCGAACCATCTTACAAGGGACAACAAGGATTGCAATGGAATCACAAAGGTGGAGACAGCAAACATTCCAAAGATGATGACATCAAAGAAATTCTATAAAGCAGAAGTGGAAAAATATGTACCTTTAAAATATGAATGCAACACTTTAGTTTTTGCTCCCAGCTTTTATTAGGTGTAATAAAAAAAATTAAAGGCTTATTCCCTCAGTATATGAAGCTGCTGACAGAACAAAAGCTTTATTGCACGGTTGTGCTTTGGGATGATCACAATAAAAGGGAACTCAAAAATGTGCAGTTTTCTCACACAAGACAAAGCTAAAAATCCCGCAAGTTTCAAGGGAGCAATCAGTTGGTGTGCTGACCAACCATTATCCTCAAACATAACCCGTCTTCAACACCATCACCAAGAACTTGCCATTGCATCCAACCACAGGCCACATGCGACTACGCCAATCCAACACATCCACCTGCAAGGCACCCCGAGACTTTTCAACAACATCCAAATGCTGCATCAGTATCTGGTTACAAGAGATCAATATTGGAGCCAAAACATCTTTTTTCACACTGTACACTGTTTAATCAGCCCTTTGATGACACCTGTCAAGATGACCAAGGGCCTCCCTCTGTTTTTGCAAGATGCTGGAAATAGAAGCTTCTTTACATTCTGTGACATCTGTGGCATCGGGCCGTGTGAAATAAAACTGCATATTTTGGAGTGGCAATTTATTGTCACCGGTGCACACCAGGGTGATAATCATGTTGTTCAGTCAGCATCTTGATATACCACATCTGTCAGGTGGATGGATTATCTCAATCAGGGGTAAATGGATTTGAACAAATGCATTCACAAAATTGAAGGGGATTTTTTTTTTTTTTTCACAGAGTGAGTCTCGGATGTAAAATGGGAGCAAGAAATAAATTGTTGCATTAAATGAACAGTCAGTATCACCTTTCAGTCATCATCCAGATGCATGTGGTTCCTTCTTCTTCTTTTTCTGATCATTATCTCTATTTTGACCCATTTGGAAATGTTTCTGCACATCAGCTATAACAGCATGTAATGGGTACGGTCAAGCTAAACGTTAAAAAAGTCGCGGATGTGCACAAAATCCAGCAATATGGCACCATTTTAGAAAGTTGTGCAAATGTGTGGGCATGTTTATTTGTGCTTTAGTATTTAATGATTGTGAAACTAACTTTTCCCCTAATTCTAACTCACTCACCTTCTGCTGGGGGGGAAGCACAAACCTGTAACTCGATGATTTTTATCTAAAGTGGAAAAAAATAATAATAACAAAATCTGTCTCGTGATTCAGATTATTCTTCCCAATCCTGTAGAAAGTTTCCCAGAAATCACTTCACTAGCTTTTGCGTCATCCTGCTGAGAGCTCACAAACAAACATGGCTGAAAGCACTCCCTCCCTGGTGGAGTGACTGAATCTGGAGGACTCTGGAGGACAACTCCCAAAAGTTGTTTGTTTAAAACCCCAAACTGGGGGCACCAGAGATGCATTTAGACATATTTAACCCAAACTTAAAAGCTGTGAGCGCAGTTCAAGATACACAAGTGGCAGGTGGTCTGAACAGTAAATGCAAATGATTCAGGATTACTGTTAATAGTGACTCATAAAAGGAAGCAGGTGTCTGCTGTCAAACTGTGATGATATTATTAATAGAAAATACAGCAGATGCAAAAACTGGCCCTCTGATCTGTTGTCTACAATGACTTATTTTCAGAGAATCAGTTTGGATTTTCCCCGTCCCATGATAATACTCTATGTAAATACTTTGAGAACAGATGGAAAGAAAACAGCCATGTAATCCAACTATTGCCACTTTAGCTGCATTTTACAGCCAGAAGTAAATAAATGGCAACTTCATATCTAACCATCTTCTAATAAAGAGGAATTTTTACACAATAAAGGCTAGTAAGGAGTCATATACTGCTGCAGTGATACAATATTGTGACTATATGAAAGTGTTTTGAAAGCACTGAGAGCACTGAGGGGTGATAAGTCACCGTTAGAGCCCTTAAATTTCTGCATAGCAATGCACATGCATGAGAATGAAGAGCATCATAGTGCTCAGTCTTTAATAATCAGATCAGTGAATGTGCTTCTGTGTCGATGCTTATAATAGTCTCTGCATATGTCGCCATCCTGAAGTGGAATCCCTAATCTGCTATTTTTGTCTCCTGGATCAAGAGTTCCGCTCTCCGTGTTATGGATGTCATCGCCACAGCCGTTTCCATGGTGACACCACACTGCAATATTCTTTTAGCTGCCTGCCTGCCGATGCTCGCAGCGGCTTCCAAGCCAAGAAAAATTACAGAGGGAGGGAGGGAAAGCAAGAGGAGGCAAGAGGACAGACTGGAGTGGAGGTGGTCTGTGACAGGATCCATCAGAATGCTAATCAGGCTTTCTTGACGGTTTGTCCTTCATTATGCAGTAGACAATGCCAGGGATGACAGAGGAGGATGTTAATGCGTCCGCAGAAAACACACAGACAAATGTAGAAAATACAGAATGCATCTCAGGTGGCAATGCTTGGATTAAATTGCTACACACACAGACACACACACACACACACACACACACACACACACACAGAGTCATATTTTTATATATAAGTTCTTCAAGATGTGTGTGTCAGTACTCTGACATCTGTCCGAACTGGACAGCTTTAATCTGATGACAAGCAGCAATCCACCTTGATGCTGGGACACCCACATCATGACCAAATAATTAATTATTAATGAGTCACAACATGGATCTAATTGCTCTCTGCAACACAATGTCTCTATCAGTATTCCAAGGCTGTTCTGGGAGCAGCTGGGGTTGTTCCTGATCCCTCCAGGAAATAAGAAAAGGCAATGATACAGAGAATATTCCCTGTGTTCTTAGGATTTCGAGGCCTGACCAGTGTAAAGAACGAGGGGAAGAGGTGGAGTTGTAATTACCATCTTGGCCGCTTCTAGCCTTATCAACATTTTTAAAAATTGAATTCAGCATAATGTTGCTTTTTATGTACAGTCCATATTAAAGCACAGATCAGAAACCAGGCCTGATTTAAATAAGTAGGGGATGAGGTCAAGGTTACAAATCGCTCCTGTTGGAGCCTTATTATCTGCAAACTGTCATTAGAATTAGATTCAGGGGTCACCCTCCTCTCATTTTAAAGACAATGAATTAAATCAGTCATGTCATGAAGCATTCCACAAGCAAACCTCTTCACAGACTTTCCTTCTTCTTACTAATGCAAATAAAGAATGTAAAGGGCGATGCCTTAGTTAGCTAGTTAGCTTAGCTGACTGGATAAAAACCAGTGGATTCAACCCCTGGTGATGCAAAATGTTGAGATTATCGATATTTCCACAGGGAGAATCCTGATTCTACAGCATGAATGACATCATTTTACTCCAAATGTACTGTAGCCAGGTATCCACTTACAGTATAGATTTATCCGTATCTGCTACCACAGGGCATAGATGTGATAGCATGCAGGAGTACCCACTTCAGTATACTGCGAGCACGCACTTGCTTTGATGATCATTTCTGAGTGTCCTCAATTTTTATGTCTACCTGAACAAAAAAAAAAGCCACTGCAGTGCCATTCCTGCAAATAATGTGTAAGTGCCCTTGTTACTTCTGAGTCAATAAGAAAACTCTCCTGTGTGATGGTTCAAACAACAAGTGCTGTGGACTACCAAGCGCTGCGACAGTTCAATTACACCACATTGTCATGTTGGATACCCATGGGTGCAGCAGGAAGATGCAACTCTGTGTACCCAATGTTATTCAAACGCCTCCACGACGGGGAGAGGAAAAACGAGGGTGGGAGGAGGAGAAGGGGTGGGGGGGGTGGGGGTGGGGGGGGGATTCTGACAAAAGCACAGAAATAGGTAGAAAAATGGAAAGAAAAAATGAATATGACAACAGACAAAAGGAAGTCACAGGGGAGGGAAGGCCAAGCAGGAAACTGGGTAACTAATGGTCCCTGTTCTTCCGCCAATTACTTTTAGTCAGCCAGAGCGAGGACTCCCTGGAAACCCTACACTCCCCATCCCAAAATAGGTGATGAGATTGAAAACAGCACTGTGGAAAAAAAAAAAGTGCAGAGCGCATTTGGTAGGGGTCATCTTTCTGTGCCAAGGCCTTATTTGGATCAGTTGGTAGAGTCTGAAATGAACGTTAAAATTCTGTTATTTGATGCAATTATAATGTAAGACTCAACTTATTATTATTTTATACCACATCCACTTTGTTAATTCAAGCTGTGTTTTCATTTCTCCCTTGCTCCTGCTCTTTTGGGGTTGCCTTCTGGTTCCTGGTCCCACCTGGTAAGCCTGGAGCCCCCTAGGTGCAGATGAGCTCCAGGTCACCTGTCCCCCCAGCTCAACCCCTAGGGGTGCCCTGCTGCTGGTGCTGGAAATCTGTCAAGCTGAGCAGGCATGTGGAGCCACTGCCTCAGCCCAAGCGTGCAGATACGTGACCCCAGGGGGGATGCAGTCCCCTACACTGAGTGGTTAATGTATTCACAACACTCCCCTGGCCGGGGGCTTGGAGTCTGAAAGTACTCCACGAGGACCCAACTGCACACACTGACAACATTCACCGAATGAATATGTTAAGCAATGCTTTGTTACACCCTTTAGGCAGGCTTAAATATATAAGTGGCTATCATCACAAAGGAAATACGGTTTTGTCTAGAGTTGTACAAATGTGCTGAGCATACCTTCAGAGAATGCCAAAAGGAGAAGGAGAATGTACATAAGTCTGCTAGGATATCAAGCATCTCTGTCTTATTTCCCTCAGAGATCGCCCACATAAATTGCTTCATCAAAGGCTAAAACAGGAAAAAAAAAACAAAAAAACATAAAAAGGCCGACCTGCTCCCAGCGCTCTTAGATAAGACTTTAAGATTTTCATTTATCTGAAGTCATGACGAAGACTAAACTGGAAGCAAGAGAGTATCAGCCACCCTTCCACCCCCTGCAGGACCTTCACAACAGGCAAACAAACAGCCTGAGAATCCATTTGGGTTGATCAAAAGAATTTTCCATTAATTCTCCAACATTAGACCGCACCACTGACCGCCTGCAGCGTCCAGTAACCTATGTTTAGGAGAAGGGTCAAAGAGTCCAACTGATGCTGTCAGTTTACGTAGACTTGGTAGTCCTATGGAAGGCGGAAAGGGCAACTCATTAGCAAAAATTCTCCAATTAGCAGAAACCACACTCTGCAGTCCTTAAAGATTCAGCTGCAGTGGAAGAATTGTCCCTGTTGTTGGCAGCACCAGTAAACTGAACATACAGGAATCTGTCCTTAAAGGGAGCAGTTTATGGCAATGTAAAATAGATTTTTCAGTGATGCTGTGGCTGTTACAGTCACTTTTACACATCCAATGACCTGGGCATACCCAATAAACAGGTATGTAATCATAAACTAGCAAAGGTCTTAAAGCTGACTATCAGGCTTCTGTTGACTTTTCTTCTTACATTGGTAGCATTTTTGTGTCACAGCAAGTAAAGATTCATGAACAAACACACACTGAACCAATTGTTTTATGAATCTAGAGAGTCTTCCCAAAAGCGATTCTAATATAAGCAGTTCAAATCATTCCCAACTGAGGCATTTAACCCCCTTTATTAAAGCCGTCTGCTGGAAAATACCAGCATAAAGCTGAACTGAAAGATAGAGAAAGAAAGAAAAGAAACAAATGAAGTCATGTTGGATAATATTTTACATTAAAAGTATTCAATCTGCCACTTCAACCAAAGATACATAAAATATATAAAACAAAGATACATAAAATACATAAAACATCAATAGCGCAGACAGCACAAAACATTCATTATCAGTTGGTGCATAGCTAGAATAATTCTGTACCAATCCAAGAAAACATGTGTTGATTCTGACCAATCACAGCAAGACAAAGCTCATTACTACCCTATGCCATGTCACCTTTGCACCAAGGAGAAAGGGACGTCGAGTTCTTCTCCAGCTGTGTCAGTGTTTCCAACACAAGGTGGCAAATTATTTGGTCATGAGATGAGCAGGAGAGATGAGAAATGATTCATGTCTTGACCCAAAAAACAACAAGCACAACAAAGATGCTAGCTCGGCAGCCCCAGGCACACTTCTTTTGTTGCCTGACCTCCAAATACACAAGTATTTATAGTTAGAAACTGGGGCACTGCCGGTGACACAGACTGGGAATCTCCCTGCTGAGGTCAGCCATTTTTCATCAACATATACCAGCCACAATCATGAGCACATCTGGACAAGATGAGTGAATAAAACCACCATAACGCACACTGACCTCCAAACTGTATTCCTCTACCGTCCTTTTAAGTGGGTCCACAATTTGCCAGCAAATGAGGATGCATAAGTCAATCAGCAACATCCCGCCAACGATAATCAACAGCTTCTGGTCCTTTATTATCTGGAGGGGAAAAGGAAAAGGAAATATTTGTATTAACACACACATGTGAATGTTTCAAACAGAATCTCTTATTGATCCATGACTCATTGTTCCTTCTCAGAACTAAAAGTTCTTTTGGATGAATTATATAGAATCAAAAACTGGTTTCAATGCATTCAGGTGGAATTACCCAGTCACCAAAATAGCAAACAAGTCGTAGCGATTAAGACCTGTTTCAGATATTAAAACATGTCACATGTGGTGTGTTGGTTCAGGAGTATGACCAATGAGTCTTGACTTAGTTGCCTTGTGGCAGGATGACGCGAAAAAGATCTGCCAAACAAGAACCAATATGCTCCTCAATGAAAGATTCCCCTTTGTACCACAAACTTCAGGGGGATGAAAGCCGTGACCTGTTTGTAGTCTTTTTATATAATAGCATTTGACTGGCTGGAACGTCAGATCAAAAGAAATGTCAGAGAGCACCGGCTGGGCTGTGTTTGGAGAGTATTACACAGCCCAGATGCAGCACAGCGGTCTCCCAAAGGCCTGCATCCACCAGTGGGCTCAGGAAGCGATATATGAGGGGATTGTTTTTTGATCTGGTGTCTTTTGATGGTGTTGGCATTAAACAAACATAGGGATATTTCTTGTACCAGCACCACAATGAAATCCGGTTTAGAGGAAGGTAGGAGCAGAGCTGGTCAGGTGGCTGCAAATGAAGTAAAAGTGATTCTGTCAACCTCAGGCCCATAAAAGTAATATTCTATTCTTCTACAAAGTGAATAGTTGTAATGATAAGTGAGATGTGTGATATTAGAGGAAATGACAAAATGAAAACTACTCTACCATCTGCTCAACTGTGATATCTTACTCTGCCAAATGAGTTTGCTGAACAAATTACACAATGACTCTAAATTAGGTGAAGTGTTATGTACTGTTTTCTTCCCCTTATAATATTGGAGCATAAAGCTATTATTTGGGTTCTACTGTCTTTGTCTGCAGTGAAGATGACCAAATAATTGACAAAAGTGCATACAAAAATAGCTATTTTGTAGCTTTTATTTGTAACTAATAAATTAATCCAGTTGACATTTAAAACAAAAGAAATGTATTCTGAATAAATTTAGATTACTGCAGAATACATCACTGAAGATAAACGCCTGCTCATTTTCTCTCTTAAAGTTCATAATAAATAATGTACATGCCTTGTACATATTTTAAATGTATAAATATATTTTAAATCAAACCACCTTTGAAAAATAGCAACGGTATGAACAATAAATCCAGTCTTGTTTTTTCTTTGAAACATTACAATGTTTCTTCAGGTTAGATGTCAAAGTGATTCTTGTGTTGCACATCTTTCACATCGAAGTGAAAACTACCAGGAAAAAAAGGTGGTTTCCATGTTTCCATGGTTTCTATGTGCTACGTGTGTTTCATTTTGACTCAACATCTCAAATAAACCCTCTTTAAATAGCAGTGCCGTCCAAAACTCTGCATTTGTGCCGTCTTTGCTGTATATGGGTGTGGGAAAGTGCAATGTGCAAAAGGTACCTTGCCCTGCGTGTGTGTGTGTGCGTGTGTGGAGCCATATGTCACTAGTAGTAATCAGTAAATTACTACGTTTGATAGGTGGATTTTGGGTGATGCATTACGTAAGGGGTGATTTTTTAAAGTGTGTTTATCTGTGTCTACGGATTGGATAGGGAGGACACACACACACGCACGCACACACGCGCGCACACACACACACACACACACACACACTCACGCACACGCGCGCGCACACACACACACACACACACACACTCACACACACACACACACACACACACACAAAGCTGTTTGTGCCACTGGGCTATCCTTTCTAGGAGTGAAGGAACGATGTCCTACTGAGCTACACCTTTATTGAACTAGCCCTGATTTATAGTCTGTTCTGTCCCCAGTGTGCAGACAGAAGGAGTGAGGGATGCATTTCCAACCCTTATGTTTGGAGAAAAGATGGTTAACTTGTCTCTACTCTGACAGCAGTTCACAGAGATTTCGGCGCACCGAAAAAACTTTTTCTCTCCTGAAGTTGATGAACCAGAACTCAATCTTTTTGGAGGAAGTGTGTGTCTGTGTGTATGTCCTGCAAACAGAACCACTCAGTGATCCATTAGAGCATGCATGAGGAAGTTTAGGTGCTGCTCGAATGCCGAGTCTTTGTTTTGTCTTAATTACTGTGGGAAAATTATGACATAGGAGTAAAAAAATATATATATTGTAAGGAGTGTAGCTAAATTACTGACTCAAATCTGTTTTGTTTTTCTCCAAGAAATATCATACATCAACCTAGAAAATTTGTTTCCGAGGACATGCTGCTGTGCAAATGTAGATAGACCATATTTATTATCATAGATGAATGTGAGTAACCAGACTGACTTCTATTTCCTGTTTTAGTTTGATAGTTTAGTTTTCCATGCATCTCTCACTTCACACTTCCTGACGTTGGTTTTTATCTCCATTGTGGTTGGTCATTGTTTCCACCTGTTGTGGAGATTTCTTTTGTTTCAGGATAGTTACATCTTGTTTTGAATTTTTGGTTCATTTAATTTCTGAACTGCCTTTTTGGTTCTGCATTGATTCCTCACCATGGATTTGAAAATTAAAAAGCTCGTCTTAAGCCTTACTACAAAGCATGTTTATAAGTCATTGAGCCATACATGCTTTCTTTGGAGTGAGTGTAAAAATATGAAAAGCAAGATCCCTATTCATTCATTCATTCATTCAAATGGTGTTGATCTAAGGTTGACCAAATTAGAGAATTACAATAGAAGCTCAACAAAATTCAACTGTGACTTAGTATTTTAACTCAAAATCATTTATCATTTCTCTCAATTTTCTTCTTTTCTCTTTCTCTGAGCTTCTATCTTTGTTAATTACCACATCTGCCTGGTCCCTTATTTGCCTTCGTCTTTTCTACTCCCTCCCTTCTGCCAGCACTTCCCTACATCTCCCAACCTTCTCACACTCTTTTGATCCATCTCTCTCTTCCTGCTCTCTTACTGGCAGGCCACCCACACTTCTTCCGATACGCAAGAGGGAGACAAGAAGACCGGTAGGGTGGGGGCTCTATAAATACTAAAAGGCCAAGCACAGTTACAACACTCAATGAGCTCCGCGCTACTTTATATAACTAGTCAAGTGAAACAGAGTGCGTAAGATGCTTAAAAAGCCGCTTGTATTTCGGATTTTTTTTTTTTTTTCATATAGAAGAATCTAAAAGCAGGTGCAAGGGGCTGCCAGCCTTTCAGAGTGTTTGTTGAAAAGCAGTGTGAATATAATCACCCACACACCAGTGCTGGGCTTTCAAAATGTGAAACTTCCTGGACATGATGGTAAGTGTTTCAGTAGAGAGACTTGATGTGTACAGTGAAATAAAAGCTAAATGGACAGAACTTTATAACAATCTTGTCTGTTCACTGTTAAATAGAATCATTTCCGTTACCTTTTTCTTCATCTTTACATTTTTGAAGATGGCGTGCACTCTCCAGGTCTTGGCGAACATTGCACCAAAAGCGGTTGTGTATCCGACAATGAGGATCCATGTCCGAACCTATCAGAACAGCAAGATTACACAGTTACGTTGCACCTCAAACCATAGATCGAGGCTTAAAACAACATCTGATCTGACAGATATTTGCATTCGTTCTCAAGCGGTTCATTCAAAATAGAACCGAGAAGCATTCTAAAAATAAGAAGCTGTCAGATTTATTTTTCCTCTCAAGGAGCCAGGCTCAGGGAGAACATACTGGACCATGGAAGCTGTCACACTCCTGAGAGTATTTCATCTTAATGAGAAACAAAATGTAGACCTCTCTCTCTCCCTGCTTTGACACAAAGGAACGTGGCTGACATGTTTCAAAAGCTTTAAATTTGAATATAGACTATGAAATCCCCAAAATAGCTTCAGAGTGCTTTTGTATACTGTGTTTGACTTCTGTATCTGCTTTGCTTTTACATGCACGTCTGTGTATGAACATTCCCAAGGTCTGCATTTCTACATTTACACCTGACCCTGCTAGAATGCAACATCTAGAAAGTAATATTCTAGGTAGGGACAGAGCCCAAGGGGAAGAAGTCAGTGAAAAAAAACAGCAATTACGACATCTATTCTCTAGGAGACTAGCACATATTGATTGGGGAGAAATGGATCGATCTCTGTGTTCAACGGTTAAAGAACCTCCTCTGAAAGGACAAGCTCTGTTTTGGTTCTGCAGCAGGACTTCAGCCAGGTGGATGTTTGCTCAAGAGCTGTCCTGTGTGTCATTACTCCTTTATGGATGTGTGTGTCAGTGTATTAAAATCTAGGGAGGTGGCATCTCGATGGGGTATGCATATCACTGTTATCAAAACTCTCTAATTAATCCGGCATCTACATAGTCACACCGTAATGCTACCTGGGGGAAGACATTTAATGATGCTGGACACCCAGAGAGAGTGATTCACTCAGCTTTCACATACTGTCAGTCCGACGGTTATTGTGATTCATGTATTCTCTACGTTTCACCTCATTTCAATGGAAGACAAATACAAATTATTTTCCTAATTTGATGTCATATGAAAAAAGTGTTGGAGAACTCACGGTGCAGAGGGTCTCAAACTCTTTGTCGGAGACAAAACCTCCATCCAGGCCAAACAGGAAGATGGAGGCGTAGGAGAGCATGCCTCCGAGGATGATCAGGTTGTTCATGTAAGGACTGGACATTTTGATCAACCTGAGAGAGAGAGAACATGAATTTAGAAAAGACTAAAGAAGAACAGAATATAATAAATTACACCTTATTGGAATAGAATGTACCAGCAGGCAGTTAAAACTTAGTCACTCTGATTTCAACCCCATTCACGTCATTCTTCACTCTCCCTTGACATCAACCCTGCATTAACCGATCTAATGCACCTTCACCGGCCATGCTTCATCTCGCTGACCTGTGGTTGCGGTTCTTGATGTTGAAGAATAGGAACGCCCCCGCCATTAGCATGCCCAGTATGGTGATGGTGGACAGGATACTATAGAGAGGCACGTTGATGTGGCGCCGCTGCAAACGCACAAACGTGCGATCCTTGGGAGGCTCCACGCCTGGGAAGAGAAGACATGATTTTAAAAGTATGAAACTGCTGATGGAGATGTAGAGTAGAGTATAACTTTATTTATCCCTTAAGGAGGTTAAGTCAGGGAAATTAATTTCCCTGACGGAATGTAATGTAGTTTTCATGTAGTTTTCATGTAGTTTTCATGTAGTTTTCATGTAATGTAGTTTTAATGAAGTTTTCATGATATATTTTAAAGCATAGCCAAAGATTGTTCCCTTTCACTTTAGCGACTTCACCTAGCCGACACGAAACCATTTTCACGTCAACCACGAAATTGTGACACTGCAGCAGAAATCAAGTTAAGAACTCCCTCCCTATCCCCAGTTTCTCGTAGTTGAGTGCATCCACGTCTCTTTATGCGCCACATTGAAGTTATTGTGGTTCCAAGCTGCACTTTCTTATCTTTAACTCTATTTTTCTCCTATCAGTGCGCCAATCGATCTCAGTGGCATCATCTTACACATCTCCTGTTGCTGTGGTCAGGGATGTGGAAACACGCATCTTAGATGGTACTGTTGAGGAGTTCCTGTATGTGGAGCAAGGCCAAGATGATGGAGAGAGAAAGGGCAGTTCTGGTGGAGGGGGAGGGCCAGGGGGATTGCACAAATCACAACTTCTGTCAACACAAGCGAAGACATGGGTAGGAAAGTGGACTGGTGAGAGGACAGTTTTGAGTAATAAAGGAGAGCCTCCACACGGGGTGTGTCTGAGTGTTTATGTGTTCTCAAAAGAGCTTGGGTTCAAGAGAGATAGAGGACAAGACCGCACACACATCAGATGCTTCAGGACAGACACAAATACAGTCACACATGCACACATCTGTTCCTATTTCATACCTTGGAATCTTATGGAATTGTTGATGAGGTCCAGCACGTCAGCAATTGCATTATACTCCCCCACCTTCACCTCCTGGCCCTCTGTTAAATACACACACATAATATTTATGCAGATATTCACGTATGGTCTTTAACACACTGATGATCAGCAGGTTAGCAGGCTAACATTTGCTAAAAAAAAAACCCACAGACACATAAATTACTAAATATTTCGTGCAAAGTTTTGGTGCCAGACCGACCTTCATTTACATCTTTTGCAAAACCTTGCAATAAATTTATTTTTTCCTGTTTTTGCAAGTTTTGCTAATTAAAATTAAATTGCAGCTGAGAATGGTGGAAATATTTCTGCAGATGAACTTAGCTAAATGACATATCAGAGTGTGTAACTACACAACAGGTCAAATTTATTTGCAAAATGACAGTAGCATGTAGCACTTACTGCAGAGACGGTGCACTCAAATATATATGGCAATTACAGCCCGGTGCAGAAAAGGAAAGCTTCGGGCAATAACGGTATTGATCAGCAAAAATGAACTTCATTCCGGGAGGAGTTCAGAGTCTAGAGTGGTGAACCGACCAATAAACAGACAGGTAGAGCATCCCCGTCACTCACAGCACCAAAGATTATATTACCTTCAACTTTTGGCACACTATTAAAGCCTTTCAACCGAATGATCTTCCAGGACCAATTAGCAATTTAACAAATAAATTAAAAGAATAGAAATTTAATACCCTACTTTAAGACTTAATGATGGTAGCCTTCAGATGCAGATTAATATCACCAAGAAATAGTGTTCCTGATTATCACAGTCTCAATTATCAGGTTATTTTACCCCAGGGAAACCTACATAATAACGCTGAGCAGATTTCACAAAAAAATCAAAGATACAAAGGAGTGAAATCAACATTAAAAGAAGCAGCAAGAGCCAACTTCAAACGCTCACCCAGAGAATCTATTCTGACGGATGCTGAGGGAAACAATGAACAGATGCAGCTGTACCTGCGTATGGACTTTAATATTTCATAAACAGAGTCAAGGGGGTGTAAACTGCCAAACACCCCAGTCTGTAAATGCTACTGTCTCTGCGGAGTTCTGCTCAAACCTCAGCGAGGCTATTCCAGGGTTCAGGTATTTCTCTTTTAGAAACAAAGATCAGTCCCTCCGGTGTAATATTGTGAGGAGGCGTGACCTTGTCAGACAAACCTGGGCCTTCACTGTCCTTCGCTCATATAGATCACTTATTTAGAGAGTACACCAGGGAGAAGGGGTAGAGGGAATGGGAGGAGAGGACAGATTACTCTGATTCATTTTCATAAGGACTACAAACAACCTGTAATTTCTGTAATTCCTCTCCTCTCCTCTCCTCCTCTCTCCCATTTTATCTGCATACACATTCACAGGATTTCTGTTTCTCAAACTTGCCAGTGCTTAACAAGGATCAATAATCATGTTTCCCTTGACCACGTCCTTTGTTAGGATCTTAACAGCGGAGGGGATTGTATATCAGTACTCTTCCTTTCAGATGCTAAAATACTATCTCTGTCCCCACAGGGAATATTGATGGCTGCAGCAGGTTGGTGAAACTCAGCCCATTGCTCAGCCTGGGCAGTGACATTTTCATTTCAAATATTCGTTAACTGAATTTCTTCGATGCAGTCATGACAAAGCAGTTCAGACATAACCCTACAGTAAATTGTTTCCCAGCAAATCTATAATTGAAAATAGTCACCAATCAATACACACATTGTTCCTGTTTAAGGAATGTTTGTTTAAAACTTTAACGTCCAACTATTTCTTTGCCTTCAGACGTATTAAAGGTCTACCTCATCATTAGCAACTAAAGGGATGAAAGCCAAACTATTATAATACTGCAAACCAGCACCAGTGCCACCTGTTTTAACTCACATTTATGTATACCTCAGAAGCAAAGTATCACTACCTCAGAAGTGTACACTTCTAAATTTGCATTAATTTTTTTATTTTAATTGGATTCCCTGTAGTTTCTGCAAAGTGGCCACTAGTCTTCTTGGGGTCAACACAAAAATAACAACAGTTTAAAATACAACAATTTAAAATCACTCAAATCTGTACATAAATTAGACAAGAACATGAAAAATAAATCAAAACTAAAAGTCAATATAAAGTTCCTCGCTGTCTCGTAGGTTACTGCTCCTACATCTGTAGCACAGTTACACCATGTTAGTCATAATTTTCAGAATTACTCTAAAGTAAATGCTGAACAATATTTGGAGCAGAAACTCTCCCTGATTTAAAAACTTGAATGCTAAAGTGATAAAGGGGAAAAACACTTTCCAGACTTGCATAAACTTCATCATGCTAAATCAACGGCATCTGTTATCAGACAAAATCTGATCAACGGAGCTTTCATTAACAACTTAGGGGTCGCCAAAGTGTGTCAGAATTTTTCCGTTTTAGACGCTCATATTTATTTTAATTATTTGGCAATGTTTTTTTTTTTTGGGGGGGGGTTGTGTTTGTATGTGTGTGTGTGCTGGAAGCCCTTCCAGCCACAACCCTCTGTATTTATCCAGGCTTGAGACCAGCTTACAGTTGACACTGGCTTGTGCCCCCCCGTAGGGCTGCAGATGAACCCGGGGCAGCATACATGCAAAGCATGCGCTCTACCACTGAGCTACATTCCCAGCTGATCAATGTAGCTTTCATTAATGTGATTAAATGAAATGTGTACTCAAGCAGTGGTGATTCAGTTCCATGTTAGTATTGAGAGCTGTAAAATCCCTACAGAATATACTATAAGAGCAGGAAATAAGCTAGTAAATCTTTTTTTAACCTTTCGCAGAGGTAATATATATCGTATTCATTGAAATATTGTGTTTCCTTATCTGTTATGCCTGGTGATGTGTTGATTTAAAATCTGTTCTCAGGGACACCGCAGCTGCGATCAAGACCTCTGGTGGCGGGCTATCTCTTATCCCCATGGGAGACAGAGAGAATAAGAGCCATCAAGGCCCCTGACTAAGAATGTCTGACAGGGTAGAATTGAGGATCAGAGGCTGAGGACAGATGATAGGGTCATGTTGAGGATCAGCGCCTTTTGAAATATTCAAGCTGGTACCATCCCTCTCCTGCTCCTCACTTGGCTCAGGCTCTAGGTGTGTCAAAAGCGTGACAAATTCAAGATCCCTGACAGGTGAGCGGGAAGTGATGAAGAGTAAAGGTTAAGGAGGGACGGCGAGATATAATAAAGCTCGTAGGTGATGGTGAAAGATAGCTGTGAGGGGAGTGTGTGCTTTGGAAAGACAGCCACAGTGAAAAGAGAGAGGAATGACAGGGTGTGACAGAAGTGTGTTACGATTTAATGATAATGCGTTTCTGTTAACGCATTAACGTGGTTCTCTTCTCAGTTTGATCAACGTCTAATCATAATCGCGTGACGCAGTCTTCCCATGATAGTGCTCCTCCTGCTGTTTGATTTTATTCACGCAGGTAGACCAGGGAGGGGAATTTCGTGTGACGTCATCATTACACACACCTAGTTTTTTCTGCACAGAGTCTGGGGAGGAGCTGGGAATCCCCAAATAACTTTGGGTTATTTTCTTGCACTCAGCGGGCCCCTAATGCTTAACAAACAGGCTCGGGAAGATGATGCAGGGCCAGAGGGTACCAAGGAGTATTTTTTCTACAAACCCTAACTGTCCAAATATCCATATCACCCATGAAGGACATCAAGTGCAGCAGAGGACATTGTACCTTGTCATTTAGACTAACTGGTACCCACAGACCCCGAAAGGCTTGAAAAATCTTGATCACATTTATAGCTCTGCTGCAAGACCTCATCAGGAGCAGTTGAGAAAGAAGTTGTGACTTAACCATCAGTTTAGTCTAAGATTATTCAATGTTTCATCTGTAACTGGGCCTCAACAGAGTCTAGCAGTAACCAAAAAGAGTCAGGTCAAGAACAAGCTGAAAGATACAAAACAGTTCTTGATGCATTAAAACAAGATTTTCCATTAAATATGGATTAGAAAAAAAGGTTAATGTTTCCGGAAACCTTGAAAGAAACTGTGCCAGATTAATCTGAGGACTGAAGCAGTCGAGATGTCACACCTACCTTGAAACTGGTTGAATTTTATGGTGCCCATTCTCTCTCCATTCCGAAACATCACTTGGCCCTGAGAAGTGGTATAAACAGAAATAATGAGTATTTAATCTAAACCATACTATGCATACTTCAATTTATAAAAACATCCTATTCTGATGGAGAAAGCACTGAATAAGCCGTGACTTTAAGTCCATAAAAATTATCACTTCCAACTGAATTTATGCACAGGGCTTTCCCTAAACTGGAGCATTGATGTCGGAGTGTTGAAGGATCTTGGCTCCTGTGTAAAGCGCATCTCATCTACTGTAATTGAAAGTATATATTTAATAGAGATAAACAATATCATCTTTGGGCCAAATCATATGGTAATTTCCTCAGAATGGCACATTGGCAGGGATTTAAGTGTTCTTCAGATAACATTGGCACAAATCTGATGGTCCAAAGTCAATTCTTTAAGGTGTTCAAAAGCAAAACAAAAAGGTGCTTGAATATTGGGATTCCAGAAAACAACAAACTGAAAAACAATTCCACTTTAAGGCAGCATCATAGGAACTATTATTTTCGCTATATCTCTACTATGTATGCTCATTCTTCATCTCCATCATTTTCCCTTCTCTTTTATCTCAATCTCTCTGTTCCTCTTTACCTAAGACTTTTCAATTATTATTGAGCTCACCATCTGCTTTGAGAGCTTCTTAACTAAACATTTAATTGGGTTTACATATCGCTGGCAGCATTAACAAAGGTGAGACCAACGAGCAACATCCATAGAAAGACTGGCGGATGGATGGATGGTTAAAAAGAGCATTTGCATTGGCTGATTAAAATACAGTGGAGGAGGATGGGAGGGGGGGGTCTGCGTAAGGAAACTGGAGAGCCAATTTTGCCTCAAAAAGATGGTAGGCTTTGAAGTGGTGAAGTAGGGTCCCACCCTTCCGTTTGAAACCTAGTCTTTGTGCGACATCTTTGATGTTTGCATACGTGCATGAAAGCGTTTCCAAGTGTGCACTATGAATGAATGCGTGGCCACATTATGCTTCTGTACATGCGTGAGTCCCCGGTGAGGTGTGGTGTGAAAGCAGTACAAGCTACTCTTGATAAATGGAGTCCTGAATGTTGCCTTTCCCCTGGTGATGTACAGCAGATCCTCCGCTAGTGATTTCACACCACAGTGTCAACCTGACATGTCAACTCTAACAAGTTCCTTTTGTCGCGTAGTGCACTCCCCCACAATCTGGTATGCAATTATGCCCGAAGTGGAAGTAGGACAGAACAGTGCACCTCAGTTTAGCTCATTAGATATCACATTCATATAAGTGTGGTGTGTGACCAGGGTCAGGCAATGTGGGTTGAACCTGACAATGAGTGCATGTATCCAGGTTTCTAGAGTATAGCTGCACCGCCACACTTTTGCTGTGCATTAACATTCCTTCTCTAATTGCTCTTCAAGTCAGCAAAAGCTATTGCAAACCTTACATACAGCAGGCAGTTATTTTAAGTCCTGAATTTGTTCTCTCTTGTGTATGCACGGTTTGCAGAGAATGCAAAGAGCCACTGACTCTGTATCCTTAACTGGAAACAAATGTCCAAGCTACAAAGATTAACAGAACCTCTTTGAACAGAATTTAAAGAAGTGACTGTCAAGTCGCTTCGCATGAGATATTATTGTCCTCTGCAGTGGAGAGTTGACCCAGACAGGCTTCCCTAGTCTGGCATTCAAAGGACTTTCAGAATGGAGTCACATGGTAGCTGATTGAGCAATCACTTTATCTGTGTGTGTGTGTTTGTGTGTGTGTGTGTGTGTGTGTGTGTGTGTGTGTGTGTGTGTGTGTGTGTGTGTGTGTGTGTGTTGGTGTCTTTCTGAATTGAGAAACTTGTCACTACTCCATGATTTGTGAATGCACTCTATTGCATCTTCAGATATTGCTCTCCTCATTGTGGACATAAATAAAATATTAAAGTGTGTGTGTGCGTGTGTTTGCGTGCATGTGTGTGTGTGTGTGTGTCTCTCTGAAGTGAGACAGGTGGAGGCGTCCAGGTATTGCTTTGTGTGCACAGGTAAGAATACTGTCACTGACAGGAGTACTGGGGTCAAATGAGTTGTCAGTCTGTGGGCTGCAGTTAGGAATCCTCCGGGTTTTCATCCGTTTGAAGTGGGAACATATTTGACATGAATGGAAACCTGAAACACACACTCAAACACATGCACACACAAACACACAAACAGAAACACCCCTGTCTCTCCTCTCTTTCACCAGACTGTGTGTGTTTGATGTGACTGTTAAGCCTTAGGATGTGCTGTTCACTATTACACAGAAAGACACTGATACAACACCATGATCATTTAGCACACATGCTAAAAAGAAACCATTATCCACACACACACACACACACACACACACACACACACACACACACACACACACACACACACACACACACACACTTGTCATCCCCATTCAGAAACCTGCTGAGGCTCTTCCTATGTGACTCTCCTGTGGGTCTCACAGCTATCTGCATTCCGTCTACCCAGAGATCCTCTGCAGCCTAACCTCAGCTTTCTCCTCTGTGGTCCTGACAGCGGCCAGATCAATACAGTGGAAGCCTCCATTATCACTGTCTTGCCTCTGCTATGTATACAGCAGCAGGACTGAGATCCGTCACAACGGTCTAGTCTGGTCCTATGAAACGTGTGTGCACACAATGCACGGCTTAAAATTGGGAAACGGCCCATGAGTTTGGGGCATCAATTCTGGGCCAGCAGGAGTCATTCTCACAGAGATTTCTGAACAGGTTTACAGCCACAGTTTGAGAAAATGAAGAAAATAGCACTGCAGCAGCGGTAGCTTTCTGTGTGTCTACCAGTTCCTTTCTCTTTAAAAATGAATGAGAACATGTCTCAGATGGTGAACGCAAAATTTACATACAGTACGTAGATTTGAAATTCATCATGAAATTCAATAAACTCAATGGCATGTAATTAAGAGTTTGTATGCAACTTCCACTGATTAAAGTTACAGGGATGCCCGTGGCTCCAGAGGCAGAGGAGGTCATCCATTAATCAAAGATACTGGGCAAGATAATGAACCTCAAATTGGATAAAATAGAACCCCAAATCAAATAGAATTGTAATGAGGGGGATTGTTTGGATAAGCAATAGTCCCCTCACATCTCAGGAGGAGGTGGTGTTCCTTCCCAAAGCAACAGATGACTGCCTATTATCCACACTGCCCAAGCCACAAGACAAGCCTATCGATCTGTGGCTATCTCCTCAGAGGACAAATCATGTCTTAAGCATTCTGAGTTAAGAATGTTCCCCCCGTTGTTCCAGAAGTGTGGCTTTAAAATCTTCAGAAGCCTTGCAGACATTGTAAACATGGGTCAGGAAGAGGCATGTTCTTGTTTCCTGAGTGCCGAAAGGAAACTGCAAAATTGAAAGTCATCAATTCCCAACTTAACAAAACATACAGTCAGCCAACTACCTGCCTTAGAGAAAGAGAAGATGCTTGAAAAGAGCAGAGGATGGACGACAAAGACAAAAGCTAGCTGGAAAGCTGGTGCTGTACTGGATGGAGGACGGCCAGGAGCCAATGACATCCTGACCTACAGGACTTTAGCTGTCCCAAAATAAAAGCGTCCTCCTCAAATAAATGTGTAAAATCATGACATTAAAAGTCAATAATGATTTCGGGGAGGTTTTATCTTGTACTGATATTCACAAGGAATTTAAAGTTTTTGTAATTCTTATGTTATTAAGTCTGTGAGACTTAACAGGACTTTTTTTTGCCCTATTGAATTTAAAAATTTGATGAAAAGAGCCTGAACTTGTTTCGTCATCACAAATCTTAACTTTTAACAGATAACTCCTGACCACTAGATTGGTTGCTATGGGAATATTCCCCCTAGGCGATAGAAACCAAACCTACTGACTCATTGTCTGGAAAAAGCCCCAAGTTGATTTGATCCCATTCAAGCAGTGACATTAAAACAAAGATAAAAATGAAGAATTATCTTTATTGTATCCATGACTGTATTAATCCGGATTACAATCCAGAATGTTATTTTCATGTAAAATCATTCAGTGCTCCTGTTATTCATGGCTTTCATTCATAAAGTGGGACACTGATTGACAGTAACAACAGTTACTGTTTGAACTTTCCATGTTTAAATGCTGCTGAGAGAACTCTAAAAGGATCCTTCACAAAATTAGTACTTTAATTGAAGTACATTTCGAGGGAGAAACTTCTGTCATTTGTTTAATAACAGATATTAAAACTGGACTTCTACTTGGAAAGAACTATTCATACCCTATGGCACTGCTACATCTACTTAAGCACAGCATCTGAGTGCTCTTCCCACTGATGATGGCTACATATGTAGGATTAATGTGAAATGAAAGTAGAGGGGAAAGGACTGTCTAAACAACTGGACTTCATCATCTCGTGTGTGTGCCTGGAGTAAAAAGTGAAGTTCATCCATATTCCCGCACTGTTTCGCTTCACGATTCTCTGAGGAAAGCCTCGGTGTCAGCCGGCTTCTGATCAGCAGCCCTGAGTGGGTCCACGGTGAGAAAGGTGAAGGGGGATGGGGGCTTGTGATGATTTCATGCAGGGGCTGCAGTACACATGTAGCCGGAGGACATCTCAAAGGACCTGGCAGTGACACGATTCAGCAGCCTGTGTTGGCTTTCTCTAACCCTGTTTTCCTCTCTACATATATGTAATTCACACTTGCTATGCTGGCATTTGCTGTGCTCCATATTAAAATCTATGTTTTACTTTATTGCATTGATATACTTTTGTCTTATCTCTCACACCACATTTAGTCAATGTTTATATGAAAATGATGAATATTTATTGAGAACAGCGCCTCTGTAATTTCCCACCATGGCCGATCTCTCTCCCTTTTCTCCTCACTTGCATTTTTCAGGCCATTTATTTGTAAACACAGTTATGAATATGATATGAGCGATGCTCTAATATGCTGCTGGGCTCTGCATGCCTACTGGCTGTCTGGGCTGGCAGCAGCGTGGCATCCTCTAATAATGGAGTGGCCTTTAAAAGGGAACAGGAGATATACTCTATTGGCTCAATAGGAAGTAAGAGTGAACACACACACACTTCAAAACATACACGCGCACACACACACACACACACACACACACACACACACACACACACACACACACTAACATAACGTAGCCACCAGGATCAATTTTGAATGCATTGAAGTGAGTCAGCAGGACCAAATGGCATCACTTCATACAGGCTTTAGGCTTCATACAGACAAAGAAGGCTAAGTGACCTTCTCTGCAAACAAGCTCCCAGCTTTAGAGAGCAGCATTAAATGCATACGTGATGTTTTGACATTTATCAATTCCAGATGGATTACAAAGTGTTTAAGTGCACAGACACAGCTAGATATCCGTTTGTATCTGTGTGCAGGATGTATCTGTCTCCTCATCCTCACTGCATCTTCATCATCATTTGTAAAACTAGAAAATCAGAATGTGATTGTAACCGGGGTGCAATTTGTTGGGGAGAATGGGGGGGGGGGTTGTCCTCCCTCTGGTTTTTAAATCTCTAGCTCTGCTGAATTAATTTTATTCTCGGTGGAACAAGCCCAGGAATAGTTGAGAAAAAAGTGAAATAACTGGCAGGTTGTGACAAAATTTTCTTACAAGTAGTCTAGAGTCTACGTTGCTGGCACTAACTTTCAACCTGACCCAACGTGTCGGCTGTCTCGTTGTTCGCGAACATCCCCACGCACGTAAATACACTGGGGGCTTCGTTCCCTGGTTCATAAGTTCACAGAGATACGAATAAAAGAAGGACAAAACGCTACAGATGATGCGCCAACAGAGAAGTCCACATGAAGTCTTACATCAGAGCAAAATGTTCACTTATTTTCACATTTGCTGAAATTATTTTGACATGACGGGAAATCTTAATTTATAAGGTGTTAATGTTAAATTATATTATATTCACGTGATCGGCCCTTATCCATGGTCCTGAAGCCTAATTAGGACATCTGCATCATGGCTGGCACAGAAAATTAAATGTTTCTTCTTGTCTTCAAATTTGTATTAAATATGAATGTTCACCTGTTTGGATTTAGGCTCATAAGGCCTACCATTATCCTAAAGGATTAGGCCTTTTGATTGCTTAGTTTTTCATGATAAAAAAAAACTACCCACCCCCCACCGTTTGTTTGGACAAATCACACCCTGTTCATAACTTACCGTAACACCATAGAAGTTGGTCTCGTTCATAACATCCAGCACCATTTTTCCTACATCCCGGTCGTCCACAGTGAAGTTATGGTAGATATTCTCACGTTGTTTTGTGCGGAGCAGTTCCATCACTCGAGTCAGGGTTTTAGCAATGACCCAGATCCCGTCGTAGGCAAAGCCATGAAACTTGCTTGCCTCCACACCTTTCTGCTGGAGCTCCCGGCTGTACTCCCTCTCATACTCCTTAGGGGTCTAAAAGAAATGTAAAAAGAGGAAATAGAGTGTTTTAGTGTTGATTCTTTCGGATGTCCTTATATAGGTGCAACTTTGTCCGAGGAGAAAGTATTATTTCCCATAAAATATAAAAAAAAGACCCATAATTGATTCTGGTTTGCAAACATGCATCTATCTTATGAAGATATTTTTTGGGTGAAGACTTTCTCCTCATGTTTCCACAAGTAATGATAAATACAAAAAGCTCCAGAATAGATTAAGCGAGAAACATTGATAAGTGGAGCTAACACAATAATACAAATTAATTTCAAAGCTTTATTAATTTTCAGGTCTTTAGAGTTGCAACAGAGGTCATCACTCACCCTGTCAGAGATGCCTTTGGTCTGCCGAGAGCTGAGCGGTTCGAAGTCCACACTAATGTATCCCTCCATGGCTGTGAGCAGCTTCTTGGTGGTGCAGTTGGTGGTGTTGGCCTGTTCCCACCAGTTACCCTGGTACCAGCCGGGGATAATCCACTGGTATTTGCTCCCAAACATGTTCAGGTTATATGCCTGGGAGAAGAAAGGGAATTTAGTACATAAATACATACATAAATGTTACCTTATGTGCATTAATTCTTACCTAAAGTAAAGTGCTCTTAAATCAAAGCTAGATCCTGGCATGAGCGTTGGAGTAAGCGTTGAAATCACCTTATATGGAAATCATAAACTAAGTACCAATGTTAGAATAACAGGAGCCAAAACCATCGAATAGCAAATTATTCTGATCCCTGTTAGCATGAGACATTTATCTACACATAACTCTAGTTTCTCATTGTAAATGTCACGTCGTGTACCATTAGATGCTGAGCATGTGGATCAGAGTGAACAAAATTATCCCCTTGGTGTAATACAGCAAGACAAACAGCAGCGAAAAAGTTCTGTGAGGTTTCACTCTGAGCGTGAACTGAAGACTTACACAGCAGAAGACTTTGGAGGCCAGGTTCTCATCGAACTGCCCGATGATGATTCTCACGTCGTTGTCCTGAGGAAAAAAAAAAAAAAAAGAGGTCACGACTTTAACTGCCATTGAAAACAGCTTATAGAATAAATGAAAGCCTACAATAGGTTTGGCTTTCTGGTTACTTCTTCTCATTTTTCTGTAGCCTAACTCCGTTCAACCTCTCTGTGGAAAAGTTAAATATGATATTAAAATTTGAGGAATGTATAATTTGCCAGATGTTCTTTGGTCAAAACTGCCACCCTGCACAATAACCCATTACAAGTTGTCATGGAAACCACACAAAAAGGACTTAATATAAAAACAAAAAAACCAAAAGAAATGATTTAATTCAGTTGAGGCCTACAGAATATACAGTTTTTTAAAGCTTGAATCATGGTCTGTGAGATTTGAGCTACACAAAAAAATATTACTAATTTGCTGATACCCTACATCATTTTTATGTCCAAGGGATAAATCACACATTACAGTACAAAACTGTACATCACATCTAATCCCATAATACTGACAGATGTTTGATGAAACCATATCTGGCATTTTGCTAAAGCACACCAAGACGAGTGGAATTAAACTCCAAATAAACCAGTTTAGGGCTAAAGCTGCTCCAAAAATGACAATTCAAGCTCAAGCAAACAGACTAACTCAGGTACTGAAGATAAGGAGGTGTGCATACTATATTTTAGCATAATCTGCTCCAGAAATTGAGTTTAAACTATGCTGAACTTGTTTTGTGGAATAGAAGAGAAGAAAAACACAGGTCACTGAGGTTGACAGTGGAGATGGAGTGTGGGGCTTTCACTGTGTCGTATAAAAAAACTCTTGAGATTGATGTTATTGAACAATGAATTTGATGAAGGACCAACTTCACAGTATTGGAATTATTGGTCTTGCACAGTAATCCAGTAATATGTTTCACATTATTCACAAACATACTTGATGGCAAGTGTGTTTTTTGTACTAACACTATTTTATTCCAAGTGGTGCATTCCCATCTTGTTCTGATTAGATGAGAACGCTCTACATTACAAACCATACAGCAAAGCCACTGAGTGGCACTGCTGACTCAAGGCAGGGTCATTGTGAAATTCAATTATAAAACAGAACATGAAATGTTCTGAAAATGTGTTTTACAATCGATCGGGGCTTGAACTGTGAGGAAAAATACTAATGACAGCAGCTTTAAAAGAAACAGTGGAGTTACAGACACACCAACTGTGATCTCAAGGAAGATGTGACATCCTGCATGTATGCTGAATCAAAATAAATCATCACAAATATATAGTGATATCTTCCCTCAGGTAGTTTATTGTCTCTGTAAATACAGTAGGTTGGATACGCTAGTCAGTTAAAGGCAAATAGATTTAAGGAAGTAGGTAGGATAAGGAATAGATTGAGGAGAATGATTACAGAAAGCTGAGCAGTTCAATCAAAAAGCTTCTCTGGTGGTTTTTCTTCATAGCCAAAGAGCATGCTGGGACAATAAAGGGTAACATTTGTGCAAAATCCTCAGTGTCGTTGCCGTGCTCTGGCACCAATCCATGTCTATTTGTGTTAATGTGCTTGAAGGGCAGGTAGTTGGTCGTAGCGCCAGTGGCTTCTCAATAACATTGTCTTCTTTGGAGAAAATCTCTTCACTCAAATGACCAAAGGACGACAGTCTCAGTGTGAGGTCTGCCTGGCAACAGCATGAAAAGACAGTTGGGTGGTTGTGTGTCTAGCCATGAGTAAGTGTGTTCTGGATAGACAGACCGGGGCGTTATTGGGCCCCAAATCACCCTCATTACTTGAGCTCTTACATAACCATAATGATAATTGTTCTCAAAGAGGGCAGTGTTAACAGCAGCCTTGAATGTTCTCTCCACGACAATTTGTTTGTAACTTTACGATGGTGATTTATATGTGAAAATGCTTTTGAGTAATGTTGTACCTCATAAGCCCAATCAGACACTGGGTGGGCTTATTAGGCACACACACACTCGCTACTAATGATGCTCTTTTGGTGATGTGGTGATGTGATGTGCAGACTGGACAACGTACAACTTTGACCCTGCAAATATCCTCCCATTCTATGTGTGAGGATAACTGCAAGCTGTGTGTCCATGTGATATGATGTATACATTTACTAGTGTGTGAGAGTACAGATCCTTGATGAGCACTTTGTGTTATATACACTCTGTACGACCACAAACTCCATTTTATTTCTTGACCCGGAAGTCAAACTTTCTTAATAGAGTTTCTTAAATAAATGCCTGATCTGTCCGTGCTCACGTTCAGGGTGAGGAAATCATCGGTACTGTGGAAACGTACATAATTTCAAAATGAAAATGTCCAGCAGAGGTAATTAATCAGTTTGAAAGGGAGCTAAAAACACATTACAGGATCTGCAGTGGCTGCACGAAAATGTTATCAATAATGAACCACATATGAAATGGACAATCCTATAACTGAAAAGCCCTGCAGCTATAATATATTAGAAATACTGTATGCATTATTAGGAAAATTACTTATGAGAGAATTAATACATTGTCTCTTGTCACAAACACTTTAGTGCCCGACTTCAGAGCTCAGACTGCCAGAAATATATTCATGACAGGGAGCATTAAAATGTAAAATTTAAAATAGCTGCTTTAAAATGGTGTCACCGGAAAAAGGAAGTTGGTAAGTTGGTTTACAAATGACTAAAACTGAAGGCAAAGCATGTATAAAAGGCCCTTTAGCCATGCAGAAGTTGCTGCATCAGTCAGGCAAAAACTGTTGAAAAAGAAATGGACCATGCAGTTCTACGTCATATCTGATGGGTGCGACTCTTGAATGCACGTTAAATAATTAAAATATAATGAATAATAAAGAGTTTTGAACTTAATTTAAATTCTGGGACATTTTTTCTCATGAGGCTCTCCATTGAATACAAGCGGCTTAAACTGTCCATCGGTCACGAATAGCCTAAGACGCCTCGCTCAATAAAAACGTCTGTTTGCACTGTTATTCAATGTTAAGATTTTAAACCTAATGGCTGCTAAGATTAGTGTGTGTGTGTGTGTGTGTGTGTGTGTGTGTGTGTGTGTGTGTGTGTGTGTGTGTGTGAATTGTCAGCCTGTCCACTAATTTGTGACAGAGAACAAGAGCTAAAGATGAAAAAGCAGAAATCTAGAAGGATGCTTCAAGGGCTCGCAGTTGAGATGCCTGTCTGCTTTGTGAATATTCCAGCTGGATCACAGATGTGAGTGCTCTATTTGTGGTTCACAAAGTGACGCTCCACCTCCCCTCAGAACTCCACATCCGTCAACCCCCCCCCACACTCGCAGTCGCGCATACACAATCAAAAAAAAAAAAAAAAAAAAAGGCTCATCTTCACGAGGAAATCTGTGTCACCCTCTACATCATCATCATCATCATATTACGTAGCTGTCTGGGAGAAGCCAAATGCTACTGCCAAATGAGCGAGAGACAGACCATAAAGGTGTCGGAGAACCCCTACCCCCACCCCTTCACTTACATGCAGCATGTAGATATCTACAGGAACAAAAACGATGGTGTCAGTTTTAACTGTCTAAACATGCAGAGTTATACATATACTGTACTGTATATCATGGAAGACAGCTTCCCTTTCTTTCTTTCTTCCTTTCTTTTTGTCTTCTCAATTCCTGTCTCTTCTCTTCCAGCATCTTTTCTTTCCTTTCTCCATGTAAATAACTTCCTATCTTAAATACATATTTATATTCCTCCGCAACAACAGCTTGCACATTACACATTAAGCCCAACAGCCACTGGGTCACGTGTTTAATTCATTTCCAATGACAATGATTCTACTCCAAACTATGCAAGGCACCGACTCATGATGCATGCAGAATTGGTAAATGAGGCCAAATGCATCTCTAATTGCCTCTGGAGGTAGTTTGGATAATTTTGCCTCCACACTTGACTGCATTTACATCTGAATTTCATGCATTTTTACATTGTCCGTGGGAATTTTTGCTAAACCATGCATGTTAGAAGCATCAGTGAGTAGTCTGAAGATGGACAGGTTTAGAATCTAATGGTGTCATGTGTCCTGTCTCATTTAATTTCAGTGGAGAGAAAGGGAAATAAATAAGGAATGCTGTATGCATGTGTATGGAGTGTACATGGTTAAAAAGCCCATTAAACATCCATTAGTCTGAGCAGGTCATTAGGGGTCGTTGTAGAGACCCCCCTGCCAGTACAGTGTCATCATTATGGCTCCATTAGTCTCATTGAGAACGATCCTGCTCTGCCCAGTTAAATTATTCATCACCTATATTTAATATGTGATGGCACCGATTCATACGCAAATATAATATTAAAGAAAATATTGAGTTTTGACACTAAAACCATCTCGACATTGGTAATTTGGGGCATCTTTGAAATAACAGTTATTGCATGTGTTTATTCACATCATTCAATATCAGTCTGGATCTCTTACCTTGAGCTTCTTGACATTGACACACGGGTCATTGGAGAAACTTTCAGTGTCTGCGATCTGAATGTCAGCTTTCTCCAGCTCACTCGTTAGATCATTCCTCACCTGAGAGAGACAGGAACACACATAAATGATCATTTTGAATTCAAAATATTCAATGCTTTGCCCTTTTTGTGTGTCAGCAAAAATACACAAAGACACATACAGTATGTTGTCATTGCTGAGTTAGCACAGATATTAACCAAGCTGTGCTAAGAGTTTGCTGGTCACACATTCACACAGATGTGACCTTAAAAACATGTTTTATGATTTTTTTTGTTATTCATGGTTTATGACAAATTAGATATACATACATTTTCAGCAGCTATAGATCTATTATGATGTATTGATTCAAATCAATGGTGGGTAATGCAATCTGAGAGGGATAATAGAGTGCCTGATGTGTGTGTTTAACATGTCAAAACATGTGCTGTAAGAGAAAAAAGATTTACATATTGAAATTTACTGGTGACATCATCTCCTCTCCCTTTGGTCAGTTTTTTTCTTTTTGTTTTTTTTGGATGTCCTCCGGCTTTGCCCCCTGGCCATCGGTCTCCTCCACCCTGGCCTGACAGCTTGGCATCAGGGCCCATGTTGAGACATCAGAGAGGGTGTGTGCTCTAATGGGCTTGCCAAGCTCATTTGGCAGAAGCTACTTCTAACAGCTAACAGATGAAGACTCTGTGTATTTGCCCAATATGCAAATGTGAATTAAAACGTGTGCCAAAGTTTATATTATTTTAAGTAGTCCTATATCACGCTGATGGTAAATGGACCGTACTTAAATAGAACCTTTGTAGTCTGATTTCCACTAAAAGCTCGCCCACATTGCGGTAACCAGAACTATCATTGATACGTATTGATAGTCTACACAGGCTGAATTGATATTACTTATGATGACAGGTTGTCACAACAAACCACACGCTTCAGGCAGACGTTAAGAAAGGAGGTGGGAACACGTTCAGCCTTCATTCACATTTGGATTAAAGTAAAATTGTAGCAGGGAGCTGAAATGTAACTTTTATGAGTTTTTTGGTGCTCACCTTGTGTGCAATGCAGAATTACCAGTCAATTGCAACTGTCTTATAGCTGTTTATTCAAAGGTTTTGTATGTAGGATGGATTTAAGGTAGTGAAACATTACAAAAATTTATAGCACATGAAAGCAATGTGAGTTTATAACACCTGGCAACTGTGGGGATACAAATCCATGACTGCTACCGCTACTGTCAATGCAGTCAGGCCTGTGAGCTAGTCCAGGCAGACAGTGTGAGCTGCACTGCTCTCACCTAATATTCACATGACAGAACTCATTCTCTTCAAACGTCAGCGATCACAGCCTAGAGATTGGCGTGCTATCTGAGTGTTCCCATCATTCTCTCTGCTTGTCAATACTCCTGCCACTGTGCATGTGTAATCAAGAAGACTGTTACATTCTCCAAATCAATGGATCAACAACAACATAAAATTTATCCCCCACGTCTCTGAATGTCACCTGTCATAATTTCCTCCTCCTCCGGTTCCCCCCCGGAGGGACTTCTAAATCACTTCGTACATCACTCACTCCTGTACAAACATTCCTTTCGATGTACTGCTCGCTGAGCTGAAACAACAAGGAGGCCAGCGTGGATCAATACAACCAGGTTTTTCTCTTGAGCAACAACTTGCAAGGCGGTCTGGACAAGCACAGCGTCCTGTTGTGTTTTATGTTCATCTGAAAGACCTGGTTTCTGCTGTGCTAAAAGAAATCCAGCTAAGACAGCAGCAGGTAACATCTGGGATTGAAGAGATGAGGTGGAGTGACAACAAAAGTGGATGGAATAAAAATCACACTAATAAAGAAAAAGCCTTTGTCACAGAAGGATGCTTTTAATTTGGTTTTGCATTCCCTCCAATGAGATGGAAAAGGACAAAGGCATGTGTGCTCTGGTGGACTGAGCATATTAGATAGAGAGGGGAGAAGGTGGGGGGATGAGGGGGAGACAGATGGATTGAGGGACAGCATAAGGGAAAGTCAGCAGCTCTCCTGCATATCAAAAAAGATCTTCCACTGGCACAGGCTGGGAATCACCAGCCGCAAATAAAGGAGACCACGACACAATTTGTTGACACCTAACCGCATAAATAAGTAGGTCTGCTTGTCACGATGATTTTTGCCATCTCAGTTTCTCAATTCTAAAAAGCCTGAAAACAGTGAAAAATTACAATTCACTAAATTCTTAAAACCTGAAGGTGAAATTTTCAGATCTCATGTTTTGTTTTGAGCATTTGTACAAAAGAAAAATTTAATTGGCGAATGCAAAATGCAAGAAGAGTGTAGCAAAACATTACCAAAGTGTTCCATAGTTTAATAAATGATCTTAAATATGAATTTGAAATCAAAATAGTCCGTTAATATTGATATTCCCTCAAAGAGTTCTCTAATAAAGAGTAATTCAATACAAATGTGTCAAACAAATCGTGCATTTCAGACTAAAATCACGAGAGACTCAACAAACAGTGTTCTCCGATGGTCTCCTGTTATTCCCAGTACAATCACTGGAATAAGCCATTCTAGAGAGGACTTACTACATATTTACATGTTTACATGTAATAAACAGCAGCTGATGACTGAAAACAAACTGTAAAATTGTCAAACACGAATGACAACCAAGCATTTTTTGATTCAAAACAGGATGGTTGTGCAAAGCAGCAATGAAGTGAGAAACATTGGATACTGAGAGAATAACATCAGCTAAATATATCGGTACTCATGCTGCAATTAAATACTGGAGCTCAGAGGGTTCCAGGCTGAGGACAGCATCCTAATCCGGTTCTCAGTCAGGTTCGTCATCCGACGGCCTGACGATGGATGATCCAGGAAGAGTCCTGCTTGTCTGGCAATCTCAATAATGTTGATTGCCGTGTGCTTGTGCGTGTGTGTGTGTGTGTGTGTGTGTGTGTGTGTGTGTGTGTGTGTGTGTGAGCACACGCGCTTGTATGTGCGTGTGAGTTGTGCATTCCACTGAATGAATCCTTAACAAGTGTTACATAACATTAACCTTGCGAGCAGTTTCCCTGGGAAAAAGCACTGAAGTTCAGTACGCGTATGTGTGTGTGCACGCATGGGGGTGCGAGTGTGTGTATTTGTGTGTGTGCGTGTGTGTGCGTGTGTGCATTGGAGACAGACCGACCGAGACAGAGAGAGAAAGGTATGATGGAGATGACAACAGTGTGAATAATAGACTCTTTATCCTGTGAATGTGAATGCATACTGTATACTGTATATACTGAACAGTAAAATATGTATCAGTGGTGTCCCTAAACCCAGATTCAATACAGAGAACACAAATATTCAGACGTTATCATTGCACATACTTTCCCGAGAGCTATAATACACTATAAATATAGGCTAAGGTATTCTACTCGCCTGGAAAATCTGCTTACGAGGACACAGATGCACCTGGAACTGGGAAAACTCAATACTTGCTAATGTGGACTGACCCTAACATCTATGATATTAATATGACTTAAAAACCCAAAGCATTTTACATACAGTGTATTTAAAAATATAAGAATGCACAAAATAAGGAAAGTAGGTATGACTTGTTAAACGTTATTAAAGCCTTTTGTCTGAGATAACAGGAGCTCATTTGTTTGCCACTGAATAATGGATAGAAATGTGTTTCAACCTGGTTGATTTGAACCTCCCATTGTAGAGATTCATGAAACAGTGCCTTCTGTAAAAGGAGATATCATTTTAACACAATGCATTGTTATGATATTATTAATATTTCTCCAGTCTGGGAGTATCCAAACAATATTTACTACTTCACATCTTATCAACCATTTGTCTTGCGACAAGCTACCACGATTTCCTAATGCTGTGCTCTGAACTTGATAGAGGATTGTGCAAATGATAAAGTAGGAAAGTGATGCTTGCATATTTGTAAATCAGGATTAGAAGCCAATCTTGTGGCAGGTTGATTGAATCGGGCCGCCCATCTTCCACCCGTCCTAAGCCCCTTGGTGCTTCCAGGAGGGGAGCGATAAAGGGATTTGGGCTCTCTGAGATTTACAGTGAGACTTCTTATACACCCCCCATGAGGTGGCTCATACCCCCAGCTGCTGAGCAGATTGTTTTCAGCCAGAGCCTCAAGGCAAGGGCTGACAATGTGTTCCTCATATTCCGACTTGGAATACCGTTTGCCTTTACTACTAAATGTTTCTCAAGTCTCAGATGTGATGTAATGTGAGTTTGAGTCATTATCAAAAGGTTTGTTCTTTTTAATGTGTCACTATTTATTATTTTATACTTTATTAATAGTTTAGGTCCACTGGCTGAAACATATTTCCTCCTCACTTTATGGTGAAAAAAAACCTGCTGGACTCTTGAACAAAAGTGGAAATCAAAGGTAAACATTCATGTCTTTTACAAACATTTCATCCTCTCATCATTATAGCTTTGCTTTTTATTTTCTAGCCAGCAAATGATTTGTACGCATTACTAAAAGATGAGACTTAGTCAAATTGGCAGGGTTATATTAGTTTTAGTTTCAAGTTATTAATCTTCGCTACTACTCAAAGTTGGAGAGAATCCTTTCACGGACCTTATGTGGGTGGGAAAATATCAATTTCGTCAATGGTTGAAGAGCTGGTTAACTTTAATTAATTGCCACCCACTGAAATCAAAGTTGGCATCATGTGAAGGACAACTGAAAATAAATGAAGTCACTGTTCAGTTCTGATGCTGTTTCCCAGTCCCTACGTCTGTAGACGAGAACATATAAATAGTCCTGACGGAGAAGATATTCAGTGAAATGATAACCTCCACCATCGGAGGATGAAATAGTTTCTCCTATGAGGCTCAGAGGAGTGAGGATGACATGACTGGAATGAACCAGCTTGTGTTGACTTTAAAAGAAAAGCACTTCTGCAGTTCAGTCCCTGTCCCCTGCAGCCTTCATGTCAAAGTATCCTTGAGCAAGATACTGAATTTAAGGGCTTTAAGAGCTGAACACTGCTCTTCAGGGATGAAACGTAGAGAACGGATTTCCCCGCAGAGAAAATACAGTATGGCTTCTCTTATTCACGCACGACAAAGACAGGCAGAAAGTGATTTATTTGATCACCAGCTGATTCCTTTATGTACAGAAAGGTGAGGTGGAGGTGCTATACTTCAGAAAACATTCAAAGTTCCCCTTTTAATGTTTGTAGAAGAGAAACTGACCTCTGAGAACCTCTGGACATCCTGTGTGAGGGTTCCGACCCGGCTCCAGTTGTAGTAGTTGAGGAACTTCACCACTGCTGGGTTCACAGCGTTGTCCGACGGGACAGTGCGGAAGAAGTTGGGATACTTTTTCTTGTCTGCCAGAACTGGGGTTGTTGCTGCAAAGGACAGCTGGAAGAGGAACAGATAGAAAGATAGTGTGAACTTTGAGTCTGAATGCTAAACTGTACAATGACAAATAATCCTTTCAACAAGCAAAATGTAGATTAGTGTACACAAAGTGCAACAGGCGGCAAATCTCAGGTTCGTCATTTGGTCATCGTAGGGGTTAAACCAGGCTGGCGTGACAATTGCAAACTTGTACACAGAGTGTGTAAAAAAAAAAATCAACACTTTCCAATCATGTAAATGTCAGCTTAACAGTCAATCTGAAGTTACTTTGAATATGGATCTGTAATTATTGGTTTGTTATTGATGGTTCCTGTATTCATGACCTTTCAAGCCTGCTCCATATTGTTTATGCCTGGCTTGAAGTGTGTATGGGTGGCTGTAAGTGTTTGTGTTATGTGTTGAAAAGAAAAGCAGACAGACACACACAGACCACAACCCTACAAATAACCTTAAATACTAGTTATCTTTTAACACACATATTTTATTCAGCAGCAACTCTATCCACATTAAAAAAAAGGTGGCAAACTCTTTTTCAGAGCATTAGCATGCAAATGATCCAAATATGGATTGTCACTGGATGAAGCTAAGCTAGAAAAGTATCTATCTATGGTATTTATGATTTATTTAGTAGTTAATTATTGAAAGGATGTTCAGGAAACACAATGAGGACATCCACAAATGTAACACAAGGTGAAATGTACTTGGATTGTATATAAAGCATAAGACACATGGCCACGTCCCACAATCTCAGCGGTCCTAGTTCTCACCCTTCCCACCTTTCAGTTGTAATTTTTCATGTTATTCATATTGTGCTAGCTTACCAGATATTTTCAACAGTGTGTTACTATTTTTCTCCAGATGCAGCAAAGGGCTCCGTTTCACGTTCTTCATGAACAGTTTACAAGTCCATACGATACAGCAACCAGAATGCATTAGGATGCACAAGATCTCTTTGTACTTGTGACATTCGTCTTGTTTCTGTTGCTGGCAGCATCATATTTTATTTTAGTCACATGAATGCTATAAATACATCATTGAATTTACATGACATGTTGAGCTCAGAGTTGCAGATGCAGATGACATTTTTTTTTTAAATACTAAACACATTTTTAAACTTGCTTAACTCTGGGAAACAGGTTGTCAATACTTAAACATCACAAATTGAGCCGAGGCACTCGGAAATAGAAACTGCTTTGGATGACAGAAATGAAAGAACTTCATTCAGAGCAGGATTGGCAGCACCAGAAATGTAATATGTGGTGCAAGTTAGCATGAAAGAACAACTATCATACTGTATTTTATCTCAAGTTTAATTTTTAGAACTTGGTAAATATTAAGGAGGCTAATTGCATCATATACATATTTGAAGAGAAGAATGTTACGTCTGTATTTTTTCAATGTTATCACTCAAGACATTTTAGTGTATCCCAAATCCACAAGTCTACCAGTGAAAACCCTCGATTTGGTCCTAAATCACAACTTTCTTTTCAGACCCACATGTGGTTTTGTGTTCTCACATCATCCTGACGGGCTTCTGAAACAACACAAGGATTACAGCCATCAATTAAGCAGGAAGAAAGGCTTTTATCTGGATAGCCCTACTAAATCCAAAATCACCCACAAGTCTTAGAGGGCTTCGAGGGGTCTTCCCAGTATTGCCTTAATCTCCATTTAGCTAAGGCCATTTGCTACACCCACTCTGGGAGATGCTTCTATGGATCTCTAATAAGTGCTAGTGATCTTCTCAAACCAAATTTATTGCGCCAGTGCTTTCACGGTTGCACTGGGAAGATGTTTTGTTGCCAGAAGATCCTCCTTAGGTGTTTAAGTACCTCCTTGGTCATATGTTCTGCAGCAGTTTTTGAGTTCTGTGCGTTTTCATGGGTTTCATCTGTTGCAACAGTGCTCTGGCCTGGCAGTAAAAGAATAACTCCAGTAAAAAATATCAGCCAATAAAACCACATGCTGGATTTCAAACTACAGTATATTGGAGCTGCAGTATTGGCTATCTATTTGGTTTTCTTTAGGAGGGAAAATAAAGTACTGGTAATAGTAGATTTGGTTCTTGAAAAATTGAAAAGAAGTGAATGAATGAATTACGTTTTAGTAACACAAAAATGTTGACGAATAAGGCAGAGAAATGGTTAGGGGGAGACGGTATCATTCAAACTAAAATATTTCACACACTGAAAATCCAATGGCAAACATCAGGGTAAATCAATTTTTCATTCCTTTTCTCCTGCAGGTCAAACTCGGTCATGCAGCAAGCCCCAGATTCATTCAACCAAAGGTTTATGAGATGTGTGTGAGTGCAGACTTTTACATATAACTGTGAAAATAGACTATGGAAGGCAAAAACACTGAGAATAAATGTTCAATTATGACACCTTACATGTTTCTCATCTCCAATAATTATCAAAGTCTAAAAAACAGCAGCCATAATATGTCTATAATCCAGGTCAGATGATGCTAAGGATTATTATTGTCAAAGATGGATGGGTTTTCTAATACAGCTTTTTCAGGTTGGCAAAATGACAAGGAGCTCCAGTGTATTATTTAAAGAATAGGCTAGTTCATCTAATGCTGGGTAGCCTTTTCAGAGAAAAAGCTAAAAATAGTTCCATGAGATCACCAACGTTTCCGTGATATTACACACCGAGAGTAGTGACTTATATAAGGGGTCTAAAAGAAGTGAAGCTCAAATAGGAAGGTCTTTTATGGAGAGCTCTGCAGCAGCGCTCTGCCGTGTGCACGTACAAACACATCACGCACAGGTTAAGGCACAAGTATTCACACACTCTGCAGCTACAGATATCTGATACACCCAAAACACAGGATTACAATAGCCTTCCTTCACAGTGGTAATTAAAATGGTGGCAATGGGCTCCAGACAGCGTCTCCCTCTCATCTCGCCACAAGGTCGCCAAAGCTCTGAGTAATATGACTGAGATTCCATCTGGCCACACTGAGACTTTTTTTTTTTTTACAGAGTTGAGATGTAACCATTGCAATGGTGATCTTTTCAGACATTCTGTACACACAGTTGCTTATCAAATTCTGTTTGAAGTGAGTACAAAAGCTTTGCTGCATCTCCGTTCAGGCTTATTTCGAGTCACAGCCAGACTACTTTATATTTATGCGAGGGCAAAAAGTGAGAGAGGAGCCCAGAATAGAAAATAAGACACACGTAGATCAGTGCTCTCGTTTGCGTGCGTCTTTGCGACTTTGATGCACATTTTTGACAGGGACGCACTTTCGTCAGGCAGCGTGCGTCCCTGGGACGCAAGCTTTAAATGCACTTCCATTCAAAAAAAAATTCATAATTTTTACATTTCTCCACTTAAATTTCAAACCTGGAAATCACCATTTTGTTTTGATATTGTGACTAGACTCACCTGCGTTATTCTGCCTTATTAAAATCGACCAAATGGCAACACAACATCTGCTCATTTTCCACGCTGCAGTGAGAGCAAGGAGTTAGTTAGACCCTCCAGAGTAAGCATAAACTAAATGCTTGGAGAGTCCTGTTGGGTTAATCTGTCTGTTAAAGCGCTATGAAAAAGAGACAGATATTACTGTCAGATATTACTTATCTGTGTGTGGAGAAGGCTCTTTCAGCTTGGTGACGGTTCCACAGGAGAATACAGTATATGAATTAAAGGCAAAGAAAACTATTGAGTGAAAAGAAAAAGTGAAAAAAAAAACTTTATTACAGTTTCTAAAACTTTTATTGACTACCAGCTATTAACATTTTTGATAAAATATATAATTTTACTCTTTTTTTCTTTTTCCTTTAACAGTTATGATGTTATTAATAAAAACATTAAAATTAACAGTTTGTTTAGTTTTTATATTGTACTATTGATAAAACTCAATCCTTGCAAAGCTTCTACCATGTATTCTGTTATTACTTTTGGGATGAATAAATGTCATGTTGGGATGCACAAATTTTTCTTGAAGTGCATCCCAGGGATACACTACTATCTTGATGTTAAATAAACTCTGGTAGATTCAGGGTCACAAGCAATAGAAAATGGAAAATTTCATATATGTAATCTATGTAATAGCAGTAGCAATAGTAGTAGTACTTAACTACTTAGTAGTTATTTACTTTTGGACTATTCAACTGTAGAACTGTGTCATTATTGTGGAGGTTCTTATTCCATAGAAGCCATAACTGCTCCTCTTGTGTGGGTATTAGTGTTTGGTGGTTTTTGGTTTTCAAAAAATCTTTACTGCGCCCCAGCGGGTAAATATTTAACAACTACATCAAAATTTGTACTTAAACAAAGAAAAACAACTAGAAATTTCAAATCCATCACAGAGCGTAAAACCCCTCCAACCATCCACATGTGGCTCTCTGTTCCCTGCAGATGTTCAGAGTCGGAAGATGAGATGCAGTTGGTTCGTCTTTCTGAACATGTTTTACTGCAGACACAGCTGCAGACCTAAATCGCTTACTGTGGCAGAAAAAAAAAAGTTTATTTGTATTTTGTACAATCTACCTGATTTTGCATGAAATTGGCAATCAGAGGTGTATAAAATAAAGGCTCCAAGCCTTACAACATTTTCTCATGCAAGCATTTTGATAGAAGATAGAAGACGTCTAATCACATCGATGGATCTAATGGGATCGATTGGTCGTAATGGGACTGGTTTGCAATTGGATTTGCAGGCGTTAATTGCATGATTGGCCTTTGAATAATGAAGTGCTGTGATCATAGAAAGGTGACATTAAAAAAAAAACAAAACATGTGTTAGTAAATAATTTTTTAATATTAATTTAAAAATGTGGATTTGGAATTCTCAAAAAGAACTTGTTCTTTAATATTCTGTGATAATCTTATCCAAGAGCAAGTACTGTACTTAAAAACAATCTGTCTCTCTGATTAGATGTCCAGGCACAGAAATTGATCACAACTTGAAAAAAGATCAATATTTGAGCAATACGTTGATAACAAAACATCCAACTTGTCCAGCATCCAACAAAACAAAAAACTTCGTCAAAAGGCAACCTGCAAAAGCCAACTTCAATTTTTACAAAATGACTGAGTCCTCTAAACAGGAGGTTTCACCAGGTTTTCTTTCAAGCCTTTGAAAGAAGGGACAGTATTTCTGTGAGATAATCAGATTTTTACACACATGCAGTAAAGTTATTTGGAACAGAATTATAGACTTTGAGGCAACTTTCACAAGTTTGAAAACTGAAGGAACAGATTTTATAATCAAAAGGGATTGTATCAAACAACTTCAAACGCTCCAACAAGTCATGCCTATTATTTCTGCCTTCGTCCATAACACAAGCGATTCAAAGCCTGACGGAACCCTGTGACCCCATGCTGAGTAAAAGCCAGGTAATAGCAGAGCTGCTGATCAGGAAGCACAGAGGTGGTCCTGAGGTTTATTCAATATTCAAGAGAGGCATTTGGCGCTCAGTGGGAGCACCGGCTGGAGAGGTAGTGGTGAGGGAGAAGATTTGGACCCCACACCGACCACATCCAGAACTCATTAGCACCAGGATGAAGGAGAGAGAAAGGGATACACATGCAAGGTAATAGAGAATCAGGACTGCTGCGAATAGATATTTTAGTCAGGTCGACCCCAGAGTGACAGAGAACATACCCCTACCTGGATCGGAGGGAAATCACATGTCCTGATAGCTCACGGAGTTCACAAGGTTTCAGGGCCACAGGATGCACAGAGGGACAACACAGACTACTAAAGGCTTTACAACGCACGTGTTACTGCATAGTCACATGGTAGGAGTACACTGGTGTCTATTCTATTCTATTCTATTCTATTGTACTCTATAGAGTGGGGGGGGGGGCGCGTGCAAATCACTTTAGAAACACAAATTCTACACATGTGTAGGTTCTGCATTTATTTTTCTAATCACACACATGTTGATTGACGTGCATCAACACAACATACAAACAGTTCCGCTTCAACTCTTGAACTACGGACAAAAGATCATCACACACACATCCACTAAAGACTCCAATTTAAAGACATTAGTTAAATATAGTGAGCTGTGGTCCACTATTAGGTGAGTGATATTTTTTAAGAGTGGTATTGTAATTGTATTGTTGTTTGTATATCATTTGTATTTTAAATTTTGTAATTTTATGTGTTGTAATATTCTCAAAGTATACACACACACGAGAAATCCAAAGAAATGTAAAGTTCTTCATGAGAGAAGGATTCAGCATTCATTGGACAGTTGTCTGTGCGCACACACACACACACACACACACACACACACACACACACACACACACACACACACTCCCAGCATAGCTCCAAGCCATTAGGAAAAATGAAAAACCAATTCCTTGTAAAACCACTATGCCCTCCTTCAGGTTTAGGTATGCAGGTATGTGTGTGTGTATGTGTGTGTGCGTGCGTGCATGCATGTGTGTGTGTGTGTACACAGAGGCAGAAGGACAGGAAGTGGAGGATGATGGTGGGTGCTGGTAAACAGACAGTATGAGTAGACTTGAGAAGAGCCTAAAATAATACCTGCAGCCTTCTGGCCTCCGTTACAGTGACCTTTACAGTCCCTTCTTCAGAGGGAGAAACACAGAACAAGATGAGAAATACAATATTTTGTGGTACTAATAAAAGCTTATTTTTCTGTCTTTTCAAAAGGTTTGCAAAATCTTTTGTCAGTAGATATATTGTTAGTACTGTTTACTCTTAAACTGGGTGGGGTTTAATAAAAATTCAAAGAGACAGTTGAGCCCTGGGAAGGGTGTACAATCCTGAATATAGCTTATATTGATTGATATCAAAATAAAGCTCAATGTACAAACTATTCCGCCAAAGCAAATGATCACTGTTCCCTTCCTGGATCACTTAAAGAAAGTTCAGTGTCAGTTTTCATCAGTACCTTTCACAGCATTGACAGCGTTGGTTCCGTGTGTCATAGTGGATGAATATTTGATCATTAGCTTCACACAGTGATTTGAATTATTTCCGGGCTCATTTTATTAAAGCGTTGAGCATCAAAAATATGAATGTAGAAAGACTGGAAGTCATGTTGACGCCCTCCTCCTCTGACAGCATCAGGACACATCACATACTGTACCCGCTGACCTCAACAGGTGAGTGATGTAGCGGCTGCCTGCCCTCTAATGGTTTATGGTCTGTTCCGACCTGAGCCCCAGCCTGTCAATCATATCATGGCTGACGCTCACATGTTTACACCCACCCACGAACACGGACTGACTGATGTTCTGTATGTGCTTGCCGGCCTTGAGCAACACCGCCCTGCATCACTCTCCCCTCAGGTAAATCGATAGACCTTGTTTTGATACCCCATCATCCTATGAAGCTACGCATTTCCTTCCTGGTATTAGCAGCCAGCCTCACTGACTGTCAAGAACAATGATCCATTCTTGTGAAACATCAGGGTAAATAATGTATGAGTGTAACGTGATTAAAATGATATATTGCTTTCTACATTTGCTTCGCATCCATTCATCGGGATGAATGCATTCAGCTTGTGCACGCATTAAGGTGCACAAGCTTTAATCAACATACTGGTCATGATTGAGAAACCCATGTGAATGGAGCCATTCTACATTCTACTTTTCCTGTGTTTTTATTTTGCTTTTACTGAACAACTCCAGACAGGTATTTCTGAATGGATGATTAAAACATTGTAAAGACGCACAAAAAAAAGTAGAAGAAGACATTAAAAGAAGACAGATTATTCTTTTTTAATTAAATATGTAACCTCAAAACCAATCAACCTCCCCTTAAAAAGGATTTACTTCTAGAGTCACATACTTGATCAAAATCAAATTTTTGGTGTAATAATAATTCACGATCCAAGATTAGAGATCAAGTTCTAGGGTTAAGACTAAGATAATTACTGATGCTGGCTTATCTCACCCGTTAATGCTGTGTGAAGTCGTTTAAAATCAGATTAAGATACTTAGGCTCGTCCCACAACTTGACCACTTAAAGCCACAAAAGTCACTGACTCAGCCTGCACAACAGTAAGACTGTGGACTACTCACTTCTCAGGTCAGGAGGTGACCTCAGTGCTTGCCTTACCTGACACAATCAAAATGTGGAATGTGAGCGTGATATGTTCATCACATGCTGTCACCTCAAAGGCAAAGTGATGACGATGCACGTCTGCATGCAAATGTTATTGAGTCGCTCGACTAGTAGGTCATTAACTAAAGCTGCAAATCAAACAAGACACACGGTTATGCATGCAAGAGGCAGTCATCCCATCTCCTGCACTGTCTCGTATTGCCAAACCCATTTGTCATACGGTGAATGTGTTAGGCTTGTGTGATGCGCCAGATCTACAGAGCATAAATCAATACAATGTGTTACTTGTCATTTCCACATCTTTGGGAATGAGAAGCAGGAAAAATAGGATGCGGCTTCTCCATAAGTCGAGCTTACAGGACTCAGTTATTCTTCAAATCGCCGTTTGTCATCTTGCTGCCCTTGAATGGGGGCCATAAGGCAGTAAAGCAAATGGTGATGGTGGGGGGGGGGTATTTTCTTATCGATCTGGATGTCATGGAGTGTGGAGCATATGTCACCAGGATCGGATGCAAAGTGAGACCAGAGGATGAACACTAACTTACGTCACTCCTTAAGAAGTCAGCAAAGGAGGATGTGTGTCTGAAGAAGACGCCTGGCATAATTTTGTTACGACAAAATCCTGGTCTTCAAGTCTCTGTGTGTGAATGACCACTTTTTGGATCGTGTTCATGTGCATAATACGTCTGCATGTTACAGAGGGATCTGTGAATTCTCAGGGGGAGGTGGGCGGAGGGGGATGTGAGTGATGGTATTTTGTCACCGAGCTCCATAACTATTTATAAATTGAGATTTGATACTGTAATCTGAAATCTCACTGTGCTCCCTGCTGCTGCCACTTGGCTGCCTATGAATGATTAATGGGTAGATGCTGAACTGTAAAGACCATTATTTTTCTCTTCTCCCCTCCCTTCATCCGTTTCCTCTCTATCCATCGCTCTATACACTGATTCCATCAGGGAGGCAGGAGGGGATTACATTGCATGAGCAAGTATTTTTCTCTGCTTACTCGGCCAGGTTGTCATGAACAACAGCAAAAAAAAGTCCAAATTAGACTTTAAAAAGTGGCCATGTCGAGGTTTTTTTTTTTTTTATCATTGAGAATTGCAGCTGTTTTTGAAAACTCTATATGGACTCTGAATGAACAGACTTTTTAATACTGTAATAGTTGTAGTTATGAAAGACAACAATACAGAAATACATACAAATGACCTTTGATCATCTTGGTGAAAGTAGGCTGATACCACTTTCTGCAGGACTTAAGATTCTCATACTAAAGTCACCTATGGGCACATGATTTATTATGAAGCAGTCATCGCAACGATCAGACAAATTAGGAAAAACCAAAGAAAATCAGTGTGGATGAAGATATTACTGGGGAGACAAAATCAGTTCTTCAGCAAGGGCCGGAGGTGAGTCTATTGGTTTAATAAACTGATATGATAGTCAGCTCTAGCCCAAAAGAATAACGTGTTTATTTAGCGTCATCACTTGCTCTGCCTCCTAAGAATAGAAAGAAGAAAAGAAATTTGCAGCTTGTCTTCCTCCTGAGGAAGACAAGCCATATTTGCTGTTGCTGAGTGTAACATACGATCTATAACAGGTGATGTACGGCAGTGATTCACGGCTGACTCATGTTTTGAACGAGCAAAATATTCAGCGAGGAGAGCCAGGACTTGCAAATTACATTTTTTTTTAAATGCTGACAAAATCTACTGTCTACATCTACAGCCCCACTTGCTTCAATGAAATTCAGATGGGATTCTTCCCCTTGCTTTTCAATGTGATTAAAGAGGCCTATTATAAATAAGGATGGGCACACTGAGCAGGCATGCCACGTAGAAGAGAAAGGGAAAAAGGGAAAAACACAGCCTGTGTGCCAAAGTGAGAGCAAGATGCTGGGAACACCCAGATGGTTTCACGAACAACGTCATCTCCCTCGCTCATTTTTGTTCTGTACATTCTCAGTCTCTCCCCGTCACCACCACCACCACCTCTCTCCAAGGGATGGTTGCATCTCATTTTGCATGCAAAGCAGAACGAGAACATGAGGTGGGGAAAAGGAGAGGATGCCTACTGATTGCTCATAAACAGTTTAACGTCAGCAGGATGAAACCAAAGACTTTGAATGAGAAAAAAACAACTGATTCCTAGTTTCCTCGCATCAATTTTTTTTTAATTTTGTCATATCTTCTTTCTTCTCGAGTGTCCCTCTTTGCAAGTGTCTGTGTGTGTGATAATGAAGCATTTAAAGATACTTTAAGATAATGACATAATGTTTTCGTTTATGAAGGCAGAAGACTTTTTCTCTTTGTAATGCTAGGAACATTTTCATCCTAAATAATTTGAATCTAATTTATTGCCAATTAACTAGATTTTTGTGCTTTTTTGTGTGCTAGTCAGTAAATCCACTGTCTGTTTGGCTCTAATACTTTCTATGCTTACATCTGTATGTGTGAGTCAGGTCCAGGACTCTTTGATCGCTCAACCAAAGGAATCCATTACAGCCGTTAGCCAATATGCAATCTAATACACTGCACTGCAGCACTGCTGGAGTTCCAGTGGCTTGTCCAAAGTCTGAGAAGAAGCTTGTGGAGAGATGGCCTCTATAATTGGTTATATATCATTGAAAAAGCTCCCATTAAGTCAATATTTTTCAGGCCACCAATCCCATTTGACTCTCTCCCTCTCTCTCCTTCTCTCCATTCACAAAAAAAAGACAATAAAAAATCCTGCCGATTTGCCATGATGGTTTTTACCCTCTCCTCCCCCCTCCACTCATCTTTCCTTCTCCCCTTCATCTCTCTCCATTAGATGGTTAATTTGATTTGATTTGCTAGCTATCTCCTCCCAGCTCCCAGCCAGAGAAGAGATTGCCTGGAGACATCCATTGAGATGACGAGTCATAACAAGCTTTTAGCACCAGAATTTCCCTTGGACGGCCTCCTTGTATCATTTTTAAGTGAATATGGCCTCACACAGTCAGCGATTACAAAAAAAATACCTCGAAGTGATCCATAAGTTATCGCTATCTTGCGGTGAAGGACAGCAGCTAATATTTCATTATATTTTACAGTACAGTAAACCACTGTGTCTATACGCACATAAACTTAGTCACTTTCCTGAGAACATTCGTAACCATAGTGACAGCACACTAGATTGTGGCAGTTATTCATGGAAACTATTTTTACACAGAATTTCCATTCAGCAAACTGAAGGTCTAAATTTATCTCTTCAGTCTAAAAAAAAAAAAAGTGAAAATCACAGTGAATTTAAATTTTAGAATTCAACTCTGGTACAAAACTTTTATGGCCAGGTTCTACATGGCTTATCTTCTTGCACATCGTATAAGAGTTGTAGCATCTAATTTTATCTGCAGCTCTAGCTGGATCATGCAGTGTCACATTTGCTGTTAGAACATATATTTTTGCATGTACATGAGTGCAGAAAACAAACACATAGAGTCTATAAATACCCTCAAATGATGTCATGTAATTGTTCTTATGATTTAAACATATACGATATACAAGTACACACACACAGACACACACACACACGCGCGCACACACATACAGAATGTAGCACACTTGTGTCTCTCTGATTAGTGAAAATAGCCTCTTTAAAAATCAAACTGCTACCAGACAGACTCAGCACGCTCTCTAATCTGCTTACATCCTGGCCTGACTTCCATCAGCAGCACAATTTTGAGGTTGGTCACAAGTGCTTAGAAAAAACACTGTAGTAGAATAAACCACAAGAGAACAGGACTGAATAATCAAATGTGGCTCTTCACTCAGCCCTCATTTGCCAATACGTGACCACTGTGGACTCGCTGGATTATTACTCACAGATTATTTCTCATGGCCTGCATGCCAGTGACAGCATTACCTGCTGAGATGAAATAAAAATATATATATACAGTATATTCTGCGATTGCGCTTTGCAGTAGTACTGACTTTAAATCCGTGCAGGTATTCAGAACCACCACCTCTGGCAGTCCTCCACCTGGTGTTCCTTCTATCCTCCACTTCTTCATCCACTCTAACACGAATTGATACTCTGGTTGTTGCATGTCATTTTTTTCAAGTAAATATTGTGGGGCAATAGGTAATGAGATGCTGCCAGGCAAGTCAATGGCATCAGACTTGGGGCAAGAATGAAAACTACTAGAAATTTTTTTTCCAGTGGGTCATCAGCTGATTACTTCTACCTGTTAGGTAGCTATATTGTGGAAAGGACACCAGTTTGATGGCAGAAATGACTTTATAGCTAAAACCTTAGAGCTATTTTATGATTAATTTTATCAGATAATCACAAATTGCTGTGCTGCGCAATGTCCATCTCCCTCAGGTGAAACAAGAGAGCCAACCTACGCATTTCTCGATAGCCTTTCTAACCTCAGGACAATGGCTGCTGCCTCGCCGCTTGTCACAACACCTCCCTGCCTTTATAATACCCTCAATCATCCTTTAAAATTACATGTTGAAAGGAACATAGGTCTGTGAGCATGGTGCGTTACATATCAATAATGACATCGTAATGGAGTAATGTTACATAATAAAGATAACAACAATAATCACCATCTAATTTCTTGATATTAACATGGATAAAACAAGGGTAACAAGGCAGTCAGAGACTAAAACATCTCATGACACCCAAAAATCCGCGATGAGTACAAAAGTTGAAATTTGACCTTGACCTAGTCTTCTTAAAGTCAAGGTCATCATCTCATTTTCCCCATTTGCTGCCCGAGTAATGTGCTTTTTCTTTCATCTTTCTATCTGCAATGGTTGCGAAGATATTTAGTGGACGAACGGTCGAACACAAAAACACAGACAACACAGGTTTCTGTGAAGTGTTAAACTAAAGGTTTTTCATTGTATTTAACTGTAACTTTTGATGAAAAGCCCAAGGGTACTGTGATTACTCTTCAAAACGGTTTGAATCCATGCTGACAGAGGGAATGATGCATCTCAGTGGATTTGCGGGTTCAGAGGGTTGGGGTTTCCAATAGGGTGTGTTTTATGGACTGCCCCGCTGTAATGACCAATTAAGCACACAGATGAGAATGGAACTGACAGAACTGCATAGTTTCCATGATAACTGTTTGACAAGGCTATTGATCAGTCTGTATCTAATATAATGTGTTTTTGTGAATGTGTGACGGTCGTGTTCATTAGACTCCTTCCACCTTAGTGAAGTATTCTTCATTTAAGCTGCTCCAATCATCTTTCTATTCACCACTCTATTTAATTTTGTTTCTCTTTTACACAACCTCTTTGTTCACTCTTACTATCTTTTTTTTATTCACCCACCTCCTCATAAGATGTTCTCAGAGTCCACTGAGATGCTCTATCCACTGGTGAAAGTCATCCCACTGAAGTGTTTACCACTGTCAGGCAACAGGCTATAAAACAGTGGAGAGCATGAATTTATCAAGTGGCCTTTTATTAAATGGAAATATTAAAAAGAGTAAATGTGCTTGATGGGGAATAAAAAAATCATTATTAAAAAGACTAAAAAAATGATTAAAAAAATGATGAACTTGCAAATACTTTTAAGAGGAAAAGATCTGCCGAAAGTCTCTTCGTGTGCAAGATCCTCACAAATTTTGAAATGTACATTAAAATGGATGACAATTTACATGATAACGAAAATTAAAATATCTTAAAGTAACTTTTGCTCCGACCCGATAAAGGAAGGTCATGTCAGCAATTAGCATTTTTTTTTGCCAGCTAAAAAGATCTCTTCTCTTTTATATGCAATATTTCAAGTCAACTTGCAGCAATCAAAGTTTTCAATGAGTCATCCAAGAGTTGCAACCATGACAAGGAACAATAGGGAATGAAGTAGTTTAAATCTGACTACCTTTATTGGTCCATACAGTATATGCTGTAACTTGTAAAAATAAAGGAGGTGTAATTCTTGAACAGACCTACAACTAATATTCTTGATTTCCATTGGGGTACTTTAAAAGACTGTCCTTAACCCTGCCAAAAAAAAGCTCGTTCCCACTTGTACCGCACTGGATTCAGGCATCCGTCATTACTGGAATGTATTAATACACTTAACATTTGGCCTTAGTAGATGTTCTATTTATGTGTTCTGTAAGAGCCATATCCAAACGTATGCTTAATCTGCATGGTGGAAAGAAAACAGGCCTCATAAGCACAACCGAGGAAGGTAAAAAAGTTTGTGAAAAGCTGCAGATAAAAACGCCCAAATTCAAAAGCGGCTTCTGTAACTTAATTCCTGCCTCTAGCATTCAGACATTATCTGTCAGGGAAGCTGAACCATGTGTGTGTTTACAGGCAGATGACATGTACGCTTTGAAAGAACAGTAATCCGTTCACTCTGTACTCGGTGAAGAGGTGTACTTGATCAGTCGATCAAACACCTAAAAGAGGAAGTGCTCATTTTCAGATTGGGGAATGTAACAAGTGAGGTCTGCTTTCATCATTTGATAAGGTGAAGAAGTGCACTTCTTCGCTAGCACACAGGAACATGTTAGTAGATTAAAACATGCCATTTTCCTTGTGTATTAAGTAGAAAAAGGTTGTAGCATTACATGCAGTGCACACAGTGTAATTTGCATATGCAAACATTGGGTTGCCAGTGTTTAAACGACATAATTTGGCAATAATTGCCTCAAATTCTTAAGAATTTGGAATCTTTCACAAGAAGATTTCTGTTTTTTCACCCACAATTAACATCTAATCCTGCAATAAATCCATGGAATGAAATCTGTAGTCGTGCTCCAATATGCTCATTAGATAAAGAAAGGTTGGATCACTAGAGGTGCCGGTAAATCATGACACAACAGTCCTATCTGCATGTTATCACAAATGTCAACCACAACATGGAACTAATCGCAAATCGGCAGAAAGATAAATGAATGTGCATTCATGGGGTGCTTTGTCAATTCTGCTTACAGCAATTTACAGCGGTTTTCATCTTCACCCATTCGCACACAGTCCTACACAGATGACAGAGGCTGCCATCCAAGCAGCTGACCTCTTCTTCAGGAACAATCCAGGACCTCCTATATGTAGAGTGCCCCTTCATATTTATATGCAAAGCCATTTACACATGCACTCACACTCTGATTGGGTAGCCATCGGGAGCAATTTGGGATTTAGCATCTTCGTCAAGGACACTTTCTCTTGCAACCATCTCTGGCTTCGGACCACCGATCACTAATCTGATAAGTGAACAACCCGCCCCTACTTCCAGAGCCACAGACACTCCTTCTTTTTATCCCAATGGGATTGTTGTTTCAAAGAAAAGACCTTCGGTTGAGCAAACTGACACACACTCATCCACTCTCTACCTTTCCCTCTCTCTAGTCTTGCCATGATCACAGCGCCATAGGATGCTCTCCTCAAAACGTGACTTGACTGTCGATACAGTCTATTCCCACACTCAGCATGCTGGGTATATATCAGCGACTCATCTCCAAGACACATAAACACAGGCTCCAAGGTCCTTCAATGTGAGACGAGCCATTAGCTCTCCCTCCCCTCTCTCCTCCTCCTCCTCCTCTTCCTCCTTCTTCTGTTTTGTTTGAACCCTAAGATGCCATTGCTGTAACTGCACATCTGTTTACTGCGTAGATGTCTTGTCTTTGCATGTGGTTTTGTCATAGTGGACAATATAACACAACGGGGGCTTCTTTCACTTCGAAAACATGAGTCCTGCACCATAGAACTAACCTGTAATTCATCTTTTATCTGGTAATCGTTGGAACCATGACCAGAGTCACACCCAAATACGCCTGTTTCACCTTTACCTTCAAACGCCCTTCAGCTGTGCTTGCTGTTTGACTCTATTTGTACCAAACAACTGAAAAGTGTCCCTTTAATCAACTGTTATAAAGAAATTAAGGAAAGCAGAAGGCACCTTGAGCAGCTAACAATCAGTCGCTGTGATGTTAGACAATAAAAAAGAAGCAAATAACAGAAACAATGATGGAATGGGAATAAGTAACAGGATTGGAAAAGGAGCTGATGTTTATGTATTTTCTGTGTGAATATTGCTATCCATAAAAGGATGTAAAACCTTTACATCCTCAAGAGGGATGTAAAGGTTTGCAACAGTGTTCAAGAATATCCATTCAAAACAAGAAAATGTCAACTTCATGGTGACACTGGAGTGGATTGCCAAAATCAAGGATTGTCTGAACCAAACATGTTTGAACCAGTGGTTTAGATATTTAAGTTATGGACAAAAGGATTAATCAACCAACCAACCAGCCATCCAACTATTCAACCAAAAAACAGACAAACCAACAGGCTTGAGAATTATTAACGCTCACATCTGTGCTGTGTGATGTTCTTGAGCTATGCTGAGGTAGATACAGATTGGTATGGAACAAATGCAATAGCACATAAATAGACATATAAGCAAAAATACAATTAAAGTGCTGCTGAATGTACTGTTTCTCACTCCTGATACTTAAACATGGTCTTAGAGCCCTTAAAGTGAAGTAAAATTAATTACCAAGGGTCTGAGTCAATCAGCCATGGATTTTCAATTACCTTTCAAATGGTGGCCATGAAACATTTTCAGCTGTGAAATACAGTATGTTGCAAAGAAGACTGAAAAAAAAAGGAACAGGTCTGTGGATTCATTTCAATGAACTCTCCTGAACACTGGGTTGAATTTTTGAAAGATGGCATCTGACCGTTGCCGCGGAGGGCCACACAAAAAAGCACAGAAAAAAGAGAGAAACAAAAAAGTGTGTGAGATCTTGCCATAGGGGTGATTCAAAGTCTGCCCAGCTATGCTATATAAAAAAAACTCTCTCCCCCTCTTTCATGCCTCCCTCCCCTCTCTATCTTACCTTACACTCTCTGACTTTTCAATTTCCAGAGACCTGCAGGGGCCAAAAGGCTACCTCAAAGAGCTACCCCTTAAATTTTTAAAATTCCATCTCCTGGGTTGTGAGGAGACATAGCCAGGATTTGAGGTGGTCTGGCAGTCAGAAAAGAAGCATGTAAGACCCCTTACTACCACATCACCAAAGACTGAATAGCACCCACATCTTTGGTTTCTGCAAAGCAGTTTTTCTCATGTAGAATATGTCAATTGTGAGATGATGGAATATTTGAGGGGATGAGATAAATTCTTCTTCTGGTAATGTAAAGGTTCATCTGGTTTTAAAGGGGATGTGAATCTGGATTTTCCTCTTCCTGTAGTGTATCTTATCACATTTTACCTTCACGCAAATGGTTATATTTTACTTAGTGCATCTTTCTGTTAACTTGTTAGGATTACCCACATTATTAACTACATTTCCTGCAGCAGTAAGATACGGCCAAAAGTAACAATCAATTAGATTTTGGCAGTGATCTGGTTTGTGATCTAGATTCATATTTTTCTAAAAGGATGGGAACTCATGGGAATTTCATCAAAATGTTAAATATAAAATCCAAATAATATAATTGTAATAAAATATTCCAGATCTTATGATCCAAATTGAATTCAAGCGTTTTCAAGCATAATTCAGTATTCGAGAAAATGTCAGAATTTCAAAGATTTTTACCAATGACCAATTAGGGCTGATTCAAAGGGAAAGACCTTGAGGAAGATCAAGCCATATTAGTGACTTTCAGAACTGTTTTACATGTTGATTGAACATTAAAGGATGTAAACTCATTCTCGTAGAAACTTAAAATGTGTCATGAAACCGGGAGACCCGCATGTAAAATTAGAAGGCAGAGGCAGGAATCAGGCAAAACAGATGTTTTAATCCAAAATCAGCAAATTATCAGATATCGGCAGGAGTTCAGAGACGTAATACTGAGGTAAAAGATTCAGACTTGTTGCTGACTGTCTGGCGGAGTCTAGAGCAGTGGCAGGAAAAGGAGGGTGGGGAACTGCGGGAGCAGAAAGCTCCAGTAGTATCCCTGGCAAACTGTGCCTAATATATCCCTGATAATTTGTTCTATAGATGATGGATTTTGTTTTTTAATCAGACCAAATATCAGCAGCATGTAACCTGACAACTTTAAAATTTTATACAATTTCCTAACTGGCATTAAGATATCAGCTTGTAGCAGCTAATGTGTGTTCTGTCAATTTTATGGTTGTGTTTAGATGCCAAGATTGGCAGTTTTATGCACTGGTAAACCAATCTAATGATTAATAAATGGTAATTGAGGCGAACCACTGCTTATTTAGTGACTTAAACAGTCTCTTCTGTGGTGTCTGCAGACAATGAACATGTTGAACAGATTATAGCCCTAAATGAAGCAGATCTAGCTATATGCTGAGGAGAACTTTACCCCAATAATCTGTAAATATCCATTTAGAAAAGCAGAGGCGTGTGTTTAAAGGTTCACTCCTTGCATACTCTGTAATTATACCAATTAAGCTGATTACTGCTGCTTCTCTCTACCAGTGGGAGAACAGGAAGTACTTCTACAATGGAGCCTAGGCTTACCTATGCAGGATAAACTCCCGGCCAGAGTTAAATAGCTATCCAGGCCCCATGCTCATTCTACCTGTCCCACCCTGACATATGAATGGACGCAGGTGGGCATCTTCAGGAAGGAGGGGGTCAGTATGGATGACAGGAGGAAGAGGGAGCCCTTCAGGACACAAGTCAATGGACAAAATCTCTTCTTTTTTTTCTCTCCTTGAGAGTTTTAACTATTAAAACCCCATGAATTCTTTCTCTCAACCTATCTGCAGGATGCTCCCACATTCCCTCATAAAATAAAAGTCACAGTGAAATAAATGAGGAGAAAATATAAGAAGAATTAAAGTCATGATGTGTCCTGTGGACACAGAAAATCTCAAAATTATTTTCATGAGTCTTAAGCCAGATAATGTGTGGTTGCCTCTGAATCTTCTAAAGTGCAGTTGTGTATGCATGTGTGTGTGTGTGTGTGTGTGTGTGTGTGTGTGTGTGTGTGTGTGTGTGTGTGTGTGTGTGTGTGTGTGTGTGTGTGTGTGTGTGTGTGTGTGTGAAAAAAGAAGAAAGCGCCAGTGGTTACTTGCAATTATGTCCTTATTCATATTTAATGGTGTTTATTGGAGCTTAAGGTCAATGGTGGTGTGTTTATGTGTGTTCCCTAACACTGAGGGAGGCAGCCGGTGTCCTGCTGGCAAGTCTGTGCTGTCTCTTTAAAAATGCAGGCCGTTCCGCCACAGGAAGCAGTGACCCCCCTCGGTCTTAACCTATTGAGTGGTAAATATCAGGTAACGTGGCCAATGAAACATCTCCTTCTCCCTCGCAGCCTCCTACAGTGAGAATAAACACCACCATATCTGCTTTATTTAATGAAAGGAATCCATTTAGGATCACTGGAGACGTGGAGCACCATATTGATTTCCTGTGCACGCAGCATTACTTTTAGCCCTTGGCACACATTATATATCATATTGTATATCTCCCATAAAGTGGTACACAGAGATTATCATTTTCACATTTCATGCCTGATTCCATTCGACTAAGACTTGACAGCATTGTCATGAGTTGATGTAAAAATACAAGCTAAAAAATATACTAGTGTTTGCACAAGTATAAATTTGAGCTGAAAATGAAGTATCACCCTCCCAAGTGGAGGAGATGGTCCAATTTACATACAACACATGCAGCATCTACGACAACAAGGTGGAGCTTGTACTGGTGTATGATATAATCAAGATGTAAACCCTGTATTTTGTTTAATGTGGAAAATAAAGTGAACAATTCCCCCCTCAAAAATAGAAAAGCAGTTCAGGGAGAATTGTGGGCTGCAGTTTCCAAAAAGAAGAATAAATCCTCCAGTTTTAGTTTCACTGCACATGATTGAAGTCTGGAAAAGATGAGAGATTCATCTGTCTGGTCAGATAAATCACTACTTGTGACAAAACGCTCAATTTTCCTCTCAGGACACTATAAATATATAAGCAAAGCAACTTCATAGTTTATCATTTGAGGGTTTTTTATCATTGTTTTTGGGAGTCATCTAAGTAATCTTGGTGTCTCATCTGTCAGGTGTAGTTTTTTTGTGAGAAACATCAGTCATTTAATTTGTGGTGCACAAAAAATACAAAATTTCCCCTTTAATATAGAAACTGAACTAAATACTGAACAGAAATTAGTTTTAGCCAGTAAAGATTCAATGACATGATCAAAATGGACAAGATATGGAGAAGATGAAAAGCAGTAGCTAAAAGAGGAAAGAATGACGAGAGACAGTTCTGATCCATTTGGATGTGGAGATACCCAGCACTCCACTAGTCAAACACAAACTTGTTTTTAATACTGCAGAGGTATTCATAAATTTAAAAGTTGGAGCAAGTTGAGAATACATCTACCTAGCATACCCAGTGTGTGTGTGTGTGTGTGTGTGTGTCTATATGTGGATGGTGTAGATAACATAGGGGTGATTGTGCAGACCCTGTGCTGCCATTCATCATGTGCACCTGTGTGACTGTTTGCACATCTACAACCAGTTTACTGTATCTGATGAGTGCATGACTGACAGATTGAAGTACAGACACATTTCACTCTATGCTAATTAGCCAGCAGTGTCACTCTCTCTCCGCTTTGTCTCTCAGGCACTTGTGCATAACAACCACTGAAAGGATTAAATTTGAATTTTAAATAGTGCAGCATATCAGCACAAATACTATATATATATATATATATATATATATATATATATCCCGACCTATATATTTGAATAAGCTTAATTGAAAAGTCTCACGCTGTCACCAACTCCACCCACTACCTGTCAATCAAGCGCCCAACCAATCACGGCGCATCTGCCAGAAGGAATCACGTGAACAATATGTAGTAAGGCATCTGCTATGTTAGGAGAAGAAATAACTATACATGGACTTCCCAGTAAACATTATTTTTAGAGTGTCATAACTGTTCCAACAAGTTTCATGTTTTTGAGCAGAGAGTCCAAACAGCAGGAACGACACAGAAAACGGCAACGATTTCTGAGTGAAACTAGCTGGCTAGTACGAACAGTCTGTCCAGCTATGGTTTCCGTTTGGAATGGGACAATCGATCTAGTATCCAAAATGCTCCCCGGACATCTCAGTGTGAACTACAGTATGTAAAATATGGCAGTTACTTTGATTATGCTGTGCAAAAACACCATCAGCTTACAGAGTAGATGTCAAGGTCGATTCAATTGTCCCTCCTGGTTGAAGACAACATTTGAATAGTACGGTCCACAGCCAACAAAGAGTCAAAAAATGCATAAATACCTGCTTTAACAAAAGGATGGGTAGGCATTCGCAGTGCAACTTATGGGGAAGAGCTGTTGTACATTTTGAATGAGTAAATCTGTGCCTAAGTGCATAAGCCTTTTAGTTGGGAAAGAGAGCATGAGAAAACTTCACTTCTCTCGCTATGGCTGTCACGCTCTTTCTGCATATCTGTCTGATCGCTACATGAGCACTGCAAGGTTATGTGATGCGCCATATGGTACTTTATGATGGGGCAGTTATGAAAAGCATTTTACAATCAATAATAATTGATGTGCCCACCCATACCTCAATCCATCAGTATGTTACTGGAGCTGAACACAAACACACACATTTAGTGACTGCTGTTGCTAACAAGCTTAGCATCAGTGGCTACAGGTGTTTGATTTATTCGATAAGTCACGTTAAATTAACTTAATTTGACCATTCTAGAATTGTATCACTGTGATCTTCACCACGGTAGTGTAATACATTACCAACAAATGATATAATATCACCAGGGTATATTGATTTCCTTCTAAAAACAAATATTTTAATTTATTTCAGTTAATAAGCCGAAAGAGATCCCTTTTCCAGGTTTTATATTGAAGTGTGATATCATTTCATCCTCAAGACTCCATTACTATTACAACTTTAGATCTTTACATAGGAAATTGTTTTGCTACTACTTTAATATTCAAAACCCCATCTATTTAACCTTTAATGGCATGAAACTCTTGAAAGGCTACCATATGAGGAAAAGCTATAGTCCATATTACATAACTGCTCACTTATTTTGAATATGAATATCACAATACCAATTTAAATGTAAATGTAAGGCCACAGCCAGAAAACAAAGGAAAATCCTTTGACAAATGTCAAATCATAATGCAACAGGAAGCATGTTGTGACAATTCTTGAAAGCGGTGTCCCGGCGATGTCTTTCTGCACTCTGAAACAGTACAAACTCCTATCCTTCACTACGCTTCAACACGTCTTCACCAATTATAGCAATTTCTACTTAATGCGCCTCAGGGTTTCTGAAGCCCTTTGAAAAAGAACTCCCCTTTTGTTACAGGAGAGATTCAGAAGCGGAAAGAGGGAAGAGGGTTAGAAAGAAAATGAGGCAGAGCAGCAGGTTTGGCAGAGAGAATGGAGAAAAGTGGAAATGCAAGCCTGTGGCAGTCTGCATATGTGACAACATGCGTTCATTTGTCCAACTGAGCAACTAAGTCTGAGCCTGAGTGGAACAGCTGATCAATGAGGACACCAACTGGCAGAGGGGATTTGTGATTGAAGATGTAACAAGTCGTTTACCTGCCACTCACAGTCTCTGACAACAAATAAAATCACATCACATTTACCCACTGGACACAATATGGAAAGAAAACACACAATCATGATATCTCTAAAAATGTTGATTTCTGCTATCTCACTTTGATTTATTTATGGAAAAAATGATAGAAAATGGCAAAAATAAATTCTAAAAACATCTCTCATGTAATATTATTATTAATAGTAATAATAATTATATGCCAGGTAAAGCAACATAGAAGACATTAAGTACAGGAACCACGAGGTCAGGACGTTTTTTATTTTGTTTGCAAAATTAGTACAATTCACATATTACTTTTACCTTTTTCATACAATGTATGTTTTGTGACTCATAATAAAGTAGTTGTAATCAGTGCATCAGTGTACATCACGTAGTAATTATGTTGTTTAGACATTTTGTTTGTCTTATATCTTCTCGGCATTTTAAATATTACCACAAAAAGAGCAAAGCTAAGACGTAAAAGAACAGCCTGAATAATTAACATCATCTTCCACCCTCCGCCCACCTTGGACTATTCACCCTACCTAAATGAACAGTGCTGACATTCACAACTAAGACAGATAATAATAATAATAATAATAATAATAATAATAATAATAATAATAATAATCAGCATCTTTATGTGCAGTTAGATCAGGTGGGTGGCTTAACATAGCAAAGGACTGCTGGGTGACAGATTTCAACAAATCTGTGAACAAAATTTGAGAGAACATGTTTTTGGGGACCCTCAATCGTTAAAATGTACACAGACATGCAAGACAGAACCACCACTTTGTTTTTGGTGTTTACGACCTTTTCAATTATGATCATGACTTCACAGACTAAGAGGTGCCTGAAGCTACAGAAACATTATCTTTCATCATCACTGATCATTCTGGATTCCATTTGCAGCCACACAATAAGAGACATATTGTATGACTGCACCAGTAAAGAGAGAAAATAGCAGTGAGCTCAGTATCAACCTCAAGGAGGCTTAACGTTTCTGCATTCGGATGCCCCGATAAAGTGAAAAAGGATTGTGTGGGAGGAGGGAGATAGAGGGGGAAAATGACAAAGAGGAAAATGAACAGAATGAAGTAAAGAAGGGGAGGAAGCGTTCAAGCTTTTCTGCTCGGATCCAGCGTTTATTATATTAAGAAATATAAAAATGCTTTAAAACAGACATTTTAGTGAATAATTTAAATAACCACCACCTTTTAGAGCTTTTTATCTAAATTTAAACATTGTCTTTTCACGTTATTTGAAATAGGATTCTTACTCTTATTGTGTAACATATGTATTGACTTGTCATTTGTGTGCAGGATTAGAATTATTCTGTAGAGGTTAGGTCTGAAATAATCTGTACATCTAGTGAGGAGTAAGACGTGCCACAGAAAAGTAAAGGATGGAAAGCATTCTGAAATGATCTCAAGTCTTTCCTCTCTCTAACGCATCAACTTTGTCCACTTGTTCCCCCCCCCCCCGCCTCCATCTCTCTCCCCCCTCCGTCTCTGTCTCAAGTGGAGTTGATGTTTCAGATATTAGTGAGCTGTGTCAGACAGTTAAACTGCCCTTTATCGATCCTCTAAGCTTCACTCTTTCCAAGCAGCCATTATTGGTTTTAATGGCTTGTAATGGAGCGGGCTCCTGTTTGATGTCCGATTGCTTGGTGACTCTGCCTTTGTTTTTGATGTAGTTTGAAGGATTTGACTCGTTCAGTTCCGTTTGCGACCCAGATGTCGGTACATGAGGTATCCCTACCTGTTACTCTAGAATACCCAGGGATGAACATAACCTGTGCAGATTTTAAAACATATGACATCTCTATTAGTTTTTTTTAGTAGACAATTTTACTTTTTTAAACTTCTTATGCTAAAACATGTCTCTAAATGTTCCATTCTGTAGCTGACAAATTGAAGAACCCACAGGTCTGGACTGTTTCAGTCTTGGAGCAGCAAAACATTTGGATATTTTATCCACTCTTTCCAAGCTCCATAACTTTTTCTCTACAAATTGCATCTAAAGAAATTTCTGCTTATTGACTTAGAGTAACTATCTTTAAACATAATCAGGCCAGCTTGATTAAAGGAATGCCTTTAGAACCATGTGTCCATGTGTCATTTCTTATTTTAGCATGGAATTTTCCAAAACTGTGTTTTTATCCATAAACTAAGAACTGTATGCAGCTAGTTGGTTTATCAAGGTGCTCTGGACTAAAATTAGTGCTATCAAAGCCTGCAAATCCCAAAAGATAAAACAAAGAAATTTTAAAAAGAACCAAGCTGTGGATGCATAAAAAACATGCATGAGTATGATAAAATCCCTGTGCAAAACATCAAAAACAAGCTTGAACTACTAATGTGTCTAGTTTGTTTATTGCTGCTGCTGGCTGGCAGGTTTTTGCACCATAATTAGCGTGAGTTTGACACTGATTTTCTTTTTTTACTCTCCCCCTCAGAAAATGACTGGGGTAACGGTAGCGTTGTATCGCAGGGGTGGAATTCATCTTGCATTCCTTTTGACTGTGTCTCACAGACCTCGGTGTCAAAGAGTTGCGTTGCGGCCGAAAGAAGAAAGAAGAAACTGTTTCCATTTGTGGCTTCTGCTTCCTTGAGAGGAACAGAAGAAGAAAGATTCTCTGTCAAAGCTCTTGTTCTCCTTGAATGCCAATGAACTAGCATGTTTATTTGACGTGACGCCAACAGTTGCATCCCCTTAATGGCTTGTATTCTACAAATGCCACTAATTAGCTAATTACTGTTTCCTGACAAATGTGAATTTGGCGCCGCAAATAGGTAGAGCAGCGCAGCTACTGCGGCACACGCTGATGCGTTCCACAAGTGCAGACAGCACCCAAGATAAACACACAGCACATAATTAATATTTCCTTCTGTGTCTCTTTGTCTCCTTTTTGCCTCAAGCAATAAAAGAGAGCGATATTGTGACAGACTCAATCGGAAAACATTGAAATGAAGAGGAAATCATTCTATTTTTACATCTGCGCAGCAGGCTCATTTGTCTGAGAATTAGCCTTGCTTGAAATGTCAACTCTCGACTTTCACGTCAACAGCAGTCTGTATAAGGAATTGCAAATGTAATATACAAGCCATAAACGCTATTACGAATAATCCGCTCACTCACTTTCTAAATGGCACCTTTACTAATTTAGATAATATGACAAAATCAAGTTCACCCATCAAAACGCAGTGGTGCTTCTCCAGACAGAGCGGCTAATGTCATTAATCCAGCGTTGGAGGTTTGGGTTGGATCTTAATGAGAAAATTAACAATATGAAAATAAGGCCAATCTCTTTTCTTAAGCAGTCCTTTTTTTTTTTTGTTTTGTCCTGATTCAGTTGGAAAAAATTTGTAATAAATACATACAATTTTTTGAAGTTTCATTTAAACCTTAATTTTTAAATCCTAATCTGCTCAATAACAAAACAAGTACTCATCGATTCACCTGAGCTTTAACTTACTCAGAGTTCTGACTCATGATGATCTATTGTGATCTTCACACCATTCTTTGCCATTGCACTCCGAGATTTTGCCTAAAACTTTGAGAATGATGAAATATTGATATGGTACACAAGAGGATTTGATGTAAGTGAGGCAGAATACTGCAGTGGTAGGCATCACATGTTTTATTGAAGCATGCAGTGTAGCACTCAGGGAGAGCCAGAGAAAGAAAATGGGGAAAAAGAAGACCCTGAAGACTTGGTATAAAGTCAAAAAAGAAAAAGAGAGAGAGAAAGAGATGTAGCACCAGAAGGATGCAGGGAGGCAACTTTACTGTCCCTGGATGGCTTGGCTTAATGAAGGTTCTGCAATGAATACAACAAGGAGAAGAAAATGGGCTTCATATAGGAGACCTGTAAAAATTAGCTTGATGTCCAGGTTTGGAGACCGTGCAACTTTTTCTTCTTTCTGTCTATTAACTTCATTATTCATTGCCCCTAAAAGATGAATGACTTAGAGGTTTTTGAGCTTAAGTTTAGTCAAGTGTGAGCTTTACATTGAGACGGAGGACACAAGGAAGTGTTTAAACTGCGACTTCGAAACACAAACAAAACAGGGCTGATATTCAGATCGACTTTTCCAAAAAAAAGCTATGCTGTTTTTCCATAAATATTTGTCCAATTGTGCAGAAATAACGTTTTCCTTTCTACTTCCTCTCTTCCAGATGACATGAGGCAAAATAATCGGAAGCATAATTTTTCATTACACACTCCACGTGGTTGAAAATGAACAGCACCACCACTGATAGGCCTAATTGGCGAACAAGAAGAGGCCAGCAACTGGCAAGAGGGGTGGACTGGGGCTATTTCCTGCCACTCAGTGACTCATTTACAGAAAATAGACACCAATGCTGTGGTGAGGAGAAAGGACTTCTCATAATTTCAGGAAATGGAGGGTAAACAGAATGCAGCATGTTGATTGGGTACAGATACCTGTGCCAAAATGCATTCATGAAGTCTCTGGAATTAGATGATGTCATGCTGAGGAGAACACAAGATTAATCACACACCAGGATTGCTGCCAGAGGGGATGGTTTGAAAATTCATTGTTTTGTGGGATAAAAATAGAGCAATCAGTGGTGTTTGTGGCTGATGGCGCTTCATGGACACAGCTGTAGCTTGCCCCTTCCTCTTCTTTGGAATTCAATCTTAGGCTGTTATCTGCTACTATCCCTCCATCAGTCCCTCAGTCTGATCCTCATCATCCATCCTTTAGTGGTGACGTTCGTTTCCTCCTCCTCCTCCTTCAACAAGGAGCCAGGAGTTAGAATCAACAAGTGTCACAAACAAGTTAGAATTAGACACTAACGGAGCTAAAAGTAAAACATGTCAGGTTCTACAGGAGAGCAGCTTGAATGTTTAACTGGATGATTCATGGATCAGATGCTACTATAGCAACATGGTGACCCAATCCTGCCTTTGATTGGCTCACTATGGCACCAATGTTTCTTTTGTAGTCTCTAAATTAATAACTACCTGAGAAATATCATTATCATTGAGGTTATTGTCATTACAAAACCAGTTAAACACCATTGTATCATCCCTAAATGAAGCCTGAATTTGTAGATTCGCCTGAATTAACATCACGAGACATCACCACTGATTGAACACTATTTTTATGGGCACATGATTAAGTAATTTCCAGGAGTGCTGGTCCTCTCAGCTGTCTCCACTGTAAATATCTCATCTCTAAGCTCCTCATTTTGATGTGAGGATGATGAGCTCGTTGAGCTCGGCCCTCAAAATCACCATGAAAAATGTTGACTTTGCTTCCACGCCAGCTGAAAAGGGGAGTGTCAAGGCTGGGTAATAAACATGCAACGCAACAGAATTCAAATTTTGCAGGGTACAGAACCAAACCAATGAATAGTCCGTACAGGAAAAACCCTTCCCTTCAATCTCTTTCATGCTTATTTTTTCATCCATAAATGTATATGGACTGTACATCTGCCATGTGAAAATAATGAGGCCAACAATCATGCTTTAAAATGTGAGGAGAAGCTTTACCAAAAACTGCCACCTCAGGGTGCATTCTGGCTCTGGTGTGTTGTTTGCAACCACTGATGTGTCTCTCTGAAGATGTTCACTGCAAATTATACTTCCTTGGTGAGTCATATGCTAATGAGGATGTAGCTCAGGTTTGCAAAGTAATAACCTAAGCCTCTGATATTGTACCACAACAGGAATATCGGCACACACATGCACACATTAGCACTAATACTTATAAACAAATGCAATGGGAAATAATTTAATCTAATGTGATACAACAACACTAAGTTGCTGATGGTAACGGGAAGGAAGACAGATGTGCTTTCTTTCGGCATCTCATCTAAAAACGGGGTTATTCTAGGTCTCTCCTCCATCATTCACTTCACATTTTTCCCTCGATTACTTGCTGTCTAATATTCAGATAGTGTCCCGGTGTGTACGCTCCGGCAGGTAGGATTTTGCCAGTGTTGGTCTGTGTGTGTGAATAGCAATAAGAGTCTGGTTGGTTAAATGCTTGGGGGAACACACTGTACGAGGCGGAGTGTTCTGCAGAGTTGAAGATTACTACTGCACTCCTTACAGGTTATCACAGGCAAACAAGCAAATAAATACAGAGGAGAACATGCACACACACGCACGCACGCACACACGCACGCACGCACGCACGCACGCACGCACGCACGCACGCACGCACGCACGCACGCACGCACGCACACACACACACACACACACACACACACACACACACACACACACACACACAAACCACACAGATAGAACTTAAAATTCAGCTGTCTTGAGTCTCTCTCTCTCTCTCTCTCTCTCTTTAAAACATTGCCACCCAAAGGATGCAAACACAAGAACAAAAACTCACTCATCCTTTCATTTTCTTCCTGGCAATCTTGTCATTCTTGAGTAACTCTGACAAGACCAGCCAAATAGAACATGAAGAAGATTCGCAGTAATTATAAATGCAGGGCACCACATACAGCACATTCAGAGGCATTCAATCCTCAAAGCAGCATCTTGAATTTAACTGTCTCCTCTATAGCAAAGATCACTCCTCTTCTACCAGTGCCCAATAGCCTTTGTGGAGTTTGCAGTGAATGGATTGTGTTCATCAGGAGGATGTATTTCCCTTATTTGTTAATGCAATAGGGACAAAAATATCCAAAATGCAACAACAATGGCTGGTTCTTAAAGTGAGCCATCAAACAGCTCTCCTAAATTAACAGCTGCAAATGGAAGTATTAAGTAAGCAAGAGAACATCCAATGATGAAATTTGATTATAGACCAGATCAACATATAATAGCATTAAAACACATTTTAGATCATGTAAAAGTGAAACCAGTTTTCACTGTGAAACGTCTTAAGTCAGGTTTATAATTTGATGAGGATTTTCTTCTTCTAGACATTCCAGAGCTTAGTTCAGATTTGATAAGGGACATTTTAGCTCTGATTGGAAAATGAAGTTGAATTCTACTGATTAGAACAATATCATTATAGGCTAAACACCTCATTTCACAATAGACTGAAGTTGCCATGGTTACAAATGTTGACTGGCAACTTGATTGGTATTTATCAAATGCAATATTTGACTTGAATGTCATATTACTTTAAAAAAAAAAAACATGACCATAGTGAAGAGAAATTTAACGATTGTGTAAGAATAGTTTGTGATGAGAATTTTTGGAAAGTTATTTAAGCAGATTTTGAAATTTCCTGAGATCTCCTAGTTGGATATCTAGTGGGTACCCAGGAGTTTGTAAATCTTTTTAATTCTATTCGTCACGCTAATGAGCACAACTCAACAGAACAACAGCAGGCAGTGCCACCCCTACCTGCACCAGATTCCAGCCCTCCAAGGACTCGGCAATGATGGAGGTCACAGATGGGCAGACACCGCCGAAGATCATCAGGTGCTTGGGACCGTAGCATATGGCATCAAAGAAGGCCCTCAGCCCCTTGGCATTGTCACACTGCAGACATGGGGAGGAGGAGGGGGATGAGAGAGAGAGGGGAGAAGTAGACAATGGGGAGAGAGAAAAGAGGCATTTTAATTAGCTTCTGTTGGGGGAATGTGAGAAAATAGTCTGAAACTCAGAAATTAAGATTAGATGCTGAAGAGACAAGAGAGGGAGGACAGGGTTATGGAAAATATTCTATATATCTATCCATTTACCTATCTGGGTTACCATGTAAACATAAATGAACATTTTTATTTTCCTTCCATCCATCCATCCATCCATCCATCCATCCTCTTATAGCCGAGACAATTGCAATCTTTTCGTCTACAGCCACTTATCCGTCTTGTTGGTCACAGATCTGCTGGAACCTATCCCAGGTGGCTACGGACAAAAGGCAGGGTATACCCCAGATAAGACGCCAGCTCATCACTAGGCTTCATTTTGCATCAAATTATACATATAAATGATTTCTGTTCGGTTGTCGCTGCACGTTTGGAAAAAAAATGGTTTTAATAGTTGGAGATAATGTCAGATCCAATCACTCAATTGATCAGAATCAAAATCAGAATCCTTTAATATCCTTTAATCATCTCAAGGGGGAAATCAGGTGAAATTAATCACAGATCACCAGATTTAAAAGACAAACTAGGGAACTAGTTTAATGCATTCTGCTTGTGAAATAAACAATATGGCATTTAAAGGAAATTTAACTTGTTGCCATTTCTAAATGCTGTTGCACTCACACTAACACACACTAAGTGCCACATGCATGCGCACGCTTTGAGATCATCACACAGAACAATGTATCTCAAAGGCTGCAGAGCCCCCCCACCTTCCCCAGTCCAGTGCTGCAGAATGCAGTAATTTCACGTCACTATGGCAACCACAGGAAAAGAGTATGCGAAAATGGAGAGAAGAAATAAGGGAAGAAAAAAAAACCTGTAGGTTCCTATTAATCCCAACATGAGCAGGAGAATTGGTTCTACTGTGATTCTACAGTTTGCGATGATATTTGTATCAGTGGTAAACACTTCCCTTCTCGGTCGTCTATTATTGCCACTCAATTCAGGATTTGTTACTGTGTGCGGCTAACGGATAGATGGACTGACTGAAAGGCAGGTGGAGTGTGTGTTAGTGTGTGTGTGTGTGTGTGTGTGTGTGTGTGTGTGTGTGTGTGTGCGCTCTTTCTGACACGTTCTCGCTCATCTGGAGAGTTATTTGACCTTGTTAGCCGTCATCCAGCGACTGAATGAGATTTCCAGCAGCGCAGCCGGCCCCTTTCACAGCGCAGATTGAAAAACAGAAAATCAAATGCGGGGGAATGAGACTCCTAACTGGACATGCAGGACTGTATGTTGTGATCCCTTTGTAACTGCATCAAGAGAATTGCAGGTGTCATGACTGAAGGGTTGACACACATTTCCATTCTTGTGTCTGTTCAGTTGTTTTGTGAGGAGGGTAATGGTTAAAAGGTTTACTCTAGTGTAAACCCACCATGACCTCATTCTCTCATTGGTCACCTAGCATTTCCAAGCATCGCAGCTAGGCTGCACTTCCGTCCTTGACTGAGTTTGACTCACAAAGAATATCTTCTTTTATCTATTTAATTCTGAATCAGCTCGAAACACAAAATGAACATCACATCGTTTTGAGCAAGACTTGAAATTGAAGATTGTGACCCTAAACTCAAACTGTTTACTAAGATAATAAACCAGTTGAGATGTAGAAAAACTTGTTCATAAGCCTCCATGCAACCAGTCCCGTTGGCCCCTGCTGGCTAGTAGAGAAAATACATGTGTCTAACACATTTGCAGAGGCTTAATTTTTCAGACATTGAAGCTACACCTGATGATCAAACATGAGAGAAATAAGTAAATGCATTTATAAATAAAGATATGCCACACATGCATTCACGCAGGTAGAAAATAGAATACAGAGGGACGGATGCCAGACATAGATGAGAGTGGGGACATGCCTGTGGTAAATGAAAAAATGCGATTATACACAGTGTGGATTCCTTATCCCAGCCACACAGCTGAATAAAACAGCAGGCTATTAAAGAAGATATTCCATTTGCATTCTCTTATTATTCATTTCTCTCCAGCTGGCCATAACAAGGTGGGCTGGTAGGATTGTGGCTCTCAATTGGTTACCACGCAACAGCGAAAAAATGTGGGCAACTAAACTTGTCAATGGCACAATAGAGCTTGGTGATATTGCAGGTTTAAGCTGGTTTATTATGGAGAGTGACAATGAAGTGTAGGTGGTAAAGAATGGTTATGTTCTTCACTCTTTCTCCGGCAAGGAAAAGAGTTTTCACAGTCTAACACGGTAGACCATTTACACGGTGACCACACTGTGTGACCGAGGGCTTCCATATTTCTACAGGTGACCTCAACTAAACCTGCTTAAGTCTCCTCAGTTTTTCAAAACAGCTTTTCTTTGTGTTAAAACTCAATCAAATAAAAGAGCTGCAATTAAGTCATATTTCTACGTAAGAGAAATTGTTTGATTATTTTCTTGATGGATTTACAAATTAGTTGGTGGATAACTGAGTAAAACTTTCTATCATGCATCAAACTTTATCCCATCAAAAGAACAAGACCCATACATTTTAAATTCACGAAACCATGACACAAAAAATACCAGAGAAAATTTGAGAATCATTATTAAAATTCCAATTAACTGAATTTTAGGACAACTTCGGACATCTAGCTTCATTGTTCATTGGGGTGAAGCTAAAATGAAATGCTGCATCATTCTACTTCTCTTTTCATCCCATCTTAGTTTGTTCACCCTCTCCTACGTTTGCAGCACACACATGCACACAATCGGTTATCATCGCTCTCACAGCCTTGACCGTTTTTGTTATCATGCTACTATCCACACAATGGTTATATTTGGCCTCTCATTAGGTAGCACAACCACTCAGTGATTCATCAATACTTATTCAGCTATAGAGAATGCTTAATTCCAGATAGAGAAAGAGGCATAGAGGATGAGAAACATGAGACGCAAAGATAAAGGGACATGGAGATGGTGGAGGTGATGGTGAGAGAAAGGGCAGAACGAGGAAGTCAAATGGAGAGAGAGGAATACAGGAGGGGAAATGTATTAGCCTGACATTAAGTGTGCACTATAATAAAGCCTAGACAAGCAGTGTTATAAACCTGCCCTCCATTATAACCCCACAATGGAGTAATTCACGACCGTGAGATTGCTTCACTTGCTCACGATCATTCTCAGTGGCAGCACAGTGCCCTAAAGATTAGCAATAAGGCCACCAGTTATGGAACAAATACGCTGAATAGTAAATCTAAAGTGACTTTCGTTCAGTATAGCTAAAATTTCTCCATTGCGTTTTGTTATTTTTGAAATTCTTTCATTCTTTATTTGCATTGAACAGCAGTGAGACGTGTATTTCTAGAATCCCCAAGCAGCCACTGAGAGGATTTAGGTTTCGGCTGTATCGGAGAAATATCCTCTAAACCAAATAAAGAGGGAAACAAATATAACAGTTCTGAAGAAGTTATGAAGAAGAAGCAGTCATCATAGACAGAAAAGCAAAGCAGCACTTAACTTCCAGGAGGAGCAAAAAGAAATACTACAGTACTTTATTTCCTCCCCCAGTCTGAAATCTAATTCCTGGCATTTGGAGGCCATTTGGAGCTGATCGATGGGGTTAACGCCCGTAGTAATCTGTTTGACCGGCTTGGGAGGTGGCCAAGGAAGGTAAGTTGTGTGAGAGAAGAGAAAGACAGAGGAAGTGAGAGAAAGAGAGAGAGAGAGAGATTTGGTGGAATGGTAGAATCACCACCATGTGATCTCCTGCTCTTGCCCTTCAGCCTCTGATTCCAAACAAACTCCAAACCGACAAAATTCACTCTATGTTGATGTTTCACTCTTGACAAATGTCTCCCCTCAGTTTGACATTTTACCACGATGAGTTTGCAGCACTACGTTCACCATTTAGAGGGCATTATTGATGGGACGGCTGGCAACGCAAGAATTTATTTCGAATGCACCTCAATATATCGTCTCTATTACCAACCCTCACTCTGACCTTTAGACAAAGCTGCTGAGATCCATCCCTTCTGATCTATCGTCACTTTATGACATTAACCTACTGTTCTCTGGCTCTGATATATCATATTCAATTAGGTTAAATGTGAGGAAACAGCTGCCATAAAATGTCAATAAAAAACTTTTTTTAACCCCATTATCCATTGTACCAAGAGATCATTTGCATGCATTTTGTATTTTTAATCAAAATTCTGTCTTAGAAATGTCTTGGAACACCTTTAAAGGTCAGCATGCATAAATGACCTTTTTTTTTTTTTTTTTAATAACTTCAGACCACATTGTTGTGGTAATACATCTGTGGCATATTAAAACAGGACACGCCCCATCCATAAATCAGGCTTATGAATATGATCAAAGTCAGTGATCGGTTTTAAGAGAACAAAATTTAAAACAACACAAATGATGAACCGACACCATTTAAAAGCCTGTATATATGTATGAACTGTTAAATCTATGCGGATGTGGCTGATATTAGCCAACAAAATGGTTTCAAGCACTTTGTTCTTTATGAGGAGACAGTCCAAATTAAACAGCAGTGCAGATCAACACCTAAGATTGATTTGGTGCAAGAAGCAGAGGAAACTAGCAGGTCCTTGTGTAACAAAGACAGCTGTGACAAAGAAGGTGTTTTGTTGGCCACATGTCGACAAATGATATGATGTAGGATGACAAAGAGCTTCCCCTCTTTGAAGACCAGCAGCCTCACACTGATGGGCTCTATGGCGTGTTCCATATGTGTGCGTGTCTTTATATGTGCATGAACACATGTGTTGCGTTGTGACAAGAACAAGAAGTGATCAGAGCACCAGGCTGGAGTTAACCATGATGAAATGCCTTGTTAGCGCTGCAAACACAGGCAGCTGCACCTGTCCCTGTCTGATGCAAATTACAGCACCCAAATCAGCAACCTAAGGCCCGATATACACACACACATGCCACAGAAAACACGTGTGTAGCATTGTTGAAAAAGTGAAACTATGTGTGTGTGTGTGTGTGTGTGTGTCCGTAAGAGAGCGGACGATATGGAGAAAGGGGAGGGGATCTTAATGTCCCGTTTATTCATGTTTAGACAGGTTATTAATGAGAACAAACTCCTCCAGGATACCACCACCGAAATGTGTTGTTTACATGTTTTTGCCTTGTCTGTTTTAATACAATGTGATGTAACTTACTTCAGTTATAAGGTGTGAATATGTACCTGTGAACACATTTCTTTATTTATTTTGTCATACAGTGAACAGATTTTTTTAAATATCTTCAAGTGCGACTTATTTTTTTATCCATCCATCAATTTTCTTGAAGACGATTAGACAAGGCACACGGGGGCCTGATGGATAAAAATAACATTAAACCCCAGGAAAAGCACAATTTGCTTTAAAAAATGGATTTAAAGAGGATAAAAAGCTAACCAGTCTGATCTCATCCAGGACCCAGCTCCAAAGTGGGATAGGCGTAGTACCAAAAGACTTGAAGATAAAATTCTGAATGGTGAAAAAGATGCTTCTCATTCTCAATGTCTAATGCACCACTATCAAAAATTTACCTGCAAAAGATTTTCAAATAATCAATCACATAATAGTACATCCAACACCTGATGAATGAGTCTGTGTGAATCCAGTTTGACTCATCCTGCCCTCCAGATGTGTATATTTTAAATCACGTCCTGATGTTTGGAGCCCCTGTGCAGCTGCAGTGCAGCAGATGCATGAAGCTGGTACCTCTAACAGCTACATCTGCCTCCTGCTTGCAGTCCTCAGCAAATTACTTCCACATCTCCAGGCCAGGAGAGGAAATGTGAGCCCGACTGATTCCGGCGAAGCATAAGTCTGGCATTATAAAGCCCTATATAGTTAGTAGTGTGCAGCTAATAGGTCAGATCTAAAGGAGATTATCTATTTAATGGCTGTCGATACCGGTTACTCTCAAGATTGGGACGGAGGAGGGGGGGAGCTCTGCTGCGTTTGTCAACCAGTCTGTTACGGTTAAGCTATGGTTTTACGGTTTTAGTGTAAAAGCAAAGCAACTGCAGTATATTTAATTATCCTAACTGTAAATCAATATTAATTTGATAAAGAGGACTCCCTCGAGTTCACTGGGGTCACGCATCCATCAATTAAGGTCAACTGCTTCTGACTGAAGTTCTCGCGCAGCAGCAGTAGCCTCGTCTCGCCCGCTACCATCCATACACACAAGAGACAAAAGATCGTTAAGAACCTAGAGCAATTTGTTCGACGTCAATGAGACCCTCGGCTACTGAGAGGTCCACTTCAGTGTAACACAGCACCGACCGAACCACCGAGAGGACGCCTGGCATTAGACACTTTAGAAACGGATGCAAAAAGGAATAGTCAGAGATGGTAAAGAGCAGCAGAGGAAGAAAATGGAGAGAAGAGGTAAGGATGAAGCATGAGCTGTGTGCGCAGCAAGCATCAAGGCTCCTTGTGGTAACATTTAGACAGCAGGCCCTGGTGTATACAAGGAGAGTACACATTGATTCAGAGCGAGTGGATGAAGTAAAATTGAAAGCAAGGAAGGAAAGCAAAGGAAGATGTGCAGGAGTTGTGTTGTTCTTTCCAATCTATTCCCTTCACACTGCATGGCTGCAGCACAGAAAAAAACAAGGGATAAAGGAAACCACTACTTGTCTTGGGGGAGACTGCCCTTCACAATCCACTACAATCCATCTCTCCACCTCGCTTGTAATTACATCCAATCCATCCCTTGCTTTTTTTATTTGGAGAACTCAGATGGCAACTGAGATAACCATGATGGTAGGATGGGGGAATAGATCTCATTCTTTCCTTTTCAAACACATATACACCAAATAAATCAGCCGAAGTGCCATCATAATCAAAACCCTGTATATTAACACACAGCGGCTCACGCAGTAACCTGACATAAGGTCAAATTGGCAGGGATACTAAAATCACTACAAACACATTGTACCATTATTAGCAATCTGCTGTGCTGAGAGCAGACAGAGTTAAGCCTATTACAGGTTGTTGTGGTTTTTAAAAGGCCTGACAACAGCTGGAACACGCTGCAATATCCAGCAAAGGGGACAAACAGACCAAAGAGAAAGACCAAAGCGTAATCCCAGTGAAAGGAGTCAATTGCTCACTGAGGAGACGCCGGCCATGAGAGGATAGCCGAGGAGGGAGAGGAGGGCTAAAGAAAACATTGGAGACTATCACATCCATCCTGCGGAGCAACTTTGAGTCAGTGGAGCAAAAGAGGGATTCTGAAAGTTCTTACTTTTCTCATGCTGATCACAGATAACACGACGTGATCGTAGTCTGTCTTTTTCCATCGGGGAGATGCTTTAATTTGTGCTTCTGCAAAAAAGCAGAATGGGAGTTGTGTGTCCTTTAGCATTAACGGTCCTCCATTCCTTCGCATGAGAAGCTGGCAGTCGGTCAATGAAAGGAAGAAGAGACGGGACAAAGGATGATTGAATGAATTTTGTGAATGCTACAGTACAGTAAAGGCTGAGTGCAGCATGGGGTTAAGAGTCAGCTCGATGGCACTGTTTTTGTCCACCGGGTTACTGCAGGGAGAAACGGCAGCAAGTCTGTTTGCAATTCCTCCAAAGTCTATTTGATTTGTGGAGTTATATTATCTGCTGTTACCGGACCCAAAGCATTCCTCATCATTTCTTCCTTCTGTTTTATAACGTCGGCCAGCCCTAATGGACTCCCCCCTTTTTGATATATTTGTTAGATTGTGCTTGTGTTTTTCTCAAGCAGCCTATAAACTGAATAATAGCAGAGAACATAAAAATCCCTCATATTCCTGGTCAATTAGGGATAATGAAGCTTTAGGGATGGCTACTATGTGAAAGTTTCCACCCATCCCTCTATTTTCTCTTTGTTAATCTTTCTGAACATTCTTTCACCATATACTGTATATGACTGATCTCTGCTTTTAGAGAAATTTAAGTCACTGCATCCACTTTTTATTAACAGCCTTCTTAAGTCTGCTTATCTTTAGCTGCAATGTCTGCAAGAGCAAAGACCAACGGTTTTACCCAGGTTAGTTTGTGTTATAGAAGATGAATCAAACACAAATCAAATGCTGGCAGCTTTGACTGATTGCAAAATTTCACTGCATGAACCTGGACTATGTGTGTCATCTTTTAGATAAACATCAGCAAGATTAAAATTACATCGTGACTGAAGCTGATGCCATGTAAAGACTTTAAATCATCAGTGACGTCAAGCTGCTCTTCCTCATGTAATGATTTGTTTAGTGACTTTCCAAATAGGGAGACACTTTAACCTTTGCACCCCTTCTGCAGCCCATCCGCTATTAATCACAAAAATATTTTAACTCTTCTTGCCAGATCTGCAGATTAACAGCAGTGACCTCTGGCCTTTTTTCTTTTTTCTTTTGCTCTTCATGTTAAACAGTGACTGTTTGGATGTTACTTTACATCAAAAAGGACAAAATGCTGCATCTGGAACTAAAAACCTGAGAGCTAATGCTAAAGCTAACCATTTACACTGTGTGCACATACTGTACACACATACCTCCTCCAACTCAGGAAAAATATTGTTTTGTTGATTTTGAACAACTAAATGTATTTCAATACATTTAGTTGTATTTCAAATTAGCATCTGTGTATGATCATGAAAGTAAATTATGACAAAAGTCAGACGATTCAAACCATTTTAATAGAACTAAAGATATTAAGCCATACAACATAATGATAGGAAAAACAATTAAAATATAAGTCACAGACGGAAAGATTATATATATTGACTTTAAATCTCAACTATAGATCCAAAGAAAAATGCTCTAGAGATTCCCATGATGCACCCTGATCCTGGTAGAAACATCTCTTGAACTCCATCCCCCACTAATACATGTTTTATGGTAGATATTCAAATCCCAAGCCAGGAAAACTCTATTGACACCATCAGAGTTGTATTCTCATACGTGACGAAGCTCCTCCAGAGACATTTACTACATTATTCAGCTCTATCCACAGGGTGAGTCGTTTTGAGTGTCTGCATAGTAAAACAGCTATTAAGGTAAAGTCTCCTGGTCTTTTGGAAGGTCACTTTTCCCACTATGTTTGCAACACAAGTCATGTTTGTCCTCGTGCAATGACGTTGGCATTGCCAGCAGTCCTTTCTACTATTGGTTGTCTAATAATGGCCATTCAGAGAGTATAAAAAGACAGATTCTGCAGTTGACACTTCATCAGGTCTAAAGGGACAAAAAACTGGCAGATTACTCATCTTTCTCCAAATTAGGAGGATGATCTTGACACTTTTTTGATAAGACAGACCTGTTTTTTTTCCCCACATAAGACAGATGGGTTCTGAGAAGTACAGGTATGATGGGCTGCCTGTACTTCTCAGTACTGGTAGTGTGTGTTCATGCGTGTAGTTTTGTGTGTGTGTGTGTGTGTGTGTGTTGAGGATAGACCAGCCCTCCTCTGAAGCCGAGGAATTCTCATGTCCACACACATCAATCTTGTTACAGGAGAACACCGCCTCACAGGAATCATGGTCTCATATCTCTGCTTGGATAGGACTAAATCTTTCTTCTACTCTATACACTGCTTCTGTCTCTCATGCTCTCATTCTTTCTCCCTTCGTCTAGCAGTTACTTGCACCCGTCTTCTTCTAGCTCTCACCCGATTCTCAGTTCCTCCCCAGTCATTTCCCACCTCTGATCCATCCTTTTCTGGTTTCTATCTCCGCTCATTTTAAGCAGATTGAAACATTATAAAGACTCGCGGTGGTGAGCACTGCATCATTAACACGTCTCCTCCGCATGTTGGCAGTGCGGTTTTTCTACTCAAACATCTCCGTTAATCACCTGATCACATTAGCCTCAAAAGAGTAAACTGCCACAGAATGCAAATGTGCAAATCAATCCGTTACATTCGCTGAAAATTGATTAAAAAGCCGCTGTTGGGAGAGCAAAGAGGTTTGCAGAATAAATGTAGGATATAAATGTACCTTTAAGTACCTTTAAAGATGGGAAAAATTGTTATTTCTCTCTATTGTAAGTATGAAAATGTCACAATTATGACTGCTGTGATTCGTAAAAAATAAATCATCCAAGTTTTACAAACTTGTTCTGCTGCTTTTACGAAAGCAGACATCACAAAAGGAAATTTTATATTCTTTGAACATTTCAGGTTTCAAAAATGACTCTGTTTGCCTGCTTTGGAGCTGCGGTGATTCACATCAACAGGCCACCAACACATGCAGACACACACACAAACACCATAGGAATTTATCAAGTGGCGTACATTCAGCCTGGCTGGGGACCATGGCAACAGTGTCCACAAACAATCATCTATCACCAGCAGCTACAAGAGCACCACATATACGGACACACACACACACACACACACACATCATTTAACCAGGTGGTTGGCTCTTGTCTCACAATGGCTAATTTCCGGGGCAAATGAACACTGCAGTTGAAGGCATTGACTGTGAGTGCTTGTCGTGTCTAATGAATCGCTTATTGACTGGCCTGCATTGAGGTGACAGGAAAGACACAGCAATAAGAAAGATCTGCCCTCCTCCATACCCCCCAATTGCCTTCCCACCCTCCACTCATGAAGCACGAATGTGACAGTCCCAGCGATCGGACAATACGGTCTCGTTTGAGAAGCTGACGTACAACACAGTGTTGCCATAGCTACTGAGAAAGAGAGAGGAATGAGGTGATGAAGACAGGAGAGACAGAAGGGGCTGGACTGCAAAGGAAAATTAATTTGTGTACAAGGCCATGTCGCCAAGTGAATTGCTTTTTTTTTTTTTTTTTTCAGTTGGGGACAGAGGCAGGGGATGTTGATTGTGTGGATAAAAGTAACCGAACATGTCTCGTGTGTGTGTGTGTGTGTGTGTGTGTGTGTGTGTGTGTTTGTGTGTAAATGTGTATTTGTGTATACAGCCAGATGCTATCTCAATAGATGACAGGCAGAATGGATGAAGTGTTGCAGAATGTCAGAAGGCTCTTCATTACGCAGACTTTTAAATAAAACAGACTGCAATGCTCGAAATAATGTGCAGGCCAAAGAGAAGGACAGCCGCACTAATGAAAAATACAGAGAGAGAAAAATACCGGATAAATTTGCTATGTTTGTGTGTCACGACACGCTCACACAAACACCAGCAGGCAGAGAAGAACATGTGAAAGGATGCATTTCATGCATCTCTCTGACACACACAAACGCACGTACACACACACACACACATACACACACAGCAAGTAAAGGATTTTTCTTTTTGTGGCATGACAAGTCGTCTGAATTCTACGGTTGTCTAAGTAGGTCATGCAGCCTTTTCAGAGTTCCAGTCCTCCCCACGCTGCATCAAAAATGCATAAATCCCTGCACATTCTCCCTGCAAGCAGCTTCCCAGGCCAGCTAAAGCACATCTTTAGTGATTCTAATCCCATCAAAGGTGGTTCTGCTGGTATGTAGACACAACATGGGATGAGAAATGCCTTCTCCGGTAGTTACTGTATGTTCGTGACTTCTCCTTTATCGAAGAGCGGGTAGGGGTTCAGGGCGTCCTGATGCAGATCCAATTAGTGGATATGTGCTAGGTGCTGACAGTGGGGTGAGATACAAATAAATGGTGGATGCAAAGCTATGTCTGGTGCAACTTGTGTTGAAAAAAAAAGGGAGCCGGGCATTTTCGGTCCCAGCGGTCGAGGCTGGTTAGCGATGTTATCTCCGAAGATACACTCCACTGTCTGAGGAGGCGAGCACAGGAGGTACAAAGTGAAGGCAGGTGAGATAAGCACTGGCACCCTTCTGGACAATGGAGGACCAGTGAAGATACAGCACGCTTACACACTGTGTAAGTCTTCTGGCTTCAAATTTAAATGTATAACGACAGCATTCTTCATTCTCCTGCATCCACAAATTAATCGGTGGCATTAAAATCTATTAAAATTAAAACTAATTAAAGACTTTGAAAGCCTTGTTGTTTAAATTCATGGACGTCACATTTAATTATAGAAAGAAATTTCATGTGAGTTAGGCATGTGACATCAAACATTTCTTCCTGTCTGTTGCTCTGGGTTTTGAATTCTTTTATGGATGAATAATTAAATAGATTACAATAATAGTCTTCCCATGTTACACACCAACCTCTGACCACCGAGCCACCAAAGGGACCACAAGTGACAGCCGTCACCAGTGAATTTTTCCTTCCTACTGCTTGTGGGCTGTGTGTGTGTGTGTGTGTGTGTGTGTGTGTGTGGTTGGATTTTCTGTGTTGTTTGTGTACCTGAATAAATTTTAAAAAAGCAAAGCACCCATTGAAAAATAAATGTAAAAAGACAGCATGAACCCGTTGAAAGGACTAAATGAGCATTACATAATGTTTAGTTTTCACTTCACCCAGCCTGATTAAAATTCCCTTCAACACTTGGCATCTAAAATGTTCGTCTCTTACCCCAAAGCCATTCCAAGTTCCTGCAATTTAATTTATTGCACCGTGGTCCTTATTGATTTTTTTTTTTTTTTTTGCCATGCTGTTAGAAAGTCAGCAGTTGAAGAGACTTATATCTCTTGTCACCACAGCAGGTTTCTTTTCTCCTGACTTGAACTGTTGAATCAAAACTGAATAAATCAAACCTCGAGGTAAACACACACACCAAACCAATTCACCACTGATTTATGCACCACCATAAAAAAGTACAGATGAAACTGCAAATTTTGCAAGACGTCGGCTTGGCCTCACACTTAAACTGCAGCAGAGAATCCCATCTGTGCCACCGTTTCAGGCAAAACCATAATTTTTTCCTGGGATCAAAGTTTTGAGTATATTTTGGCAAAGTTGAAAACTTTCTTTCACTGTCATCCTTAGGGAATGCTTAGGACGTCAACATGTAATATTAATGCAGACCACAAATGGGGTCTAGCCTTAAAGACCGCCCTGAAGAAAGTATCGAGCCTCCCCTCATTAATAAATCAACTAGTGTTTCCCTGCTTCAGCATCTCAACCGAGACATTCTACGGGTCTATACGTCAGGATGGAGGTATGGTGTGTGCATTTGAAGGAAACATGTTATTCCCTGGTGTGTCCGGGTGTGTTTCTCTGCTCTGTGACATCAGAGCATCAACACATTCTTGTTAGTGTCCGCCGCAAAAAAAGTTCCAGCGGACAACTCATGATTTCATGATGGTTTCTTAGAGCTGAGCATAGTGGGAGTTTGGTGTCTAGACTCTTATGCCATCACTCCCGACAGTTTACATAGAGATACTGGACAGTGATGAGAAAACATCCTGAAGCCCCTTAACTGGAGGATGGTGGATGCTGGGATGTTGAGGAGGCTGAAAGCAAAAGCAGCAAAGTGTATGCAAGGCAACAGAAGGTCAAAATTGTCGTAGTGAAATAGTTTGCCAAATATAAAGGGAGCACTTGGTTATCGTTGAGGAGAATGAGGCATATTACGTGTGTATCTAGCAGCAGAGCTTGCGATGATTATCTGATCTTGCAAGTTTCGCTCTATTATCTCTCTGGTGGGGGTGGTGGTGGCTGATGATGAGTACGTTCACAGGCAGTCTTTTTTTTTTTTTTTTTTTTAACAATGATTAGAAGAGTGAGATCTTACTTTTACTTCCACATCGGGGAATTTCAGAGCATCGCCCTGGACCACTGCGGAGGCAAATCAAAAGTTGTTTCCTTCTAAGGTGGAATTCAGGGAGAGAGTGATTCAGAGGCTGTTTTGGCCTGCAGGAAGCGGTTTCAGAGTCATCTTTGGTTTGAATCTCACAAACTTTGCAGCAGATGCAGATGAGCTTAATGAGGGTTGTTGAGCTCCGATTACACCACATTTTGTCTCCTGTTTGCTTTGGGATGCCCGATGGCTTCTTAAGAACCAACAGCAAACCGATGGCCTCTCACACGCAAGGTGCTTCACAAAGACGGAGTACCATCATCGGAGTAACTACGCCTCCAGGCCGCAAATGCAGCGCCGTGCAGTCCCTTAGTGCTGGCTACCATTGGCTCTGTGTGATTGAAGTGTTCAGTGTCTAAATACTCAAAAAGGAACTACCCAAGGGTTCGCTCCTCATTGCCCTCATGACAAGTAGGCCAAAGCAGTTCATCTCCAATTGACAAAACAAAAGACAAACACAAAGCAGAAGAGCACCACCGGAGGCGTCCTTGGTTCTTATATCTCCATTTAATCCTCGGAAGACTTCAGAGTCGCTATTTAAAGACATGTTTGAAAGCCTGAGGCTACTGCAGTGAGCTTAAGTGACATGTTGTGTTAATAGTTAGTACATGGAGTAGATAAACACAAATAATCATGAGATGAAAGGAACAAACAAGGAATAAGAAAACAGGAAGAAAACACTGAAAAAAATATTTGTGCCTACCTTCCCACCTGATTTCATGTGTATGTGTGTCTGTTCCCCTCTCCGACAGGCAGTAATGAATAAAATAACAGTGGAGGAAGATGAACTACTTCCTCTGTGAACTCATCAGGTAGACATTGGCATGCACCACTGCCTCCAAGATGTCTGCATCTGTGCCCCTCTCCTTGTGAATACTGTCTGCTACAGCTGTCAGTTGGAAAGCACACTGCAGGTGAGAATTTGGTAGAATATCTTATGGAGCATAGAAGATGTCCATAAGAATCTCCTCATTTATCAGCAGGCCAGTGTTGGTTGTTTTTTTCGCCCAAAAGACTCACACGTGCAAAAATAAATCTGTTCTGCTCAGAAGACAAATGTTTAAAATATGTTCCAGAAGGATGATATTCCTTGCAATCCGTTTAATTTTAAAACTGATTCATCCGATTGACCTGCAGGAGAGAATATAAAAATGTGTTTGCATCTAGAAATGGCTAGAAAAGTAATTTCACTAAACACTGGTACGAACCATCACAGGAAACAACTGCTGGCAGTGATGGAGGATGGAGGACGCATGTGAATCTGACTCTGGAGGTTCTTCTTTCATATGTTTGATGCGTCTCCTGGAAGGACGGCATTGCCCCGGGGGAAAAGGAAAGGCCAGAAGGCCTTTGATGAGCCTCCTCATGAGCCTGTGATCGAATAAATCTGCTCCTCTCTCTTTCACCTGCTAGCGGATGGTGCTAAAACTCGGGTGGTGGAATAGATCTGTTGAAGAATACAAGGATTTAAGGCTGTTGTGTCGAAGTGGGATTTTCTGTGTTGGGATATTTAGAAGTGAAACAAGAATTCACAATATTATTCCCAGACTAGAATTGGAGATGAATTAACTGCTAGCATTTCCTATCATGAGTCTCATAACTTAATAAAATACCATTTTAAAATTCTACTGTAACCCAAGTACATGAAACAGGTAGCATCATCTAAAAAAAAAAAAAAAAGGATTTACATCAAAGAATGAAATAGTGCCAGGGTGGAATGGAAGAGCTAATGGCTTCAGGAAAAGTTAAGAAAGGATGAATTTGACAGAGATGGACACACACATCCAGAAAGAAGCAGAATGGCTAGAGAAGGAGAGAGCGTGTGAACGGGAGGGAGAAAGGAAACAGAGACTGAGAAAATGAGCAGAAAAAGGGAGGAGGTAGAAAAGTTCCATCATCGCTGCGATGATGTGGGTGGAAGGCAGTGCGTGGGCAGGTTCATGGGAGAGGAGAATGCAGAGGGAACCGGTTTATGACTCTCTCTTGCTGACTTCCCTTGCATCAGCTCATCGACGGAGATGTCGATCGAGCGCCAGAACGGTCTCTTTTCATGTCTTCGCGTTTCCGCGCGCAGTCGCAAACCGCTGGTAGACATTAAGGGTTACCGTCATTAGAGGGGGAAAAAGAGACAACCATGCCGGTGTTGACGTGTGTGTGAGTCAATTGCTTTGACAGTACAAAGAGTCATGTCAGTCAACAAGGAGCAACCCCCCCCTCATTAATTAGAGTCTGTTTCATCGTTGGTGGGAGTGATGAGCCGGGTGGGAAGTGCGCTGATGAGATAGTACCACGTTCACGCATAAACATGCTTTGTCTCAGTCACTTTCCTCAAATATGCACATATGAAGTTTTTGATGTTTCTGTGTGTCTTCACTGGTCGCCAAGGAAATAGGTTCTCCATCGGCATCCCGCTTGGTCAACCTGCAGCATGTTTCCATAGCAACAGGAAGCCTGTTGAAAGGGTTAACATCCTCACAGTAACTTCCCACCTCTCAGTGTTGGGAGAAAAGGTTTTCACGCGGCGGTGCTTTCAGATTTGAACGGGTCCAAGAAAAAAGGAAAACAAAGGGTTTGTGGCTCGTGTGTATGTGTGTGTGTGTGTGTGTGTATGTGTATGTGTCACACACTCTCTACTGTGCCCAGTGTGAACGCTTGGAGGCATGAGTGTCATTGTGCAGCCCAGTCCACTCACACTTTTTTTCACACGTCAACATATGCAAACAAACTGATCCATAGAGTTCCTCTGTGCACATTGAAATGAAACTGAATGCCATGCAATAAAACAATCTGTGGACCTACAGTATATAATATAGATTGCAGATTTCAATTGGTTGAGCCAATTGGTTGTTTGGTTATTTTTCTTCCAAAAATTAGGATAAACCTCAATAAACCCTTGCAAATGTGACAGCCTTGGCAGTTGTTTGCGCTTTATTTACTACTTTGATGCTTATTTTTAAATTATGTATTTCACGAAGGATCATTTGGCTCAATAATGTTTGAAGATGAGTAAAACTTGACATCTAACTGAATCTGGACAGTTTTAGCATTAGCTGGAGCATGATTGTAACTCTGTAGCTATATATATATACTGTATATATTATCTCACTGTAGCAAATGTGAACATTCTTGATCGCTAGAATATCACCTGGATGCAGATCATCATTTCAATGTGTGGTAGATCTCATGGGAATGTCATCACTTTACATCTATCTAAGCTTTATTGATAATATCCATGAAGTTGGAAGCAGAAATCTAAATCTATATTATGATGACCACGTCCAAAATATAAAGGATTTTTACTTTTCTATTATTATTTAAAAAGTATAATTTCAGACGTGGTTGTGTATTATAAAAAAAAAATCAGCTCAATCCGCCAAACCAAACTTTTTGTCACATCCAGACTGAACTTTTTCTCAAGTTCGCAGCACCTGCAGTCTGGTTTTTTGGCCAACCGTACCTGTAAACACACAGTTTAAACTAACAAAGTTTGTCAGCCAGCTGGAGGGTTTATATTATGGTGGTTATAATGTACTTAAAAATATCTTTTAGACTGCTTAACATAAAAAAAAAGAAATAAATCTGAGCTGAAACAGTGTGAATCACTGTCTCCAAACATAAACTGTGGACACCTTTGAATCAGGAACATCCAAAGCAGGTTTTTATATTCTTTTTCTTCCAAGGTGTCATTTCATTTAGAAAAAATTGTCGTCATTTACTAAAAATGAGACAATTTACACTTACAAACTGCTCTTACAAGGAAGACGATGGTGGAGTTACGTGTTTTATAGTTTTACAATTCATTCCACTCAGCACGCAGCACCCTGGCCTAATGGGATAACATGTCATTGTGTTTGCGACGCCTGTGGTGCTGTTTTTTGTTGTGGGGCAAAAGTGATGAAAAATGCTGATGCACCGGTTTGTTGCTGGGAAATGATATTAGTCACACATAGGGAAGTTTACTGGTCTTCTGGGGGCACAACCAGCACTTCTTGAGGACCACTGCTGACATTATGGGATAACATCGGTTTAAAGGTGGCTTTTTTAATGATTTTGTGCCCGACTCAATTTTTTGTTGCCCTGTCAACACAGACAGATGGTTATATAAATCCTTTTGATTTTTTTTTGTTTCTCATTCTGGACATTGCTGATGCATCTATATCAGATATATATTTATTTATGATCACTCAAACAGTCTTCCTTTTGTCAGTTGTTCAGCCATAGCAAAGCCAGTATATTTATTTTCACTTGGATAAGTTTAATCATTCTGTTGAATTGATGGAACTCATTTTTGGATGTTAATATCATAAAGGTTATGGAAATTATACACACAAAATTTGAGGATAGTTTAAGTTGGACAAATCCATTGACTTTAAGTGCCGATCCAAAAGCAAAATCCTTTCTGCAACACTGCAAAATAACTTTTTACACATTCTCCCTAATTATGCAGAAAACACTAAACCTCTTTGCACAAAACTCACTGGAAGGCTGGGACACGCAGGAGACATCAGTCTATTAAATGTGACGTATATCATTCCTTACCAAACATTTTATTCAATTTGCCAGGTAAAAATCTTCTATAATGCAATCATTTCTGTAAATGCTTATTTTGTGTATGTTGTGGGTGTGCATGTACCGGTACATCACACCCAAATTTTAGTTTGTTCAAAGTATGAGAATGTGAATCAGTGTCAGCGTACCTAAATGTCTACTATTGGCTACTGTATATAATGTGTTTTTTCAGTAGTATTAGACAATTACCTCAATACTCTTTTCATTTGTTTCCTGGTTCTTCTAGTTATTATATTGTCCCCAAAGCTGCTGTCAATGAAGAGCAAAGTCAGCCTGAGGCACCTCTCTCCATCTTATCTGACCAAATGCTGCACACACAGATGTGAATGCTGGAAGTGCTGCTGTCTGACACGGTTCCAGCTAATCAGGCTCGTAGAGCTGGTGAAGGCTGGGGAGGAACTGGTGCGTGTTCAGACACTGGACCCATTGCTCCCAGACTGCAGGTTGTGCCGGTAAGTTATGTGATGTAAAATCAATAATGCATGTTGGTCCAGCACTGATTGAGCTGAGGGTCAAACTAGCCAGAAGCCTTTTTTTTTTTTTTGACACGCGGTACGCTGCACATGTTAGAAATAAACAGGAAAACAGCTCATCTCAGGGGAAACACACTTGGTTGCTTGACTCAATACACAAGGCCGTGCACACTGAGGCAGAGAGGAGGATCGATAACAATCTCTCCTTCCACAGATCATCTCAAATACAAATGTTTCAAGCGAGTGGATTCACCCATAAGTAGAAAACAAGCCTCCGTGCCTCCTTTTACATGACATCCAGAGACTTCACCCTTTGTTGACAGTGGATCTGATTTCCTTTGAGTTTGGAACATCGTCATCAAAGCTTTTCACTGAGATTGATGTCGCCCATCGCGTCCTTTTTCATGTGGTCATAAGCTCAACATTAGAGGAGTAATATAGCAGAACAGATGAGAACATCGAATTACAGCACAGGTAAATAAATAATTCGTGGGCTATAATCCAGTTCATTCTTGTAAATAGGAAGTGATGACCTCAGGACTTTTAACCGTTATATTTCTGTCACACTCATTATCACATGTGAACAGAAGAGATTATTGGTCTTCGATATTCTTACATGTGTTGAGGATGACACAAGAACTAATTACAAAAACATAACACTGAAAACAGAGGGTGATGTGGACCTCTTCTCTGTTTTCACATATGATGCTTTGACAGTGATTTGTCCTGACATCCCTAAATTGTAACCTGTGTCTGTCTGTCTGTGGATGTCTGAGTGTGCGTGTCAGCCCACACTTGAATGTACGGACGTGTGTGCAGTTTATTCATTTGCTGATGAATCACTCAGCTCTGGGGGTCCCGACTGACTTCCTTTCGCCCATGCCAAATCCCACTGATCTTTGCTTCCACTCTTTCTCTCAATCCCTCACTTCCTGCCACCCTTCTCTCTGCTGTCACAAGGAAACACTCACTTCTGCAAAAAAAACCCAAAAAAACATCAGGACTTCTGTGTTTATGAAAAAAAGAGGCAAATAAAATTCAATTAATCACTACCATAATGGATTTTACAGTCCAGGGACGGATATTAAAAATGCTGTTGGGGATGGATTAAATACTTTTTTCTTCACTACAGGTCCACAAATGTCATGTCTGTCTGTTTGGTTTTTTTGTTTGGGAATATGTTTCTTGTTTGTCATTCTTAAGAATTTGCAGAGAAAAAAAAATGATTCCACCCCTTTAGAGCAGCTTTTATTTTTTGGTTTTCGTCACAACCAACTGATTGCTCCATTCCGACATTGCTATTGAAACAGGATGTTTTATCAGGCAGGGCCAGTGGGGACTTGTACTGTCTGCCCACTGATCTGTGTTCCCATCAGTTGGGCCAAGCTGCTGGTCTAATGGGCGTCTGGGCAGATATTAGAGTGTTGCGGTCTAGAGTTCCCTGCGAACTTAATGAGAAAACACCAGTTCCCCGTACTCCTCCCGACAGAGGAAGCAGGCTGAAAAATAGCGAGGGGAGAAGAAGAGAAATGGGGGAGTATTAATTAGCGGAGGCCAAATAGAAAAAACACGAAGAGAGGAGCCAGAATGAGAAATGAATGGTTGGAGAGGACAGATACAGCATGTATCGGAAGGGATAAATCAGGAAGGATATGACTGAACACAAGGCAACACAAACACATGATGGTCTTTTATTTTCTATCAGACCACCACCTAACACACACACCCCTTTCTCTCTCTCTCTCTCTCTCTCTCTCTCTCATCAAATCTGACTCTCGTCTTCCAGCGACATTGGGCAGGTCTGTTGAATAAACCAGTGCAGTGACTCCAGGCCCAGAGGAGGCCCATGCATTACTGCTATTAAATGTTAAATGTCTTCCAGAAGGAGCCCCGGACTATAAAAGCAGCAGCAGCAGCACTTGGACAGCAAAGACAGGGGAGGGTTAGCCAGTTGTGTTTGCTCTTCCCTTCCTCGGCCCAAGTGTCAGCTGTGTTCTCCGTCTTTTTAGCCACTGGTGTGGAACGGGGCCCTGTTTGTTAGGAGTTTGAGTAGCGTGGAAGAGGAGTGTATCTGTCTCTGTGTGTGCAGGACGAGGTAAAAAAGGGCCCCTCAGGCTGCGTTCAGGTGCGCGAATGATCTTTCAAACTCTTCCACCATCTTTATTTTTGTGCTATTTTTCTGTTTTTTTCCTTAACCTTTCTCTCACTGTCGCTGCCACATTTGTGGAGCCGTAACACTGGGAGTCAATAAAAACTCAGGGCTAAACCTTTGTAGAACACATACACACACACATACACACACAAGCAAAGACACACAACAACACATCAAAATATGATTGCAAGAAGAGACGCACAGTTTAAGAGCAATCTGAGCTCATTAGAGCGTTCCTCTCTCTTAGCACTGCAGGTTAAAAACACTTCTTAAACAGCTGCAGCTGTAGTGGGATTCCATTATTCATATTCTCATGCATTGCACAATTTTCACATCCAACATAATGCACATGCATTATTGGTTCTTTAAACACGCTGGTTCAGATGAAAGAGAAAGCACATGAAGGCCCTGATATTGTGTTTGTATATAAGGTATTAGTTGACAGGAAAAGAATGCACATCAACGTCGATAAAAGGTATAGTAAACGAGAGGTGTGTGTGATTGTACATGTGTGTGTTCGCCTTCAGGTAAAATGTGTCAGAGGTAAAGCAAAGAAAGAATTGCCAAATGATGTAAAGAAGCTTTATTTACACAATACTGTAAGCAAATGCTTCAGGCCAGGCCTAAGACTGACTTGAGACTATAAATAGAACATACCACTACTGTATTCATGGCTGCTGAGAGCAAAATGAATAAGCATGAACAGGCAAGACAAACAGGGCTGTCAAATGAGGAGGAGGAGGAAGACCTCAGCATGCAGGTTCCTGCAGGGAAACCCCAGTCACACCTTTTCATGTCAGGCTTGTGGAAAGGAATCCTGTATTAGTTCTGTGTGCATCTGACATCATGGAAGAAGAAGTGTGCGAACCTGAACTGTTGACCGTAAGCAAGGTGACAAAGTGAAAGAATTCCAACTTTGCCACAGAAAGTGATAGATGCAATCAACTTTGTCCATTTTCAGCTCTGACTGCAGCAGCTTTGCACTCCTCTGATCTGCGCTGCAGCATCTGGCGGCTGCGTATACCAAGTGACAGTCATAGCCTGTAGAATTAAGTCGACTGCCTTAAGTGAAGCTGTGAGTAAGTGTGTTGTTAACAGCGTCATTAAAGCAGAGCGGGAGATTGTGACCTGCACTGACCCACCTGATTCATTCATTATTACCAAACCGGACCTCCAATGACTCGAAATGAGTGCAGACAACCTCCAGGATTCTATCTGACAATCAAGACAACCGCCCCTTTCTTCCTTATGTTTCTGCACCATTTTTTCTCCGACGCTGCCGCACAATGACTTTCTCTCCTCTAAACAACCCCGCTTTGCTTCCCTCCTCCTTCCCATCCCCTCCCCTCCCCTCCCCTCCGGCTTCTCATCTTTATCCACCCTTTCCCGTCATTTCATCTCTTCAGCTATTCTCTCGCTCTTTCATTCTAAACTATAACCCTTAATCTCGCCGAGAGCCAAGTCAACAGATTAGATGGAGGGTGACTCTCACTGACTTTTCCCTAGCAGTTTAATGTTCTGTTCAGAGAAAGTTAGAAGCAGATTAAATCCAAGAAATCTTCTTTCTTTTTTCTATCCTGGCACAGGAGTGAAGACACGCAATCAGCAGCAACACATCTGCCTGCATGCATGTTTTTGATGGTTTTGATTTTTTTCCATGCACTGCACAAAATATACTCATAATTTTTAAAATGTTTTTAGTTGACTTCAAAATTTTGAATTATATGTCATCAATGTATGATTAACTTCACTTGAAGGAAATTCAATTTCATTTCAAAATGTTTTTGAGTCATTTGCACAGTGTGTGTGTGTGTGTGTTTAATTTCAGGGTTTTCTCACAGTCTGTCACCACATTCAAACATGTACTGGAAAATCTATTAATTTTGCCATTATTATTTCCAGATGTGATAGGCATAAAATAAAATAAGCCTTTAAAACCATTGATTGTGCGGCTGCCTTAGTCAACGGTGCAACAAATTTGCACAGTGGATTTGGAGAGAGACAAATATTTACAAAGAGACACCATTGGGACTATAGTGAACCTGTCACCATGATAAAAAGAGTCACTCCCACTCAAGGGTTAATCAATCTATCATGCAGTAATCAGGAAGGTGACACCACTTGGATGCCTGGCCTCAAAACCAACCATCCTTGGGTGCTTAATGATGACATGTGAAAGAATGTTTCCTTCACACGCTGTGCAAAATAGAAATCCATCACAACCTCGCAGTGTTTTGGTTGGCGGACATGTGGAGAAAAAATGAGGGAGAGGACAATGAAAAGATGTTGTAGCTTGGATACTTTACTGTTTATCATGGATGGTAAGCAAAGGCTAGTGATGGTAGGGGTAGTGGTGACCATCTCTCTGATGACAACTCTGACTCTGACCAACAAAAACTCCTCCTCTTCCTCTGCTCTAAAGGTAAGCTGCTGAGTGAAATGATGTAAACTCGATTATTTTTCCATGTATTTTTTTGAAAACCAACGTATAATCGAGAATGACTTAACTCGAAATGACCTGTACTTCTATTTTGTTATATTGTGTTTTCTTTTAATGTCCTGGTATTGTTCCTGGTAAGTCTTAGGGACTACCTGTACTTGGACAATCTAACACAATATCACATTATTATCGCAATGTGTCTTCTGTTTGCCATTATTGAAGATGGCCGTCAATAGGTGATGCCCTACTGTGGACACGATTGATCCAGGAAAGGGTACAATTAAAAGCTTAAGCAATGCTGGTGTTTATTATAGATGTTTGAACTCAATATTAACTGTGAAAAGAGCAAAGCGACAGTTTGTCAGTCCATCTACCTGCACATCTGTCTATGCTCAATAAATTAAAGAATATTCCATTTACATTTAGAATGATATGGAGCAGCCTGTGTAATTAAGCAAGACTGGCCTTGGCCAGGAAAATAACATTCAATGAGTGCTGTAACAGCATCACAAACTCTTCACAGAGACCCACCAGGAGAACATCCATATATGCCAGCTCAAGAGAACATATTCCCCGAAAACTGAACCTATGTGAACGACTTCCAGGAGCATGCGTGCATTTCATCCCCTGTCACTCAGTGGGTGCTACTACTCAAATTGGTGGCCAGCCCCTCTCTCTTCCTTTTATTTCTTCCTTTTAACAAAGCCTGGAGAAGAAGTGCCAGCTCCGCCGCCATCCTGCTCACCCAGCCCCCACAACCACATTTCCCGGTGGGTGGTGTTTTCCTCTCCCGCCTGCCGCTCACCCCAGCTACAGCGCCAGGCGCGACATGTGACAGCAGGAGCACATGGCCTCCTGGCACCCCCACCCCAATCCTCTGCAGGCATGTTTCCCCACGAATGTCTGAGAACACCCCACAACAAGCTTGGCACACTTGTCATGTTCGTTCTCGCTCCGCAGCCCGCAAACCCACATGACTATCTTGGAGGCATGCACATCCGCAGGGGCGCACATGCAATACACAGTACATAGAGCACTATTCAAGTCACATAATGGCATGCAGATCAGGAAACGTAGGTGCATGAGCACAGAGCCACATGCCTGAAAAGCATGAAATAAGTATGTGAAGATCAAACAGTTCACAGATGCAGAAATATGAGCCTCCATCTAACATTTAATTCACAAAACTTTTGAGTCAAGTCATTTGAGGCGGGCAAATATTGCTGTTTTTGTCCAAGTCAGGACCAGATGCACTTTTCTACTCTCTTAATTTGCCCAAAATTCACATTGTTTATTTACCCTCCCCTCTCCCTCTCCTCAAATTCGTCACCCCCCCCACCCCCCTTACCTCACCTCTAAATTATTCAGGTGTTCTCCCATAAACAAAACAAATCTTCATCTGCAATCCATACCCCAAAGAAATTCCTCGCATATCCACCATAATAAAAAATGTCCAAGGACCTTTGCGTTAGTAAGTAAAATACAATTTCCTTTATGAGTGAAGGAGGTTCAGAGTGTTGATATTCACTCGTGTTCGGCAGTGTCCTACCAGCTGTGCTAATATTCCAATTACCCACATGAATAAATTAAATGGGGACTCACCTTTTTCTCAGTCTAACATTGTTGTGGTGAGATGAAGTTTTTACATGATACAGGGCCTCCTTCACTACATACTGTAAGAAATTTTAGATCTCATAATCAAATGGAAGATAAATGGCCATTGTCTAAGACCAATCATTGATCAAGAGTCATCATTGATCAGCAAAGATCAACGGTAAAAAAATCTTTGCATAAAATCTGAGCTAAGGCATTCAGGTTGATTGGTCAATAGAAGACTTGAACGGTGATCAATCGTTAAAACAAATTGGATAAGGGTAGTTAGTATGCAGCTAGTTAGTATGTAGTAGCCGTTAGCATTTTTGCTGCTGCTGATTTATCGCTTTTCGATCAGCTCTTTGAGATCTTGCAATAATAATAAGAAGAAGTTATAGATCAAAACCAAATAAACAACATTTCCGTGAGTTTTCTGTTGTTCTTCTTTTTCTTCAAATGTTACTTCCATTCCTCCTGGCTTTGCCTTCCTACAATGTAGCTCGAAAATCTTTTCCGTTCTGTCACAGCTTATTCCTTCTAGCATCAGCGAGAAGAGTTTTCTATTTCAGATGTCGCTGACATTTACATTTGCCCTCTATCAAAGAAAGGAGTGACCCCTCCATCCCCTCGCCGCAGTTGTCACATATTATGCCTTGAGGAGCATCTGAACTAACACACATTCGCTCGTCGATGCAGCGCTACTGATAGCAAGATTGGGAGAAAAAAAATATAGACAGCATAATTTAATACAAAATTTCAAAAAACTATTTTAGCTGTAATATTTTTCTTCCTTTCATACCATGGACAGGGAGTAGGAATACAAATAGGCTAAAAAATATATTAATATACTTTCCTGTTCTTTTCTATCAGTTCACTGGAAAAGTTGTGGTAGATGAAGTCACTTAACCGTGAGACAAAATTCAGCAAATAGTTATCTACAAATTGCTGGTAATTCTAAACTAGAAAATAAATAGAAAAATATGAAAATAATTAAATAATAATATAAAAACACAAAAATCACAGAAAATGAGATGTTCCACAAAGAGTCTAGTGAGCTGAAGAAGCCAACATGAAGGCCTTCTAGAAATCAATAGAAGCTCCCTTGTGTGTAAGAGCAAGCCAACATAGCAGAGAGCAGCACAGATTGGGGCAAACACGTAAAATTTAAGTAGAGAGAGGCTGCCAAATACTGAATAGGAACATGTATAATTTTTTTTTTAATGCGTCTTAAAACCAGTGATCTAGTAAATGAAGTATTTTCATTTATGCGGCAACAGGTCAGTGTTGGGGACTTGTTTCGTATGCCACCTTATACTCTTCATACACACATCCTCAAGACCGTTTGGAATTTTCGGAGGATGTCTCTGACACACATACACATATCCATTTCCATCTGCAGGCCTTTCCGTGTGGACTGAACACACAGGTCCTCTTCCACACATTTGTTTCTATTGTGTTTCTATTTGTGTTGACGTTAATCCAGTCAGCAGCTTCCACGATGGATGTTCCTGGTGCACGCAATTAGCAGGGTTACCACAACTCATGAATAAATGCACAGCATGTGCACCTCTAATTGATGTCCCCTTTCCGCACAATTTACATACATTAGCAAACATAGCCAGAGGACCCATTACACATTTGACTTCCAAGGCCAAAAGGTAAGAACACAGTTGCATTAAAACAGCCATGTCAAAATGATTCAAAACATACATTTTAGCCTTGTTTCTGTTTTTCTTTCCCACTTTCCACTTCACAGGACGGCCTTATGGTTTAAATGGATATGCAAAGTGCTTAAATTCCCCTTGAATGATAATGAGACCATTAATTTGTACGGCATGGGCTGCAGCTGAGTGCGGACTAGCTTCACCTTTTAACATTCAACGAAAAAATGGACCTGAAACTACTCCATAGCATTCGACTCCTTGGGTAGACGCTTAATCCTAACAAAGTTTAAGCTACTGCGAAGCCCAGAACTTCACAGTCAGCACACTTTAACTGCCGCTCTATCAGATTATGAACAACATTATCCAACAATAATGCATTACAATGACAGCACAACGTTATGATGGCTATCTATGTGAATACAAATGTTGATACGAACCCCTTGTGCTTCAGGAGTAACGACTTCCATCTGTCCAGATGGCCCTCAGAATTATCCACTTTGTGGGATAATAAAATTTCACTCACTATGCAACTGCTTTTTATTGAGTTAACATGATAGGCATTATTCCTTTTGACAGCTTGGGGTGTCATCACACACACAACTAAATCAGTCACAAAAGCCTGATCACAAACAATGAAGGATACATGAATGAAGTGTACATGAGAAAGATGTACTATAGGCGCATCCCTCCTCCAATCAACTTTGCAAAGCCTAATATGGGTTGTGAAGGAGTTCACATTGTCAAAAAGAAATTCACCACCATCATCCATATAAGCCTCCAAATCGAATCACCTCTCCTCTGAAGGACCCAGCTTTCTAGCGGATTTCATAGAAATTCCTTCAAACCATTTTTAGCTATTCCACAAATAACACCAACCACATAACATCCACAACAGTAACAAGACAGTCAGAGACTGCAACATCCCGCGAAGGGTAGGCCAGGGTACCCTGAAAGCAGTATCTGCCAAGTGCATAGCTTTGACCTTTCAGGGTAGATTAAAGCTATGCACTAGCTTTGACCATAGATCAAAGCTAGTACATTAGTAGATCAAAGCTATGCACTAGCTTTGACCATAGATCAAAGCTAGTGCATCGGTACATCAAAGCACTAGTTTTGATCTATGGTCTTACTCACACTGGCCTTCTCCCTTGTCTTTCAATCTTATCCGGTTCCTGAGTGTATGAAAGTTGAAATTTGACCTTGACCTCGTTTTCTCAAGGTCAAGGTCATCTCATTTTCATCCCCTTTGCTGCCCAAGTGATGTGCTTTTTGTTTCATCTTTCTATCTGCAACGGTTGTGAAGATATTTGGTGGACATAGAACAAACGAAGGAATGAATGAACAAACACACAAACGCTGACAAATACAATACATCACTGATTTGAAGCGGGATGAAAAAATTATGTGGAAAATATGACTTAACTGATAGTATTTAAATGATGAAATTCAGCTACAGTTGGTCCCGTGTTGTCCACAAGCTGTCCAACAAGGATGGAGGCATCAACTGTTCTTGGATGTTTCCCAGACCGGAAGAACAGGCCTCCTGCCATCACCCTGTTTTTAGCCACAAAACCAATGCACACAGTTGGGTTACATGAACACAGGAGCTAATTTTTGGCAAAGACTGCTGTGAATTTGGATGGAAGCAAAAATATTCAGTATGAAAATAAGAGCATCTAATCACTTAAATAGTGTTATATCAAGACAAGACCTCTGGGAGGAGGATTATTAGATTATACTAAATATATCCCTCTATTCTAGTCTCCATTCAACATGTCAATTATGATCGAATATTTCCATATTTCAAGTTTGAAGAGGAAATAATCGCAGCAAAGATCATTATTAATGGGCTGCGCTTTGATGGCAGGAATCAAAAAAAGTTTGGCACAAATATGTTTCAAATAGTTCCTCTGTCCGTGATGATAAAAGTTAATTTGTCACCAATCAATAGAGTAATTGCATATTGCAAATATTAGTTCACAGACTGCAACTTTGATGAGCTGCACCCAAGAGCTCAAGCTGAGACAGCAATACCGTCAGGCTCCTGACTGGTAATCAATAAGGTAGCGATAAAGGAACACAGAATCATCCATGGTTTGTGACTGAGACATAATAGAAAACTGGAAATGACAAACTGATCGGTTTTCTATTCCTGATTACTTGCAGAATGAAATTTGCTTCATATCAAATTTTAAGACAGAAAATTGTCCCGTCTTTAGTTTATTTTCCAGCTGTACCTCGCAAAGTTGATCAATAGTACATGACAGTTAATATATCTGCAGAATTGAGTTTCACCAGTAGGATTTCCTTTCTACAATTTTTGGACATTATTGAACACCTAATCCGAAAGATTCTGTAAACTAGAATAGGCTTGATATCAGGGAAAATAAAACTGGAAGAACAGGAACTGCTTCTTGCAGGAATTGTACCTAATTGTCCAGCAGAGATGGTCCAGCCAGGTCCTATGTGCTTATATGCATACACGCGTTTATATCTGTGTATGTTTGCATACAAAGAAATGATTTAATAAAAGGAGACAGCGGGTCAAGACATGAGTGTCGGCTCCTGTCCCCTTAAAGGAGGTAATAAAAGACTCCTGCCTTACAGTGACAGGTTATAAGTCGGGCTGGCAGTCGCAGGTCCCTCTAGTCAAGAGCCCGCCTCATCTATCAGCAGTAGTACGGTGCAGGCTCTGTAATATTGAATACTCTTTACAGACGCAAGCCCTGCTCTACTGCCTATATCACCGTTTGTCTAGAGATGTATTAAACAAAGAGAAATTACTTCATTGCAGCATGCACAACATCTGAAAGCAGCATTTATAGCCCAGCTATTTCAGCATGTGATGGATTGAGTGAGGGCTTCTGTTTATGTGTTTGTGCATGTTTATATGCGTGTGTGTTTGTGTGTATGTGTGAGTCTGTGTGCATTTGGGGCCGTGTGGATTGTGGCTCCAAATGGTATTGGGACCGCTCAAAATAAAATCCATGCGATGAGTGCTACTGTCTTTTCTTTTTTTTTCATTGACAGAACACAATTCTACTAATGCGACATAAGATAGCACAATTTAATTTCTTTTGTCATCCATCTATCCAACTATCTCTTTGAGAAAATACAGAACAGCATACACATACATACATGCCTGCACGCACGCATGCACAAAGATTAGGATTGAGCGACAGCAGATAGAGCGTGGTGGCAAATGAACTCTTATCATCATTGTGCAGCCTTTTGTGATCATATGTGGCATTATTGCCTGCTTTGGCTGGGCATGACAGATGTGTATACCGCTGCTACAGTGCATGGGTACTTAGGAAGTCTGTGTATGTGTGTGTGTATGTTACATCTGCAATTCTACTGTCTGTTGTTATCGCTTTGGGCACACAATGGGCTCACCAACTGCTTTCTGCTAACAGCCCCCAGGCATCACTGATGGGGAAGTGGTAGCCGATATGAGCAGGCAGCAAATGGAACAAAGGCCTGATGTGTATCAGAGACTGCTGGAGCAGAGAGCTGAAGTGCGCCACATGGCCGCATGCTGGGGCCCACTACAAGCAACCAATCAGAATCGTTACACTTTGAAGCAATCATTGCGTGTACAGTTGGTGTGTAGTCAGTTAAGGCATGACAATACTGGAAACCACACAGAGCATTACTGTGTTTCATAACCACAAATTCTAAATGACACACTCCCTGGAAGAGGACAAGTTAAACGGGAGCTGACAGTGTGTTTCCTCACAGCTGGGTGAGACATTGCTCAAGGAAGTCTTAATATTTCAAATCCTACACTATTTTTCAGTTAAATAACAGCCGTGAAGGCTGTGCTTCCAACAGGTGCTCAAAGAAGGTCCTCATCAGTAGAACTGAGAGAATATCAGCACTTCAGCTGAGCATCTCTTTCCAGAGGAGGGCAAAGAGAAAAGCGCTGAAATAGTCATGTTCTTACATTGTAAAAAAAAAGCAAATGTGCACATAAGACAAAAGCTGAAACTGTAAATGTGGAAGAAGCGATGACTGCAACGGCTTCCAATGTGATAATGCACTCGCACAAGCAACTGACGTGATGGAAATGGAGCAAAAAGTCAACATTGCCACTGGAACACATCACCTTGCAGGACAGTCGCTCTTTGAAGGAATTGACAGGGTTGAGTTGCTCAAATACTTCTTAGCTAACAGTTAGAAACACATTGAAGCTACATTTACATTGTATTTGCAATCGCTCAGTGCATTGTGATGGAAGGCGAAGTATTATGTCTAGTTGAGCTGCAGAGCAGAAAAGCTAGCTAATGATTGTCTAAGCTATCTGGCTGGTTCATTGTTTCTGTTGCCAAGATTTATCTCAGAATAAAGAATATGTCAGAACAGACAGACGAGACCTTCTGAAGCTCCTTAGTAAGACAGAACACAGTACAAAAAATTCCACTAATTCATTCATTCATTTTCTCTAACCACTTGTTTCGCTTTTGTGGGTCACAGGGGCTGGCTGGAGCCTGTCCCAGTGGACTTACGGGCATGAGGCAGGGCGATGCTCTGGAACAGATCAATCCACCTGAAGTGCATGTTTTTGGAGGTGGGAGGAAAACAGATAACCCAGAAAAAACCCATGCAGACACGGAGAGAACATACAAACTCTGCACATAAAGGACTCAAACCCACATATATATAGGGATTTTACATATGAATAAAGTAACATTACTCTTTTAGCATGTAGGATATAGCATGCTGATACTTATCTTTCAGGTGGCAATTTATTATGTATTTGGATCTGCTGATTAATTTCTCTTCATTAGATTCATCACTAATTGAATGTTTTATAAAATTTCTGAGAATATGTGCTAATGTGTACCAAATTATAAAAAAAAAAAACACTTCCAAACAAAACTAAACTAAAATACTTGAAAAAGGGACCATCCTAACCTCTATCCATCCATCTTCAACGGCTTATCCGGAGCCGGGTCGCAAAGGCAACAATCTGAGCAGGGATGCCCATGCTTCCCTCTCCCCAGACACCTCAACCTGCTCTTCCGGGGGGATCTTGAGGCGTTCCCGGGCCAGCCAAGAGGCATAGTCTCTCCAGCGTGTCCTAGGTCCTTCCCAGGGTCTCTTTCCGGTAGGACATGCCTGGAACACCTCCAGAGGGAGGTGTCCGGGAGGCATCCTCAACAGATGCCCGAGCTACCTCAGCTGGCTCCTCTCGATATGGAGGAGCACCAACTCTATCCCCCCCTGGTGACTGAGTTCCTCATCCTATATGTAAAGATGCACCCAGCCACTCAACAGACCCAAAGGAACGTACAATGACCTGTAAATCGAGAGCTTTGCCTTTCAAATCAGCTCCTTCTTTACCGTTACAGACTTACACAACAACTGCGTCACTGTAGCCGCTGCACCAATTCGTCTGTCAATCTCACATTCCATCCTTCCCTCATTCATAAACAAGACCCAAAGATACTTGAACTCCTCCACTTGGGCAAAAGACTCCCCACCAACCTAGAGAAGGTGGTGATCTGCTGACAGCTATTCCCCTCTCTTCACCCGAGTGTCCGAGACACACGGTCGAAGGTCTGATGATACGACAATAAAGTTGATCATTGATCAAGGGCCTAGGGCGTCCTGGTGCCATGTGCACTTAAGGGCATTCCTGTGCTCCAACAAGGTGTTTGTTATGGAAAAATTCTAACTAGCACAGACTTCCAAGAACAGAACATCTTGTTCAGATCGAGGAGGCTGTTCAGCCCATTCAACCCTCTCCAGAACTCACTGTCATTACCCACGTGAGCATTGATGACCCCAAGAGGAACAATGTTTCCCTGGTTGGAACACTATTCAGTATCCCTCCCAGGGATTCCATGAACGCCAGGTATTCCGCACTGTCTGGAGGCCAAAATAACACCTGAAGGGGCAAGGATGCGACCCTCTCGTTCACCATAGTAAACTTCAACATGTGGCGGCTGAGATATGGGGCTAAGACCCACAAACCATGACTGGTTTGTCATGACAATAAAGTTGATCACAAACCATGACTGGTTTGTGGATGAAAACTTGAAAATTGGGTGAATCTATATTTTAACACAAGCATTGTGTTATGTCGTATGCAGTTTTAAAGAATTAGAAGAGTTAAGCTACCCTACCAATCGCAACGGGGTGTCTAAATAAACTAGAAGGGTGCAGATAAGAATGATGAAATATAGATTATAATCACCATCTGTCACTGTATATTGCATCTGAGCTGTTTAAGAAAGGAAGACAAGAAAGATTGTTGAAGAAAACATTTGTCCAAATTTATGAGATACAACAAGAGAGGTCATTATTCTCCTGTGACATATGACTTTCTTTCAACACACCTCTCACCTCCACCCAGCGGGGACCATGACTACCAGACTTCCCTCTGGAAATAAGTGTGAAGTGCCAGCAGCCCCTTAAAACAGGAGGTACATGCTAGCATCGCGCATTGCATGCAGCCAGAATCGTGCACATGCAGCACACATATACACACACGAATTTACAGCCTCAGAAAGCGTGGAAAGTTACCGCCACCAACATGAAGGGGCTTCCTCTTCAGAAGCGAGCATTCTCATGCACAGTCAGACACACACCCGTGTGCATGCGCATCTCCTCCCATGAATAAAGTGACGGTTGGCCACTTTTTTTTTTTTTTAACATGAGCTTTAATGTAATTACAGGACTGACAAGGACAGACTCTCTTTACTTATTGCTCTGTGCTGGAACCCCTGAGAGCAACAGACAAGAGCATGCACAGAGCGCTTGTCCAATCTCTAATGACAACAGCACACCCTTTCCACGATAATCCTTTCATTTCTGTCCACTCACAGCAGAGGAAAAGGCAGAGAGGTGAGCTTGGTGAGTGTGAGTTGTGTGTGCGTGTACATTGGAGTGTCTCTGTGGGGGTGGAAGAGTGATGAGCAGCTAAAGTGCAGACAGGAATAGGGAATGAATGGGGAGGGTAAAAATTTGAGGATTATGCTCCAATAATGGCTGACAAAGGTGATGTCAAGCAGGAAACATGTCAGCCTTGAAAAAGGTCATCTGGTAGAGCAGGAATGTGGTCAACGTCTGCTTTGTCAAAAGGTGAAAGGTCAAACAGCAGAAGAAGAGGATCAATATTAAACATTTCAATCCCCTCTCATGTGTGGAATCTCTTTCTCTCGTCCGCCTGTGTCTCCCTGCTCACAATGCAGCATACGCAGCCTTTTAGTGATGGAAATTCTCCAGACATGCGATAGCAGGCCACCTCTCTTGGGGTTGCTTACCATAAGCACACAGAAATACATTCTCCGGCATCATGTCTGCAGAAAACTACGTTCTCTATAAAGACTAAAGCATCATCCATATCAAAAACTTTCGGTATTAACTGACCAATCCTAACCTCCACACAGTCGAGAGCCAGAAAAAGAGACTTCTGCAGTGAAACAAGCCACAGCAGAGAATAAACATTCAGTGTGTTAATTGCCTGTGCAAATGGTTTGGCTGGGGATCAATGGCAGCTTTATAGATGCGCAAGCAGTAGCATCCAGACGGACAGACTTAGCGTTGCACTCAACATGGTAGCATCCATCTTGTCAGTACTTTCAGCAGTACTGAGTGAAGATGGGAGATTTCTCATGCGCAGCCTTGCTCTCGTCTTCTTTAAAGTGGAATTTTAATTTTTTTTAACTCACATTTTTTTCAATCACATCCCATCTCTCTACAAATTCTCCAACCTCGTGTTGTTAAAGTCCTCATTTTCTGCCCTACCCACTTCTTGGGCAATTCTAACACGGCATGTTTTTGTCTCTTGGGGTGACTTTCCCTCCCTCAGCAACATGGTACAGCCATGTGAATCAGAGAGTGACTGTTTAATGTTAATAGCAGCCAGATGCCTGGTTCGCCACCTTTGCAGTCATCGAGCATCTTGGTGACAATAGACTGTTTGAGAAAAGAAAGGCAAAGATGAGGAGGAGGAGGAGGAGGAGGAGGAGGAAGTATGCCAACAGATGTCTCATCATAGCATCTGCTGGGAAAACACAAAAGGATAGCACAAAGAATAAAAGATTAAAATTTGACAATGACAAATTCATTGAAACCTAATTGATTATCAAGGAGTGATTTCATTAAAACTCAAGCTGCATGACCACGTCAACTTATTATAATTAAGATGCAATGAATTAAGGAGAAACATATGGAGTTTTAGGTGCTGCATTCATTCTTTTCAGGCCAGAAACCCAGTAAATCCTAATAGACTCAACTGAATATATCAGATATTCCAGGCTAAACAATGAGATCCTTGACTGTTAAGTGTTTCAATAAGCCAATAAAGAACTGCATGACATTCCAGTCCAGTTGCACTGAGGCAGATTCACCAATGCAGAAACTCCACATTGACATTTTAAGCAACGCCTTTCCCTTTGTTGTGGGATAAAATTTTTCTGCAGTCATTTTTAATAATGGAATTGCAGGTTGATTGGGTTACATAAAAATCACATTCAGCAACCTCTGAAATATAAGTACCACCGCCCGCACATGCAGTGGATAGGTTATTTCCTATCCGCTCCCATCCTCTAGCAGCAATCATGCACAAACACACATTTTGGCTGTTTTAAAAGCAAAAGATAGGAATAGCTTGAGGTGCTTTTGAAATAGAATCCAATCGTTGCCTCAGTCATGCAATTAGCCCTTGACTTGGTCTGCATTGCGGTCCCTGCAGGGTGGTTGCGCAGACCAGAGATAACGCTAAACACCCTTGTTTGCTCTATCAAATTAACAAGATACACTAGACTTGGTAAAACACACTGCGATACACTCCCGGAAAAATGGGTGGTGAGAGGCAAAAGGCTAATTTGTTTTTAGCCCACTTAAACTCACCTATTGAATTTTAAATCTGAAAGCACCGTTATTACACAAATGTGAGGGAGTTAAACAGAGGTCAAACTCAAAATATTGCTCTTTATAAACATGATAAACATGATGAGTGATGGAGAGGTCAGCTCAGTTGTGGTTAAAACATCAATGCACAAGAGAAGACACAATGGAATATGCCCAAAACCTGCAAGTAATGCAATGGAAAATCTTCGATCAAACAAAAAATGAAAACAATGACTGCGCAAAGTGGACTGACGATGGTGGGTTTCTGGTGCTGATTGGAATGTAACAACGTCTCATGGCCAATCGCTCAACTGACCACACTGTTCTGACCTCAGGCGTTGCCGCAGGGATACCAACTGATAACAGTCAAGGCCATATGTGCGAGAGTGTGTGTCGTGTGTGTGAAAGGAGAGAGGTCTGCTTTAGCGGCGGTGGGTACATGAAACCTGCCATGCATTTACACGCTGTGTTATGCGCGTGCTCGCACGTCACGGTATCTGCTGTAAAAGGCAGCTTCGGGGCATCTTCGGAGCGTCTGTTATCATTAAAGTTCATGTCGTCTTGCTCAGGCCCTCCAGGCCACTGGCAGCTTGACTCAGACAAAGGTCAGCAATTAGTGCAGAGATTCAGACATTTCATTACATGATAACGCACAATTCTCTAGTATTACACAAATCAGACAAAAAAAAAACCATTAAAATTGTATAAGAACGACACACAAACATGTAAAATGATATTACCGATGAAACAACACGAGATGTTGAGAGCCCTTAAATGATCTGATGTGAATGCCCATTGCATGCAATAATTTTTTTTTTTTTTTTCCCACACAGCCATTAAACCGTGCAGCCTGAGAGAAACAATGTAAATGGCATTACATTAAGATCCAATAAGAATTAAGAGGCCGGTCATTTCCTCTTCCTGCACAGATGATGATATAATCCTATTTCGGGATCTCCATCTCGTAGGCCTACACATGTATTTCTCTCTCACTTCTCTCTCTCAGATTCTCCCCTGAGATCCTGTTCGCTCTATGAGAAGGGCTGCTGCACATTGATCCCCACTATCTGTGTCGGGTCAGTGGATACAGCCACACTCAGCACTTTCTGTATGTCTTGAGAGTGTCCAGGCTGTCACGGGCTGCTTTCCCTTGCTACCCCTGAATATTTGCCCTTTTGAGGAGCAGTGACAAGCAATCTTTGCCGACCCCCGTGGGTCATCACCTCAGCACTGAGTAGTTGTCAGATATTTAGATAAAATATGGCATACAATATAAGACCCTGACATACATGATGTCCAGAGGTGCTGCGCTGTTTGTCCTGTGTCAGGTGGTTTCGTACTAAGGACAAAAGGTGAGTTCACAGGCGAATCAGTAAGATCACTAAAGTGCTTTCTGAATAAACATAAAAAGGAATCAAGCTCGAGTAAAACGCGCTTTGTTAAAACAAATTCTTCTCATTGTTAAAAAAAAACTGCCTTGAACTGACTCGTTTTAACTAAAGACTTATGCTCGGCAGCGTCTTGACCTCCATTATGATAATGCCTTTTCGTCGCCATCCTAACTCCTTCTGACAAAATAACGGAATGCGTTTTATTTGCTCAGGGGGTGATCTTCCTCCTTGTCAACAAGCGAACTGTACGGCGGTCTCAGCCTCGCCAGCATGTGCACAAATGTGACATGTTGCATCTAGTCCTCAGAGGAGAGCGGGAGAGGCAGTTCGTTTTCTGTGTGCAGTATCTCTGAACATAGGTCACTGCTTAGTCTCGGGAGGCCCATACTGTACTATTACATGGATGGACAGCCATGTAATACATTTTTGTTCCCTGGGATGATTTTTTTCTATCTTGTATCCTGACAATTATTACTTTTCCACACTTGAAAAAGGGTGCTGGATAAGTTTTAGTGGATGGTTTATGGTTTTACATTTAAAACTATTAAAACCATTTCAATTTATTGTACTGGTTGAAGGAACAGTCCACTAGATCTCAGAGGTTATCATCTGCCTCTGGATCCAAGTAATAGGGAGCATCGGAATCTGCTTGTCTGAGATAAAAAATAATTATGCAAAGATACACCATTGAGATTAAATTGCAGCTAAAAAATGACAAATGTTGGAAACATACAAAAACACCATTAGTGAAACACTGTTTTCAATGAATTATCATCACATTAATAATACCCATGTGATTCCAAATTCCAGAGGCAAGCTTTAATGCTCAAGGAGTCATATAATGAGGTTCGAACTATCATGCAACTATTGCAATCAGCATGTAATGTATGTGTATATAACACAAACCTCTGTGGACAGAACTCACATGTTCCATTTCCCTTTGTTTCCCATGTTTTCAGACAATGGCACAGTGTCAGATGCTGCACTGTATATCTTACGTGACACAATTCCAAACTGAAAAGATTTACATGCATTGATAACTATTCACCCAAAGACAGCTCTTTGCCTGAGTGGCTCCTCTCAAGGGCCTGTCACACATCCCATAAGCCGGTGAACTAGCGTAGCTTAGCCTCGCTGCCCAAAGTCTCGCTTCCATCCTCTTCCAGTGCCTCCTGTCCTCTCCAAAGCTTTGATCAGCTAAGCCTGCAGAGTTACAGTATCAGTCCTCTGTTACACTAAAACCCACACTCACACATCTAGAGCTGTGGTGGAGGCTCCAGCTCCTGCTCCAGCACTAAGCCTCCCCAGTTGATATAATCCATCCTGCTTCTTTTCAGCTACAATGCTCTGGTTTCAAACTCAGGTTGTATTCTCATCTGCAGCTACCTCAGCCTGCTGCAATGCCTAAATTATTGGAACTTCTCGGGAATGTAGTTTCAGGCTGATCAAGTGATGAACTGGCGAAACCATCTAACATTTGGATCTCATCTCTGGGCATTACATGTCACAACATCTGCTCCACTTCTAGAAAAATGCTTGCGCCATCCTGCAAAAACCAGCTACAGGCCTTTTTCTGCAGGGCAGTGCCTCCCCCCCCCCCCATCCCTATCATCACTACCACCACCCTGCTCCACACCACTGGGGTACGGACTGGGCCCTCCCCATCTACCCATGACTGCACCAACAGGGGATAAAGGGATAAAGAGCCTCTGCTCAGGGACTGATTACTTACATCTGCCAGGCTAAATCCCACTGCCAACACATGCACACACACTCACACACACATGTACAAACACAGGCACACATTTGGCCTGCTGTGAGCTGCTTCAAACACACTCATGACTATTGTTTTCTGACATAAGCATGCAGTATGTGAGGAAGCTGTAGGTGTGTTTGTGTGTCGTGGACTTTTTTTTCTTACAGTAGTAAACAATCACAGGTCAATAAACACATAATTAAGACACGTAAAGCACACTTTTGTAAATGTTTTAAATCCAGCCATCTATTCATTTATATTATGGCTCCCATAAATGAGTCAGAGGCTCATTTATGGGAGCCAGCAGTAGAGTCAACGTTGCAGTAATTATTCCGTAGGGCAAAGGTCTCATCCTACTTCAGATGGCTTCACCTCACGTGAACCAACAATGATGGTTACCATAAAAGTTTGTCTTTATTATTCTCTCTCAGTATTTAATGACATCACTCTGCTCTAATTCCATATGTTGACTCTGACCAAGCCAAGTCGTGACACCGAGCTATGTTCCATACCCTTCTGTAGCTGCCTTTAGTTGTGACTATAACAATCATAATAATGCTAGCATAGCAAACCATAGAGCTAGTGACTCCGTCAGTCTGCTTAGACATTGACCTTGGATCGTGGTCGGAGTCACCAGGATAGTCAACAGGCCTGAGTTCAACCAGCGACAGGAAGTCCAAATGATTCCAAAACAGTCCCAAACTCCAATCGTCTCTGTCGCCGAGTACAAAGATGATTTACAACAACTCCGCCATGGACTATGAGATGACTTCAGGGATGGAAAGATGTGACAGGTGGTGACAAGAGACAGGCAAGAGAGAGATGGGCATCAGCAGCAAAGAGCTGCAACAATTTAACAGATCATTTACTAAATTTAGATTTATTCCAACCAAACAGAGGTGATTGTGTAAAGGCATCTTGTGTGAGTTTCATTCTGTGCATGTCAGCTTTTAATAAAGAGTGTTTCACGACGCGTTAACAAGGTAATTAATCTCGACAAAGAAACTTGAATTAAGAGGACTGAATCCGAAGGTTACACTGTCCAATATAGCACAAAAAAAAATTTGTAAAATGATTTTGCTTTTTAAAAGAATGAGTACTGTGTTACATCTGTGCACTGAGCAAAAACTAAGCATAATGGAGGGAATGGTTTTAGTGTAGGTATTTAGTGTTTTTCTTTTGACATTTACAAAAACACCATTAGATCTCCCATCTTTAGTCTGCCTGTATACCAAACAAATGTCAAATACCTCGGGACTGGCGGTTCCACACTGTAAGAGTTTAGCCTTTGACCACCGAGTCATTTAATGACACTGATCTCATAGGTTCCCATTGATTGCCAGTATTAGAAAGCTGGCATCCCTGTCAGACGTTCCCAGAGAGCGGATTCCAAGCTGGCCCACTGACCTCTTGGTTCCAGCTCATCTTTCTCTTGCGGGGATTGAAGGGGGGGGAATCATAACTCTCATAAGAGCATATTAATCCCATGGTCAGACCACATGCTCCCTGTGAGGGTTTACCTCTGTCACAGATGTGTACGCTCGTTCACACAGACACACGTGTGCCTACAGAGTGCAGAAGAAGTGCCAGATGGAGAAACTTAAAGACTTACTTTAGTAAGTTAGTATGAGGGTTTTCAATATATTCTAAACCGGGAATACATCTTTTTATTCAAGCAGCAAAGTGAGCATGCCGCGTCTTCCAATTTGTTGAACTGTTCTGTCAAACTATCAGCATCCTTAAAATGTTGGCATGGTAACTGCAGGATGCTGCAGCCTTGAACTCCTTAGTTAAAGCATGTAAATCAGAGGCAATCGTGTGTCCTGCTGACATTATTCACCAGAGAACACATCCACATTGTCAAAGCCTGCAGAGATTTAGTGACCTCTAAACTTCAAGAGGATTTCGATCGGACTGGTATTTTATTGTTGTCAAATAAAAAAGATATTAATTCCGAACGCAGGGTTGCTGTGGGACGCAGGTCCTTCCAAGGGCGCACGGAATAAGGAAATCGCACATCCAATTACCGCCATCTTCAGGCATTATGGTAGCAACCCTTTAAATCGTTAGGAGACACTAATTCGTGACTAAAAATCGTTATAGCGCAAAGCCACAGCACCTCTACCGCGGTTATGTAAAATGGCGATTACTAAAAAAAAAAAAAAAAAAAAAAAAAAACAACTGCGGCGTTTTAATTAATTGATCAGTTGGGTGATGGCGATGAATGACGTGTTTATCATCATGTCATCAAGTCTATTTCATCCTGAAATTGTGGGATCCGTTAAAACGTCCGGGACGGGGCCGAGCAGGGAAGGACGTGCCCCCGAAAATGCGGTGCGTTGTGGGGGGGGGGGGTCAGTTCCATTCAAATACACGATGAACGACAGGTGACATGATGAAGGTGAGAAACAGACACGACCACCGTGATGTTATTTGGGGAGGTGTGAGGGTCCGAGGGGTGGGGTGGGGGTGATAGCTGTTGACTTATGCGTAATGGAAACACCGGCGCTGCACGCACAGCCGACCAGGCATAACATAGCAGAGCGTTTCCTCTTATGCACAATTTATGGCGCACGCCTGCACGCACGCACGCACCACACACACACACACACACACACACACACACACACACACACACACACCACACGCGTAAAAAAAACCGGCATGAGCCATGCACAACGGACGCGTTACCTCGGTGTCGTAGATTTTGGTGATGAGTGAGAACGAGTACTTCCTGGACTCCCGAATGTGCTGGATGGCCAGCTGAACTGCCGGTTCGATTCCCTGGCTGATGCTGCTCATCAGGGCCGATTCGTTCATGGGCATCAGAACCATGATGGGCAAGTTTTCCCCATCCCTTGCGAACCAACTGTTGTCCTGTCCGTGTTTGGTGCGGTCGTTGCACACCTTAGCCAGGGCTGGCTGGAGGAACAAAACAGAGAGGAGGACGCATCCCGTCGGGAGCAACATCTCCCAGCCGCCGCAGTCCCTCCGGGCTGGAGCCATGCGACCGAACAGGGTGATCAAATGAGATCCACACAGGGTACTCTCAATGTTTGGGCATTGCAAAAAAAAATTTTTTTTTAATTTCGGTCTCGTCCGGGATGCTCCGACGTCAAGGTAAATCGTATTTCAAAACAGAGCAGAGGCGAAAGCCGCAGCAGCCCCCGCAGTGGGTAAACTGGTCATATGGATTATGACTGCAAAATTAAGGAACAAAAATAATAATAATTTGGAATCTATAACGGAGCCTCTGAAAGAAAAAAAAGAATATTCCAAGGGCGCAGATAGTGGCGTTGCAGAGGGGAACGCTACTGTCTCTCGGTGTTCGTCATCCGAACGATCTCCTGTCAAACCCTTTCTGATTCAAAACCCGCTTTCACGTTGGCTTTAATCACTTATCGCAGAAGCAGAAGAATGTCCTGAAGCATGTCCCGAAATAAGGAGACGGTGATCAGTCACTTTCCTTGACGGTCGTTCAGGATACAGCATTCACCTCTGAAGTAAAATCCCCAGTCAAGAGATGGCAACTGTGGGCATCCCGGGCAAAAGGCAGTGTCGAATGTGATAAATTACGAGACAGCGATACGGAAAACACACAAAAGCGGACTAGTCTTAATGCTGGAAGCTTGACCGCAAAGGTTCGACAGGGAGATTTGGAGAAGGCAAGTCTTGACAGTCTGAGGGACGGGGATGCTCATCTCCGATGGTGCGTCAGATAAGCGCCGAAGCCGCTGCTGCTGCTGCTCACCGTGCGCGCAAGAGGGAGCACTGAATGTGGAGGAGGAGGAGGAGAGGAAGGGAGGGAGGGAGGGGAGGAAGAGGAGGAGGATAGGGCTACAGCCTGGTGGAAAGGCTGCATAGACTTGAAGCGGGGCAGACTCATCAGAGACTTGACAGCCAACGATTATTTACTGGGCTTTTATGTTATAGGATAGGATGCAGACGATGCGACGGAGACGCGCGGAGCAGGACAGTTAACATCTGGTTTGTTGTGCGTCACACATCAGTCACATCCAACATCCATCTTGCAGCTATATGTGTTGTGACTGCTCATAAATCCTCGTGTTAAAAGGTGGTGGTGGGGGGAGGGGGGGTATTGCATCCACAAGTGGGATTTCATTACCTGTGGTGCCGAACCTGCCGAGGCGTCCTTGATCATCAGTTGGACGTGTAGTGGCCAGGCTGGGTTGCGTCTGATGAAAAGTGAAATCATCTGTAGGATCCACGTGGACATATTCAGTGGGGACTCTATGATTTATTTGGCGCAATAATCAGAGCAACAGAGCAGAGCAATTACGCAAACTGTTCCTACATGCATGACTTCGGCATGCGTCCTGGTCTGAGAGGGAAAAGTTAAAGATAAAGGTAAAAGTGAACTTAGCCCAGCCGTTATAACGGAGGGGGAGCGCTGACAATTTTATATTCTTTTTTATTACTTTAACTTTCTCTTTAAAATCCCGAGAAACTGAATCCTGACACACAAGTGCAAATGATTTCAGCACCACGGACAGCGCTGGTAAGCAACGTTGCGCAACCTTCCGTTGATGCGTGTGCGCCCATGATCTGTGGACAGGGTTCATACATTTTGTTCACACTTTTGGAAGAAAAAAAAAAAAAAAAAAAAGAAGAAAAAAAAGCTTAAATTCACCTGCAGACCCAGGTCCAGAAAGCCGACCATTAACACAACAGTTTGCAACACATTTCATGGGACTGTTAAAAAGGCGTGGGAAGTGAACTGAATGTGCTGCTAGGGTAACGGGTCTCCGCATGTGGGAAAAAATATAAAAGCCTTTCAAGTCATCAGCTGCCTCTGTATTTCAAAACAGAGCCACGTATTAACTACCCAACACAATTATATTACATGGACAATTTTAATCAACGTCAAAGGGGGTTATTTTGAAAGGGTCTGAAATAAAAAGCACAAATAAAAGTGTAATTTTCCAATTCAGGTTGAGTATGACTATGGCACAGGGTATAAAGATCCCATTATAGTGATTGCTGTGTGAAAACAGGGGTGAAATGCGTCACACCACTCTGCCTATACACCATACTGAGGAGGCAACAACTTTCTCTCAGCCGTCAGACATTCAGGTGACAGTTAACAACTAAAGGCGATAGATTCTGTTCCTTTTTTTCCAGAGTTGAAGGCAGAAATTCTAAGATTTGTTAATGTCATTTAAATATAGCATCAACAAGCACTTTAACTGGCAAATAACCCTAATTACAACATGACTCCCATCCCTCCTCTTGCACAAGCGAGTTCCTCAATCTTCATTAGTGATTTAAAGCATACAGCCATCACGGTTGATATGGTAGAGTTGAACCTGCTGGCTTCTTAAAACACAGGTCATCCATCACAATGCCAAGTAGCTCCGTACACACAACACACAAAGGAACTGGAACGGCCCTTGAGGATTGCTGGAGTATCTAAGTCTCAGACAAGAACATCCTTTATGTTGAATATTTTCCAAAATCAAACATCTTCAGATCTCCTTAAGGACCTCAACACACGAGAGGGGTCTTGCTATTTCTGGATGATTCTTATCTTCACCCATGTTTTGATCTTTGAAGTCCAAAATAACTGCTTTATCATTTACAGGATGTGAACGACTGAAGCATGTGAGAACAGTGAGCAAAATTTTGAAATAAAAAAAGAAGTGGGACAAATCAAAGAGAAGCTCTTCTTTCAACCCCCCACCCCCTCTTTAGCACTCTTTTCTTTCAGAGCGGTCCAGATGAATAAGTAGGTCAAGTTGTCATCCCATCTGTTTGCTTCAAACAACACAATATATCCCTCCCTGTTCAAAACATTGCTCAGAATCCAAATACCAGAGAATTAGGAATATATAATAACATAGCAGATATTAAACTGTAAGTAAAACTAAATTCAAACGGGAATTAGAACCCACTTGGTTTTCAGAAATGTTTCTCATGCTTTGGTTGCTAAGCGCCTACACAGACTTTTACAGGTACATTCAATGAAGACCTCTAAACTGATAAAGTTCTCTTTTTTTTTTTCTCCAAGTATAGAAATGCTACATCTCTGGCTAACAATTGTCAGACATGCCTTAATGAAAACGTCCATTTCATTTCAGATTATGAATCATTCATTAAGCTTTCAATCATGGCTCCGCAATCTGAGTGTCTTCACTAACCGAGATGTCAGGCCAATATCTCACCGCTAATTGGAACATACTTGTGTGGTATGAAGGGCGAACAGTGAAATAATTATGTAGATGCCGACACTCGAGCAATCGGAGATGAAATTGCATATAGTTACATATTCAACAATCACTGGTCAGTGATGTAGCCGCTTAGATGATAGCTTTCAGGTGGTGCTAACGCATTCATTTGAATACTTTCAACACATGGATGGATTGTTTTAGATGGATTAGTCAAAAACATCATAAAGAATGAGCCAGTTTTGTTTACTTTCAGATACCTGAACCTTAATCCTGTGAAGACACGCAAATGCAGCATCCAGTCGCCACACAAACACACACAGTCAGGTGACACGTCCCTGTTTAATAGAGATTAATGAGGTGGTCTGAGGACAAGCCTCACCATAACACCGACAATATGCCACAAGATGCTCTATGAATTTTAAAAAGGACGGAGGAGGAGCAGAATGGATGAAAAATAATATTTCTGATGCTCTCATATTTCATAGTTGCTCACTGAATATCCATGCATATGTTTTGTGACTTGCTTACAAAATGAGTAGGTATCTGTATGGACCGACAGATGATTCAACCATGTTGTCATTCCTGTGGGGAGTCTTGCTTTTTTTTCTCTCTTAAAACTATATTTATGGAATGTGTGATAAACAACAGGAGGAAAGATTAATCCATTCATCAATCTGTCCCGACTATTTCTAACTCCAACTCATCAAGCTTAGTTTGATGTGGTTTCACAATCAGCATCTAAGAGCACAAAAACTGCAGCATGGAAATGTTTTGATACGATCCTCTCCGCACGTAGGTTCATACTAAGCATAAGACTTCATTTATCCCAGTGCGATACCCGAGTGCGGCGTTATCTCCCAAGTCCAAGCCAAGGACATCGGACGATCTGGAAATGGTGCAGATAAGTATCTCTACTAAACACCAGGGAACATTCATTCATTCATCTTCAGCCCTTAGCTGAATCTGAGTCACGCTGGAGCTCATCCCAGCTGACGACAGGCAAGAGGTGGGGTACACCCTGGATAAATCGCCAGTTCATTGTTGGTCCAACAGGGAACATTTTTTATCAGGAATTTTCGAGACGCTTATTTTCCTTGTTCCCGACATGCTTGCCTTGTCATTTACAGTCACAGCTATTTGAATAATTGCTTTCAGAATTGGAAGTCACAGCCCTGTAAATTCTATGCATACCAACAAGTAGAGGAGCAATTCTTCACCGGGGCATGTTCATTCCATGATGACAAAAAAATGCTTTTTTTATGAGCTTGGAAAACACAAAAACACCCCAGACTGTTAAGTAGGAAGCCTCCCCTTTTGAAAAAGACAAGAGGGATGACACTGATGGACACTAAAAATTCCTGAGATCTTTTTTAAAGTTGTATTACATTATACAAGTATTTATATTTTATTGATATTATATTATTAAAAACATTTATTTGGGTTTACTGGATATTTTTTTGACTGCAGCCAGAGGACATAACCTCCTCATAATGAGTCACACAGACTTCTTGACATGTAAATTGGTCTTACTCGCTAAATATTGTCAGAAAATAAAAACTTTGAGCAACTCCTCAGCCAGATACAACAAATCTAATAAATTTCCCCAGTTTGATAACTTAACCTTAACTTTATGTGAAAGTATATAATTAAAAAACTACTGTTTAGAAGAAAACAGACAACATTAGCTAAATCTGTTATCCAAACCAAACATATGTGGATAACAGAAGTTTCAGTGACCTGTGCCATGTGTTGATGGTCAGCTCCAGTCTGCTCCTTGGAGGTCGTTGACTTCAGTTGTTCACCAGCTTTGCTTCCTAACCAAAAAAGGAAAATGATTAAGATGTCATTTCTGACATTTGTTAGCATGCCAGAGCTCACAATAATTTAGACACAAAGACACAATCTCACAACTTGGGGAACAAGTAACACTGTCGTTATCGCGCTGAAGATATGAAGCTGCTTTACATTCGCCTTAGATAAAACGGTGGGAACGTCTTAAAACAGCGGTTCTGTCTATATGGCTTTACAGATATTGTCTTGAATGGACATGCTGCATTTGTCCTGGTCAGAAGAGGTTTTCATAGCCTTTCTTATTCCATTCTAAAATTAATTTGAGAACATGAGAAGAGACGGTGTAAAGTAGGCCACCGCCTTCAGAAGAGCTTCGGCTGCAGCAGTGCTGTGGGAGGACACTATTTTGATAACCGTCAAATGTTGGTAATAGCAGGAGCCATGTCTTGCATAATCACTCTTACAATGAATGTTTCTGACGTCATCCACCGCAGAGCTGCTATACAGAGATTCCACATGCAGGTTGAACATAACAGGAAGAGAAGGCAGTATATACGTCCAGACGCAGCTATAGATAGATAATGTAGTTGAATAGATTGATATCTACATATATTTATATATATATGGTCGGCAAAATAAAGTTACCTCTGGTTTTAACTGTCAATATGTCGTCTCTGTTTTAGATGTCAGATCCATCAGCTTCACAGTGAAGGCCCGCAGTGGTGCGCGTGCACGCGTGTTGGGGGGTAAACGGGCTCGTGGGACGGCTACAGTCAAGCTATCACACATTAGCCTCAAACTATTAATAAATACTGTCACTGTAATTAGCGGTTCTGAAGAGATACGTGCGCACACACACACACACACACACACACAAACAGACAAACGCAAGCATGCCGACATACACAGACAAATCTCACGGGCACGTGCGCACACATGGCTCGAGCTCTCAATTGCATACTGTCACAGTCGTCACGCGCGCGACCATTCTTCCGCACACGAAAACTTGTCCAAACTGTCGCTCAAAGTGATAATGGAGACACTTTAGGAGGAGCGAGAGGAAGACAGAGACAGACAGGACGAGTTTTAACGAGGAAACTGTAGGCAAATTAGACAGAAAGCAAAAAAAGCAAATTAAAGGAAACAGGAAATGGAACCTTGACGTGCGTCTCCATGGACGACCTGTGATGCGCGTGCACGCGCGCCTTGACATGGACGGTGGCTTTCCAAGACCTCCCACCTCAACTCACCTACGTCATTAATTATACACAAGCGTTGTCCATACACCAAGACAAACACGTGTTCTCCCATAAGAGCTAGGAAGGCAGTGGTTGGTTTATCTGCAAATGGACACAAGAAGAATTTAGAAGAATTTTCAGAAGTATTTGATATTTTATCTTTAATTTCAGAGGGTTTTTTTTTTTTCACTTTTTGTGTAAAAGCTGCATTTGATGCTCTAATAGAGAAGCTCAGGGTTCACACGTTGTTCTCTATGTTTTACATGTTATGTTTTGGAAATATATGCTAAATAGATGAATTGTTGTGCCTCTCATTTATGCATGGAAATGCATAAAAATGCATACAAACAAACATATATGCAGGCCGACACACATTTGGAGCATGGGCTTGCACACTAACACACACACAGATATCTACATCACTGATAGTAATTGAAAAAGACAAGCACACACACATAAATGAATACACATTAAACTGCAGAATCACACTCTCCAGCACAGCATTCATAGCACACTGTGCAGTCTCCATCATGTCGCACAGGCCATGAAATGAAATGAATTTCATGTAACAATTATGATTATAAAAACCTCATTCACACAAATATCTTAACCAAATCCCCTCTGAACAATAATATTCACATAAGCTAAAATGTTATGTTCAGTTTTACTGTATAATAGACCAAGCATGGCTGTTCAAGCACGTCATTCACAATAGGAACGGGACATGCAAAATATTTTTGGAGGCAAATGGCTTAACAAATGAAAGCCATGAAAGATAGATGAGGAAGTCAGTGCTCTATACATATTTGATAGCTGGGCTTAAGATGCATTACCCAACCGGCACAACACTCCATGAGCTGGAAGTCCCAGAAATAATGAGCTTGAATGAGCATCTGTGATGGCAGAGGTGTGTGTGTATGTGTGTGTGTGTGTGTGTGTGTGTGTGTGTGTGTGTGTGTGTGTGTGTGTGTGTGTGTGTGTGTGAGAGAGAGAGAGAGAGAGAGAGAGAGAGAGAGAGAGAGAGAATTACACTAGAAGGTTGCTTAGAGATGCTGCTCAAGTGTGACAGGTGGACAGCTGTTGTGTCTTCTGCCTTTTCTTTTCATGTCTATCTATCTATCTATCTATCTATCTATCTATCTATCTATCTATCTATTGACAATGACAGAGAGAGACTTTCTAACTCCTCAGGTGAGTAGTTTGTTACGAAGGAGTCACTGACCTCTACTTTACTACCCTTTTGGTGACCAGTACTATACCATTCCTATGGAAGTGCACACACACACACACACACACACACACACACACACACACACACACACACACACACTTGTAGAACAAAAGGTTCCTGTCCTCTTTGTGTGTTTCTGTGGCCCCAGGTGCCCATTAAGCCTCCCCTCCTCCTCCCTCGACCCCCAAGTTCGCCAGTCAGGCAGGCATCAGATCAGCTGCTGTGGCTGGATCGATAAGCAGGCAGGCAGACTCTCTTCATTAGGAGTCCCCGGGGCCAGGCCACCTGCCACTCATTCACCGGCTCCTCTCTGGCAAGAGCTCCATAGTTCTGGCTCCACCCAATAGATTATGTGTCTCTGTGTCTTTCCTCGCATCTTTTACGTGTTTCTGCATGAATGGATGTTGGGGAAACAGAAAACAACCTGCCAACGTGTTAACACTCATCAAGAACTGTTAATCTGGCATCCTTTGGAAGATCTTCAGTAGAGGTTGAAACAAGGAGGTAATCACAATCCCTGAAAGAAACGGCATTCCATAACCATAATGTTCAAGAATCAAAAAATGGGAGGAATAAGAGATGATTTATCTAATCAAAGGGATAGAAATGTGTGTGTTCATGTTGCTGTTTCTGTTCGTCAATTCACCTGAATAGACAACTACAATTCAAATTTGTGATGCAAATAGGAGAGATGGGTGAAATAAATTTTAATTTAAATGTTAAATCACTTACATCCATCCAGTTTTCCTATCCTATCCAAAGTCTACACAAAAAGGCTCCAGGTCCAGTCCAGTTGTGGCTACAGCACACACAGCCTTTAAATGAATGCAAAATCTCTAAATCGATTTTTGTATGTAATTTGACTTCATCATAGATTTAATAGATTTCTGTGTAAAACACATAAACCAAAATGACTCTTGCAATAAAATGAAAACCTGATAAATCAAAACAATGAGGGACAATCATGGTCCTGCAGGAAGCAATGTGGAACCCATGTCTGCACATTCTGCTTCCCCCACTTCAACATTGACATGAGGGTCTAATAGCTCTGGTGCTTGAGCTTGATAAAAGCAGGATGATGAAAGCCAAGTTAGGCGGTAAGAGGAGTTGGCCCCGTTCACTGCCACTCAGGTCTGCAGGCTCAGTACCAGCAAGAAGGCTAAATGAGTGCAGCCCGTGGACCAGTTCCATACTGCTACCTGTCACTTTTGAGTGCTTCTATTCAAAGAAGTGGGGAATTAGTTAGAAGAGTGCAAGTACCTGGTCCTTTTTTATTTTTCATTGCAGCAGAGCATTGTAAGGGCAACCAAAGCAGGTACATTTTGTTCCACAGCCTCCATCAAGCCTGACCCAGTACTGTGCAATATGTTTACGTATACTGCAGTTGTTGCATTGTACGTACAGTATGCATGTCACCTGATGTGACCCGGTAAATACATAGATTCACACTCTGCAGAAAGGCTCAGATGGAGAGTGCAGGATCGTACCACAGGGATCCACCCAGCAGGGGTAGGTGAGATTAGCAAGCACAAGCAATTAGTGCATCATCTGACAGAGAGAGTCTCCTGCTCCTTGTCTCGCTGTTGAGAGATTTCCGGGGCGCTGTGATGTTGAGCCTTATCGATCGGCGTGGAGGAAAGGTCAGCAAGTTGGCTGACTGCCGGAACCCCCACCTCCACCTCCACCTCAACCAAATCTCCCCTACATGCTTTGGCATTCACTGGAATTCTGCACCCACAATGCTCTGCTGCTGCTGCCGCTGCATCAGGCTGGCACTGTGTGCCAGGAGAGTTAGTGAGTGAAGCAAAGGAAAGCCCCGCTGCCTGTGTAGGAAAACACAAACCTAACCTTTCAATTATTAACAAGAAGCTTTATGGGGAGTTAGGACACATTTTATTTATGATCCCTGACATTTTCTTATTGGAACATACAAACTAACACCTCCATGTGCTAACAAAGGCCAGGAGATTCTGTTTTGTTCTATTTTCTTATTTAATGACGTAAAAAAAAGTGAGGGAATATAACCCCGTCAAAATGAAAATATTATAACAGCGGATAAAGCATCAGCTCCTTTGCTTAGATACTATATTTACTGCATCAATCTAAGTTAAATTTCCATTACCAGGGTAGCTGGTTGTCTGTCTGACCAAGCACATCATCATCACATAGGTAATAAATTATGCAGAAGCAGAGATAGTTTTTTTTTCTTCTTCCAGACTTGGAGACTGCTACAGAACTCTAAGTGCTGCCTCTCTTTTAAAAGAACATTAGCTGGTTCTCATAAGCTTGAGCTTCCAAGGAGTCTGACAACTTCCTGCTTCTTTTCCCCTCACCAGTTTCTCCTCTGCTCCTCCTGTGCCAACAGATGCTATTTGTAGATTGTAGTTGTCAATTCACTGGCAGGTAAATTGCACTGAAAATATATTCAAAGGCCAAAAATTCAGGAATCAACAGAATGAAGAAAAAAAGCATAAGAGCAGTCAGCATGCCAACACCACCTAGTAAAGAACAGAAGGGGTATAAATAGAAAAAGTTCCTCAGGCACTATTAGCATTTAGTTTAATGAATCAGAAACAAAATATCACAAAAGTCACGAAAGGAAATCTTTCTAAGTGTATTTTCCTCACTGAACAGAAATATGCATACATATGCCTCACAAATTCAAGTTTGTCTGTTTCCTACCTAACCCTTTCTAAAACATGTGCTTTTCAAATGAGATCAGATCCTAAATAAATAAAGTAATAATGGTTTTGACTTTCAATAATTACGTCTGCTTTAGTTAAAATAAATGATCAGTTATCAAACTTATGAAATTATAATTGACTATAAGCTTTTTTTTTTTCCTGCTGCTGATGTCCGCCACTTTTTTTCCTGATCCCCTTGCCTCCTCCAACTCTTGGAAGTTATGTCCAAATTCGAGTGTGGTCCCAGTCATGTTTAATGGTGTCTGACATTTACAGCCAAAGACAACTAAAACTAAGATAACTATCCCTATCTTACTGTGGTAATATTCTGCCCCCTACCTTCAAATACGTGACATTTTAGATGTCCATCTAGAAGTCTAGTGTCAGTTTAGTACACTGACATGGCATCTGAAGCACACTGCTAGGTGAAGTAAGGACAACGGACCACTGAGACTGCTGCATCAGCTTGTGTTTGCAGATTAATGCATGCTCATCTGTATAACGTAAGTGTAGGAGGCCGTCACAAATTAACCTACAGAAGCTGAAACTGCTTCTGCAAAGTGATGCGGCGTTTAATTCACACATAACTACACCCAAACAGCAAGGGATCTGTTGGTTTGACCCATGTCACTGCCCCCTACTTAAGTGAATAAGCCTGTCAAGACGAGACAGAATTCAATTTAATCATACACTGTGAAAAACGATGTCAATATATTTGACACTCCAAATGAGGAGCACGTCAAGGTGTAGAATTTATTTCATCTCCTGGGAATATGATGAGGAAAAACAGCCACAGCCGGTGAGATTGCAGCCACTTCTAAACAACACAAATTAAGTGATGAATCTCATGATCTGGTTTCTTTGCATTCCTTTGCATTCCTGCTCTGATTTCAGCTTCACATATTTGTTTTCAGAGATATAGATACGGAGATATATCTCAATTAGTGAGTTTTAGAGGTGCTTATAGAGTTTGTACCGATTGACAGAGCCAAGCTAGCAGTTGCCCTCTCTTCCCTCTCCTAATGCTGAACGAGGATATATGTATTCTGGGTGTGGTTTAATAACAGAAAACAGATAGAAGACTGACAGCAACATTCTCAGCAAAAGTGTGGATGCAGGTTTTTCTAAATGAAACCTAATCGTATTGATATTTGAATCATTCAAACAAAAACCCTGTCCCCTGTTTGTTTCAGTTTACATAATTATTTGACATGACTTTCCAGATTTCACTATTCACAGCCAAAAACGTTTAAAAAAAAAAAACAGCTTCAGGCTACTTTGTAAGATGTGAATATGATACATGGGTTTGAAAGAATCGATAACATTTCAAAAACCTGAGGTACACTTGACTGAATTGCACTGTGGCTCTAATGATTGAATGTCTTAAAAACACAACTTCTCCTTTTGTCCTGAGAAAATGCACAAAGTATTTTTCCCCCTGAGGAGAAGCAGCACTCCATTTAGCGAGCAATCAAGTAATCTGATGAAGTGAAATGAACAGGAGTGGGGTGGAATGGTTAATCGCCTGTGGAAGCATTTTATCTCGTAGGAACACATTAAAGAGGTATTCTGTCAATGTAGGCTATGTTGGGGGAGGCTGTGAAAAATCACAGTCTGGCAGTCTGAATCAATGTGACTCTTGTGTTCTCTTTGGCAAAGTACATCACTTCTGCCAAATATGACAAGCTCTTAGGTTTCAACATCGCATCTGGCCTACAAAAAACTAAAGCATGGAGGATTTTGTTGCTACCAGGACCATCAGAATCTGAAAAGAATACCATTGACGTGTATATAAATGTGCACAAAATCAGAAGGTACGGGGTGTTATCTCAATTTCTAATTTTATTTCGATTCATGACACATGCACTTATTTCCAGGTTCAGTCATTTCCTATATCAGTGGGGGATGAAAGAGCGACAGACTCCGGGTTTTAAAGGAAAAGTGTGAAGAGTACACCAACTGCATGCTTCTCATTACCGAACACGTCAGCGACACGTGGATGGAAGTAGAGCTAAAGACAAAGCTGGGGCTGACATATCTGGTTATGAAGGTATGTGAAGATGCCAACGGGTAAGTAGAATCGCCGAACTGAGGATGTATTTTGATCACGTTAGAGAAGATTGTGCAAAAAGCTTTTTTTATTTTTGTATAATTTGTGAATAAAGTTAAAAAGAGTTTAATAACAATTTGAAAAAGAAATTACATTTTAAGTAGGAGACAAAAATTTGAATTCAGAAGGTATACAATTTTGTTTTTTATATTTTATAAAGAAAAGCAGGTGCAAAAATATTGGTTTGTATTTTAATATTTGTGAGTTTGTTGTTTTGACTTATTCGACCACAAGCTAAACTTGTATACTACAAACTATGAAAGGAGATCAGACTACCCCTAGTGGAACAAAGTGGTATTACAAGATAGTGCAAACCAATGCTAGCTGGTCAGCATGCTAGAAACTGGACTGACACTTCTGGTTGTCAGTAACTGTTGCTTCTTGAAAAAAAACAGAACCCTTTAACAATGAAGAAGTCTACAAAATATTTATGACACATCTGATCCAATAAATGTGAAAACAAAATTGCGATACTAGAATAGCTGGTTATACTTTCTTGTATATGATTTACACAACAGATGCCAGGCAGTGGCAGTGCAGGCTGAACGCAATGCTATCTCTGTATCTAGGCCTCACATGTTTACTGAACCATCTGAAGTCCCTCCTGAAAGTGAAAGTGTGTCATCTAATGTATGCAGCCAACAGCCACTGCTCCTGAGCTTCAATGGGTATTGGGGATTACATAAACGAAACAGACACAGTGTGGAAACGGTATCCTGTCTACGTGTGTGTGTATGTGTAGTTTTTGTGCGTTGCTCCTGCTTTGGTTCCTCTCGCTCCCTGACAACTGAAGCCTGAGAATCTCCAAAGACTTGCACCATGGGGAACCTTGTTTTGCATTATCATTAAAGACACATATGGGGTGTGGGAAACTGTCGTCCTGCATGTGTTCCACCTCGGATCAAAAGCCTCGTCTACGCTGTGTGCAGAGATTGCAGCAACCTACAGCTGTTCTGTGCATGCATTTGCTGAATTTCAAGGCATTTTGAAGCTTTTTTTTTTTTTTTTTTAACTCTGTATCTCACATGGAAGCATCCACAAAATTAAGAGGAGAGAGAGAGAGCAGCAGCATCACAGCTTTCTACAAGCACTTCTCATTTTCCCCAAGAAGCAAACAAGTCTTCTCCAGGCAGTATTTGTCAGAATGGGATAATTTTCTAGCACGTTTTGCATTAAAGCATGTCATTCTGTGTGAAACCACAGGAACCAGTTTGTCTCATGCGGAGTACAATTGATCCATGCTATCATTTTCAGCAGCATCAGGCAGTTTAACAGCTGGACTTAAAAAGATGGATAAGAATTTTATACTTTCCAATGCAAAACTAAGGCATTTTTACTGCTTATTATAATAAATAATGGGTTTTTTCTTTTAATCTACAATGCTGTCACAAAGATTTTGCCCACGCACACTCAGGATCCCATGAAATAAATAACAGAGGATGCTAAATGCATAATTGAGAGACTACAGGCCAGAACATCGACGCCAGGGGGAACAGGGTGACTTGACACGGGCGAAACGTTTAACCATCTCGCTTACGCCAGTGATCAAACCAATTAGATATGGTTGAAAAACCCACTCCCCCTCCTATCAGTTTCTCATTTTCCTTCTCCTCCATACCCCCGAGCATCTTGATTCACGTCTCCATCACGGTTAAACGTCGGTGATAGCCTTTTTTTTTCCCCCCCCCATCTTGAATGACGATGAGTCAAGGTTTACTGGCTCCACAGTGGTGTAGAGAGAGAAAAACAGGTTATTTTTTTAAATTGATGTACATTCTAAAGACATAAACTCAAGCTTGAAAATAAAAGATGCAAGAAAACGAGGGCAAAAACAAAACACCAGCATTATGTTCGTGTTTACTTTGATTTTCAAATGACAGTTACATTGAGATCAGATTTGGTCCATTTATTAGATCTAACCCATACAAAAACATTATAAATCACATTCTTTACATTCCTAACAACATTATAAGGTCACTGGTGTCACTGGCAGCATAAATAAAGCACACACAGCGTTATCATTCTGCGCCTGCTAACCACTTAATCTAAAATGTCTCAGGACGGAATTGTTTACCGTGCCAAACAGGAGATGTTGGGAGGCTACTGTGTGACCCATAAGGACCGGTTTAGGAGTACAATCAGACACCTCACAGGTTTGAGTGCTCCGACAGATCCTTGGAATATCACTATTGTTTATGACATAGATAAAGTTCTTCATGACCTCCCAGAGAAACATCCTCCATGACCGGTGGATATGAGTTTTATTGAAGCTGCCTCTGCCCCCATTAGAATGCAACGCAAGCGGCATTAAAAAGGGTTTTACAAGCTGGGATAGGTCATGAAAAACAGTCGGCCGACGGCGCCAATAAATAACGCCTTTTAATGGCGTGTAGCATATATGCTACACTCACCAGATGAAGACACAGATGGATGGAATTGGAAAAGCTTCCACGTATAAAGCACGAGCGCCGCATAAAAAGGGCAGTTTCACCTAGAAAATCTGACATCTCGTGGATGACAGCCATTGAAGAGGATATTTGGTCTTAAATCAGACAAAGGAATCTCTTTACAGGCACCTAAAAGTTAAAATTTAAGCATATGGGATTCTATTCACTGTACACCTGGACTATGTTGCAAAACAATAAAAAATAAAAGATTAACACATTCCAGGAATAGCTGCCTCTCATCCATAAAAACTGATTATCTGGACCATTTTATCAATTATCAGTGGGAACTTCATTCTTATTTTGCAATAACATGCTTTTTTAAATGCGAGTGTAACGTAAAACACATCTACCATGTTCCCATGTTGCTCTAATATCACCTCACATTCTACCTGAAATTACATCTGGCAAACGAAGGAGCTGCGATTCTACCCTTGTATGACGCAAATAGATTTATTTAACTCCTATTTATTTTATTGTGAGTAAACCAAATGAATCAAAGCAAGAAATCTTGATTGACTCTCCTCTGCTGTCACAACCTGCTCAGGATGTCTTCCTTTAGTAAATCAAACCTCGACCACTTGAGTAACAGGTGTTAATCCGAGGAGGGGGGGGGACAACAACAAAGGATAAATGTTCTGACGTCGTGATGGAGAGGATAAAGACTCAGGAGAGGACCATAAAAAAAAAGAGCCATCTGGCATCTCAGCAACCTGGAGATGCCGACAACTGTCTACCCCTCAGATGCATTTCACCCCCCCAAGTCCCACCCCACCCACCCCCTTCACCGCCTGAGGAACAGCCACGGAAGTGACCACAGCTCCAAGCAGAGTTGCTGATGGATGGAAACAGAGGCAGTGTGCACCAATCAGTACAGGCCACCAGAGTGAAGCATGTACACTCAGGGGAATTCCCTCCTGTCTACGCTCCGTATTCACAGAAGGGGAACGTACATCCTGTCAGCCTGCAGACAAAATACACATTCAATGGAAGAGCATCTTCCATTAGAATCTCTTATTTTACTTCTTTTTTTAAAAAAATCAGGCACGTTTTACAAGCTCCATGTGGAGCCGCAGGATCGACATTTTGTTATGTATGTTCTTATTTATGACTTCAGGTGAGATGCTCATGCGGTGAGGTTATGAATAACAACATATTTTCTGTATCTTCTTTAAAGATACATTATGTAAAATGAACCTAACTGACTTCACATGATGCATTTCCACCAAACGTGACACAATTTTAGGGTTCAGACGTATTCACTACAGCAGAGGCACGTGCACTTCTCGGAAAAACAAGTGTTAAAAAAGAGATTCCAGCAAAAGAAGTGTTTTTTTGTTGTTGTTTTTTTTTTGCCTCGGTAAAATTTGCATTGCAAAAAAGGAGAGCGGGTAAAAAAAAAAAAAAAAAAAAAAAAAAGAGTTCCTCCTGTTATCAGTAGTTAGGTGATTAAGCTCAAGAGGTACTAGGCACTCGCATAATGCCTGTGATCCAAGGCTTTTTCTAAGCTGCTGGTATGTAAGAGTAGCGAGCATTCAAAATGTCCTGAAAGGGTTCTTAGCAAAATAATATTAAAAGACTTGTCCCACTTTCACTTCACAAATAGAGAGCAGGGGAAAAGAAATGAAGCTGCATTAGTGCACATTAGCGCCCTCTATAGGTGAAAATGAAAAAACCCCAAACATTTGCAGTATAATCCCCTCTGTGATTCACCATGATGTCTGCCACTGGTTAAGTGTGACCAGTTGCTTTCATTCAGAATGGTTTGTGTTGCAGTGCTTTTCCATCTCTGGATTAATAAAGTTAGCCAAACTGATCTCATCTTAAAGAGTTGGTGTTTGGTAAACAAGTGTAATGTTAGCATTATCAAGCATCTCCACAGTTAGAAAATTATAGATATTCTAGTCAGCTTCCTGCATGAGGAGGATTTACTGTGTATTAATAACAGTACTTCATCAGTATAATAATCAGCACAACTTCCTGGTCCCATAAATCCAGCTGGCACAAAGAAAAGTGCAAATATAGAAGTTTGGAAGGAGCTTGCTCCTTTGGACTTCCCGTAGGGCGAGGCAAACATATCAAAAACATTTTCCAAATCAAACACAGCCGCATACATCCTTGGAATATTAGTTATTAAAAGTGTATTTTGGTTGAAACGATTACAATCTCTCCTCAAAGAACCACTTTTGATGGAGGCTGTCGGAGCAGGGCCGGAGCGAGGGGGCCGGCGTCCCGTTGTCTGTCTTGTCCACTGCCTCAACACACATCTGACTCATCACGTGGTACAAAGACCCGTCCTAAAACACAACAAATGCAAACTGGTTAATCAATCAAACGGTGAGGAAGTCGTTTCTGCTTTCTCTCTAGACTGAACCACACTCATCAAACCGGAGCCTCTACATTTAAATCCGGATTTGGCAGACAGACACATCAAAAAAGGAAATCGTATACGCGCTCTACCTCTCTGAAGACAAATCTCTGGTCTTCGGGTACAGGTTGCCCTCGTTTCCTACACAGGTGGACGGTCAGGTAGGTGCTGATGTTGTCGCCCGCGATGCATCCCGAGGGGTCCCTGGTGTTATAGCTAATCTCGCCAGCCATGGTGTATTCAAAGAACTGCAGGGGAGAAAACAAGCCGGGCTGTAGATGTAAAGCCTCTCGTGAAACTAAACTCAATGCTAATGTGTCCAATACCAACAGAGGGATGAATACGCACATGCATATTCATGTGTGAAAAAAATGTTATGCGGCAAGAATGCATATTATCGCAGCATGGGGAATAATTCGCATGTGTGCGTTTGCATAAATACACACACATGTAAAGCTGGAGTGTGTGAAGACTATGAATGAAACTGTAGACAATGGATATGATTCCAGTAGCTCAGCCAGTTCAAGACCAGAGTGGATCTAAAAGTATGGAGTGTGAACTGGTAGTTGGAGAGGTGACAGTTCAACTCACAAGGACTGCCGAGGTGGCCTTGAGCAAGGCACCGACCCCCACAAATTGGGCTCATTGGGCTGCCTGCTGCTCCACCATCTTTCTATTTCAATTTGCATGCTTAAAGCGTGTGTGTGTGTGTGTGTGTGTGTGTGTGTGTGTGTGTGTGTGTGTGTGTATGTGTGTGTGTGTGTGTGCTTGTATATGTGTGTGGAGGATATATATGTGAGTGGAAAAATATTTTTTCCCAATTATAGTATGAAATATGCATACATACATATACATACATTATACACACACATTATACTATATACACACACACACTGCATTTTCTGTTCACATGTGTTGTCTTTGACTAATATTTAATGATCTGAAACATTTAAGTGTGACAAATATTCAAAACAATAAGAACTCAGGAAAGGGGCAGTTTTTCCACACCCATGTATATAGTATATTATATACAGCATGTGAGGCTGGAACCGGTCACCTGATTCTGCCCCATGCCGTGACACTGGTAGAGGATGACCCTTTGTCCAACCACAACAGCATCGTCTCCGGGGTTGTAGTCAAAGCAGTAGTTGGTCTTTCCCCGATTCTTCAGCTGTAAATAAAAAAAGTTATGGTTAATATCACACTTTGGATGGGTCTCTCAACGGCACTGATTCGTTTCACACGCTCAGATGTGTTCTCACCATTCCAAAACGGCCCGGTTTATCCTCTGGGATGTGGATTTCCGGGTAGATGTTATCCAGGTACCACCTGAAGTTCTTACAGCCCAGCTTTTCTTTAAGCTTCTTCCGTTCCGTCACGTCTCCATATGCTTCCTAGGAAGAGGAAATAGATCCACAGCGTTACTTCAGGCTTGTTTCTACTCTGATAGCTGAAGTCAAAGCAATCATTTCGTGGGAGGGGAGGGGGGGCATAGTTGCTTTATTCTTAATTTCACCTGATGTGTGTATCAGTTAATGGCATCTTGCATTTCTGCCATCAGATCAGTAGCGTATCCCTGCAGCGCTGCGCCGTTTAAACAGTAGACAACAGCACCATCTATAGCTATTCTGCAACTACACAATGACATCCCTCTATATAACGCTGCTTCCAGGAGGGAAAGACATAGTGTGTGTGTGTGTGTGTGTGTGTGTGTGTGTGTGTGTGTGTGTGTGTGTGTGTGTGTGTGTGTGTGTGTGTGTGTGTGTGTGGAGGAGTACATGATTACAACTGTTGTGTTTTTGTCTTATATGAAACGGCACAAAAAAAAAGGTCATTCATTAACAGCTTAAATGCTGACATGCAAATCGTGTGTATGGGTGAACACCTTTAATTTTTTAAATTTTTTTAATTTAAATCTGGATTACTACACACACACACACTGTGACATCACTACTTTTTGTAATGAAGTCACAATATGAGACCGTGCTGACGTCGTGTGTGTGTATGTGTGTGTGTGTGTGTGTGTGTATCTCTTCGAGGCAGCCGGGTGTCTCCAGAGGCTTTGGTGTATTGGGTGTGTCGTGCCAAGCGGCCATTGGCATGGCGACCTCGTCCTGTGAGCACTACCTGATCTGTGTTTACAGGGCTGTCGCTCCTAGCTGCACCATCTCACACGCGCACACGCACGCACGCACACACACATACACACACACACACACACACACACACACACACACACACACCAGGATGGACACGCATGGAGGCGGAGTGGCTCCACAGATGGGCGACGCCCACTGGCACCGAATGACACGGAAAGTTGGTAATCACACACCGGAGCGCCGTGACACCTAGAGCATCACCTGGGGTGTGTGTGCGGCTCATGTATCCCAAGTGTTACTTATCAGGGGTACTCCTACGCCACATCAGGTGAAGAGTGTGTGTTCTGTGATACCATTAGGACACACACACACACACATACACAACTCACCAGTCGTGCGTGAGGATTCCGATGGTAGTACTTGTCTTTGAATTCGTCCAACCAGACCTCAGCTGTTCTCACACAGTTTGCCAGGGCTTTGCTCCGTGAATACGGGGCCTTTTTGGGGAACACGTGACCCACGTGGGAACAGGGGTGAACCTCCAGGGTGCCCCCACACTGCCAAATCTAGGAGGATTGCAAGTGTTTAATTAGCTTCTCAGTGGTGACTGAATCAGGCGACACACAGCACGCCACAGCCTCTTGAAGAGAAATATGTTTGCTTCCTTCCCCCCCGATTATCGGAGAGAAGGAATGTTCAAATTCTATTAGGATAGTTTGTCTGGGAATTAGGAGTGATCACATGATGCTGTGGGTAAATAAAAAGCCCCATCTGGCCCATCTTTACTCTGCTATGAGTCACGGCACCTGATGCTTTATATTTTTGTGACAATATATGACCAACAAATGCAGTTAGGTATTAAAATTGTGGAATACATTCCCCGACTAATATTCCTTACCCTGAAGGAGAACTCCAGGTTCTCTCCGCCCCACACCTCCATCCCCGTGTCGTACGTTCCCAGGTAGTGGAAGTACTTCTTGTTCACAGCAAACAGACCACCCGCCATGGTAGGAGACCTGCGGAGAATAAATAAGTCATAAATAAGTTCTGAGGTTGTGACGAGCGATGCATCGTGGGTGCGTAGGAGTAGAGACTCACCTGATGACATCAACGGGCGAGCGACGTCGTTTCTGCTCGTGCTCTGGGACGGTGTGCCAGGTAAACGCCAAACGCCAGTCAAAACCCCCGATCTGAGGTTCTCCAGAGTTCCCCAAATACTCAAAGGTGTTCCAGTCGATCACGTCGATGACGGGACACACCACGGCCGACGGCTGCTCTTTGATTCTGGAGGAGAGAGGAGAGAGACACAGCGCCGCGAGGCGAGAAAATCACTCGCTGACATCTTGTGCTTCCACTAAAGCGAGCAGAGATACTGAAAGTACCGAGTAGTGGCTTCGGGGGGGGGGGGCAACGGCATGAAAACTAAAAATCTCAATCTCAGCTCTTTGTTCGTGTCAGCGTGCCTGACATTTGAATGTTGGTTCTGACCTGTGGAGCAGCGGCTCTAACCAGCCCTCGTGACACTCGCAGTGACAGTCCAAAAAGGTCAGCACTTCCCCAGTGGTGACGGTGGCCCCCAGCAGACGGGCACGCACCAGACCCTCCCTCTTGGTGGCCCGGATGAGACGTACCTTGGGCAAACCGGCCAAGTGTTTCTCCAGCGGCTCCTTCAGGTGTTCTACGGGAAATAAAACAACAATAAGCTCATTAAATTCAGGAGTTAATTCAGGAAACTTCTTATTTTTCCTTTCCTCTGAAATCATTAAGCGATAAGCGACGTGGAACGGGCACATTTCTGTTTGGTGTATTTGTTCACCGCACTGATGCAATTGATGTTGGCTTAAAGGGAGTGACGGTTGTGTAACTGATTCATCATAGAGCAAAAGGGTTTAAGAGACACTCCCTTTGTCTGCGTCAGAAACCAAACCACAACTCAATCATTGTCTTAAAAAGATGAATCCCTCTTTAGATAATTTAGTCACACCTGATGTCTGACTGCGTATTACAAAAATGTTCATCCATCCACCTCGGTTATCATCCATCAAACCATCGACTGTCACCTAAGACGATACTTTCTGACAGCCTATCTCACCATCGCGCGGTTCCTGCGCCCGTACCTCTGTCGCTGTAGTCGTCCACCAGCACCACCTCCTTCAGCAGGACATCGGGGGACGTCTCCAGGACGCTGTGGACCGTCCTCAGCAGGGTGGACCAGGCCTCGTTGTAGAAGGCGATGACCACAGAGGTGGTGGGCAGGGACAGGTAGTCGAATTTCTGCGTTCTGCAGCTGCAACAGAAAGGAAAGGGTTTCACCTGTCACCTGGAAGATCAATATGACTCATCGAATTGTGTTCTATTTGTTCATTGACATCCTGGAATGGTAGTTAAGAGTTCCTTGAAGTGGATGAATACAATAGCAAAAGATTAGATAAGGGCTGAAGCTGTAATTTATGCAGTTTGGAACAAAGGTTTTCAAAAAAAATCTAATAGAGCTGTTTTATTTTCAGATTAAATTATTATTATTATTCATCAGATGTGACTAATAGGCTAAAAAAAAAAAAAAAAAAAAGGAAATATATATCTCCATAAGTCAATGAGGAGAAATAAATCTTTAATAATCACTGAAGATCTTACGTGGGAGTTCATGAAATATTTTACCATTGTGTTGAAATTTTCTTTCGGACTAAATAATATAATAATAAATAATATTTGTAATAATCGTGACTCACAGCGGGTTCCACCTCTCCGGCAGCCGGCGATGCAACGAGATTTTATCGCTGACATAAGTGTTAATCTGGTGTTTCTGGATGCTTTCCTCCTCCCTTCTCTTCTCCTCTCCCTCCAGATTAAGTTTGACGGCTCTCCCCATTTCACCCGGGGCATTTAAATCCAGGGGGGGTTTCTCGCACACGGATCTCTTCAGGAGTTCGTAATCCAGCTCTTGCCTCCGGAGAGCCTCTCTCCGATCTGTCGGGCCGTCGTCCCCCGGAACGTGTCTGAAAAAGATCACGTACCCCAATAAGGTGACCCCGATCAGGCAGCAGAGCGCCCGGGGTCTATTCCGCCTTCCGCAAACTGCCATCGTGTCGCTTCCTCGGTGCAAGTCAAGGTTTCATGGCCCCGAAAAATGAGCACCGATTTACCGCTTCAATAACCGACCCGACCAGTTTGACCAACCTCGGAGCGGTTCATCGGAAATCGGTTAATCTTAATCCGCATAACTCCAGGAGAATGTAGTCGTTCTTCCAATTTCACATAAAGGTTGTCAGACTTGTGATGTTTTTGTTCGAGGCTACTTGTTGAGCGGAATCTTTATGTCGGAGCGCGTCGCTTCCTCCGCCTCGACTCCCGAACGGAAAGGTACGCGTGAAAGGATTAGCATACTCGGATTACCGTGGATGAGTTATGTTTTTAGATTAGCTGACTAAAACTACTTAATCTGCAGGATTTCACTGTAAAACGAAACAAAACTCAAGTCAAACTCGACTTCCGCTGTTTTGATTAAGTTGTCATGGAGAATCGGAGGAACTTTAAAGCGCGTCCAACAATGACCGGGACAAACAGTTCTGGCGTCACGCTTCCTGAAACTGTCCTAAACTTTGCTTCTGTGGATCTGGGATTTTATGTACAAATTTGAAGAATCGAGTTAGCAGAGAAAACAATGTGGCTTCCGGTTAAGGGATTTCAAAGTAAAATGCATCCGGCCGTCGCAAATTCAATCATAGTTGAGACAAGCATTTCTCACTAAATACGATACGAGTTTTCTAAAAGTGTTTATACCAATTTAATTAATGCAGTTTTTTCCCACCATTTTTTTGGCGGTTGCCGCTAAATAAAATTAGGTTGTACCCACAGAGTGTGGAAGAGTGTGTCAATTAGTAGTTTACTATAAAAAGATACGGGTACGGTTACGTAGAATGTTAGGGCGACAATCTTTGTGCTTGTATTTTGAAGGAACATAATTGAACCGGATGTTAGAGGTATAATCTGTTATAACTTGACCTTCAGGTTCAGTATATCGGTAGTTGAACCTGCAAGAAGCCGATATTTTATACAACATTAATCCAGAAGGGTTTATTAGTTGTACATTTAAAGTTTAATCACAACTTCTGACTTTTAATTAGTGTTCTTTTGAATCTCAGGTAAAGTTAATCTGTACTTTTTTATATACAAATTTAATATTTTTTTCCAAAAAAGACGTTGAGGAACCTTGGAGGAACCATGATTAGAAATTGTTTATCTCAGTGTCTTGTTTTGTGTTCATCCAGTGTCACTCACATGAAAGGGATGCTCTTGACACCAAGGATGAAATCTGACACAAAACTAATGTTTGAGCAAATTAAAATGCTAAATAATTAAAGAGATCATTATAAGTCCGGAGGGTAATTTGAGTGGCACAGTGATTGATGAGTACCCTTATTGTGAGATGCAACAAGTATTATAGGCCCTGTCATGGTGGACGAGGCTCATCTTGTCTATCTGTCAATGAATCAAGATTAATGTTGACACATGAGTGCATTTTTAGTGATGGATTTTTTTTTTGTTGTTGCTGCAAATGTATGGTCCAGAATATTAATGAGAAAAATCAAAAGTACAAAATTGTTCTGGATATGGACCTTTAGTCTAAATTTGTGTACTATAATTCCACAAAGCTAGACAGATTCAGTAAATACCTCCATCACGGCCCAGCAATCTGGTTTGAAGATTCTCACTTTTTCATTTTCAAATGCTGAAAAAAGCCCTACAGGAATTTTGAAAAGTCGTTTTTAAGTCTCTTTATCCTTCTCCACTCAGAAAATTTTGTGGAGTGTTGTTATCATTTGCATAAACATTCCTGAGTTATGCTTGAGTGTGTTTTTTTGAGGTTATAGTGACCTTCACTTTGAGTGCCAAATTCCAATCAGGTCATTCTAATCCAAAGTATTTTTGAGGTTTTATATAATTATAGCCATCACCGGCATGCTGACAGAAACTGGCATTGGTCTTTCATCCTATCAGGAACAAAACATTTTTTTCTAATTCAAAATATTTTTTTCCTAACATAAATAACATAACTTTTTAAGATAAAAAATGAATTCATTATAATCAATAAAAAGACCTTTGTAAAATCATTACAACATGGGCAGTAAAGGAAAAATTGGACAAGAACTATTTGCTTTAAGTGAACCAAGTCATTCATAAGCGTTTATCTGTCACAGAAGGAAGTGGTTGACTCTGCTTTTCAGGCCTCATGTCAGATTATGTGACTTGGTTGATGACTCTGCTTGACTGTGTGCTTCCTTTAGAAAGGGAAATAACGGTTTTCTGCCAAAAGAATGTCACAGGCATGTTGGGGGGAAAAAAATGGAGCAACGTATTAAAAAATGAACACATCATTCAAACTAGATTGAAGCCTCCATATCCCCAAACTGTCTTTAAGACGCCATGTAGATAAATTAACCAACCATATAAGAGGTTTTGTTTTTATATCTGTAAACTGTATTGTAACTAATTCTAACCAGGGTGATGGTTTTCCTGGCAAGGAGGATAAGGTCGGTTGGACTTACTAAAAAGTCTTGTGGCAGGCTTTCACTGATAAGGTGATCCTGTTATGAGGGTCATCATGGAACTATTGTGTTCGAGCGCATTGTTAAAATAGGGAAACTGGACTGCATGGCCAGCTTTGTAGTCTAGTGTTTAGTTCTGTTTCTACCTTATTTGTCAAGCCTCACCAATTTCAATTCTTGTTTTTCTCCATCTTTCTTTTCACAACACTGCTATTAAACTCATCTCAATGGAAACAGGTTCTTGCCTGTGTAGCCAGAAGCCTCTGTAGGAAATTAAATGTTAAGTAAAACAATCTGTTACCTTGTGTTATCACTTATTTGCATACGTGTCCTCTCAACCTTGTGCCAGTTTTTGGAGTTGTCCCTTATGAGTTGTCAGTGTTGTTCGCTTTCTTAGCAGTAGGTGGCGCCAAAAGTCAAATTATTCTGTAATCCCCACTGAGGGGAACGGGTGGGATTTCGAAGCAGCTGGTCAGTAAATAACAGTCTCATTCTTTTTTTTGTTGTTGTTGTTGCACGCACACTCACCCAATAACAAGTCAGACTTATGAACCTACAACGACTTTTACTGTGTGGGAGTGCTTATGTTAGGAATAATCAGAGAAGAATGCTGCTGCTCCATTCCAGTTTATTTAACAAACATCATTCCTGTGCAGATCTGAGAGAGACAGAGAGAGAGAGAGAATGACAATGCACTTCTCCAAATAGATTTTTATTCTTCAGATCATCAAAGCAACTTTAATCAACCTTGAGTCACTCATTTCTGTCCCACTCCTTCATATCAAGTCACCATAAAATAATCTAATTTGCATTATCAGTAGTCTTAGAGGTACTTTGCAATACCGCCGTCCCACTCTGGTCCCTCAAACCAAATATTATTTTCATAGACACAAAACAAAACAGTCCTCTTTAATTCCCACTGTCTCCACTTTACTCGTCTGAATATCTCATATTCATGAAGTCAACGGACAACAGATGCCAGACATTGCTTAGTGATAAGCAAACAGACACACACACAGAGAGACACACACACTCGCAAATGCAGCTGCTGTTCAATAAACATTTCGACAATAATACTCTCTGTCCCTTGGTCCTTGAATCCAAGAAGAAACACAAACAGAGTGTGCAGGAGAAGAAAAAAAAAAAAACAAGGATGCTTTCTATGACATTTCAAGTACAGTTTACACAGAAGTCTTAACAAAACACTCTGGCACAGCCAAGTTGAAGGATAAAACTAAACAAGTGCTTGAAGGCATTTCGTGTCTAGATAAAATCCATGTGCATCGAGACAGTGCTGCTTTACATTTTAGCGTTCTAAGTGTTGTGAATATTTTGCATTCACTGGCACGTTTCATTTTGGCACAAACGTGTTCCTTATTTCCAAGGCAAAGGCACAGCGTGATAGAAATTATTTCTAACGTCACACACAGGGAAAATAAATGACATCATTCCTGTCGATTTTGTTAAGCCATCTGGGACAAATCGCACTTAGTGCAAATGTTTAATGACTGCTTCAAGTCTTAATCAGGCGGCGTTCCACCGTGAAGCTGGTTCCACAGAGATAGACACGGATCGAACTGCGAAGCGGTCTAGTATGACGGCAGCTTTCCTGTCACACAATGGGACCACAAAAAAAAACCTGCTGACCCGGGGCAGCCCATTTTTAAATTGGTTTTTTTTGACAAGCATAAGGATTTAACAAGAATAAATTGCACAACAAGGTAGTCTTTTTTTATAGTGCAGCGTGTTTTTCTTACTAATTCTTCTTCTCCGATCTCATTCTGTGTGCTGGACAAACCGGTTTTTGCTATTTTCAAGTTGTTGTTTTTTTTTGCATAGGCTGAAAAGCACACATGACAATAGGAACTCTTTAGATGTGCGCATGACTCAGTGTTTTGCTTGCAAAGGCACTTGGATGAAAGCGGCGCAAGAGTGAAAATTTGAAATTCTTATTTACCCTGTTGCAATCAGCACTTATTCAGTCATTCACGTGGATATAAAAGCGCTGCACCGTGTGAATCAAGGGCTTAAAACTCATTTTTTCCACCGTCTTTTTATTTGCTCTCCATTCCTATTCAAACGGTGTGTGTGTGTGTGTGTGTGGCCTTGGAGAGGGAGACGACTGGAGAGTAACTGCACCGTGGTGAAACAAAGTCACTTGAGGTTCCTCGCCACTTTCCTCCTCCTACCACTCAAATTTCCACTGCTGCGTTTTGTCTCCCGGGGTGCACCGCCTCATCTGGGCATCCGTGCGGCCCTCTGGTGTGCGATAGGCTGTCACGCACATGTCTGAGTGAGGGTGGTAGATGGTCCCGTCCTGAAACGATTTTAAGGGGGATACATTTAGATGGGGGAGGGGGTGCGATAAGGTGTGTGAAATCTCATCCCGTGGAGTCTCCCCCCCCGTACCTCTCTGAACTCCCAGATGATGCTGGGAGGTTTGGCCTTCCTGTCACCGGGGCAGTGTCTCATCCCGATGGAGGTCTGTCCTTCGGGAACTTCGGCACACAGCTCCGTCACCGAGTTGAAGCGGATCTCCTTCTGAGACGTGTACTCGAAGTACTGCAGGAGAAGAGAAACACGTGTCCTTCAATGTACGGAATAAAAAGTCAGCTTTACTGAAATGAAAAGAAACACAGCGAGGAACACAGTAGGTGATAGGATTACGACACCGCTCGGCCTCTATTCCAGTTGTTTTTCTCTTCCCGCTTCATTAAGACAGGCTTTTGCGCAACGGTTTTGGCTTACAGGAAGTTTTTTCCTCTTCCTCAGCGGCGGGATCGAATCCTGGCTGAGCTGCCGCCGCGTGACGCGTCGAGGGATCTCATCAGCAGGAGACTCGGCTCTCTCAATCACACTGACGTGAACACAAACCAAACTCTCCCCACTCCTCTGGTGTCAGTTCAGGCCCATTGGGACAGGAGGTGCAACACTACCTGGGCTACCTGCTTAATGGAGCATCGGGTAATCAATCTTCATACTTGCCCATCCTTCTCTTCACATCTCATACATCTTTCAGGCGTACGGGGCCCGTAATGATCGTCTCTAATAAGAGACTCACTCAGTGCCCCAGTGCTTGGCTTCAAACTTATTTAGCCGGGCAGTGCTATTCATCCTGCGAGACTCATGTATCTTTTAAATGGAACTTGAGGATTTTTTTTATTTGTGCCAGAAGAGGATGAAGGCATTAAAGAATCCTCAGGTTTTTTTTGTGTGTGTTTCAGCTGGGAAGTCATTAAAACGTTGATTTTCAGTCATATTCAGTGTTTTGGTTTTTTTTCAGTGTGACTGGGGACACCCGACGCGGCGGTTCAGAAGGGTAATCAGAGATATCAAGCTCTACCCATTCTCTGTCGGCGACATTAAATATACATCCTCACAGATAAATTATCTGCCGGTTGCTAGAGTACAAGAAGAGTTAAGTAACTGCACTATGTTTTCCAGCTGTATCTGAGCCCAGCGCCAAACCGTTCCGCCCCTGATGAGATCCGGCAGACAGAAATGTTCTCGTGTGAATCGACCCTGGCAGCTTGTTTCAGGGGTGAGCAGAGAGGTTTGACATTTCCAGATAGATCTCCCACCAGGAGGAAAGAGGTAGTGACAGGAGAGAGAGAGAGAGAGAGACGCCTTCAGTACCTGGTTGCCTCCCTGGCCGTGGCAGCCGAACAAGGAGAGGTGGGCGCCAGTGGGACTGTTCTCTGGTGCGTTGTAGTCCAGACACTCCGAGAGAATCCCGGAACTCCGCACCTGGTCGTAGAAGAACAATAAATAAAAAGAGAAATAGAAGTTGCGTGTTTTATTCATTCACGTGACGCAGGTCAAAAACAGAATCGCAGCCAGAGCTTCGGATTCACTCCCTTCCAAAAATATCATTTGTGAAACTTTATTTTCTGCACCGGCACACAGATGTAGAGCAATCGATATGAAGCACTTGAAGCAATTTGTCCTTTTTTTATGCTTTGACATCAAAATGCCAACATTTATACCTTTGGGAAATCACTACGTTTCAGGTTACTTCATGATTCTTACAGGATCTTTGAGTACAAGTACTAGCTACCATTTCAGATCTTTGCCCTCCTTTCATATAAAATCTGACTTCATGAAGCAAAAAAGGCACGATGGTGAATATTTGGATTTTTTCTTTCCCCTTCAGATGCGATGGTTGAAATTTACTGAGTAAACCCAGACTTCTTTGCTCCACTTCAGGGTTTCAAAGCCTTTGTTTGTCCAAGTCCAGCCTTCACCCCTTCCACAGAGTTTTCCTTGTATCGTGTCTTTCTATTTTTGAATTCAGTACCAAGGCTGGTGCACACAGAATATAAGTATAGACATAACACAGAGGCTGCACTTGTGACAGAATATATGATGGACATACAAATATGTGCTATAGATACTCACAGCCCCATGCCAGCCCTCCCTGTCCTCTGGCACGTGCAAGTCAGGGTAGATGTTCTTCAAATACCAGTCAAAACTGTTGCATTTCAGCTTTTCCCTCAGGAGCAGCCGCTGTGAGATATCTCCATATGTCTCCTGCAAAGTGAGAACACATTTAATTAGATGTCTTTCCAAATTTTGATGTGCTTCATCAGGCAGGAGAAGATGCTCAACACACACAAAAAGCCACACTGAAAAAGTAAAGAATAAAAACTTGTACATGGATCATGCACATATCACATTGTAGTTTGCACCTACGTAGATAACCGTGTTTGCTAAGCTCCACCTTAAGCAACTCAAAGATTAGATCATTTACAGACTTTCTGCAAAGGATGAAGTACAGATACATGTTAATGCATTAGTGCAAACTTTGATATTCAAGCAGATGTTACAAAATTGGAATGTACAAAAAATCCTACTGGGATAAACAAATGGGGGAGTGAAGTAATTCAAATATACAAAAAAAACAAAAAAAAAACAGTAAATTTGGATCCTTATGATCTTTAAAACAGTTAAACTGCTCGACATAAAACAAAGCATTCACTAGAAATAAATGCTTGGTGCTCTTGTGAGGAACAAGCAGGTGGGAGAACTGATTAACAATAAATCTGACACACAGTGAACGTCGTCGCTCGTGGGCCTGAACAATGAAAAAATATCAAATCAACACTTGTACTGATTTTAGCTACAAGACCAGCTAATAAATATCGTTTGATCAAAGTTCTATAACATTAATTATGCTTTTTTTTTTTCCACATCGGTGAAACTGAGACATCAATTTTTAATTATGCCCAATCCTCTGAACCACATAGGGCGGAATAGATTCCCTTCAGGTTCTCTGGGTTACCCCGACCTCCAAAAACACGCTCTTCAGCTGAATTTATTGCTCCAAATTGTTCGTGGGTGTGTGTGTGTGTGAGTGATTTTTTTTTGTCTTTTGTGCGGCTCCAGTAGATGAATATGAATGATGAATGAATGAACCACATAAGTGCACACTTGGGCATGTCATCTCCTGCACCCAGTGGTGTTTCTGTTCATGTTAACACAAAAACAGGTGATTCATCAAAGGCACTGAGCTGGCATGTCTGCAGCCTCATGCATTCCAGCATCTCAGTTCTGTACCTTCCTGGCTGGGGGGTTCCTGTTGTAGAAGTGTTGTTTGTAGGAGTCCATCCAAACTTCGGCAGCTCGCACAGTGTTCTGGAGAAAGTTGGGCCGCGCGTAGGGGGCCTTTTTTGGAAAGACGTGGCCCACATGGGAGCAGGGGTGGATCTCCAGACTGCCCCCACACTGCCATACCTGAGGGGATAATTATGCTCTACTATAAAGATGTTTTTAACTTCTGTTCACCTAATTATTCACTGTTGATAATAGAAACTTTATAACAGGCTCAAATTTGATCACATAATATAATTGTTACAGAATAATGACGCTCAAAGTCTCCCAGGAAAATGAAAATGACAAGAGTTGTACTTTGGACAATGAGTCAAACAATGCTGCTCACAGAACCCGGACGTGTTGAAGTGCCTTATTACACCTGGTGAACTTTGGCACATGTTTTACTCATTCAAATTTGAGCTGCCTGCCAATAAACGTGCAGGTAATGTAAAATACGATGGAACTCGACGACACGCAGTGACTGAAAAGTTAAAGGATTGTTTTTAAATTTCCTTTTTGTATTGTAGAAATTTGCATCGTCTAAAAGCTTCACAGAAAATTTGAACTCAAAAAAATAATGTAATTTTAGGCTGAAAGATTGTTAACTGGGTCTTTTTTGGCAGACATGGGCTGAGTGATGCTCCAGTCATAAAAGATGAAGTCATTATCATGTATCTATGGCCTAAGACAGTCAATAATGACAGTCCGTTCCATCTTAATACACCAGGAACGTCACCACACGCCTTCCGTCTTAGCGCTCCAAAAACAGTGTTGAAAACCAATTCACTAAACATAAATTATGTATGGTAGGGCGTACCGGCGGGAGATTTTTATTTCCACATGCATAACCCATCACTCTGGGGAACAGTCTATTCATCGTCGCACGTAAATCGTCGTGCGCTGCAGATCGTTTGCATCCAATATACCCTACCTACCCTTGAATTCACCAAAATCCACATAACCTAAAATATGTGCCAATTTGATTGATGCAGACAAAAATAAAGCGACACCAACATCACAGCAGGATGTTGAACAAACTCGGGGGTGCAGTTTCAGATGCCATGAATGACCCGAAATCTCTTTGGGTTCACTGAAAGAACTGAACTCACCCTGAAGGACAGCTCCAGGTTTTCTCCTCCCCACACCTCCATGCCCATGTCATACGTCCCCAGGTACTCAAAGTAGATCCTGCTCACTGCAAATAGTCCGCCCGCCATTGTTGGAGACCTAGCAGAGCCAGTGACAGTAAAAAAAGGGCTAATATATGTGTTTTCAAAGGAGTTAGGACTGGAGATGTGAATATTAATAAAATAATCCACATATAAGTGTAGCAATCCAACTGCCTGATTTAAAAAAAACATATAGAATAATGTTATGAAAACAGTCAGACTTTTAGTCCATTTTATTTCCATTGCAAGCTTTTCCAACACAAAATCATGTGTTACTGTCGAATGTGATCAGCAGGTCAACCGGCGAACGCAGCGCGAGCAGCAGCTTTGGCTGCAGGCAGCTGACTAGAAATTGCTGAAACAAAAGGTTACTGATGGTATTGACGTTTTTTGTAAATGTGTAGCGTCAATGCCGATGTGGATAAGAAAAAAAAAAATCAATAAGAAGGATTGTCTTTAAAAATACAGTCAAACTTTGTTAGGGTATAGCAGAATTGGAAATGCAGAAGGTAATGCAGTAATATAGTTCATGCATTAGCGTTGAGGACTACCTGATGGGCTCAATGCGAGACTTTCGCCTCTTGCGTTCCACTTCAGGGACTGAGTGCCATTGAAAGGTCAGTCTCCAGTCGAACCCTCCGATCATCGGCTCATCTGTTTGCATGTAAAATTCGAAGGTGTTCCAGTCAATGGTGTCGATGACAGGGCACACAATGGTGCTGGCGTTGCTACCAATCCTAAAGACAGCAAGGTCAGTGATGAGGAAACGAGACAGAAAGAGAGGAGGAAAAACCAGAACATAAACCGGTTCTAAAAACAGCTTTCATCAGGTTCAAGTGGGTTATTAGTCAATCTGGACAACCTACCTTTCAAGCAGAGGCTCGATCCAGCCTGGGACACACTCGCAGTGGCAATCCAGGAATGTCAGTACATCGCCCGTGGCATAGGTGGCGCCAATGAGGCGCGCTCGTACCAGACCCTCCCTTTTATTTGTGAGGATAAGCCTCACGCGGTCCAGTTTACTGATGTAGTCAGCGAGTTGGGACTTCAGGTAGCCTGTAATTTAAAACAAACACATGATCGGCATTTGAAGGATGAAAGTCTATCCTACTGGTGACATCAAAAAGTCACCATTAAACCTCAAGGCAGAAAAATGCCGAAGCAGCTTGAGAGATTTGCAACTATCGCCAAACCAGTTTCTTACCGGTTTTCGAAACTGAAAGCTGCGGAGCAACGTTAGCATTTCCTTATTTCTGACCACCAAAACGAATACAAGTCCAACAGTTCTGCTTCCTCTGTTGTGGCCAGATTTGTCCATAAAAGTTTCCAAGCCTTCCTGCGCCTGCCAGATGGCATTTGGCAGGGAGAGTACAGAGAGTCTGGCAGAAGAAAAAGGCTGCCAACCCCCAGACTGATGAGTGTGGCTCAGACTCAACCATAAAGGAAGACTGAGGCCTACGGAACCAAACAATTAGCTAAAAACTGGGGTCACGGGTTCTGGATTTGTATGATAATTCTGCAAACAACTTCTCAAATTGGAGACACAAGACAAAATCATTAGCCTCCAGTCTATCTGTTGGGGGGAGTGGCGCATCTAGCATTCCTTTTGGTCAGGGTGATCAGCGGAGAGGAAATTATGTCATGGAGGCTCAGTGCCGACTGAAGTAAGTATTATGGTGTAATGTCTCTCAGACACAGGCCAGACGAATTGCCACAGAAAACCGACTCCATTACTGCAAACATACATCAAGCTATTTGATTGTGCATCGCTGTAAACACACGTAGTGTTTGTCAGCAGTATGCAACAACCAAATCAGACAAGAACAGCTTAAATCCCTCAATACTGCTGACTGTGGATTTTTTCCCCCCCACATTTAAGTAGTTACTTTTACCAACTGCTGCAGGCTGAAAAATATTCAAATCACTGCTGACCTAAAAGGAACAAGAGAAGACAGCTCCAGTGGCTGAAAACCATCTAAATAAGGTGAATGATGAAAAATGTCAGAAGCTGTTAGGCGAGGCAACAAAAACTGTAACTTTTTGGGATCAGCAGTTTGGAAAAAGGCTCGATTTCAAGAGGAGTCCTGGATCATTCCGGAGTGGTCAACACAGTCATCTGACCTGAATTCCAGAGAAAATCTTGCAACAAATCATTCAAATCAATGTTATAAAAAATTGGAGGCCTTTTTTCCATAAGGAATGGCTCAAGATGTCTGGATACGCATCACGTCTACAGCGGATCAAAAAAGGGATCTGCAACAGTTGTGAAGATATTTGGTGGACATACGAACGGACGAACGGACGAACAAACTCACGAACACTGACAATTACAATACATCTCTGCTTTGAAGCGGGATGGAATTATACTGGTCTGTTTATCCAAAGGAGTACAGTGTATATCATTATCCGAGTTAGCGCTGATCTACACAAATCAGTTCACATGGCATTAGTTTACTGCAATTGAAGACGACAAAAGCTCAGGAAAGCTTTTAGTGGAGGCGGTTTTGTTTTCACAAAGTGTGTTCTGAAGGCCGGACCTGAGCCACACAGAGGCTGACAATCCTATCAAAAACTTATCTTGATTAGGAATTTGAAAGCCTCCCTCTTAGTCTTGCTCTCTCTGGCGCTCTATCTATCTAGCTTGTATCTACCCTACCTACCTATGATAGTAGGGTAGGAGTTCTTGCGTGTGGGCGTCCAAAAATGTGATATCCACACAAGCGGACGCCTGGTCCAAAGACGTTAAAACCTTTTCAATTTGTTAAAGAAAAAGGACCCACATTGTTTCAGTTTAACAGTTTTAACCGACGTCTGAACATATCCAGAGGCGAAATCTGTTCACTGCTCCATAGCTGGCATCTTTTCCTCCATTCTGGTTTGAGTCATTTCTCTTGTTTGCTATCAATGTAGAGAAATCGAAACACAAATGAGGTTTGGATTGTTTGCTTTGGGTGTCAACCCTCCTCATTTCTGAGCTTGAAAGACATTTTTTCTGTTTTATTTGGAGCAATAAACGCCAACACGTTTTTTCAAGAGTAACAGGTCGCACCTCTGTCGCTGTAGTCATCGATGAGGATGATCTCTTTCAGCAGGATGGCCGGCGTCGTCTCCAGGACGCTGTGGATCGTCCTCAGCAGGGTGGACCAGGCCTCGTTGTAGAAGGCGATGATCACAGAGGTGGTGGGGAGACGCCGGTAGTCGTACTTCTTAGTTCGGCATCTGGGGTGTGTTTGTGTGTGGGGGCGGGGGGAGAAACAGACACAACCGACAAAACCGTCAGGAACCGAAGTCGTAACTGAACTAACGACGAGACAGGACTCTTGGCTGGGGGTGGTGTGTGTGTGTGTGTGTGTGTGTGTGTGTGTGTGTGTGTGTGTGTGTGTGTGTCTGGAATTGATCCAGATGGCAGTCATTAAAACAATAAAGATATGTAGAAAAATAGACGGGGTGGGGTTGAGGGTGTGGGGGTATCACACCAGTGAGCAACATACCACAGAGAGACCACAGAAACTTCAACAAACAGAGGCGCGCGGGGGGGGGGGCAGAGAGAGAACCACATCGGCAGCAACACCAGAAGAAAATTAAAGTTAAAAACTTCAATAAAAATCAGACACAAGCAATAGAACTGTTGGCTGTTTCATTTTTAAATACTGGATTTAAATATTCATGAATTAATGGATCGTAAGTCAAAGAGAGTTTAACCGCTGGCTGAAATATTTTAGCCAGAGGCTCTGCTCACATCTATGACTCCGTAGGAAGCGCTTGCGATTAGAGCCAGTATGTTCTGCACTACAATTAGTCATAGCCCTTCAGGAACCATGTTCTCAACTATGCAATACTTGATGGAGGAGAGCAGAGCAAGTTTTCCGTCTAACCTGCTCCCCGGTGGAAGCTGATGTAACGACTGAGTAGGCGGTGGCGCGTTAACAGATGTACACACACCACCTCAAAATAAATGATCTTGACAACGCGTTTCCTTACGCTCTTGCTCAGAATTGGAGCGGAGATGGTATAACGCACTTTGGGCTGCAGATACAACCAGCGTTAAACATCCGTTATCTCACAAATGTCACTTCAGGTGCGACACACAAGCCGTTCAGAGACTGCGTCCTTCAAAGTTTGTGTTTGCAAAACCGATTTCTTTGCAGCTTGCTCGTCAAGGCCGACCCGTTTTTGAAAGCTTCGTCAAATCTGGCCTGAAAATTCAGCTTTTTTTTTTTTCCCATCTTGTGCAAACAGTAAGCACTGACACAATGAACATTGCTCTGTCTCAGGAGGCTGAAGGTGGACGGTCTTAATCATCTGTAACATTACCAGGAAATCACTGACCAGCTGAAAAATTAAAAAGCAAAGGGAAAATGTCCCCCTGAGTGTAACAAAGCATCCTGTGATGTCATCAAAGGGACAGTCTGTGTGGAACACTAACACAATGAAGGGCTGATGAGGAGATCTCTGTGTAAGGGTTCATTTTTTGCCTTCTGCAGGGATGATCAGTCTACTTTTGAACCTCTGGGCATCCCGCTGGTAGAATGATTTATTCCAGTTTTCAACCTCTAAAATAATCTTTTCACATATCTTTCATGTCATGTCTTCCATGATCCATTTTAAATCAGTGAACACAATGTCTTTAATAGACGGGGTTTAGATGTAATTTCAATGTGATAATGAATCAACTGATTAACAGAATCCATTCCCTACTGGGATAAAAAGTGGTTGTCACTGCACTGCTGGATCCCACATGTTGGTTCCAATAGAATGGGAACCAGTAAGGGTTTGGGTAAAAAGCAACGTGAGAAACTACTAATAAAAGAAAACTCTGGGTTTCATCAAAGATGTGCTGAGCTGAAAATAGCCGTTGACAAAAAAAACACTGGGAAGACTAACGCCATTAAAGCAGAGCGTTGCTTACACCAACTTCAAGGAGCCTTTGCAAAGCGTTGTGAGCGCTTTCATCCTTCAGTTTGAAACTGTCACTGGAAAATAAAGTGTAGTAAAACACTGAATTTAATCTCTACTAAGTAATTCATCCATAACTTGAAATATAGCACATGTGTCAAACTCAAGGTTCCGGGGCCAAATGTGGCCCACCACATCATTTTATGTGGCCCTTGAGACCATAAAAGGTCAGTGTCTAAACATAAGTAGGTTAAGTGTGCTTTGACCAAAAACTACATTTCCCAAGATGCAGTACAGTATTTTTCACACTATAAGGCGCACTGGATTATGAGGCACACCTTCAAAAAATTGCCTTTCTAAGAAAATTTCATATATAGATTGCACTGGATTTATAAGGCGCACTGGATTATAAGGCGCATGCGATTATAAGGTGCACCTCCAATGAATGGCCTATTTTAAAACTTTTTTCATATATAAGGTGCACTGGGTTATAAGACGCACTGTCAGTTTTTGAGGAAATTAAAGGCTTTTAGGTGCGCCTTATAGTGCGGGAAATACTTTTAACTAAGCCCATTCTAATTTTGACAAAACAGTTTTGAACAAAGTTAATGTCTTAACTTGTGTTTGATGTTATTTGTCTTTATTCATTCTTGATTGATGGAGTTCTGTGGGTTTCATAAATTGACAAATTAAAAGTATTTATGTTATAAGAGAGAAAAAAAAACATTTTTGTCTGTGTAACTTTAATGTTTGTAACTTGAATAAGTAACAAATTCAGTTACATTTATTTTACATTACACTGAGTCACATTTAGTCACATTTATAAGTTACATCTGGCCCTTTGAGGTTACATGTTTAACCCTCAGTGAAAATGAGTTTGACCCTGATTATAGTATAGGAATCACCACGTAGCAATCAAGGCCGTAGACTAGTGTGTATGTCACTTCCTAAAGAACTATTTGACTATTTAATCTAAATCTGTGAGTAACTTTCTGGCGTGTTCTTCTTTGCTTTTACTCACTCGTTCATCCGGTGGTCCTGGATGTGCCGGTGGAGGGAAATCTTATCGCTGACATAGATGTTGATGGCGTAGTGCTCAATGCTGTCCTGCTCCTGTTTCTTCTCTTCGGGGTTGAGGTTGAGATGCGCCGCCCGACCCCACTCCCCCGGTGCGTTGTTGTCCGGTGGGGGTTTAACGTACAGGGGTCGCATCAGCTGCCCCTCGGCCCCGATCTCCTCCATGGAGGGTGGCCTCGCCCGATAAACATGATCCTCGTGTTCCTCATCCACAAAGGAAGAGGAGGGGAAGGAGGACCGTAGGATGTATCCCAGCCACAGCAGCCAGAGCAGGAAGCTCGCCTTGGCCAGCAATCCCAGTTTCCGAAAGCAACGCCCCCTCATGACAAAAAGCCCCCCAGGGTGGCAGCGTGACTGGCGTGAGCTTCAGGGGTGCCCTAAAGGACACAAGCCTCTAGAGGACAGGAAACACAGAATGGAGCGTGTTAGAAAAATAGAAAACAGAAGAAAACGATAATCAATAAGTACCAGAGATGAAATTTATGGGTTTGAGCTCTTTAATAAAGACTCTCCGCATTAAAATGAGGTTTTATCAGGTAGCAAACTCCATCACAATTAACCCACAACTGCACCTGAACGCTGACGGCGAGGAAATGCCTGGGGTTTTTTTTTTCCTCTCATTTGCCTCAAGGACGCAGCTCCAGCGCAGCAGAGCAGCAGTCAGTCGTCAACATCATAAATGTAATGGTGCGCTCAGGGCTACATTAGGATGCTCATTAAATACAAATGGCAAAGATAGAAGAAGCTAATTTATGGCTTATCGTACAGTAATGTGCTAAATAAATAGCCCGTGTTGCATTCTAATGAAAGATGTGATAACCTGATGAACTTTCAGTACGATTGTGCGGATTACTCCCTCCCCTTGTGCTTGCTTAATCTCAAATAAGGAAGGGTTTAAGTGTGTAGCGGTGATGCTGCACATTTTGACAGCTTTTACAAATCACAATGTGAGATCGGTCACATCGCAAAGATGTAAGACTTTCATCCATGGTTCCAAAGTTTGTCTGAAAATTTTTAAGTATGGCTCAAGCGTCTCCCAAAAACATGCCGACAATGTGAAGTTAAGTCATCGGGCAACTTTTCTGCAAGCACAATGTAGCAATCAGCGTTTTGCAGCAGCACACGCAGCAAAAACATCTCTCATCAGAGATGACTTAGAAAGAAACCAGCATAACAACAGTCAGTCATGCTGGTAAAACTAGCATTTTGTTTACACCTAGATAAAAGATCAGACCAGATTTCCACTCCATTCCACCAAAAAAAAAGTTAACCAAAGAACTGGGTGGCATATTTTCATGAGATAACAGCTTTGTCTTTGTTATCTGTAGATACCCCAAGACAATAATTTAACATGTCTGGCAGATTGGTTTAGCTTGGCAGGATTTGAAGGAGTTTGAAACTGTGTTATGTTGACACTGAATGAAAACTAATCACATAATTGTGTTGCCCTGATATCACAACAGGGTGTCATTTACTACATTTCCGGACGGAGCCAGACAGGATTAGCAGCACCAAAGCACACGCCAACAATGTCTCCCTCTTCCCTCACACAATGAGGGTTATTTTCACATTGTTCCATAATTCTGGGAAATTCTTTCCTTTTATGTAGTTTCAGAGAATGCACTGTCAAATAAACGTAAAAAGTGTGCGTCAAGTACTGCGTGCGTCTCTAAATCTGCACTCCGGAGTCAGACGAAGCTCAGTTTGTCACTACGAGTGCTTCGAGGCAGCAGAACAGCCCTTTCACTCCGGTCTGGACCCGGGCCAGAGGACTCAGGAGTCCACTCCTGGGGTTACAAAATGAAGACGCCTGCAGACAAAACCTCCTTTTATTAGCTGTCCATCACAGCGTTCACTCACTCTGAATCCGATAGCTTCGCTGTGGAGCCGTTACAAAGGAGCAGGAGGGGGATGAAGGCCTAGAATGCAGTGCAAAACCTGACACACATTTTGGTGAAGAAGAAAACATTTAAAAAAGTAGACAAAGGGTAGATTTTTTTTAGTAATCTGCAGTAAGTGGTGTATGCTTATCCCTAAAGGAGTAACGGGACCTTAAAAAAGGTCATGTTGTACAGAAAAAACTACAAGTGAAGAGAAAGAAGATGATCAGTTTGAGGTATTTCTGGGAACAGCACGTGGTGTTCGATGCTGTTGATTAACTAAGATCTGCCACATGCCAATTCCTCAAATATGCAACACAAAGTCCAGGCTGTTATCTTCTTTTTAGATTTTGAATATCCGATTATTATTATTATAAATGTAATATTATAAAAAGTTTAACATAAAAAACCCTATCCGTGCAGGAGATTCTAAGGATCCATCTGTTAAAACTTTCTTTTCAAAGCTATCTTGCAGAATGCATTGCTCATTTTATCATTAGTCAGTCCAGAGAAAGAGACCAATATCTGTAAAGTAATGCATTCAACAAAAACCTGTGGAACACGTTCGCCAACAAACAAAACAAAAACAAAACAAAACAAAAAAAAACAGTCAGAAAACAAATGTAATCCCAAGAGCCTGAAAGACGGCACCTTTCACAATCCCCTGAAATATGTGTAAAGCAACACCAACAACAGCTGAGTGATGACAGGTTCATTTTAAAGCTTGACAGGGATTTGATCATCACAATGTTGTTCTGTGACACAATAAAAAAAAACCCTGAACTCTCCTCTAAACCTGTCAAACCCTGCAAAGTCCTCTCATTTAAAATGAGCAGAAGCGTTACAGCGATTGACAGGTGACTCACAGACGCCACTTTTGTCTCCAGGAAACGATCTTGCCACTGGTTTTTAGTTAAAAAAAACATTTTTGCATAAAAGGAAGTAAATCGCAGAGAGTCTTAGTCACACTTGTAATAAAAGCTGCACAATAATCAACAGGTCGCATCGGCTGTCAAATAAAGCGGAGTTCGGATCGTCCCGTAGAAAAAGAGAACCAGATTAAAGGTTAGCGCAGCAGAGAAATGACAAATGTCAACTTTCCATCCACGACAACGACTATTAGCAGCGACAGTCACTCCAAAGGTTTGCGTTAGCTTAAATATCAAAACCACCGCGCCGACTGACTAAAACTTTACTTGTACATAAGCGACAAAGTCAAGAATTCATATTAAGTTTACCGAAAGGACTCAACAGAAAACTGTCTTTGGGACAGAACGAGCACGACTATGACGAAAAGACATTTCTGTCAGGAAAATCGAAGCTAGCTTGTTGAACTTTACCTGGACAATAAGTTACATGTCTCGGTGTTTCTTCGTGTTTCAGGCTGATTTTTTTTTTTTTTTTTTTTTTTGTCAGCCTGTTTAAACGGCCGTCTTCCAGTTTCACCTCTGGTTTGCAGATGTCAGCACACACGTACCCCCTCCACGTTGGGCTTCTGACCTGCCCGTCAAAGCCGTTGTCGCAACCATACTAGTTCCGGTTAAGCCTGTCAAAATAAAAGCACTCACTAAAGGACCAGGAGCATTTGGGAGCTATTCTTCTTCTTTTCCTTTTGGCTTTTCCCTTCAGGGGTCGCCACAGCGAATCAACCGCCTCCATCTAACCCTGACTTCTGCATCCTCTTCTCTCACACCAACTACCTTCATGTCCTCTTTCACTACATCCATAAACCTCCTCTTTGGTCTTCCTCTAGGCCTCCTGCCTGGCAGTTCAAAACTCAGCATCCTTCTACCAATATATTCACTATCTCTCCTCTGGACATGTCCAAACCATCTCAGTCTGGCCTCTCTGACTTTATCTCCAAAACCTCTAACATGTGCTGTCCCTCTGATGTACTCATTCCTGATCCTATCCTTCCTGGTCACTCCCAGAGAGAACCTCAGCATCTTCATCTCTGCTACCTCCAGCTCTGTCTCCTGTCTTTTCCTCAGTGACACTGTCTCTAGACCAAACAACATCGCTGGTCTCACCACAGTTTTGTACACCTTTCCTTTCATTTTAGCTGAAACTCTTCTATCACACATCACACCTGACACTTTTCTCCACCCATTCCATCCTGCCTGGACACGCTTCTTCACCTCTTTTCCACACTCTCCATTGCTCTGGACTGTTGACCCCAAGTACTTAAAATCCTCCACCTTCTTGATCTCTTCTCCCTGTAACCTCACTCTTCCACTTGGGTCCCTCTCATTCACACACATGTACTCTGTCTTACTGCGGCTAACCTTCATTCCTCTCCTTTCCAGGACAAACCTCCACCTCTCTAGCTTCTCCTCCACCTCTTCCCTACTCTCACTGCAGATCACAATGTCATCTGCAAACATCATAGTCCATGGAGATTCCTGTCTAACCTCGTCTGTCAGCCTGTCCATCACCATAGCGAACAAGAAGGGGCTCAGAGCTGATCCCTGATGCAGTCCCACCTCCACCTTGAACTCCTCTGTCACACCTACAGCACACCTCACCACTGTCTTACAGTCCTCATACATGTCCTGCACCGCTCTAACATACTTCTCTGCCACTCCAGACTTCCTCATACAATACCACAGTTCCTCTCTGGGCACCCTGTCATAAGCTTTCTCCAGATCTACAAAAACACAATGCAGCTCCCTCTGGCCTTCTCTGTACTTCTCTATCAACATCCTCAAAGCAAATACTGCATCTGTAGTACTCTTTTTTGGCATGAAACCATACTGCTGCTCACAAATGCTCACTTCTGCCCTTAGTCTAGCTTCCACTACTCTTTCCCATAACTTCATTGTATGGCTCATCAGCTTTATTCCTCTGTAGTTGCCACAACTCTGCACATCTCCCTTGTTCTTAAAAATGGGCACCAGCACACTTCTCCTCCACTCCTCAGGCATCTTCTCACTATCTAAGATCCTGTTGAACAACCCAGTCAGAAACTCTACTGCCACCTCTCCTAGACACTTCCAAACCTCTACAGGTATATCATCAGGACCGACTGCCTTTCCACTCTTCATCCTCTTCAGTGCTCTCCTCACTTCATCCTGGCTAATCTTTGCTACATCCTGGTCCACAACAGTCACCTCTTCTAGTCTTTGTTCTCTCTCATTTTCCACGTTCATCAACTCCTCAAAGTACTCTTTCCATCTTCCCATCACACTGCTGGCACCTGTCAATAGACTTCCATCCCTATCCTTAATCACCCTAATCTGCTGCACGTCCTTCCCATCTCTATCTCTCTGTCTTGCCAGCCTGTATAGATCAGTCTCTCCCTCCTTACTATCCAATCTAGCATACAAGTCATCATAAGCTTCTTGTTTGGCCTTTGCTACCTCTACCTTCACCTTACGCTGTATCTCCCTGTACTCCTGTCTACTCTCCTCAGTCCTCTCAGTGTCCCACTTCTTCTTAGCTAACCTCTTTCTTTGTATACACTCCTGTACCTCCTCATTCCACCACCAAGTCTCCTTATCTACTTTCCTTCCAGATGACACACCAAATACTCTCCTACCTGTCTCCCTGATCACATTAGCTGTAGTTGTCCAGTCATCTGGAAGCACCTCCTGACCACCCAGAGCCTGTCTTAACTCCTTCCTAAAGGTCATGCAACACTCTTCCTTTTTTAGCTTCCACCATTTCGTCTTCTGCTCTGTCTTTGTCCTCTTCATCTTCCTCACCACCAGAGTCATCCTACACACCACCATTCTATGCTGTTTGGCTACACTCTCGCCTACCACTACTTTGCAGTCACTGATCTCCTTCAGGTTACATCGTCTACACAAGATGTAGTCTACCTGTGTGCTCCTACCACCACTCTTATAGGTCACCCTATGTTCCTGCCTCTTCTGGAAGAAAGTATTCACTACAGCCATTTCCATCCTTTTTGCAAAGTCAACTACCATCTGTCCTTCTGCGTTCCTCTCCTGGATACCAAACCTGCCCATCACTTCCTCATCACCTCTGTTACCTGCACCAACATGTCCATTGAAGTCTGCACCGATGACAACTCTCTCACTTCTAGGTATGCTCTGCATCACTTCATCAAAGTCCAACCAGAATTTCTCCTTCTCCTCCAGCTCACATCCTACCTGTGGGGCATACCCACTAACAACATTGAACATCACACCTTCTATTTCTAGCTTCAGACTCATCACTCTATCCGACACTCTTTTTACCTCCAGGACATTCCTAACAAACTCCTCCTTCAAGATAACTCCTACTCCATTTCTCTTTCTATCTACACCATGATAGAACAACTTGAACCCTGCTCCTAAACTTCTAGCCTTGCTACCTTTCCACCTGGTCTCCTGGACACACAGTATGTCTACCTTCCTCCTCTGCATCATGTCGACCAACTCTCTACCTTTTCCTGTCATAGTTCCAACATTCAACGTCCCTACTCTTAGTCCTATACTCTTGGCGCTCCTCTTCTGTTTCTTCGTGCGAACGCACTTTCCTCCTCTCCTTCTTCGACCAACAGTAATCCAATTTCCACCGGCGCCCTGTAGGTCAACAGCGCCGATGGCGGTCGTTGTTAACCCGGGCCTCGACCGATCCGGTATGGAAGTCATATGTTTGATTCGCATCTTTGATTTGGCAAAAGTTTTACGCCGGACGCCCTTCCTGACGCAACCCTCTGTATTTATCCGGGCTTGGGACCGGCACAATAAGACACTGGCTTGTGCCCTCTTGCGGCTACATTAGCATTTGGGAGCTATTATGAGGTGTAAACATACCAGGGTGTTGGTTGAACAGCATTAATCAGCTGTTACTCAATGTGCTTTGACATTTTAAGACTATTATATGTGGTAAACATATAAAAGAAAAAAAAGGCTTTTTGTTTTTCCTAAAAGTAAACTTTACTCTATGTCATCTTTCAAAAACAAAACTTCGATCACATGGTAGAAAATAATAAAATAACTTGACAATCTTAAGGAGAAATCTGAGCGAGATAAAATATAATCAAAAAATGATGATTAACATAATAATTTAGGGTATTGTTTAGTCTCCTACTTTGGGATTGTCAATATGATAACACATAATCAAATGAATTTATTTAACTCACAAAATTAAATTGAGTTGAATAAAATCTGTTTATTTCCCGTAAATGTCATACATGCTTGAAGTACAAGAGAAAATAAACATTTTCTCGTGTTTATAAACTATTATTTTGTTACACAACATGAACAACTTCCCTTCAGAAGAGGCTTCTAATTATTACCACTGATTTATGTGACACACCAAGCAAACCACTGTACATAGATGATACGTTAGGTTGAATTTTCCAGATTTTACAATACGTACATCATTTGGAAAGTGTGACGCTTTTTGCTTTAGATTGCGAAGGATTTAATAAAATTCACAACGTGTCTTGAATCCTGTCTCGAAGTTCCCAAGAATACTGAAAGGATCTATTTATCCTCTGCATGAATGACCAGTTACACACACACACACACACACACACACACACACACACACACACACACACACACACACACACACACACACACACACACACACACACACACACACACACACTCACTTTTCCCATGTACTTTTGCCATTATATGCTTGGTTTGTTTCCTCATAGTCTTCAGGTCCTGTTCAGGCCTGGCAACACTTTCCAATAGGATGTGCACTGCACGAGTGCAGCCTGTTGTTGGGCAGACACCTGCACCACTTGGTAACCTGCCAATTTTTTTTTTTAATTCTTCCCTCTCATTCTGTCTCTTTTCCTCTTTTTTCTCTCACCAGTTGAAACCAATTGACACCTCATTTTGTGCCCCCATCCAGAACTGAAGGAGGGCCTGTTTCCATTACAGAGATCTGCAGCTTTCACAACCAGAGAGAGAACTCTAATGTAGGTCTTTCGTTTCTATCCTTTTCAACATACCTGCTCATCCTAAATTAGTTGCAAAACATATCAAATTTATTTAGAATCAAGCATTGTTTTGATGACACATTTCCTATTGTGTTAATAGCAAGTGATTTTCAACCAGCTATCTTAAAGTACATGTGAAATTTTTTTTCAAGGTTAAAGCACAAGCCAAATGGATTTTTGCTCTGCAAAAAAAAAAAAAATGCTCTCAAATTAGATGAAATTCAACTGATTCTGAAAAGGTTTTGTTGAAATCTAGAAGCAGTGATCTGTGGGTGATTTTACTGATTTGTTGGTCAGCATCCCAACAAGCTCGTGCCTTTGTGACCCTTCATGATAATCTGCAGTTGGATTTGGCTCAACAGCTGCAGAGCTCATGATTGCAATCGCCCTCATTTCATGGATTTGATAGAGATGAGTCAACAGCCCATATTTGACCTGGTGTCAGAGGCAGTGAGATCAAACGAGAACAGCCCCAGTAAAGACTGACATCTAGTGACTGCACGGTACACAGCCTGTGTAATTTCTTACTTCCTGCATGGACAAATCTGTTCGCACAAGCAAACAAATTCAAAGGGATGTTTCACTTTTTCGCTCAGTAGAGTAATCTCGCTGGAGCCAATTTGGGCTCAAACTGTAAAATAAAAACAAAAAAAACCCCAAAAAACTGTCCACGTATAAGATCGATGTGTCTTTCTGCAAGATTCTGTTCCCTGTCTCCAATGACTGAATGGCGGTTTATTATAACAATTCATCATACATCTAGAATTAGAAGTAAAGAGCTGACATACATGCTGAGTTTGCCAAAGAGCTAATCAAGAGTGAGACCTACACTCAGCAGTAATCCGAGGACTGTGTGTCTGGGTCTATCACTTCTTCACAATTCCATTCAATTACATCTCTATTCACATCTGAACTGACTCAACTATTAGGCCAATGATTTCATTAGCCGTGTGTCCTTTGTTCTTCGTGTTCATTTATTCTCTTCGTGCAATAAATCATAGTGAATAGGGGTCACATTGTGGGACCAGGCTCCTTTAATTTAATGGAGATGGATTCTGGCCGACACTCTCCTTTAGCTTATTAGCACCCCAGAGAGTTGAAGACACAACAACCTTCAGCCGCAAGGACTGAATATGGTTATCAATTAATGATTCTCACAGTGGAGGCCAGGCATCCTTCATAACTTTGGTTCTCATGCGAATAAATTACCTGTGATTACCGAGAGCAGTCAGATCTCACCTATTGAGTCATGTGATTCTTAAAATGATGGGAGAACGTTTGTCGGAGATGCACCTTCATGCTCACGGTAGTGACCATTATTAATTTTGCATCCAGAGGTTCACTGAGGGAAATGTGAACGATAAAGCAAAATCTGATTTGATCTTTAGGATCTATAAAGGATGACACTTGAGGGATAACGTAAAAAGTAAGGAAAAGTAAGTAAGGTTTTCCTCAGGTTGTTTTGCTATAATCAGACTCATTTCATCTTGTGAGGACATTTATGCACAGAAAAGTCAAAAGACAAGGGATAATGCGATTGGCGTTCCCCTTTTGATTCAGCGCCAAAGACTGGAGCGCCATATGTGAGACATCTCAATCAGTCCAAGTTTGTGGTGCTTTGCACACACAGATTTTAGAATATGTCACATATCCAGTATTTGGCTGGAGAATAAAGGTCATTTCCAACTGGTGACAATCTGTCTTTTATGATGCTATGTGACCGAATGAGGAACAATCACAAAGAAAGTTCATAAAATAACCGCAAAGGTTGTTTTATTTTATTTTTTTTATTTTACATCAATAGTACAGTAGTTGTAATTTATTGAGAGTCTCAGGCTCAAAAGCGCAAGATCTTCAATAGAACCCCCACATTCCATTGATTTTCAGTGCCTTTAAATCATTTATCTGTTTAAAATGTAATTTTTTACCAAAAAGAGAAAAATAGTTTTGTAACATAAACTGCAGGGCTGCGTTTGAGAGGGTAAGAACATGCACAAAAGGTAGAAATATAGTATTAGTCACATAAAGACTTGAGACCTTCTGGATGCTGCATATTTTGGGTCAAAATTTGGAGCTTGTGACGAATGCTCTTCATCGGAGCTGCAGATGATCCGCTACCGGTCGTCTGGTGACATCTCCGTGCCTTTGACAAATCTCCTGTGGCTGACAAATGATGTTAATTAGCACCAACCTAGCACTGCTTGTCTGTTTGTACCTGTTCTTTTTTCCTCTGGAGGCATTTTGACATTCACAGTGTGAAAAGCACAGGTACAGACAATAAAAGAGTGACTCAGCTTTGGCTTCAGCGTGGTGATGTCTCTCTGGCTTCGACACTATGTCCTTGCTTTGGGGTTGTTTCTGAATAGAACATAACCATTGTTAACAGTGTCAGTAACACACACTTTCCTCTCTAGTTAGAGTTAGTGTTTTTGATATGTGGTGGGGGGGGTATATTTGTGAAACGTTCTATAAAATTTGGAGTTGTGGTTGTTGGGGTCAGTGCGCTGTGTCGTACTCTCCCTGCATGCTAATCGTGTTTAGAGAAAGAGTCTGATCACTGAGGACAAGTGTTTTACTGTCTTAAGTGGTTGCCAACCAAAGCTGATGGTTTGTGTTGCAGTGTGTGTGTGTGTGTGTGTGTGTGTGTGTGTGTGTGTGTGTGTGTGTGTGTGCCATCTATTTGATTATGCAGCTGAAGTAAACCCAGAGCTGCACACATCATCAGCATTACAGAGCTGGGAGGAAGACGAGGGAGACGAGCAGGAGAGGGAGGAGTAGGTTGGGGAGGATGGGAGCAAGAGTGTTGTCTTCATGCCAATCAGCCCCCTCAGCAGTCAGTCCTGCCCGGCCAGGGGGGTCCCAATGGGAGACTCCAAAAGAGACACACACACACACACACACACACACACACACACACACACACACACTCTCACAATCATCCACCTCCTCACTTTTCTCCAGTCTCCGATGTCATCGTCGTCGGCTCCCTACGAACACGAATGTCAATTTTTTTTTTTGCAGTTGCTTCCTTCTTAAATCAGTTTGACAGCCGCTGATGGTTTCTTCCAGAAATGAGGAGAGCTTAATAAAGAATCTCACTTGCTCTTTTTTTTTCTTTTCGGGATGTCATTTGTGTAGCAAACACCCCGAGGATTTTTAGGCTTCAAGAGTGAGCTGTTCATATGTCAGCTGCATTTGTAGGGGGAACAAATGTAATATTTTAATCAAACACAAGGTTGTTATCCCACACAGCTGCGTGTCTCCATTTGAATAAAAGACGGTATCCGCTTTTTTGCTTCATCGACTAAGGAACTCCCACATCAGGCAAATAATTTTCTGCCCTTATCTAATAGTATTTAACTCAAGTCAAAATACCTGCATCTTTTATAGGGCAACAACAACAACAACAAAAAAAAAGCAGTGAGATTGAAGAGCTTTTTCATCGGCTGTCTGTGAAACAAATGGATTGTGTCAGCAAGGTCAAATCAATCAGCAGTTAAGTGCAGGAGAGGAAAGATTTTCAATCACGGGGTAAACACAGCAACACAATTCCTTCCATTGCAGCTGTGACACACACACACACACACACACACACACACACACACACACACACACACACACACACACACACACACACATAAACACAGGTAAACAAAAACATAATCCTCATCAGATGCCATCAATCCATCAGTATGAATCACAGCAGGGGGGGGGGGGGGTCCACTGACGATACCCCTGCTTGGTTTTAGGCCCTCGTATCCTCCTGTTTGCTCCTGATAACACCGTAGGAATTGTTCCTCTGCCTCCCTTCATATTAATCAAAAGCTCTTGGACAATACAATTGTTCAGACCCGGTTCTTCCCCGGTCGCCGGCCTCATAAAAACATCAACCAATCCACCACCAGCAAATAATTTAAGTCTACTTTTTCAGTGGCTGCCGCACCAAAGTCCTGCTCCCAAATGAGCCACTTGCAATTGTTTGTGGATGACTGAAGAGTTTCAATATCTTCCCTTTCACTCCAGCTGTCATCATACCGAAGCTTGTTATCAGGAAGTTCTCCCACAGACATGTGCGCTATGGTGTTTACTGTACGAACTTTCATGAAAAATGTGTCGGTGTGTTGTGATGCGAAATTGTGTCCTATTTGTAAAATATCATCTTCTTCCCGTGGATGGGTTTGGAACCTGGACACATTAACTTCACATTTCACTGATGTATTACAATCGTTAACACTTTCAACAGAAAAGCAAAGCGCCATTGAAAAACACATTAACCCAGGCGGTTGGGGAAATGTGGCGATTCATCAACTTCAGTTTTTGTTTTCTTAACCCGTTGCTAATATCTGGCCCCTTCGCAGAACGGTGTCCTAATTGGCCCCGCATCACTCCTGAGTGAATCTGACTGGGTGTCAGAATGCAGATGCTTCCCTTCACATTTGGGGTTATTCTCCTCATTGAGTGTGATTTATTTATTTTTTACATCAAAGCAAGGATTACTTCATGTGTGGCACCTTTGATTCATATCCAACCTGTGTGCGTGTGTGTGTGTGTGTGTGTGTGTGTGTGTGTGTGTGTGTGTGTGCCCCTAAAGTTCTGCGTCTCTGAATGAATAAGCCATGATGACAGTATACCGATGGGAGCGAACACCTGTCACTGTCAGCAGTCTGCCACTTCCTGCCACCAACCGACTGTTTCATTCAAGGTCACCTTGTGTCCGTGGGACCTGAACGCCAACTGGCAGCTGATAACTCAACGCTGGACGATACTCCCACTGAGGATAGAGGGGGGGGGGGACACTTGTCATGACTGACCCGTATTTGCTGTCAAGCAGAGATTCATCTCTCATCGTTTGAAACTGGCTTCGCTCCCCCCCCCCCGTCCCTCTGTGTTTTCCTCCTCTGTCCCTCCCGCCTCCCTCCATTGCTCTCAAATTTGCCACCTCAGGGACTCTTGATCTGTTTTTTATACTTTATCTCCTGCAGGGATTTTCTTTTTCCTCTCCTCTCTCCACTGCTTTACTTTCATACTTCCTCTCAGTCTTCTTTTCTGTTTGAGTTGTCTAATTACTTTTGTCTGTTTCTCCCTCAGACTCTGTTTGATGTCTACCATTTCTTCTGCCTCTATGACTCACCACCTGTCTCTGAATGATAATATTCCAGTCGGCTGTTTTTATATTAGCTTAGCTTATTTCTCTTTGCCTCACTTATGGAAGTGCTGATGGTACCTGATTAGGAATCGTTCCCCTCTGCCAATCTCTGCACACACACACACACACACAATCAAGGTGCATACACAGAAACACACACGCACACACTCCCACACATCTGACCCATCATTAGCTGTCGAGAAGGAACAGAAGTACTTGTGGGAGCTGACATGGGAGAGAAGGCGGTCATCCAGTCCAACAGGAGTCGAGCAAATGACAGAGAACATTTTGTTGTAATTAATTTTCTTCCCATCAACGGTCGCCACTCTGATGGGGGCTTTTATTTAGTCTGCATGAATTGCTTCAGCTCAGGAAACGACGCTCGAGTGCATTTGTTTGCTCCATGGAGAGACATCACCTGGAAAGGGTTGTAATTTTTAATTCAACAAGGTGAGAATGAATTTCACCCCTGGTGTCAAAACCGTGATGTAATATAGGCTTTCATTAACAATTTCTCCTCAAAATACCAGCCTTCAGCTCAGCGAGACTCAGCATATGTTGATGTTTTGCATTCCATCAGTCACACCCCAACATATTACAAGAGCTTCCCGGGACAATCAGAAAAAAATGTCAAACTGCCTGTTTCTGCAACCCGCTTCATTGAGTTTACAGGAAATCTGTGATCCAAATCTGTCCATCAACTCAATGGTCCTCTAAAGGACAACACCCAAGTGCAAGGACCCCCCCCCCCTCCCCCTGATTCACACATACACACAGAGACTTCCACATACACTCACATACAGATACAAGATGTCCATGAGGCAGATTAAACTGATGAAATATTTAATGAGAAAAGACTTCGAATTTGAATGGACCTTTACACTAATTAGACTCTGGGGTGAAGGGTGATTGTATAAGGTAGTATATCACTTACTGGTATTTATTAATGGTAACATGTGTAACATTTCTGCATTAAAATATATGAAACAAAGCTAGAATTGTGTCATATATTCTTAATCAGTCGTCCACTTGCACAATCCCAAGTATTTCAAAGTATATTCAAACCTCAGCACGTGTTTTGTTAACCAACGTTCTTCTCATTTGTTAGTGTTTTCCAGACTACTTAACGCAAACAAAAACTTCAAAATATGACATCATTCTTAAGAATTCCATCTCAGAATGTGGTCAATAAAAACAGTGATTCCTATGACCCCACACTCCGTGTTTTTGTTGGGTTTTTTTTTTTTTTTTTACTGGCAGACCACATGTGACAGTAAATGGTGCATTTAAGTGCCCCATCTAATGCATCCAAGCTGTGTGGTTTCATTATTTTGCATGCAATGCACATTAAACTTCTATTGTTCTGAAAGCTCACATCCGTTCATCCATTCTGCTTATATATTGTCTGCCCATTGTAGGTTAGTATAACTGACATTATTCCAGTAAGGAGACACATTGTGATGCTGCTGACGTGTGTTTTGTGTGCTGATGCTGCACAATGTCTCTTAGTCACTGCTCCTATAAATCAGCGTATTCCATTTCACTGTGACTGGCAGTGTATTCATGCATGCATTGAAATTCTTAGTTGGAGTCTGAATGAAAAATAGCATGAACACATTGTGAGGCAAGAACACTGAGGATTCAAGCCTGCACTGGGTGGGGGGGGGTCACTTTGTGACCTCCAACACCTGTCGTCAGTTGTTCAGAACTTTTTCTTACACAAAGTTTTGTGTTTATTGACTGATGTGTCACTCGCGCTGAATCTCAGTGAGAAGTGGCAGCTGTATCTGAAGCGCTGCCTCATTCAGTTTTAATAAATCATCCCCAGTCACTCTGTTTTTCCCCCCTGTCTACCCCAACCCTCAGCAGCTTCATCCCTTTTTCCCCGCTTATCTAAGCCAGCGAGCTGCCTTCCCCCTTCTCCCGACTCCCTATCTCTGTTTTGCAATTCTCTTTCCCTCACTTTACTTTCCATCTTCTGTCTTTATCACTTCCAGCTGTCAATCTCTTTGTCCCTCTCCGATCATTTCCCACCCCCCACTTTAATACTTAACTTCCCTCTCTTTCACCCCCCCCCCTCTCTCCCCTTTTAGATGCTCTTGAGTTCCACAAAAAGAACCGCCTCCCCTGTCATCTCCTCTGGGAGTGCTGCCCACTGAGCCTGTTCTAAAAGCATGAGGTCGTTGGATGGAGTCATGTACTGAGGGTTCCTTATTTTTGCAGACATTTGGTGTAATGAATGGAGAAAACCTCTCACTCACACACTATCTTCAGAATGTTTTCTGTCCAACTGCTTCTTATATGCTCCGACTCTTTTTCTCTGTTGGCCATCAACCTCTCTTTGACAGGCCATAAAGCACAAAAGGTGCTATAACCTTGTGAGAAAGAATAGATATCACCACTAGAATAGACTGACAAATTAATTATGCTGCCACACACACTCCATCTTATAAATGAGCCCAATTTACACAAGCAATCATTTACCTCAATGGGCAAACCTGATTTTATGAGGCCTTGGTGGCCAATCTTTGTCACTGAGTACATTCAGTATGATGTAAATGCTCCTTTGTCTGTACCTGCACTTCAGCATGAGTTATTGCACATAAATAACGGTTGATTAGCCACAAACTGCAAGATGTGATACTTGTCATATAGTGAAGCTTTTTTTTTTTTCTCACTTTATCTCTCCCTCTCAATTTAATTTTCTCTTATCCAGAGCAGAGCAGTGTGTGTGCGTGTGTGTTTGTGTGTGTGCGCGTGTGTGTGTGTGTGTGTGTGTGTGTGTGTGTGTGCATGTGTGTGTGTGCAGGGGAGTGTATCTCTCTCTCAATCTTGAACCGCTTTTATCAGACACAAAGAGAACTGATGTGGAAAATATATGCGGCACAGCAAATCCTTGTTAAGACCCTGCAATCTGTTAGATCTGTGACTCGCTGTCCTGCTCACTTTACTAAATGTAAGTGTCACATTTCATTTTGGTAATTATCTAATTCTCAAAATTGAACCAAAAATTAAAAAGACTTGTTTATTTATGGACACCAGATGATGGGAAGAAGGGAATTACACATGCCAATGGATCAGAATAGGACACACAAGACTGAGATGGAAGGTACAATTCTGTAGTTTAAAATTAACACTGATGAACAATTTAAATCAATGAAATTAAATCAAATAAAGTTAAACAAAATAATTCCCTAGTGTTTAGTTTACGGTTAAATAAAAGAATTCTTAAAAGCATAAAAACAAAATCTATGAAACAGATGAGCCACTATAGAAATAAACTTTATAAAGTTATAATCCAAAGGGAAATAAAACAAGCAGCATAATAAAATTACTTGAAATACAGTGAACATTGTCACAGATGGTAGGAAACAGACATAAGTGCACAAAGAAGGTAACAAGGAAGGAATGGGGGGAACCTGCAGAGGGATATTAAAAGGGTGAGACACCTGAGGGGTACCGGGGAGACAGGTGTGTGAAAAAATGAATGAAAACATCACACCTCATTTAGATAATATGTATCAAAAGTTTAAAAAAATTGTGATATCACTTTTCTTTTAGCTATGGATACAGCAAGGCTATTCAAGCCGCATCAACACTGTTAGCGGTAGCTCAAACATAGCATACCAAATAATCATTCATGCTCAAAATGTCAATCTTCAACATTCTGACTTTAAAGAAAGAAGGTTGTCTGAAGCGGATGGGGGTTTATCTTGCAGAGGCCAGAAAAGCTTTGAAAAGCTTCACATCCATAATAACATATCATTTCAGTTGTAGCTTACCTCAAGGTTGGACCATAGAATTCTCCAGGTGGTATGTCACAAAAATATGCTATGGTGGAAAAGAAATATTACTGCAGCCGAGACATCTGAACAAACACGTGGCAAAGACAGTCAGCCAATATCAGCCAACAGCATTCACAACACAGCCTCCTTTCAGTCTCTGTGGTAAACAACAAGGGTGGGGGGAGATTGGAAACAGCATGCGCCCATACCCAGATTTACATTCCAATCAAGTGACATCCCTGTCAGAAAATGGCTTCATTTTCTTTACTCTAACATACACACACATTGGTGCATGCACACACCATTACTACAGAGGTGTGCACATACAAAACAAGCACAACTAATGTGCACAAACGCACCTCTGCTCACCCCACTGCCTCTCTGCTTTCCTCTGACTCCTTATTGCATGCTTTTTTTTTTTTCTTGGATAAGTCTGACTTGTTGAAGTGTCAATACCAGGTTAGAAGTCACGGGAGGCGTCTTGCTGCAAATCTGTCATCTTGCCTGCTCCTTCATATCTTCTCTTGTTATTGAGATGAGGTCAAAGACAAAGGCCGCTGTCAAGCCTGTTCCTCCATGCTATTTATTTGGAAACTGGAGAGGGAGATAAGGAGGAATTTAAAAGGGTTCAGGCAACCAAAGCCTGTTTGCCCTGCACGGCTCCGATGTACATCATTGATAATGTTAACCCTGTCAGGAGCTACTGCTTCCCTGAGAAAGTCAGAAGTGCTTCATTTGATTCAAGGGACGGCTCATTAAAAACCTAAGGTCCTTGGTTTGACTCGTGTTTACAGTTTCAAAATAATGATAATCCACTCTTTGTTCGTAAATGTCACGGTGCAAATGTCACCGGAGAGCTATTATCTCACAGTTGCAGTTGTACGCTTGATAGGACACGACCAAAAACAAGTATTGAATTTTAACGGTGAACACTGAGGGAAAAGAAGGGCTAAAGACGAGTGGCTTTAATTCCCAGCTCTTATCTGAAGCGTTCTCTAAGGAGGAGAAGCCCCTGATCGACCGACACAGAGTCAGCTGCCAGAGGCCCAAACCACATGACCCGCTGCAACCCTTTTACCATTACATTAGTACCGTTTTTAGATTCTACAGAGCTGTGGAAAAGAAAAAGCTTGAATACCAAGCTCTGAGGATAAGCATATTTCCAGACTTCACGTCATATGTGGTCGATAGTTGAGCAGCCTTCACTGAATGTTAAGAGAATGTCCAGATGACAGATTTGGGCTGACACACCTGTCTAGACCGATGGTGGTGCATGGATATATGAAGAGAATCATTCTCCACCATGATCCAACGCAACAGACATAAAATGGAGGAAGAGATGAGACCCGATAAAGTTAGAATTAAATTTGATTTTCACTCTGCAACTCTTTATCAGCACAAGATGATCCGAGCACCGACGATGGGGGAGAGGCCTGACTCCAGCTCGCTGGAATGTGCGTGGGTTGAAATAAAGAGAAGGAAAGTGTTGGCTCGACTTAAATCACCATTACTCATCAAAAAAAGACAGATTCCCATGACTTGAAGGTAGATGTATGGCAGACATACAACATTCAACTTCACAAAAGCTAGAGGTACAGTAGTTATAAGGAAACGCACTCTGTTCTTAAGCAGAGACAACCTCTTTTAATTTGCAAGACACAACTCTCCAGGACAGATGGTTTAATCATGGATGCAAAATTATTACCATATAAATGCAAAATAATCTCAGATCACAAATCACTTGGAGTCTGAAATCTCTTAAAAAGGAAATCTGCAATTACCTAAAAACTCACAAACCCGTATGTTCTGAAGTTAATGATCATTCAGTGAAGACCCCCACTACATTCTGGGATGGATTCAAAAGCCCATCTAAGGAGTGGTGCTATTTCATAAGATGCTTTTATGGAAGGTATCAGAATGCTTGGATCACGGAATCAAAACTGCAGAAAAAAGCATTAAAAAACAATAAAAAAGAACCTGAAAATATAGATACAAGATACCCTCAGCAACGGTTGGCAAAGCATGAGAAATATTTGGAATTCAGTGACAAACCACACAGCCAATAAGAAAAAGAACACAATACACAAAATTCCAACCCATTTTTTTCGTATTTAGTTTTTTACTGACTTTGAAAAGAAGCTCATTTTTAAAACTACAGCAGGACAGTAACCAAGGATTATGGTGGGGAGCAGGGTCGACAGGTCCAAGGCTGGTGGAATCTTTCCTGGAAGCTCAGTCCAGCAGCTGGATGTAGAATAGATGGACCAGCAGGGCGGCACGAATGCGGGGGAAGACGAGGGGGAGGAAGAGGGGAGGCAGCTCCACTGGCTGCAACACAAGACACGAGCGGGGAGGAGAGGCAGGACCCATGTCCTGTGTTGCAGCCCCGGGCCCAGCCAAGAGGTCACCTTCAGCCCAGCCCGACATACAGCTTATCTACTGGGGCAGAGAGATGAGGAGGGAAATGGGGGAGAGAAGGAGGGAAAGGGGGGAGATAAAGTCATTTATGAAAGATCCCTTGTGCAAGACAAGTGGGTACAGATGGAAGAAAACAACAGGAAGAGAGAGAAAGAACGGTAAAAGGACATCACGAGAAAATGAAAGAGGGGGGAGGGGTATAATGGAATGAAGGAAATAGTGATAGAAAGCTAACAAGGGTGAGAAAGAGAAAGCGCCTTAAGGGTGATGCACCTACAGAGACAATGCATTCATCACCTGGCCAATTGAAATAGCATTTTTCACCTCTGAAGATGGGTTGGCATTCCCAAATGCATATCCAGCATGAAAAAAATTCTCCTCTTACCCACATCACCTGAGAAGAAGGATAATAACCACTAGTCTTTCATCCTCAAAAAAAAAAAAAAAAAAAAAAAAATCTGTCTGCAATGTTCTCCTATCAAAGACCAGCGGGAGAAATGAAAAGTGTCAGAGGGAATAAATGAGATCATTATTTTAGTTGTCCATTACGTATCCAAAAGAAAAATTATCAGAATGATTGGAATGAAATAACATTATAAATGGGTGAGTGCAAGCTGGTGATTAAGCTGTCTATGTGTCTCAAAAGGAAGCAGTTTGCAATCAAAAAGGCAAAAAGACATGCAATCATTTCCCAAAACACCCTCTTTTTTTCTACTCGTTTTCTCTCTCGGGGAGTCTGGTATATAACAGGTGTAGAAAGGTCACCGCTGGGTGAACTCTAAACTGTGTCTCGTATCACAAACAAAGGTCTGCAAATGTCATGGCTTCACAGACACAGTAATATCCACAGCAGCAAAATCAACAGGCAGAATGAGGCAAAAGTAATCCAAAGCCTTTTTTCTGTGACATTCAACCAAGATTTCTGAGGTGATGCATATTTTTGTCGGTTTCATTCTCCAATCCCAGAGTCTTTGTAAAGACGCTTACATCAGCCTCGCTGTTTCAGCCAGACTTCTCTCTTTGTGATGCAGTATGGCGAGTCGATTTCATGTATGTTTCTCGCTCCCAGCTCCTCGCACGAAAATGGGTACAACCTAGATTTGAGACTACAGGGAGATGAACTCAAGAGGACGGATGAAAGAGGCTGAAGGACAAGGAAAGCAAAAAGCAAATAAGAAAAAGAAAGAAGAAGAGGGTCAGGAGAAGAAATACATTCATTTAACCCATTTCCTATTCAGAATGAAAAATGTGAGAGAAAAATGTTATAACGCAGCGTGGATTGCGAATGTATGCTGGGTCAGACAGAAGATTTTTAATAGCTTCAGAGGTGAAAATGTGCAATGGAATTGCACGGATATTTTATCAGAGAGGAGATTAAAAGGCTGCGTAACACTTGGGAATGATCCTTTTGAAGTACGCTGTCAAAAAAAAAAGCTGATGTCGTACATCAAATACTCGAGGCGTTAGATAGTGGCTCCTTTTGTGATCAAAGTCACAGTGCATCCCTGCTTTCATATGGGACGCTTGACAAAAATAGTGACTAATAATGGATGGCTTACCGTTGCACACGGCTGAAGTAGAAAGAGGCCACCCCAGTTCTACATTAAATCGTTTACATAAATTGCCTTTCATTACTGCTGCACCAATGGGCTTTGACGGGACTGAAACGACTTTGCCAGATGAAATGCATTAAATGGGGTTCAATTAATGGGACTTGTAGTTGAAGTCTTGACGGTGAGTAATTACTCCCACTTATTCTCCATAATCAGGACAATGATTGCACAGAGTGTGATGGATACATGGTGTCCATGTGTTTCTGTAAAACTTATCATTTGAAGGTTTCTCATCGATCCACACACATCAATGGCTTAACAATGCATTAATGGGCCGAGCTAGAGCCACGATGAATGAAACACACTCTATGTGAGTCCTGCCTCCACAAGCAAAGGAAACAAAACGACATTTAAACAACACCACCGCTCCAACTTTTATATAATTTATGCTTATTAATATCACTGTTGAATAAACATTTTGTAATCAGATGGAGCCTAGGCCTCAGTGAAAAAATAGAGATGTCAAATTATCCAAGGCTCAGGCTCTTCATTATCTCCTAAGGCAAAAACAGATCACAGGTTCCATCCATAATGTAGCAGGAATGGCAGTGTGGATGCACACATGTATATTAAATTTGTCTGAACGCTTGAGCCCACTGAGCCCATGGACCGGATTTAGAACAATAACTCGCAGTCTTGGATCCAAGTGAAGAGGGAGGGGGGGAAAAAAGCTGTCATTTCTGGAAAAAGGTTGTGAGTCCGTTTACTTTACAAGCAAGGCTGAGGGGAGCTGACAAACTAACTGGCAACATGATATCTATAGAGGATTTAGCCTCACAGCCTCAAACGTAACCGTTTTTTGAAAGTGACCTTTGATGGTGAAGGTATAAAAATATTGCACTGATATTTACTTGACTGTAAAAACTGCGTACACACGTGAAGCTTTGCTGTACTTGACAGTGAATGTCTTTGAAGGCGAATTATTTTATTTTGAAAAACACGCATTCTGAGAAGGGTTTAATAGTTCTTGCCATTCTACTTCGGGTTATTCTCTAGGGATACACAACCTTTTAAGAGACCATAGCTGATCCCTCCTCTGGGTCCCTTCTCTCTGTGTCTTATGAAAGAAACACTGTTCTGGATGCTGGCATCATCCTGATCTAAACAACCACTATTCGTGGGAATAAGATCTTTGTTCCCCTCAGCCTGATTATACATTGTGTTGAAAGCTAGACAGCACTGGTCAAAAAGCACACATAACGGTTGGTGCATGCACAAATGTTCATGCAAGTGCACAGGCTCGCTGTGTTGCTCAGACACACACAAACACACATCTTTTCAATGGCTAAAAACGTATTTGAATTGAAACCTATCAAAATTTGTTGGTCTATGCCTTTGGTCAAAAAATAAAAAGGCACAAAAGAGGAACATGCAACAAAGCTGAAAAAAACAAAGCTCCACTAGTGTTTTCACTTGTCTATAGAACAAGAACAACATCTACAGGAGGGGTTCTTGAAAATAATGCTAGAGAAAGATAAAGCCTCTTTTGCTTGTCCATGTGCATCTTTCTGCTTACAGCTGGGTGACTCAGCCCCCTTCACAAACAATCTCCTCAGAGGGAATAAGCATTTCAGATGCTGTATATAAATTTATATACATCTTTGTCGCTTTACCTCATGATTGTGGGTGAAGAATAAGAGTAGAGATTTTGTCCTTGAAAGTAATGCGTGTGAATGAATGTCTGTCAACTTCCAAAGAAGCCACGTTAACTCAACTTCCAACCTGGAGACAAAGTTCTTCTGTGCGAATGATACCGTGACCTTGCTTTTTCTCGTATACTGCTGCATTAGGCTATACATCCACACTCTCAGTGGAAGAATGAACATATCACCAGCTGAGGGTGTTTGGACACGTCCACAAGCGCACATGCTTGCACTGAGACATGGTGGGAAGACAGGTAAACCCAACAGCTGCCAGAGAGAAATTACTAAGACAGCAAAACGATAGCTAAAATCAGTCAGTTATCAGGGCACAGAGTAAGAACTGACACACTAAGTGACCTTATCGCTATTAATTATTAATTCGAGTGAATGATTACACTCATTACTTAGAATTGGCTGTCAAAACTGCAGCTGAATGTGTGAAGGCAGGGAGTCCTGCAGGAGAATGACATGCGCAGACCAATTCACATCTGTGATTCACCTCCGTACGTCAAAGAAAACCAACAACTCCACTTGTTTTGAGATGCACAATTACAAGACTACATCACAAATGTGTATAAAAGGCACAACTGGCTGTAATCACATGCACGCAGTGCATTGTGCCTTTTAACCCCAGCCTTCTCAGCACTATTGGAGCTGGTGTTGTGTTTCAGAGGAGATAGCTGGCTCAATGGCTGCTACTTGCTGGAATTGGCCTCTCCCTGCAGATGCTGACAGGACACTTTGGGGATATCTCTGCTTCTCTGTGAGGTCGTCTTTTGGAGAAAACCAGTCCGCAGACAGGTGTGGTCCTCCGTGGCTCAATAAGTAATGCACAATACAGCCAGGTGCGAGGGTTTCATTATCTGAGAGCCGGTGGGAAGTTCCCCCAAGGGTAAAAAGCTTTCTAGAAATGACTGCAACTGTGAAATCGAAAGCAAAACCATCCATTTGATTTGCAGTGTTATCATAGTGGAAATAAATCCCCCCCCCCCCCCATACTTCCAGGCGGCCGTCACAGACGAGTTAAGACCGCAACACTGGCTTAGAAATTACATGACAAATTGCCATAATAAATTTAATTTCATTTGAAACTGAGCGGGTCAGTGGCTAACTATTCCACAAGTGCTTGATGATGCATCCCCCCCCCCCTAATCACACGATCAGCATTAATTAAATTTATTGTGAGACCTCAGAATCGCTCGCCAGCTTACCTTTGCGTCGATGTCCTGGAGTTTTTTTGTTTTTTTTTTATTTCATCTAGACGGACGCGGAAAGAATGCGGTCGCACTTTGAGCATCTTGTCACCGTGGCCGCCTGTTCTATCTGTTTCTCTATCTGACTCTCTAAAACGGGACTGAAAATAGTCTTTTTCAACGAGTTTTTCTTTTTTTTTTCCGTTATGCGTTTTTGTCCGCGGACGCCGCTCCGCGCAGCTGCGCCTCTCGGTCTCCTTCCATCCAGTGTGGGAGCACCTGCCTGACAGCGGATGATAAAGTAGAGATTTATTTGCGGACAAAGTGAGGAGCAATCCTTCTCACTTCACCTCACTTCGTCAATTTTTGTACATTGTATACTGACCGGCTGATATGACGGTGTCAGGTCATTCGCTCCATAAACCCACACTGACGCGGAGAGAAGCCTTAAAGACGTTGTTTTCAGACTGATCAGCAGCATGTACACGCTAAAACATTAATTTAATTACCTGTAGAACAAAAGATGAATGTTGCGCCTTTTGCTGTCGTGTAATTCTAACGTCCTATATTTTACTTTAGTGGGCAAAAGTTCCATAAGTAACACATGAAGACAAAATAAACGAAGCTTATTTTATTTTCACTCAAATTCACGTGGAACCACGATTAATTAGGCTATGAGAGGCTTTGATGGCGCTAAGATCGCCTTCATTGACCAAAAAAAATTGCAGCATTTGTCATAAAAGAAGGTGAACAGCCATACCATCAGGCAGGGGAGATATTCCAGGAACATAAGGTGCGTAAAACGCACCAGTCCGGCTATTAATCCTTGGAGTCCAGGAGAGCAGGAGCCGCACAGACGAAGGAAATCATCTTTTGTTATTTCAGTTCAGACATCTCTGGTCTGTGTTCTACCGGGCGTATGGAGGACTTGGTTGTTTCTCTTGATATCCGCACCCCAGAGGGGAGACTACCCATGGCTGCGCACTCAGGGTTTTTCCTCCCTGCTGCTGCTGCTTCAAATATCCTGTTTCACCTTGTAGCTCTGTGTTCTCTTTTTACCAGCAGAAATCACTTTTAGCACCGCCAGAAGAACGTCATCGGATAGGCTGCTGCAGGAGTTCTAAAAGACAGGCGGGACCTCCAGCCCTTGTCGGATGGCTGGCAGAGGTTAATTTATGCGTTTGGACTCAGGAACCCTGTGTTGTCGCTCTGATATGCGCAGGATACAGTCATGATGTCAACCCAACCCATTATTATCATCACACATTAGTAACTCTTACTGTCCATTAAGACCTAAAAATAATTTAATAAAATGTGTTCACTAGAGCTTGGTTATACTAAATTAAATTAAAGGACTATGTTAAATAAATTAATCAACCTTGAATCATCAACACTCGATTCTTAAGTGAAATGACGTCTTTTTTCTAACATTTGCTGCTGGTTCACCTATGGTTTGATTGATTACATTAAGTCTGACTGACCGAGGTAGTTTGCAACCAAGCTGAAACCTTTAAAAAGCAATTTCTGAATAAGATTAATTTTAAGTATTATGTCCACTCATTTATTTATAATATTTTTTTTCTCACAATTACTTGATTAAATTCATCTTAGCCTGTTTTTAAAAGACTATTAAGCAGGAGGGAATAATCTCTTCCAAATTACCATCAAGTTTCTAAAGATAGACAGACAGACATATATATAGTTGGACAGACAGACAGACTTTTTTATAGACTCAAGGTCCAGAGAATAAAATGAAGTTTAGCAACTCGTCCTCCAAAATAACTTTACCATCAGTAGTCCAATAAATCTTTGGTTTTGTTCGGCATTTTGTCATTTTCATACCTATGTATTCTCGCGAGTGTCAAACAGAAGGTAACGCATCTAAAAAAGTCCACGAACTAATTATTACTGTACTTAAAAACTATAAAAAAAAATATTAAAAGATGAAAGCCATAAAACATAAAAGCCATAAACAAGCATAAAGCAACAGACATAATCCAACTTCTTCCTGCACGCATGTTGCGCACGTCCAAGGCCGGATAACTGAACCGAAAGTTATTTCTCAACAGCGTCTTCATACACAAACTCCCACAATGCATCACGAGTGACGTCAGAATCCTGCGACTCAGCATGTGTTTCTGTTTTGTGGCAACCGAGTGGTAATCTTATATAGATTTAAATGAATACATTTATAACATTCATTGCCCGTTTTGGTGTCAGATTTTAATTTGTGGATACTCTTAGATTAAATTTACACCCCATTAGCCACATAAACATTTTTTCAATCCGCTTTTTAAACACGGAATTGTAGTTTTTCACGAGTCGCGCCAGTGAAAATGACCTACGGTCGACTGTCACACAACTTTCTGCTGAACGCGTCTCTGCTGTATGAAGACAAGTGTCCGGAGCTATCACGACACCTCCTGTAAGAACCCTTTTTTTAAAAAGTCCTACTGAAATGTTATTTACTCTGATATTTTCTCCCTTTGTCGTTGTAATAATAACGCGTAGGCGCTAGGTGGAGGAGCTCGTTCACTGTTGACTGATGGCGATGATTGATGGAAGGCAGGAACGATAAACTGACATCTTAAGGATGGAACTCTAGTTTGTCTGCTGCCTCCATATGCCTGGAATAACGTTATCGCACGAAGCTGGGATGAGTTATGATAAACAACAAAGATCCCAGATGAATATAAACTAGTAGCACAGAAATAAGAGGCAAACTCTAACACTAAATCGAATCACATCACTCTTAACCATTTTCATGCCATGGTTTTACTTAAAAATTAAACGTCTAGAGTACTGATTCCTTAAGGCAGGGTAAGAGAAGATGTCCTTTTATTGATCCACATCATGCCAGAAGACACGGGATTATAAAGTATTAGGTAGTAACATGAAGTACTATTATAAAGGTACTCTATTGTACTTTTAAAAGGGGAAAAGCATAATCTAATAAGATACAGATAATGTACCAAAGCTTATACATTATTCTGTAAGTAGATTGTAGTTAATAAGGTCCAATCTGTGTGGTAGCTGGATCAAAAATGAGTACAGGATTTAGACAAGTGCGATGTTCAAATGTTCTTTACCAGCTACTTTCATTTAATTAGGCTCCAGTAGACAAAGCCTTTGCCTCCAATAGAAAAAAAAAGCACAATGGCTATGCGTTTCAGTTTTAAATTTCCATTAACATTTAGCATTCAAGTTTTGAATTAATTTCTTTTGCCAGAAAAGGGAGTTCATTTTTTTTTTCTCTTGGTGTAAGTCATGCAACGGTGACTGCCAAAAGTAATTTCAGGATAAATCCTCTTAAGTGTGTGTGTGTGTGTGTGTGTGTGTGTGTGTGTGTGTGTGTGTGTGTGTGCTAGCATTCGGTTTGTTTGTTTTATCCTGACACAAGCTATTTTTCAGGATAAATTTCCTGTTAAATCAGGACAAAAGCTGTTCGTCACTTGCGTAAAAGCTGATTTGTGTGTCAGTGTTTATTGCGTGTATTTGAATTTGTTCAACATTTACTACCATTGGACATTGCAGCACAGCAGTGTCAAAACCAAAATAATATTGGGAATGTAAGCAGTACTGATCAAATGTCAATCAATATTCTGCTGCTGCACTGGAGATTTGTCACTTGAGATGTGATCAGAACTGCATTTTGGGGTACCGTAGCAATAATATGAGACCGCCTGTTACCAAAGCAAATGATTTTTTGTTAATATTTTAAAGTCCAGGATATAATAGTGATTTGATTAATCTCTAAAGTTTGACTCAAATCTAAGCTGTGGATGAATGTGGTCATTTAACCCCCCCAGGAATTACATTGCCTTTTTGATAACATACCCAAAAATGACTAGAATCCTAACAATGTATCTGGTGTTGAATTGTGTAAAAGTATGGACTCTTTTCCTTGTGTTTGATTTGACTTCCAACCACGTCCCTGTATCCTCTGGCATGTTTTCACTTTCACCTGAGCCAGGAAATTTGCGGGCAGAACTGAGCACGGAAACAAAAACAGAGTTTTAAATAGAGAAACCTCAACATGGGGTTGTCTTTCAGATGTACGAGTGAGACCTCTGCTACTTTAGTACATTGATCTGCTCCCCAGATTCTTCCGATCTGCAGTTGTGGGGAACAATCTGAGCACATTTGACAATGACGAGCTGTCCAGCAGGCAAGACATGAATCTGAATGTTCAGGCCAATGGTTGCAAGACCGAGCTGATTTCATGCCAAAGTGCCTTGGCAGAGGAGACACAATTGGAGTGCAATGAGCTAATCGACTGCTGAATGTAATCTTCAGAGAGGGTGATAATACAGAACGGATATGTGGAGGAAAATTACTGTTAAGATTGACACAGCTGATTGGTTAAGTTTTATCAGCATCCACTCAGAGAGCCTGCAGACATAATCAGAATGTGTTGATGGTGATTTCAGTCGTAATGAACCTTGCCTTCTTTCCCTTTTCATATGGGGGGGTTTCCAGTGTCCTCACATTCTCACCAGTTATGATTTTCCTCACGAGTCACTTGAGTGTTTGTGTTGTGGGTGTGTGTCAGCACACACACACCACCGCACATATTTTTGGAGATCCTGTTCCTGCCTTCTGCTGCTGTCTTCACCTTCTGTCAAGATGTTGATAACGGTTTTGTTTGTGTGTCTGTTCGCATCAGAGTTGCATTTGATTTCACCACTGTTTCCCTTTGTGTCAGTAAATCACAGAATCAAAAACGACTTTATTTTACAAATGCCATCTTGAAATAATTTCCCGATAACGCTTAAAGTCAAGATGCATGTGTGTTTGTCATTTGTGTGTCTTTGATCTTATATAGAAGCTGATGTAATTTAATTGTGGCTGACGTTGACAGATGCTTTCCAGTTCCTCACAGTTGTATGTCCAGTAACTGGAGCCTGAATGGAATGTTCAGATAACCAAACTATGCTGAATGTCTGCGGGACAAGCGGTACCAAAATGACTTGGCTTTTAAATAGCAACAAGTGCCTTAGCAACATAGCATGCTATAATAGATTGATAGATTGATTGATTGATTCAGAGGTCGGTATATTATTTGTGGTAATACAAATGATCAGGGATAATCGAACAGCAGTCATTGGCCAAACAGGGCTGCACCCTATGCGTTTTGATTTCTTGGTGATTCCAGGTGAACAAATCGTTTTTCTGGGACATTTAATGTTTGCACAAAATTTCAGAGCAAGCCATGTAATATCTGTTCATAGTAGTGGAAGAGAGACCACCATTACCTTCCCCCGCAGGCCAAATGTGACCTAAATGAATTATTGATCAACAGTTTCCGGCTGTTTTTTCCATCACTTGACTACTTTAGCGGTTCATCTGTAACTGATTCATCAGTGGGCTTTGACTTATTTGCCTTAAACCTCCTTATAGTTGACTTGACTCACCTCCTCTCATACTGTTTTCCTTAGATACCAGTGAGATCTTAACCAGGACGCACCCGATGGCCTCTTTTCTACTTCTGTCTCTGATTACATTACAACATCATCTGCGTAAGCCATCAGCGGATCACATGTAGGGCCCATACCTCCGCTGTTCATCATAACAACTAAGTGTGTACTTTAAAGGTGATGAATGACAAGTATGCTAATGCGATGAGAGCTGTGGAAGTGCTCTTTATGGTCGACAGTTTCCCAGCATCAGAAAGCATAAACCCAGAGGTTCTCTACTCGTGAGTCATCACCAGTGATCTGTGCACAGCCTTGTCAGATGTTTTCAGAGCTGCTCGGCAATGATGACTGAACTGTTTCATGTGTGTAGGGCGCTTAATTGTTTCTGATTTTCACAAGTCCAAGGCCGGCAAGTCATTATCAGTCCTCCTCAGAGTGTCGTTCTGCCACGCCGGCCTCAAACGGCTTGTCATCATTTCCAGTATGTTCTGACAGGGCCTCTATATAATCTGACAGTCTAATCCACCATCTGATTATTAAATTGCGGGGGATCAGGGGACGGTGACTCAGACTGTGGGACGAGTAATGACAGATATGTTGCAAATCTTTCCCCATCCTGCCATTCAAACACCAGCAGCCAACATCATCCAGCTGTATAACGCGCCGTCTCGTGCATGCCGCCGTCGCGAATGTGTGGATTTAACACCACAACGGCAGCCAGTAGGTCAACACTGGATTAAAGGTGACATACCCCCCCCCTATTCCATAAACAGCCTCTGTTCCTGCCACACGTGCAGCCGGACAGGATATTTCCCTTCATCAATCGAAGCCAGGGGCTAATTTTAGCAGGACTTAGCGGTGGCTTTGTTAGCACAAGCGTCTCATTGCTGGCATTCCAGTAACGGAGCCAGCAAGGCCTCCACAGGAGCAGGTCTGTGGGAGGAAGACCTTGGTTGGTGAAATGATTTGGAAAGCCGTGGAAAGCCTATTTTGTTGGGGAGAGACCTGTTTCCTTTTCCACTTGAATATTTTCCACTGCACATTTTTTTTTTTCCCCAAATTTGTGTTTCCATGTTGTGATGGGTTTAAGTGTTTGCATGCATTTTTTTAAAACAAGAGTGCAATCTGTAGTTTCTCTCTATGCATGAAGAAAATCTACAGTAAATTTATGCAGAACAACGTAGAACATTTTTATTACACTCTTATATTGTTGTTATTGTGACTTGGTTGGCGAAGCTGCAGTTACTACTGTTGTTTCAACCTCTTTATGACGTGGACGCTGTGTTTTTGCAGCATGATTTTATTGTAAAACCAAAGTCAGACTTCCACACTGTGGAAAATAAAGCTTTGTAAATATAAAGTGACACCTCTTAATCATATTGCATCATTGTTGTTTGGTATGAATCCTGTTCTTACATTCCTGTCTGTTGAAATCTCCACTTTTCTCTCCCAATAGGCAGAGGACCGTGACAGATAAAGGTAGGTGTACACCCTTAAAGAAACAACTATTTTTGTTCTGCTTTCATTGCGTGTGTTCGTCTGTGACGCTCCAGAGTGTTTAACAGCTGCACAGAAGAGAAGGCAATGTCACCTGATTTTCAAGGTTGATGAACATCCCTAAACCCTCAGCCAAACACAGAGTCAGCCAGCTGTCTGCAGCAGACAGTCTGGTGGGATCAAACACACAATAACACACACACACACACACACACACACACACACACGCGCATGCACGCACGCATGCAAGTTCAATTCAGCCAACACTACATCAATAGGTAATGGTGCTATCCAGTTAAGGATGTGTAGGTTTTTTTTCTTGGAGTATATAACGTGGAGATATGGGCTGTTTTAATGAGCTGAGAATCTGTATGCAACTGACGATCTCAGCATTGATCTTTCAATTACACTTCTCAGCTACAGACATCTCTTTGCCTCTCCCATTAATGTGAGAGCTTAAAGGGATTGAAAACCATCAACAGACTTCTCATCATAACACGTCTCCCACTTCAGTGAACTGTGTACCGTCGAAAGGAAAGACACACTCCTGTACACCAGAATATGCTTTGATCGGTTTTGCGTCTTCTCCTCTCAGCACCAGCGAAGCAGAACCCTTCCAAGATGTTACAGAAGACTTCATTCTGTCCAAACTGTTACCAGTGGCTGCGTCCCGATAATCACAGGATGCGGCTTTTGCCCAAGAAGCGACCGCCGTTGTTGGTGCAGAGGATCCTGCGCAAAAAGGCCAAAGGCAGACGGCTTACCCCGGTGCAAAGGAAGCTGTTACACCGCTTCCAGATGTCCTCCTCAGTCCTGGTGAGACAACAGAACACTATACTACCTCACAGACCTTACCGCAACACACCAGGGAGATATTCCTGTAATGGGTTTTCTCTTGTAGGTTGATGCAGTGGATTTTATGACCCGGCTTCAGGTGGATTTTGGGGTTTGATGCTGATATCGCTTGTGTGTAGGGGTAAAACTTGGTGGGAAGCAGTTTCTAATTGACCTCAACTATCTCTAAGTCCATTTAGTTGGTTTTAACGTTCCTTCCACTAGAGGGTGAAAAATTTCCCAGTCAAAAAAACCCACAAATTATAACCTTATTAAACTTATGTCCAAGAAAACTCACACACAATGCTTCGTCTACATTTTGGTGGTCTTTTTAGTCTGTCCTCCAGCTTAATTTGGCCTCCACCCACTCTACTGATAAGACCATTTAGTTGAGAAAATGGTGGCGCTTTTGGCAATATTATAAACCCCTCCGCCCACCCACCCCTCCCTCCCCCACAGCAAAGAGAACCACCAAAGAGCGTCTCGGGTGGTCTGACATCAGCTTAATGAAGAGCAGCTCCTCTGGAAACGTGGCTGTCTCATTACAGGCTGGTTGGGTTCATTTAGTATGCAGGTATTCGCTGCACAAAGCGCTCTGAACCCATCCACCATTATATATTTGTTGACTCTGAAGCCAGAGAGAAGAATAGAGTTGGAGAGAGGGAGCGTTAGAAGAGAGGGGAGAATAATACAGGTGAGAGAGACAATAGACAAAAAAATAGACGGTGGAAGGCAGATAAGAAGGGTCAACAGGAAGAATTAAATGATAGACTTCAGAGTAGCAATTTGCCATTCGGTATCACAATTTGCATGTGGTGGCGTTTTCGTGTCTCTTCTCCTAACCTGAGTGGGTGCTGAAAGTCAGATTGAGGCTCTGATGGGGGAAATCCTCTTGAAAGTGATTTGATACAATACTTTCATCAAGGAAACTGCTGCACAAAAGCTTTCCAGTAAATCCGATCACAGCTAATAATCCAAATGAAAATTAATTTCTTTGCATCAATCATTTTCATCAAGTCGAGACGACCTGTGCGATGACGTCATAAACCCGAAGTCTGTCTTACCCAGGTTGTTCATGGTTCAGAGTTTCCGGGTGACATTCCTGACTACGAAGCAGCGTCTTATCATACATCCATGATGTACCCATGATGTCATTGATTTTTGTTTGTATTTCATCATTTTATTGTTTTATTCCCATGTGCCGCACTCGAGTGTTATGGCTCTGTATGCTATATTCTTACTGTAAGCTACGTGACATCCACAGGAAGTGGTGGAGAATTTATTTGAAAAATAAACCGGACATGTTGTTCTGTAAGTTTATTATCATGTTCAGTGTGTGTGTGTGTGTGTGTGTGTGTGTGTGTGTGTGTGTGTGTGTGTGTGTGTGTGTGAGTTGGGGGTCTTTTCAGGTGTATATATTCAAAACAATGTGTGGGTACTTGCTGAGGTAGACGGTTTCTGTTTGCTTGCTTTTCTCTGCGCTTTTGCAAGCAACAAGGCAAAGAAACTACAAGCCGAGCGTTCATAAATTCTTCCTCCATGTTATGTGAATTAAATTTCTAGTCGTTATAAACGATATGCACACTGCGTACCGCTGTAATCTGTCACTTTCTAAATTGATTCTGCAGCACATTTATGTGTTGAATGGGATGAAATATGTCCCTATCTAAAGAAAAAGGTTGACAACAGGCAACACCACAGACCTACATCAATGCTTATGTGCTCCAATGGCTGTGTAGCCTCAAACACACACACACACACACACACACACACACACACACACACACACACACACACACACACACACACACACACAAGCACACATAGGGATTGTGTGTAGTATTTACCTCCGGGGTGAAAATCCCTTACATTTCATTTCATACTGCTTTCTGTTTAGGATTTATGTATGTGCCTCCCTCTGGGTGGATGCCTGTGCCTGATATGCTTCCTTCAGCTCTGTGATCTCATGTCTTGGAGCCATTATAAAGTATATTTATGAATTCTGGGCAGGTTATCGAGCAGTGAATACTGAAAGAAGTTGGATTGTTGCCCCCACAAAAGCAGAGGCCTTACATGGAGTGAAGGATAGCCCATTCTCCACCTTCTTTCTTCTATTCACCTTGCTTCAGCCTGGATTTATGTTTCCCAGTCGAGTTCTTTGAAACAAGAAAAAAGAAGCGCCTCCTTTTCTTTTCTCGCTGGCCGCATACATTTCATGAAGAATCTGTGGGGTGAATCTGCATCTGTTGCCAATCTCATATTATTGAATTACTAGCACAACAAAAAAGTGAATCTACCTGGTAGTTCATCATGAGAACAGCTCGTTTTCTAGGACATGTAAACTGACTGGAAATACATTTCTACGCTCACTTTTAAAGTACTGATTAACCAGCCATGAAAAAGCGAGGTGACAAATGTAAGTGGCTGATAAAACCTTCGCTTTCCCAGAAGGACCATTTGCTGTTGACGCGAGTTCAACTTCCTTTTGTGATTTATGTCAGCCGGTCATGTTGACCTCAGTGACCACTAATCCTCTCATCCCCTATTCTTCTGTTTCTTCTTTCAGCATCCCCTGCCTCTTGATCTATTTCTCTTGTGTTTCACCTCAACCCATCTATCTGCCTCTTACATAATCTCCATCTTTCTTCCATCCTTTCCTTCCTTTCTTGGCCATCTCTTCCCCACATCACTCTTGTCATATTTATCTTAAAACAGAGTAATGTCACTGGAGAATGCGCCTGTTTGAGGAGTTGACAGGAAACAGGAGACACCGATGTCTGGCTGGGTGTTTGGCCTGTTTGCGCTCAGAGAACAGAAAAAAGCTCCAGCGAGGGTTATGACACCTCAAGGGTGGGTAGGAAGGGATGGAATGACAAGAGGGGGATGTGTTTGGGAAGAGAGGCCAGCAACGGCGGAGGTGGCCTTGGGCTTTTTAGATACAAACAGTTCATCCTGGGAAGCAAAGACACTCATCCGTGTTTCACGTGTGATGGGATTGGAGCGGAGACTGATGTATTTTAAGCACGTCAACACATAAACAGTAAAGGCATCAGTCATGGCAAGTATACACCAGCTTTCTTTGACGACTGGCATCTTCAGGAAACCTGAGACGACCAATGCGTATGAGAAAACCGCGTGCGTACGCATGGAGTCTTCTCTCCACCATAACAGCATGTCATCTCTCAGTTAGCTTCTAATCCCCTCTTCATTACATTTCCTCCCCACTATTTAAAGTTTTACTCTGGGACTTAGTGATGCCTGCCATAGGCTTAATGGTAAGCTACCACATGGTGTCTACATTTGGAAATTGTCATTTCTGTTTTAGGATCACAACTTATTCTGTCAGCATGTGTGCCCGTTTATTCTCTCATTATAATTACTTAGCTACCTCCCCAGAGAAGCTTCAAATCCAGATCCGTCTCAAAGCATCGTTTAATTTCTAAATCCACCCTCTGCTTGCGTTTTTTATCTGTGTTGTTTGCATTCGACCTTTATCAGACATGTTTGTTGAACCTCGAAACAATGTGAAAGACTGGACTTTGGCAAAACTGTCCATGTTTGTAGGTTTTTTTATGGGACATTTCAAGAGGCTTTTCTAGTGGATTTTTACATGAATTTGCACAAAAAATGCACCCGTCCTTATAGATTCCAGTACCCCTAAAAAGGCCTGACGTTTGATTGTGCATGATGTTTAAGAACACATTGAAAAATCACCTTATCTAACAAAATTAAAGATGAGTCCTTGATCCACTGCTTCTTCTGGAATCGCATCAACAGTTAATGGGTCTGTCTGTCCTGACCTAAAATCCATCTGGCTGACACACCAGCGAATAAACAGACATGGCGGAAGCTAAAAAAAAAAAAAAATGGGAGTTGGATAAATGAAGGTGAAGTGTTGACATAGTTCTTGTCATTTTTAGTCTGGCTTGTTTTGAGGAAGAGTTACCGGTGTGATGCAGGATGAATATGTGATTTTTATCTCAGCCAACAGAGAAATAAAGAGAGAGAGAGGTGTGTTTTTCTAATGGCAGCATATAGAGGCTCTGCATTTTGTTAGGGTGTCTCTGTATTTACCAGGCGGTCTGAGTGCAGACAGTGTGACTAAGTGGCTTCCTGCACCATCGCAGCTTGCCTCGAATCGATCCCCCTGTCGCTCTTTAGCTTTCGGCTTTATTGTGTTGTATTGATGCTTCCTCAAATGACTTTCACTCACACTGCACATAGATATCGGTGCTATTGAATGTGTGCGCTCAGGCATTTTGAAAGATGTGCACGCAGTCAACACATCAAGACTTATGTTTGATTAAAAGAACAGGCAACAAATTTTGTCTCTCCCCATTGCTCCCTTCATCTCCCATCTCATCTACCCTCTTGGGGGGTATCGTACTGCTTAGGTCAAATTAATCAACCCAAGCCAACCTCTGACAGCAGACAGGGAGAGTGGTATTTATGGAGCAGGAGCTATTAATAGATAAACAGTCCATGTTCTGAATGGATTTATCACCATGCAAAGTTTTGAACCAATGATTTATGTGTGTTTCTGGACAAATATTGTATAGTTGCAGGATTTCTGTGTTGAATAGGTTAAGGCTCATCAGATAGAAATCCTCTGAAGAGTTTTAACTTCTATCCCTCCCCCGCAGTATTGGGTTACATGTGGCACAAAAACGAAGCATCTGAATCTCATGAAGAACCGCCACTTTCATGAGTCGTCTCACAGATCGTGCTGCTATCTCTTTCATACGTAACGCCAATTAATGAAGTGCTCTGATTGCCTTTAGATTCGAGCTATTCAAGCCGACTAATGAGGCATACATGCACGTAGGCTTTTTTTATGATTTACAGGATGAACAGCAGGTGCTGACATTCCACGCTCTGTAAATGATGGCAAGACAACAAAACAGCGGTGATGAATGTGAGCAGGATCAAGGTTAAGTGCGACTGTGGATGTCGATGTCGACTCGTGTTTCCTGTAAAACACAAGCACGCATCAGACAGAAACACCCAAGATGCTGCTGTTTTTTGGAGGGATCCAATGAAAGATCAGCTGTGATGCATTGAAAGTGTCCTGTGCATTCTGTACTCACTCATTATATTTACTTTGATATTGTAATCACAAGGCCTGCTTTCTTTTCTTCCTTTTTCTCTTTTTACCTCGTGCCAAAACTAGATTTTCAGAACAGAATTTAAACTTTCTGCAAAAAGCAATCAATCTTAATATCCACCTCTCCCTGATCCATCCGTAAGTGGTTGTTTATCCTTTCCCCTAACCCAAAGCTCCAAAATGTCACCCTTGCCATATGTTTAACCAGCCGCCGTGTAGGTCTGTCTGCCGCCAGGATCAGCTCAAGATGAGGAAATCAAATCTCTCTGGCATGGGTTCACGTGTGTCTCTGCAAGTGCATACACTACATGTCAAAGGATTAGGGAAAAATTAGATGGGTACACGTGACTGTTGAGATTTCATGTCTGGTTTTCATCGTTTGCCGCGCAGCAACAATGTGGTCATTGTTGCGTTGCTGTGCACGGTGTACCTCTTGTTGAGATCTTGGTGTGATAAATCTGTTTCTGCTTTTTTGTACGGCAACACATTCACTTGGTAAAGGTTTCTATTCCTGTCCTATCAGGGCCCCTTTGCAGGCCAGCCAAAGATGATGGGGCCACTAGCGGTAACTAGAGGACAAGAGGATAAACATTGTGAGGTCACAAGAGTTGTAAACATCCATCCCCAGCCAGCTGTCTGCTTATGATCAACACCACAATTGTGCTTTGCAGTGGTGTTTTTTTTTTATCCTCCTTGTCGAACATTAAATATTAATCTTAGTGGAAGGCATGTAAACAAAATCCCAATCACTTACAGTATATGTTACATTAACTTTATGACAGGAACAAATCATTTTGTTTGGGTACAGCACCAGTTTCCTGTTCAAATTTGATCAGGTGAAACTTAAATGATGTGCACGATGAAATTGGGTTTTTGCAGCGTGAAACAACAGGCTGTAGGAAGTTATGAAAGCTAATAATAGACCGCTTCTCATGATGGATCACAATATTTTGATATGGATAGACGGACGTAAACAGGAATGATGTAAATGAGTGCACTCACGTTGTTGGTGACTATTAACTCTTAAATTGTCGTCGTTATTAGGTATTAGGTGTCCATTTGTCTTCAACAAAAGATGGGGAGTACATTTTTCCTGGCCACTTCTGTTTTATATCAATTTCTACTGATTTCTAAACAATACAATTTCAAATTTGTTCCATCAAATGTTACTGGTTCCCATCAGTTTCCATACAGCTTGAAAATCATCACTTGGAGAGAAAGCTGCCATATTTAATCTTTCATGTACAATATTTTGCAGGTCATTTTTTTCCTCTCAGCTTTTTCAGTCATGTTGAAAGGCCTTTTTCTCACACGCTTCAGGCTTGTGCATTCAGGGAATTAGTTTCTAAGCCAACTAGTTGTGAATGCAAGAAATTACTAAATCAGCTTTTCCCGTTTTTTTTTGACATGCAAACACTTTTTTTAATTGGTTAGTGAAGTAAGGCTTCACTAATCCTCTATGGAAAGTGATGCAAACAATAGAAATTTGCTGCAGAGCTTGAGGACATTCCAGCGCTGCAGTCCACAGTTTCTCTAAAATGCATTTATAAAACCAGAATTAGAATAAAAGTAGGGCTTCTTTAACCTTGTCTTTATATTTTTTATACTGCATCTTAAATCATAAAGAAAACCCTTCTGGATAGTTTGTCCTTCTGCATTTTTTAACATCTTTACAGTTAGTGTCCTTAGTGTGTTAGCATTAGCAGCATTCCAATGTTCTCATCGGCTTCTTTTCAACAATGATGGGAATCACTTATTTTTGCTAAATGTAGAAGAGTTCTGATTGGGTCAGTTATTTAACGTCTTCATCTTGGACATTTTACATTTGTTTTACCAAGAACAGAATTTTCCCACATTTAGTTTTGAGGACAAACAATATATTTTTGGCATCTTAATCTTTCAACTCTTCCACTCCATGATTGGCCACATGTAGATGTCCCGACTTTTTCCAGTGTTTGCCAACAATGTCTATAGACGGGTCCATTGTGCTTCAACATGTCACCAGCTGTCCCACAGTTTAGTCAACAGTTATCAGTGCATTGGTCCGACCTTCTCTGAGCCACACCCCTATGCAAAGAGGGGTGGGTGAGTTGCTGGTCAGGGTTTGTATAAAGCTGGCCACGCAGGCTCATGGAGTAAATACTTGGTACACAGTCACGTAGAAAGCAAGAGGAACTCTGCGCTCCATCAGACACCTGTCAAACTCTGAAATGGCTACCTTCGTCTCGGTGAGTTTTCCATCCCATCAGCATTCAGGAGCGTCGAGACCGCGGCTCAGATTCAGTGACCTCTTCAGTGGTGGTCTGTTCGGTCCATTTTTAACCTTGTGCGCCTCTGGATGGCTTGTGTCGCTAATGGGACTTAAGTTACTGGAACCTAAGAGGAATGTTCAAGAGTCCTTACCATGCACTAAACAGCACTTAGTGCATTTGCTACTGTGAGAACAGTATTCTCCAGGGGGTTGTGTATTTGGCTTCTCTGTTGAAGAGTCTGTTAAAAGTTGCTTTAAATTCCTTCACAAAGGATCATGCTGGTCCCTGCAGCTTTCCATGCACTTATGTTAGCTTATCACTGGGATGATGTGTTTGTGTCCACATTGGTGTAATTAGTTCTTCTTGTTGTTGACTTAGTTCGGAATGTTGGGTAGCAGTTGAATAAGAGCATAGGTCAAAAGCTGTAAAAAAAAAAAAAAAAAAAGCCTGCTGATTGATAATTCCACAGCACCCTACACCGACTATGTGCTAGACCTGTAGTGTGACTAACAGTCTAGGTACGTGCACTATATCTTTTTTATTGACGTGACTTCGGTTTTCAGAAGTGGATGTATGTTTCGCCTTATTTAGTATCTTCTGTAAACTGTTCCAGGAAATTGTTCAGAGTCGATCACATGAGGCTGAAGTGCTGAACAAATCTCGTTTGTTAAGGTTCATTGTGATGAACGGAAAACCTTTTTTGTTGGCTCCAAAACTATTCATACCCCAAATAGGAGAAATTGTATGTTAACTGCTGCACTTAGCCCTGTCATAAGGCAAGGCAACATTTCCATTCTGGCTAAAACTAATCCAGTTATTTTAATATCAGTCCAGGCATTCAAGGGTAAGAGATCTCAGAGATGTTGGACGGGAGCCTCAGCTTTTAAGTGAATCATCGCCTGCCATGAATTTTCTTCCTCAGCTGGGAGCGAGCAATAGATGTGTTTTGACACCTGCGAGGCTTCGGGTTGGTGTGCGTCAGCCCAGGGCATACAAGCACTTCTCATTAGAGCCTGTTTGCTTAATACCACCAGGTCTAGTCCTGCTCTCCGTGGCTCCAGAGTCATTTTGTCACTGCGATCAATGTCAAAATAGACTCCCGCGTGTCCCAGAGAAAGACAGGCGGCTGTGAAAGTTCTGGATTTGACGAGATGTAACTGAAACAGCACCTAAGTTCACGAGTTTGTTGATAGTTTGGAGCTGTCACAATTGTTTTGAAGAACTCTGTGTAAAACTGCAGAATTTCTTTGTAAAGTTATGCCTGTGGGGAAATCCTAGTTATTTGGTCTATTTAACAAGAATATAGAAAAAGGTAAAGTATGCAATATTGACGATTGTGTTTCTTTCTTCTCCGTATCTCAGATGGCCACCTGCCACACTTGCAGTACCCCGTCCCGGTACAAAGGAATGAACAGGGACTTCATAACTAGCCTGGCCAAGACCCACAACACACCAGGAAGCGCCGGCAAACACAAGACCCCACAGTCTGCCAGCAGATCCAACATGACCACACCTAAGACTCCTGGCAAAGACAAGACGCCTGGTCACACGCCGAGGTTTTTTTTTTTTCAAGCTCAACTAACTTTGCTCGGGGTTAAAGAAATTCGAGAGCACGGCCTGTCAGACATGTTACATCGTAATGATTCTGTTTCTATTTAGTCCACATTTAGAGAGTTGTTTAGCTACATGGATAGTGTGTTGGTATCTGCGCAGATTATTTACTTGCTACATTCTTTTCCTGCCAGTCGACAAATTCTTTTTTTCCCCACCCCTACAGGTCCTCCACCTCCTCCGGCCCTTCAGGCTCAAGCTCATCTTCCTCTAAGCCCCTATCAAAACCTAAAAATTGGGTCGTCCAGCGTCTCAGCAAGATACTCATGCGACAGGACAACCAGGGCAGCAAGAAGGGGGGCTTGAAACATTTTTTGTCCTCACTCTGAGTAGCTTTCACATGCACCATGCATTTATGTTGAAACGTTTTTTAAATGGGTTGTTGTAGCCTGTTTGCACCAAAGGCTAATGAGAAACCTAAGAAAGTAACTTTGGTTTCCGAGCCGGTGTGAGAAGAGTCACAGTTTGCCTACCAACACAGCTGTTGCTAGGCTGTTTGGAATGGCCCTCCCAGTTTCTTAAATGCTACAACTCGGAGCACTGGGCTTGCTATTTCAACTATTAATCAGGATCACTGCATCCTCTGCTGAGCTGGTCGGAGCAGAATGCTGCTCTTGTCCAAGTTAGATCCTGTCTTTCATCGTCTTCTAACCTGAAGAGGTTATTTTAAGTGAAATGATGTGGAATCTTTCAATATTTATCAAAATGCAGAAAACCCATAATTATTATGTGACGGTATGTGTGGACAAGCTGACATCTGTCTCTATTTCTATTTTCTATAATTTCTATTTTTTTTCTAAAGTTAAAGGATATTTAGAAGATAAATATATATCCAGCTATTTGTATTTATATTACTATGTACAAAACGTTTCTATTTACACACTGGCATTGCCTAAAAATGACAAAGACAAATGTATATACAGTACTGCTGTTGCTGCCACTGTTGAATCATGAATATATTTAAATCTTGAATATAATTATCATCTATCATGGGACTCATCAGTTGCTGTTTACATGGATTAGGCACCGCTGCCTAAAACTGCTATATTTTCTTTGGCTATATGTGTTTTAAATTGTTCATGATATCTTTTGTAGCAGGAATTTTAATATACATATTGCATTTTGTACTGCTTGACTTACCGAAATGATTTCAGTTAGCTGTTCAGTGTACAGTGTGTTTAAATCCTGAAATACCTCACATTTGTACCCCCCCCCCCCCTTTATCTGGAATAAATCCTCACTGAAACTGCTCTACCTCTCGAATACCAACTTTTCTTTCTGTAGGTAGGGCTTTGTAAAATATTCCATTAATTACACTGATTCTGTTGTGCGTGTTTTATGGAAATTTTTTACTTTAACCTTTAAATTTTCATTATAGAACCTCACACCGATTTAAGTTTATTCTGCAAAGCACTTTTCAAAAACATGATTATGTATGTTTTAAGGAAAAACAAAATTGCGTACAATCAATATGGAGAAAGTTTTACGAATAATGCAGTCGTGATAAAACCAAGAGCAATAAAAAAAATTTCATTAAATACAGATAACTAATGAATACAAAATTAAGAGGTGTGACAAATGTAAGAAAGTTTTTCTACAACTGATTTCCTAGGTCAGGGTGTTCCACAGCTACACCATGTGATGGAAAACACCTGACTTCCTTTGGTAGCCTCCAGGTCTGAGGGAACAGCGAGGAGGATCCTGTCTGAGGAATGCAGGCAACAACTAGGCTTATTGGACATCAATAAATCTCTGACACAGGAAAGAGCAAGGTCACAAGCTTTAAAAGTAGTAGTTAATAATAGTTGATAATTTTAAAAAGCCATTGTGGTACTGTATGGGAACTGTACTTTATGGTCTCGTCTCATAAAACCTGTGAAGAGTCTGGTATCCTAGTTTTTAATGAGCACCAAACAGGTCATTGCCTTGAGTCAAATATATCCAAACCTATATGTAGAGTTAGATTAAACGACAGATCTCCAGTGATCAGGTAATCAGTCAAGTTTGGGGCATTGAACATAGACCTGTAGAGTTTGACTGAGCTAGAGGAAATTTTGTCACATTTAATTTCCTTGAGATGAGCCAAACCATGACAATTTCTCCATGTATTAACGAGTCAGTGGATAAATTGTCATCCGTAAAACAATGGTTATTACATTATACCAATGATTATAAATAGAAAATAATTAAGGACAAAGAACCAACCCTTGGGGGATATCACATGAAAGGAGAGCAGAGGATGATGAAAATTATCCCGTTATACAGCAGAAAAAGATCAGGAAAGAGATTAAAATAAGAGCCAGGCAGGAGCAGCATCCTAAACTCCAGTGCAGTTGTTCAGACTATTTACAAGTCAAACATAGGACACAAACATAATTAAAACTGAGCAACCCCAGGATGACTGGTAAGCAGACACTCATTTATGAACTTAATAAGAGCTGATTCTGTGAAATTGAGAAGCAAATCAACAGATCTTTCTAAAAACAAAATGTTCGGTATAAAAATGTGTGTGAAAATCATTTTGAAATGATAAAAAACAAGATTTTGGATAGCAAAGGTCAAATTGTTGCACTATTAAAATTAGACTGGGCAGTTTTTCCAACAGTGTTCTTTTAGAGATTTATTTGACATGATGTGAAGTTGAAGAATTTAACTCCTCTCATGCTAGATCTGATATCCCCATGAGGTGAAACAAATTGGCAGTAGATTTGGTAATATTGGACAGAATTCCGGGTCACAGGGGTGAAATGAAGTCTGATGGCTTTGATTTTGTCTATGAAATGCTAGAGAAACTGCCCGCAGCTCTCATCAGAAGCCTCAAATTTCATACTAGGGAGAAAGAATACTGATATACAACTCTGAGGCTGTGGTATCTCATAGTCTTCAAGTCTGAGTGACAACAATCTCCAGCATTTTAACTGCATGCTTCTGGGTGTTGTGAATAGCCCAACATTTGTCTTTAGTCATAAAAAAATATCTGACATGATCTTGTGACAGAAATCCCTGTGATTTCAAGCATAGCTGGTAGAGGTAAGTAGGAGCTATTTGCAAAAACTGCTGACAGTCAGTGGAAATAAAAGAAAGAGGAAATGTTGCTCAAATGCCTATGAGCAGGATATGGGATAAAAAAAATGTGATCAGGGACAATGGCTCCAGTGTATTCCCTTCCCTTGTGTACTATAATGATTGGCTTTTGTCTGTATGTGGTTTAAAAATTGCTTCAGTCGTTCAGCTCTATTTACTCTCATTCGCCATGTGAGTTCATTTCGACAAAGTGCTATTAACAGGTAGTCTGTTAGCCTACTATGGTGAGATTCTATTACGGTGAGATTCTACTATGGTGAGATTTTCCTGGCTCCTGGTAAGATTGGTCTAGCCACAGCTGTAGTTTCAGCACGTGTCCTGCAGGTGGCGGTGGACTTTAACAAATCAGCTACACAGGAAGTGCAGCACCATTAGAGGAACGCTAGCTTGTTAGCAGCTAGATGCATCGCTACCGCTGCGTCGAATTGAATACAGAACACTTTCTGTGTTATTATTAGTTAATGTTTTTATTTTGGAGAAGCGGTGTGTCACTGTCAGAGAAATGTCGGACAGAAAGCGAGCAAGAGAGACGGAAGACAGACGAGACCACAAGAAGCACAAGTCGTCCAAACAGGATTTAGATAAACTCAAAACACAAACGAAAAAGCTCAACCTAGAAGTCCAGAAATTGAAACACGTTGAGACTTTGTGAGTAAAATTAACCTTGAGTCTTTCTGTTAAACTGTGAAAACTTGTGCCTGAATTATAGATATTGGTTTACCAGTGTTCCCCTGTTACTGTAATCTGCTCTCCTAGCAGTTAGCATTAGTTTTACATTGTACAGGCTAAGTAATAGACACGCAACTACATTAGAATCTTTCGACTGTGCGTTTATGTACGAATTGACGTCATTATCTATCTTTCATGCAGCTATGAGAAACCTCCACCGGGATACATAAAGGTATTGTTTTCATACATCAGTGAGTGTAAAGAAAGGACAGTTTCAAAAGAGGCTTTTTTAATACCTGGATATTATATTAGGTTGTCCTGAAATGGAAGATATAATCAGTATTAACTGTGGTTGTTGCAGGAACATGAGGACAAACCAGAGGACTGTATTCCTGCAGAACCTGGAAATGAAGAGGCCAGGAACTTCCTGGCACACGCCCCCACGAGGGGCCTGTGGATGCCTCTGGGGAAGGAGGTGAAGGTGATGCAGTGTGAGTATTGTTGCACCAATTCAGCATTACTAGCAAGGGCTTTCAGTAAAGGAAACATATGTGCAGTTTGCACACATTTAATCCGTAACTGGATATTCCCTAACAGCAATCTGGGGCACATCACGTTGCTCCATATGTAAGGGGTGGATCCACATCCTTAATTATTCAATGTTGTTGTAGGAAAAGAAGTCTGTTTAACCATACATCACTCCTAACTATAATCATCTCAGTCCTGATCGCGTTACAGATAAGGACTTCTGAAGTCAGGGCATGCACACATGATGCTTTCGTGTGTGCATGGGATGCTTTCCACGAAATGTCATTTATTCTACATTCTCCTTAATTCTTTGAGTAAATGTTTGAGTATGTCACCCTGTAAAAGGGGACAGAAACATCACAGTATGAGGGGAATATGGACATGAAAAACCGCCGTACCCACAACTGCTTTTGGAAAACAGTGCAGGACTCATGTGGTCCTACTTTTCCTGGACTCAGGCTGTTCATGGTAACAGCTGTCAGTGCCACTTTAATGCACAGTATGTAATTTCTGGTATAGTGGAGCTGTGTTTTGGCAAGAATATGTCAGTATGATATGTATAATGATAGAGATTATATTCAAATATATTGTGAAGCACAGTGATTTTTTCTCATCTAATTTTTGAAAGCTGTTGTTGAATAGATCACAAGTTCACAAGCACACAGTCTTTTTTTTTTTTTTATCCCACCAGAGCAGGAGGATTTGCAGCTGTATTTCACATAATCTCTGTCACATTCATAGTCTGAATGAAGAAATTAACATTTGTCCATATCAGCAAAAATAGACATAAAGAAGAAAGTAGATATTAATCCTGTTTAAAAATCATTGTATGTTTTTGACAGTCATATTCATTTTATCGCCATACCCAAAATTTGAAAAACGATATGAACAACATGAACCAAAATCAACAGTATTTAAACATAAGTGGTCTTTTTTTAGACCATTAAATGCAGGCAGTGTTACATTGTAACTTTAGACGTAAAAGCTGTTTTTGATACAAGTTTTCAGTGAAGCATTAGCAGTGGTTTCTAGTTTGTTTGAGGAGAAATTTTATTATTAGGCATATATTTTACAGCTAATCACTGCATGCATTGGCCTGATTGAGTGTGTGGTTACAAGTGTGCAAAAATAGTCTCTTTCAAAAAAAAATGAATGGATTTATTTTTACTTTTTAGGTTTAAGGATGAAGCTGGGCAGAAGTAGTTAATGCACAAGCTTCTCTTCATAACTGCAGATCAGTTCATCAGCAGAGTCTCCCCAGTTAATTTAGCTCAGTTGACATTGTCGTTGTACTTTGATGACAACTGGGACTTTGATATCTATTCAGTGTGTGTTTAGTTGTTAATGATGGCTGAAAATACTCTGATTGCTGGATGAATGTTACGACATGTAGTTGAAAGCTCAAGAGAGAGACAGAAATATTTTAACCTGTTCTCAAGGTCAAAACTGCAGCATGAACGTCTGTATTATAAACTGTGCTTCTAATGGCAGCTCTGGGATCATGCTTATGTGACATCACTTAATTTCTCCCTAGTAAACAGATTGGTAATTGTTTCTTGTTTTTCTTTTTTGCTGCAGGTTGGAGATGCAAGCGATACGGCCACAGGACAGGAGACAGGGAGTGTCCCTTTTTTGTCAAAGGCAACCAGAAACTGGAGCAGTTCAGGGTGGTGAGCGTGTTCACTAGTCTGAAAACAGATGAACCCTCCCATTTTTATTTTGAGTAAAAGTCTAGGAATGGTTACATTTAGAGAATGTAGGTCAGCCTGTGGTAAGGTCAAGGGTCGGAAACAGACAAGTTTGTAGTTAAGCTCTGCAGATTTCAGACACAATGGGAAACATTTAGTTTACACTGGGGAACATGTGGACAGCAGACTTCAAGCATTCTGTTCCACCGTGCTGTAAAGGAACAATACTTACTGTAGAGAAACACAGTCTCTGCAAAAATTACCACAAATCATATTTTCTTCCTTGCATTGTCACAGGAAGGTTTTTGCTGACAGAACATTGGAGTCAATACTCGAGTCCGAATGGGTTTAGTGGGGATATTCCTGCTCTGAATGTAGAAACTCTTTATGAGTATAAATGATTTATTTTTCCCCGTCCTTCACAAAAGGTAATGCAGACTATACTTTCTTCTTTCAGGCTCACGAAGACCCGATGTATGACATCATTCGGGAAAACAAAAGAAATGAAAAGGAAACCAGGTACAGACCCATGTTGTTCATATTTTTGGCTGTAATTTCCCAGAAGAAGATTGCGAACTCCTTCTCTCTGGAATGTCAGACAAAAGGCAGTATTGAGAATTCTCCCATGTCAGATACCCCCCTCTCCCTCCCCCTCATCTGCCAAGTTGGACACACTGACATGACCTGGAAAGTCTCTAATGGTGGCTGGTTCTCTGTGTTGGTTTCTAGCAAATATTATTTGACATGAGGATGTTTGAATTTGAGGTTTGCCTGGGATGAAGACTCACTGCGCGTGTGTGTATGTGCAGATGCGTATATGTGTGCATGCAGAGCAGCCACACACGTATGCTTGTGTGTATGTTGTGTTAGCATGCATTATAAAAAGGTTATTCAAAGGCCAGAAGCTCTTTGAAGGTTCTGTCTGAATGTGCCATCTTATAAAAGAGAAATGGAACAGCCCAACTTTTCCCCGTCAGCTGATGACCCAGTTGCATTTTGTTCAGGTTCAGGTTCTTTCTACATTGTTCAAGGTTATGGAAAATGGAAAATATTCCCATTTGACTTTGGAATTTCTTTTTTGATCTACATTGTTGAAAAATAACCACTGCTCAACACTCATTTAGTATTTCCTTCTATTTTTGTAAACTTTGTGTGTGCGCGTGTTCACACACACCCACACATACAGTATATATAAAATTTCTCAGAATATTGGTGATGGATTTTAATGATCATATCAGGGTGGGTCAAAGAAAAGGTGAATTTGCTGTGGATCTTTTTTTTCCTCTTAAACATTGTGGGATTAGTGTGAGTTTTCCAAGGTCCCCTGCTGTTTCCCCACTGAACATGTTACTGGGGGCTATCTCTTGCCTGTGTGATAACATTATCACACCAGATGAAGCTTTTGCATTTTTTTTCCTTCTCTGACAGATACTTCACATTTAGCAGTATAGTGCTTCCCTCATTTTTTTCATGTATATATTTTTTTTTTGCTGTGGAAAAGAACATTTTCTCCTGTAGGCTTTGTTGTTGTGCCTCACAGCAGATGTTAAAAGCAACTACTTTACCATCTTATCTCCACCTCAGTGTCCAGGGTGTCCTGGTTCAATTACTCAGTGTATATAATATATATAATAAGTGTACACTGATGATCAAATTGTGGTGTTAGTCTGATTTAGTGACTGAAATTGCCTTCCCTATTCAGGTTGAGATGAAAGTGAAGAAGAAATGCTTGAGCCTCATGTTGAAGCATCAGAATGACCTCATTATCCAGGTGCATCTAAAAATCCTCTATGCACCTGCAGCTATAACTGCTACTTAAGCCTCTGTTGGCAATTACTGGAAATATGAAACACAAGCAGGCACTCAGGCAGCTAACTCCACAGTTCAGAAATGGCAGCACTAGCTCAAAGATCTCCGGTTCAAGGACACTTCAGACTCTTGCCAACCCAGGACGTCTCAGGATGCAGCAGTTCTGTTTTCCTCATAATAATCACAACCTCCATTTCCCTCTTCTCATCACTTCTCTTCTTGTTTCTAGGATCCAGCAGCTGCAGCAGCTGCTTCAGGACTCCACCTCTTCCAATGCAGACAGCTCATCCTCCTCTGACTCCGACCACCATCGCAGCAAGAAAAGGAAAAAGAGGAAGGAAAAGAAGAAGAAAGACAAGAAGAAGAAGAAAAAGAAACAAAAGCACAAGTCCTCCAAAGCCAGCGACTCCTCAGATTCAGACTGAGTGCTTGGAACGTGCTGATATCTTCCTTTTTGCAAGGTGTCCTGAACATAGTAGGAGAATGTGAATGAAGTAGGAGCCATAGTAGGAACTGAACTCTGAAGTCCTCTGATCTTTTTTTTTGCTCTGCCAGATAAAATTTGAAATCCAGGATGCATGACTCCTCCCAGCCATTTCATTCTGTCTGAGGTGACCGCTTTCATTTACATCCTCCGTTAGATCACACGGTTCAGGGTCTCGTGGATCTGCTGCCTCAGTGTGTGTGTGTTTGTGTGTGTGTCGGTGCCTTTGTGCAAACGCATGTTGAAAAACACCAGCATGCGTAATGAATCTGAACTACTATGTATTAACTTTGCAGGTGGAAGGTCTTCTTCTGTGTTTATCACGTCAGCGAATACAGTGTGTTATTAAGAGATTGTATTTTCCATCACGATTTTTTTTTATCCCTGTCATCACACTGCTTTTAAATAAGATGATTATAGTGCATCTTAAATGCAGACAGAAAAAAAAGGTACATGTTAGAATTTATCTTCTACGCAAGCCTGAATGTATGAATGCTTGTGACTGTACATAAATATTTGGAATTATTGGAGGTTAGAATATGCTTATTTACTGTTTAAATCTACAGCGACAGGAGATAATGAATGTGACTCTGTTCCCTTATACTGAAAATAAATATGGTTGTTTTTCCTCCGATGTTTGCCCAGCTCTAGGCTCCAAAATTCCGCAAATGTGATCATTAAGACACTCTCAATGTGGGACAGCGTCGACCGTCCTGGGAAATGAAAGAAATTTTCTGTTTCATCTTATCCTAGCAGCAGTCTAAAGATACTTAAGAGTGTTTCTCAGAAATAATTTTACAGTCTGTACCCGAAGCAACACAGAGATCCAAAATCTCGCAGCTGAGCTACCTTGAACCAATAATCGAATCTGGTTTTCAACCAGCAGCTTGCAGGAGATAGCTCTCATAAGAAATGGCATTTTGTCCGGTGTTTCTCTCCTTCATTAGCAGAATGTTTTGAATCCCTGAGGAAATGAGGAACATTCCCGCTTCCTAATGACCTTGATACAGAGACAATTACAGAGCATCTATAGGGAACAAACAAACTAGATTTCCATTTAGATTTGTGTCATAAGCTCAAATGCTTTAGGGATTGTGTGTCTGTGAAGCAGTTCAATCAAAAGGCTTGGATTATACTGTCATGAGAGCGTTTAAGTTGCTGATTGAGCACTTATTCATTTGCTGGTTTTTTGTGTGACAGCTCCGTCCATCTCATTCCAAATGGCTTCAGCAAAACGATCTGTTCCACGTTGAGTTTTCTTTTTCGGTCCATCTTGAGCACAGCCATGAATCTCCCAGATGAGACTCCGTCAGAAGCTGCTCAGAGGGAGGTTGTGCCACGTACAGAGAATTTGCTCAGCGGAGAGACTTTATTGAAGCGTTCTGTCTTCTTGGACAAGGGACAGGTCAGATCGAGTGCCAAGCCTGACTCACTGCAGATTGTGTTGGCGACGCAATATATTTGCAGAAAACTAGACAAAGCCTAATCCTTAACAGTACTGCCGTTAACTCATGAATAATATTTATGTGTTGCCAAAAGGGGAAAAAAATGCAAAAACAATTCTTTTTATTTTTTTGGTTATGTGTTATCTTCACAGCAGATGTTCAGATGGTTTAGCCTGAGGTTGTGAAACAGTATTGTTCCAAAGCTAAGTGAGTTACACAACTGGGTCCAAGTGACAACTGAATTCCGCGCATAATGGAAGTTTTACCACATGAGACACTAAATAAGAGCGACAGCATTTTATTGGTTGTGGAGGTACATAGTGCTGCCTTCACTGAATGCAGCGTGCAGTAATTAAAACAGTTCGGGCCTGGTTTAAATCCACTCCACAGACTCTTTGCTGTCACAGGGAACAAGACTGAAGGTAAAAACAGATGAAAAAGTCAGCATTATTTAATGATATGAAGTGAATAAAGGAAACCATTTCACTTTTGTTTGTTTGCACATCTGCCTGGTAGAATTAAGTATGGTTTGGACTCATCTGATGCTTTAAACTCATCCAACATGCATTCAATAATACATCTAATATCTGTACACAACCAAAATGTCATTTTATGCATTCCTCAAACATAGAGCACAATTCTCTCATGGAGTAAATTTGTCTTCCTGCGTTCTGTTATAAGCCATGCACAACCAGTGTTTATTAAAATTAAAATTTCACATATGGGAAACCTCTGGAATCCTGCATTGTTCTTTTAACATTAAAAAAAACAAAGAAAGAGGGATTGGTCCTGGGTGTGTCACTCCAGATTACAAATCTGGAGTGACAGATCAGAGTTTGCAATTATAAGATTAGATGGAAATGGCCTTGATGTCGCTGACCACTGGGACATAGTATAACCTTCTGTGTACATTGATGTCCAGGGAAAATATAGTAGTGCTGAGGCACAAGGAAACATTAAAAGGTCATAATCACACCTTCCATCTACTCCTTGCATGCATGGAGTCAGGGAAGCCTCCAACCACAGTGAATTATTTAAGTCGTTGTTCCCGTTTGCCTTCCTCTCCAAATTGCAAGGTGGGAGGTGGTCACATTGTGTTCCATCAGTGTGAGAGGAGATGTCCTCAAATGTTCCCTTGCACGGATAGAATTTATTGTAAATCAACCGAAACCTTTATTTATTTGAGAACATTTGTTGAAATGGTGTAGTTCAAACTACTGTCCACTAGAGGCGCGCAAGATCAGGGAAGAAATGAAAACGTGCTCTGTGTTCCCTAAATACAAATAGCAGGATTTATTCCACACATCACAAAACTACGGAGCCCCGAAAACTATACTAGATCAAAAATCAATTTTGCTATGTAACCTATGTGTTAATAAGTTAATAAAAAAAACCACACTCTTGAACCCTTTCCGTAAATCTCAGCTCACCTCGTGGTTAATTTGAATTTGTTTGATGCGCATAAATTTGAATTAATTTAAATTTTTTATATATATAATATATATGTATATACACACATTTATGTTCTACTCCATTCTCCGTTGAATCCAATGGCATGCGTGGCTCTATTTATACCAGCGGGTGGTTCCGCAAAAATTTCTCGTCGCCACTCATTAAAGCCGTGACTCACTGAGTTGCAGCTCTCATGCATCCATGCATCCACGATCTGGTGTCACCGAGGCAGCCAGCAGACGGCAGAAGAAAGGAGGAAGTGGAAACATCAGCACTACCCACGGCAGAGGAGAGAGAGAGGGGGAAACCATACACACACACACACACACACACACACACACACACACACACACACACACACACACACACACACACACACACACACACATTACACCACAGTCACAACAACACACACCAGAACTCCGGACATCTGTAGTTGGAGAAGTGTCCTCGCTCCGTCAGGTTTGTCAATGCTCTCATTTCTTGCACATTTCTGTGTTATTTTATTTCTAGCTTCACTTGTTTTTGCGCAAAAATGTTGCCGATGTTCTCTGAGCCTCTGCGAGCTTTTCCGTCTCCGTTCCGTTGTCGCCACATTCAGCTGCGTTTCCTCCTCGCTGGTTCCTTTCCGTGTGCGTCCCTTTACTTTTGTCAAATAGCGGTTTCGGGCGCTGTTCCGTTTTTTTGTTGTTGTTGTTGTTGTTTTGTTTTTTTAAATAATCGTTAGCATTATTATTAATGAACGTGCATGTATGATTGAAGCATCGCGGCTCACTCCGCTAACACACACACACACACACACACACACAGACTGCAGTGAACATTAACCTGCTTGTTAAACATCGAGCTGCAAGTTTGCGCGTCGCCAGCGCGGCAGCCGCCGATGGAACGGTTTGCTCGACGCATGTTGTTGGCTTGATACCCCAAAGTGATGCGTTTTAGAACCCCACCACACACACACACACACACACACACACACACACACACACACACACACGCACACACACACACTTCCATCCTCCCCCCTCCCTTCTAATTACAGTCGCTTTAATTGTGCGCGGCGCGTAAACTCCTGGACTCTCGGTCATTATAGGACACAGACATGACTTGTGATGTTAAAAGTCTCCAGATTCACCGTCAATGTTCAACAAACTTTGGTGATAAACGACTACCTGTTACTGTATTTGGTGTTTTGTTACTTTAATCAGAATATGCACCTTCCTGCTCCTGATTCTGATGAATGGAATGGGTTCCCCCCCCCCTTTTTATTTGTGTGTCCCCCTTTTATTTGTGTGTTTATTTAGCTTTAAAACCCAGAAATATTACCACTCTAGTTGAGTGAGTCCACAATGAGACTTCTGCATTTACTACTAATTTAAAAAATAAATAACACTATAAAAGATTACACATTAGTGTAATGCTGAATGTTTATGCATTTGTTGCCATAGTGATTCCATCAGGGCTGCAGCTGTCAATTTCATTCTTGATTACTTTACCAATCATGTTCATGATTAATCAGTTTCATCCGTCTTTAAGATTCCCAAATTAACTTCTTTAATACAGAATCTAGAGTGTGATTCTGCCCAGGATGTCCCTGTTGTGATGGAGCTTCATGTCCGTCGCCGTTATCACGTCCACTCGACAGGAAACCCACAGCCTGGATACAGAAGACGGTTGTGTTTTATAAGCAGACATGTGGTCAGTCATCGAGCTCTGGGTCGCATTTTGGCATCAGCAGAGCTCAGTCTGAGGTTATTGTCCATCTGCAGTTGTTCCTGCTGTTATTTGAAGTGAAATCTGAGTCTCTGCATACTTCACCGAGAGATTCTGTGTTGCACAGAGGTTTTTGGCCTAAATTTGCACCCCCCCCCCCGCCCCGACTATGTAAGTGTGGTTGACAGTGGGCTAGAGATTGATGTTTGGTTTCACATTCTCATCTGGCACAACTTTTAGCAGTCATGGAACACAATTTTTGAACAAACCACTAACTCAATCCGGTATGTGAGGCTTGATGTGCTCACAGCTTCAGCCTGGAGTCGTCCAGTTTGGAGCTGAAGCGTGCTTTTGAAGCTCCGTGGAAGGATTGATATTTCAGATTTACAGCAAACCTGATGGATCTATACGTCAAAGGGAATGTACACACACATTGTACAAACAAGTTTTATTCGCCGTAGCAAACCCCAGGTTGTGATTGGACGACTTGCTGGAATAAAAACTGCTCTCCATCCACAGGCTCTGGCAAATGATGATGGAGTGCTGCATCAGGGCAGTCAATGAAAAGCGAGAAGATGAAATATAGCTGCCTTCACTTCCACTTGAAGTCATCAGCGATATAAAGCGAGGGAATTAAACTTGAACGTTTTTTGGTGTTTTTTTGTTTAAATAATGAAACGCAATTTGTCGACAGAGGAAAGAGTACCTGCAGCACACACACGGGATCACAGTGTGCTCCTGTTTGACACTGCCTGCTATTTGGCATCCTTTCACCACCTCCTGAGGTGCAACCTCGTCAGTTCTCGAGCTGCGAGCCCCCCCCCCACCACCCCCAACCTCCTAAGCCCCCCTGTTATCAGCTTGTTATCTTCCTCTCATTAGCTTTCTCACTTTCTCACACACGCTATATCTTTCTGTCTGGCTCGTTTTTAGCTTCTCCCTCTCCTCCGTCTCCTTCACTTTGTTCTCATCTGTTTGCTCTCACATTGTAACACAGCCCCCCCCACACACACACACACACACACATTTACGTTTTCGCTCTCTGTTCTTTGCTCCCGGGGGGGAGATGGAGGTATGTAAATTGTTTTCTCCATGATGGATGCCCGGCCTGCAATCTGTCCATCTTAATAACTTGTTTCGCCAATTTTTGCTTTCCTCCCCCCCTGTAAAGCTCATGATTGTGGCCTCAAAGTAACTTCAGAGTGGGAAGTTTCTCGTCAGCTCTGTCGCTTTATGGATCTTTTGTTTGCTAACAGCCATTATAGAATGACTAGAGAGAGAAACAACTTAAACGCACCGGTATCCTTGCGTGAATCACACGCTGGTGCGCCTGTCCTTCGGCTGCTTGAGGTTAGATTAATTTGCAGTTCCAAATGAGATAGATGTTGCCTTGCATAATTGCTCCCTGTGGAATGCAGTTAATTAAAACAGCAGGTAGATACTCAAGGTGCGATGAGAAGGTGCCAGACAGCCATGCAAACATAGGTGGGAGAGAGGAGAGAGAGCTCATAGGTACCCCCGCCATGTTCTGCTCTTTCATTTACCGATTGTCGCCTTGAGCTGAATTCAGAGCCGGGCGACTCTTGTGCCCTAAAAAAAAAAATGCAATTAATGAGATTGAAAAAAAAAAAGTATTCCTGAAGTTGATTTATTCAGACATCTGATATTGTAACATAGTTTTGATTATTGAATGCAGATTTTTTTTTTGTTTGTTTTTATCATGATATGCAGTAGTTCCATCAGAGAGTATCCTCAGGCGAGTTTTACAGCCACAGTCTAGACTTTATGTGGAGTGAAGCAGCCCAGGATGACCCAGAAACAGATTTGTTTGCTCTGCCTGCTGCATTCGACTGTGGTGCTGCTGCAGAGCTCCGTATACATTAGCTCCCTCGTTGTGTGTGTGAGTGTGTGTGTGTGTGTGTGTGTGTGTGTGTGGCATTTAGCATCGCTCTGCTAAGAGCCTCTTTAGCCCTTTGAGCCTGGCAGATCGGAAGGATAAATTGGTGAATGGTATCGCAGTCTAACCGGTATATCCCCGTTCCAGCTGTTTGATGGCTTTGGGCTGACTTTACATTCTGAATTCGGGTACTTTTATTCAACTTGCCAAGTTGTGAGCAGGTGCTGCAGTCTGCCAAACCACACACAGCTGCTGTAGTAGGATCGTGCGTGTTTGTCGGTGACTTCAGAATAGTTTGGTGTATGATTTATGGCATGTCTGCGTGTGTGCGGTGGAAATCTGACAGTTTCACTGCTGTGTGAGCTTTTATTTTTCTGCACCGTGTGTTACATGCACGCTGGTGTTTGAGGATGACCCAGGTGCTAAACACAGGGCAGCTGTGATCTATATAGTAGCACATGTATGTGTTTCAGTCCATTAGGTGGTATATAATATTATAGGTCATTGTTTGATCTCTGTTTGCTGTTCACACACGGATGGTAGCCGTTCCATCCCTCCATCGATCCGTTCACCTTTGGATCTCTTTGCTTTGTTTCCTCTTTTTCCATCTTCATGGAAATATGAGCATTTTCTCTACCAAGGTTTCAGGCACACACACACACACACACACACACACACACACACACACACACACACACACGAGTTAATGCAGTATGATTCCCCTGACATTGTTAACCATTGCTGTCTTTAGTGAGTAGGGGTCAATAGAGGGCGAATGCTTGTCTACAATACTCCTAGAAATAAAGGTACATACGAAACAGCAGAGATGAACTGAGCGTAATCAAGGAGCTGAGAGATCTCTACAAGAAGAGCTGATTCCTAATAAAGAGGGTTCATTAGGTTTGTTAGGTTGTATTAAAGATGACCCTAGATTAATTAAAAAAAATCTGGAATGCTTAATCACATTTACGATGCAGGAGGTTATCCTGGTGTCCTTCCGTTGCCTTTATGGCGATGCTTTTGAAAGAAAATCGTTTTGAATTATCGCTTTTTTCATACCAAACAATTCCCATTTATTTACAGCAGGATAGCTGGAAGAACCAAAAAAAATTTTTTTTGACTCCCTGCACTGCTTTACATTTATTAAAACAAACAAATTGGAGTTTGTGTAAAGGGGAATGGTATCATGGTGGTGGAGGTGCATTGTGGGGAGTTTAGACTCCGAGTTTTGACAAGGAAGAATAATTTCTGGAGTTTAGGCTCTGCTGGATCTTGTGTGTTTTTTGTGAACTTAGATGTGCTGGTGTGGGTTGTATATTGCGAATGCAGGATCCAGTCGGAGGTTGGCCCCACGCCGTCTCTTTGTGTCACGGGTGTACAAGCAATGATGATCTCGTCGGTTCTGCGCTGAGATCACAGCCGACAGGATGTGTGGATGACCGGAGCGTCAGTGATGTGGAGCAGCAGTAAAAGTAACCTGTTGTTTCGCTGGATATGGTTTAGTAGAAATGATAAAAAGTTAAAAGTGAATAATATTGTGCTCTTTCAGTCTTGTTTTCTTGTTCTCGGCTCCTCCTAGATGAGTATGGACTCTGTGTTCTCAGATTTATGGATTGTTGAACTTGCCTTGTCTTATTATTTACTTTATGTCTTGCAGTGACAGTGAGGTAAATAAAAGAAAAGTAATGTACAGCCAAAGCGTTGACTACATAAAGAAAAAAGGTACGGGGTACAGATGGATCACTTTTCACCATCTTCAACATTGTGCTGTCTTTTGTTTTTAAGCATTTTGAGAAAAGAAAGAAAGGAGAAATAATTAATTCCGATCTTTTTTACACATTTCCATGATCAAGGAATTAGGTCTGGGTGATTTGATTTCAATTCAACATCAGGATGTTTTTTGAGCGTTGTCTTGATTGCAATTAATGAATGCTTTTTTTTTAATCTCCTTTTGTCTTCCACTGGCTGCAGAGATTTCTGACAAGGTGTGGACTGTAAAAACTGAACTGTGTGAGATGTTTTTTCCTTTTTATGTGGCGTCATCTTCACTAAAACTAAAATGATGCATCATTCTTTTTTTTTTCTTTTTTTTAGGTCAAGTCCTCCAGTTCGAGACCTATGAGTCTTGCGTTTGTGTCACCCTGGTCTGCTTAGTGTGGAGATGTTGTTCTGAATGAGCATCACGGAAATTGGACGGGGCAGAGGAGCGTGGGGCGGTATTTTCACAGGGAAAAGTATTAATCATAGCAAACGATGTGAGAAAAACTGGCGAGAGGTAGAGAAAGTTCGTTCAAGTCCATTTTCAGGTTATTGCCCAGACGTGTTGGTTAGTATTGACATAATATTCTGTGAAGGTCATCCGAATAAAGCCTCATCATCATCAGCATAGTGTGCTATGCTCTGGTTCCAGTGATGTATTTTTTAAACTTAGCTGATACCTCAGCGAAAATTAAAAAATCTCTTTGCACACAGTATGTTTCTTCTTTAGCTTTAATTAACAACCTGCTCAGGGGAAAAAAAAAAAACCTCCCTGAATAGATTCCAACATATATAACACCAATATTAACGCAGGTGTTGATTGAGAGTCTGTTTATACTCTTTTTACTCCTTTGATACTTCGGAGACTGTCAGATATTGTATCGACAACCTTAGGCAGCGTAGCTGTGCTGGTAAACCCAGAATCCTCAGAGATGTAAAGCCAAAACAACAATTCTATTTCATTTATTTATTTTTTTATTTCCTGGAAAAACCTGACAATGACTGCAGGAAATGAGGAGCGTGGTGCAGTGAAGGGGTGAGGGATGTGGGAGAATTATTCCCACTGTGCAACTCACAACGCATTAGTGCATAGCTAAACGTGTTGCATATTTAATGCATGCGCCGGGATTAAGGATTTGAACCCGTTCTATCATGGCAGGAGGCTCTTGCCGCAACATTGCCTTCCGTTGGAATCGACGAGCTCCTTCCAGAATAATAGAGACTGAAGAGGAGAGGAGGATCTCTCATAGTTTGCCAAGGTCGCCAACTCCCTCATTCTCTCTGTCTGGGAAGCTGTGATCTGTGGATTGAAGGTGTGTGTCTTTACGTTGGTGTTGCTTCTGAAGTCTCTGAATTAAGCAGAACACAGGAGAAACTTCAGGGAACAAGACATTTTGATTTCAGATTCTTACCTTTATTGCATATCCTAACAATCTATTCCAGTTTCTTACTCCTCTTCTGCCTTCCCTCCTGTGTTTTCTACCTAGATAACTGTATATTAATACCCTCCATCACCTGACCGGTGGTGTTCTGAAGGACATCTGGAACAGATCAATCTGCACCCGGCTCCAGTAGTTGTTCCTCCTGCTGTTACTTTGGAGCTCACTAACCGCCTGTAGCGAGTTTGTTGGCTCCAGCCAGCCTGTAGAAACAAGCCGTTAGCGCCCTCACACCCCGACTCTGCCTTTCATCACCTGTTCATGATGACTGAATGTGCTTTCTGACAGGATAGTACATCTGGACTACCTTTGGGGGTTGCCACCAAGGTTTTGCATGGGGGATTTGTAAGAACAGGTGAAGCTCAAGGCCTAATGGACATGTCCTATTTACAAGAGGGGGTTCCAACTTACCTTTGTCCTCTAAATCCTTGTCTTTTATGAATCTACAATGGTTGAAAATGAGCTGTAGATTTGTGTTTGTTACTTCTTCAGGTTGTTTGACTTGTCGTGCTCCACGAACATTTAAAAATGGACAGTTACTGTATGAATAGATTCGCCAAACTCTTTTTCTCCCTCTTGCCTTACGACACATTTTTTATTGTGAAAGACACCCATAGCAAAACGGATATTTCATCTTCCCACTGGGTGTTTATGAGTGTTTCTGCTTCTTGTCATACCTGCTGGTGATGCTGTTGTGTCTATAGACCCAGGGCTTCCCTGCCATCCAGGAACAACCATTAAAGAATGTTTTGTTGTCTCTCAGACTCGATCCATTGTGTTGAGCTCTGGGATTCTTTCTAGTTTGTGGCTAGAGAAGATTCCCCTTCAGTAAAACCACCTGCCTTACTCTGTCACCATTTTCTGTGGATGTTTCATGTCAGTGGGCCGAATCTTATTTATTTCCAGCTATGTTTTGAAAGCTGATGGATCACATGGTGTGGCTCAGCTCAGTTGGGCTACATGTGGCTCCCTGTTGATAAAAGAGGGGGATTGTAATTGCAGGCTAGCCTGGTTTAATGTTGCCTTGGGGGCTTGTTGCTGTGCCTCTTCCTTCATTGTCTGGGGGTGAAGCTTAACTCTTTTTATCTGTAGTTTTATGTGCGTTCATCTTCCTTTGCCCTGACAGTGATGTGAAAAAAAAAACAGTAAATACTAAAGACATTTTTTTTATGATGGTTGGAGAACTACAGGATTGACATATAGTCCTCTGATTTGTTGGTGAAAGTTTCCTGCAGATGAAGCAGCGATGAAAACGCCTGAACCACACCATCATCGGCACGTGAATCCATCACTTCCTGACAGAATGTGAAGAAAAATATCGAGATGGGAAGAAATTACCCCACAACCTGATGCAATGAGGTTAACCGTCAATGCTTTTCAGGATTAATTACAGTACAGGCTGACGAGTGTCTGTTTCCATGCTTTCAGTGAATGAGTGTATCCGGGGGCGGGGGGCAGTGAATGGTCCAGTGACGACATACCCGCAGCAATGAAGGGAATGACCTCCTCCTGTGTTTTGTTTCTCTTTCTTCCACCCGTTTTTTCTCCGTTTCATTTAAATATGGGGTACATGCAAGTTAATCCATAAAAGGCAAAGAAGTTCTTAGAATCGCGCGTCCCAGTCCATAAATAGTCCAACTAGTGAAGCCCCACCCGCTGTTTTATTATAACTTGACAATAATAAGGCAGCCGGTAGCGTAGCCTCAATGAATGGCTTCGTAGGGCTCTGGTTAGGAAGGCAGGTGGGATGAAAGGGGCGTCGGCGGCCACTGGTCGCCACAATGCAAGGGTGGAGGCTAAGTTGGCCGGGACACTGGGTCATGACTGACCAGCCACGCTGCTCTAAATGGAGTGGTGTTGGTGGTGGGGGGGGACAGGGGCGTACATGTTAAAAAAAAAGACATTGAGATAAATAAATAATGGGAAAGCTGAGTGTGTGTGAGAGAGAGAGGGAAGAAATTAGAGGTTAGCAAATTGATGGGTGAACCATGAGTTGGGCATGGGGACATCTGTCAGTGGGGGAGGGGGGGTAGAGGAGTGGAACATAGTGGTGAAAGGGTGTGGCACGTGTGAAGTGGAGGTTAAGCAAAGAGTTGTAAAACAACAATTGCAGATAGAAGAAGAAGAAGAAGAAATATCTGTGAGATGAACATCAAACTGGTTCCGGTGCATCAATCCAGCCCCATTGCATCATTTGAAGCGTGCACGAGCTGGTGTGTTGCGACCGTGTGCAGTGGTGTGATGCCGCTGAGCTGTATGTGGTGCTGGTGATGAACGACACAGTGCAGTCAGTCTGTTAGTGAGGCGGAGAGGCGAGGAACGCTCCACAGGGAGGAAGAGGGTGGGTTTTTTTTTTTTTGGTAAAGGCATGTCTGCCGGTTGGGTGTGTTTATGTGTGTGTGTGTGTGTGTGTGTGTGTGCATGAAGTTCGAGTTAGCTTGATGTATAGCCACAGCTGTGGGTGGGGACAGAGAGAGACAGCTGGCAGAGCAAAGAGGTGGTGGGGTGTGTGTGTGTGTGTGTGTGTGTGTGTGTATGTGTGATGGCCACAGTGAGTCTTTTGTTCCCACTCACTTGTGCCAGTCACGGCGAGTTGATGGCTGATCTGTGAAGTGACTGAGTCCTTTCATGGCACCTAGACCAGAAACACAGTTGAGCTTTACACTAGCACTCCTCGTGTGTGTGTGTGTGTGTGTGTGTGTGTGTGTGTGTGTGTGTGTGTGTGTGTGTGTGTGTGTGTGGCAAAAGTAGGAGATTTCCACAGGAGTGCGCCCATAATGTCAGTGCTCTTGTTGTGCTCTTATTACACTGGTGATGATAGTCATCATGTGCTGACATAATTGTAGCAGCAGAGATGCCGGACAGTAGCCTGTTCACTATAAGCTCAGGTAATGAGTGTTGTTGAGGCGTTCTGTTCTCTCCTGAGTTATGGCTTAATAAGAGGAGTAATTTCTGCTCTGCTGGAGGGGGGTGCAGCAAGAGTACCGTGCTCCTCTGTGGCTCCTGGACGAAACACCATTGGTTTGAGTTTAACCTGGCGTCTCTGGAGACGGTTAATGTCACCTGTCTTTTATTAAATCTGTCCGATGGGTGTCGGATGTGGTCGTTATCGTGTCCTCGGCGTGTTAATTTTCATTCCTTTAGAACTCCAGGCTGGAATGAGAGAAAGAACAACGGGTTTCTCTCTCTCTCTTTAATCGGTGCTGAAAGCTCCACGCCGAAACATCCTCTCTTTTAGCAACGTTTAGTTTCTCCGGAGAACTTTCTTTTTAGGGTTTCAATAAACCTTTTCAGCACCCGACTTCTTCCTCTGCGTGTCTGCACCATTTAGTTCAAGTAGGACATGTAAAAATAGCTAGAAATCAATCCCAAATGTTCCCGGGGTTCTTTTGCACATCTTGATCTATGCTGGGGCAAGCCAGCAGAGGATAGAGTGACATTGCATTCAAAGCTGGTTCAGAGCGACTGACAGACTGGTGCTTTAGAGGACACTCTCATTAAAAATGTTACCAGTGGCTGTGATTTGAGCCTTGACACACTTTTAAAGCCATTAAGGAGGCTGCAGCAGTTATGGTTTGTTGAGTTATGATGATTATGATGACGATATGACCTTTTGGTTATTACGTGCTTCAGCGGAGATGATAATCCTCCGAGCTATTGAATTTAGCTAAATGAAAACTGTGCTTTCCATTAAGGGATGTATATGACGTTTGCAGTTCTGCAGCAGTTGGAAGCTGGACGGCAGATCACATGATCCCTACGCAGAAATGTTGGGTCATCAGCGATGCAAGGCAGGAAGAATCACAAGTGTGTGCATGAATCTATTTTTTCAGCTTGTTACTCATGCATACATAAAGAAATGTTTCTTTAAGTTTGAAATGCATCCTTATGTTAGCATTTTTAATAGCATACTCGGATATTCGACTTGTGCATTGCATTAAATGCAGTGTGAGTTCTGAAAGTTGGCCCAGATACCGATATTATTATTATTATTACTGTTCCAGCACTAAAGAGAATGACTGAATTGGCACACCAGACCTGCACAAATTCTTTTTTTCTATTCATACCTTTCCTAACGTCTCATTCTCACATGAAAATGATTCTGCTGTGTTGGAGGGAAGCAGCAGGGAGCCCCGCTTCATCAAATCAAGCTTTTCTAACCTCACCCTAATTTAAATTGCCAAAATGACAGAAATGGCTTTGCCAGGCGATGAGTTGTGCACAGGAAGAATGGACCAAAAAACCCCCGAAATAAAGTCACGTATGTGAGACAGGGAACTGGAAAACACAGTGCAGAAAACCAAAAATGGAAAGAAATGAGTCAAGATTAAAGAAGACACACTGGCTGATGAAGAGGAAGCAAATCTTCCACCAAACAAAAATGGGAAGTCTTGAACAGGATTCAGAGTTTATGATGACATTTATTTTTTGCAATCAGTGTTCTGCCATATTTACAGCAGCAGAAGGTAACACTTCATATTTGTGTGCTCAGGGAGGCAAGAAATCGTGCCATGTGGATCCTGTCCTCATGAGGCACCATATAGATGCAATGCAAACCAAAAAATAGATGCAGTTCTGTGGTTTCCCAGCAATCCTTCGCAACAAAAATTCCCTGACCTGGGTCGACCGGGCCTTCGCTTCGTATTTAACTCAGTGGAGCTCATGCCAGAGCTTCCAGCGCTGTGAGCAGTGGGAGTTAATCTCCTATAATGTAACAAAGCAGGGCTGAAAAGCTTTCAAGTCATCAGTGAATGAGTAGCCTTTTAGTATTAAACCCCACTAATACCACACTTGTAATGCTTTGTGCAGTACTCTATAACAAGACAATGTTCAGTGGATTGTTTGTGTTTTCACTAAGCTGGTGGTTTTTAGAATGTCTGTGCAAATTTAACTCAGTTCACCAGAACAATCTGGAGTTTGAGACCAGAAGGCTGATCAATTTGCAGAAGGGGGAAATACCTTTGAATGTCATTTTTCAAAGTGTAAAAATATGAGGAGGAATTTTTGATGAGTGTTATCTGAAGTTTCCTACTCATCTAGTAGGTTAACTTTCAATATCTACATATTTATTCCAGTTCTGTTTTTTTTAAAGCAAAGACAGTATATTTACCTGTAAAGAATTCCAAACGAAAGGGTTTTTTTTGTTTGGTTTTTTTTGGTTATTTTTCTGAGATTTATCAGGGAGAGATGCAGCAGTCTCCACCTCGAACATCATTGCATTGTTGATCAGCTTTCAGCATTCAGGCACATATGAAGGACATCCTGCAGCACTTATATATCAACGGAGGTTTTGTCTTGGCCTTTTCAATGGTTGTGTTTACAGATACGTCTCAGTTTGAAACTCAGAATCTCAGATTAACTACAGCACAAACGTGGAAATCTGCCAGATATGTAAAACTGCTGCAGGTCACGACGGCTAATAGACTTGACAGATTAATCGATCGGTTAGAGGCGATATTTCACATTTTATTGTCATCTGCTGAGGAGCCACCTGCATTCTGTTAACCTGAGGCGCTCTGAATTTTAAAAGCTACAAATACCAGCAAACAATAGGCAGTAAATAACAGCGTGCAGTAGGTGTGTGATGTGGACATTTTAGCTTGTATTGTTCCCTTTCACTCATGCATATTAAACACGATTGGAGCCATATGAATATTCTGTAACGGATCACTTTCAGGAATTACCATATTCTGCCCATGAAGAGTTCTTTTTGCTCTAAACTGAGTGAAGCTGAGCCTTTTTAGCTGCTGTTCTGTTCTTGCATAATCCCAACTGCTCTATTCTGGGATTTTAACACTCAAACTGACACCTGCTGCTCTTTCTCTGGGTTCATGGCTGCATGCATGTAACATCCCAATTTCACCTGTCCGTTTCCTTTTCAATTAGCTGACAAAAGAAGTACCATTATCTTCCTAATGAACGGCACTAATCCATCTGAAGGATGGGAGATTCCTGGAGAGCTGTGGGATGTGATAACTGCGTGTTTTATGAATGGGAAGCCTGGCAGATGGGCGCTCAAAGGACAGCTTTATGTTTTTGTATTTGGTTGCATATCCAGTTGTCATTGTGTGTGCATTTTTTCTATAATATGCTGTTGTCTGGTCTATTTTTTTTTCTTCCCCACTTTGCTGTCTGGGTGTAATTTTAGCATTTTGAGGAAGTGCAGTCTGTCGTATTTTTTTCATGAATTCTAACATCAAAAGACACACAAACATGACTGAATTAAACAGACGTGACTGTTTTTGAAGAGTTGTTTATGCTTTTTCTACGGGTTTCTTTCAACACTTTTGATGCAGAAAAGCAGGCATGTGAATAAATGGACACTGGGTGTAGAGGAAGTCATCGATTTACCCCACAGTGACTCATTTTGATTGGTTACACAATGTTGGAACTCGGAGTCAGTGCCTCCGCTGTCAGTGAAAACATGGCTACGTAACCTGAACCGAGTCAGTGATTTCACAGACAAAAGGCAGTTCATGTTGATGTGGTTGTTTGTCTTTTTCTGAAATGCACCCACTTGGAATAAGAGGGGGTGTGAGAGACAGATGCTTGGATGCTCTCTCTGTTCTGCTGGAGTAGTCAAGGTCACTTTATGATGGAGGCGTTTTTTAACTTGTGAATGAAGAATGCTGTGCTGGTCCTTACTGGTGCTACAATGCCTCTGACCTCCTCCAACACACACACACACACACACACACACACACACACACACACACACACACACACACACACACACACACACACACACACACGAGAGAGAGAGAGATGTTGGCTTCATCAAGAGACAATGGGACCATAGACCTGTTTCCATGACTTCCCTGTCTGTCCAATCAAAAGGCAACTGTCAGCCCTGCCTCAGTCACATGACCCATCAGAGGGTTTTGTTTTTTTGTTGTCTCTACCGCCAACACCCACGCTATTCATATTTTTTAATTAACAGTGTATATAACTAGAAACCCTAGTCTACAACAGAAATTTCAGGATTTTCAAAAGTCAGATAACGAATTTTTTCATCATATAAAGTTGGTCTGAAGCGTTCATTCCTTGAAAACAATTAAAGTTTCCTTTTATGAGGTGAAACTTGAGAGATTTTCTTTGTCAGCAGTCTTTAATAAGAAATGCATTTGTCAGCTAACATTTTAAATGGTCCCAGTGTCTGTGTTACAAGAAACATTTTGGCTGGCAGTCTGAGGCTGATTACATCTTTATATTGTGACTATATTATTATGATACATTACAGATTTCATTCTGTTCTTTTGAACATCCAGGCTCTTATTTTCCAGCTTTCTCCTAATGGCTCAGCTATGTAATTTGATTACACCAAAGACGCCACAGGCCCGTGGCCAGACCAGCCACTGTGTAGTCCTCTGGGACGCATGCAATATAGCATAGCTGACATTTTTATCTCCCTTCACCCACGTCTGTAGCTGAGGCAATTTAAGGTTTAGAAACTGCTGTTATCAGCCTCAGAGTTTAATCTGAGGGTCGTAAAAAAGGGTTTCTTGTGGGGATGGTCGAATGCGGTGTCTGTCATGGTAACTCTAGCTGTTTTCATGATGGAGAAAATCCTTTTTCCTAATGAGCTCAATCCTCTCGCCGCTAAAGTAGATACTAGCAGTAAAAAGCTGATTGCACAAGTCGGCAAAAGCACAACATGGTTTTTTCTGACCGCAACTACATCTCTGCAGCGTTGATTTTTATTTTTTTTTCTTTGCCTGTTGCTGCGGGAGTTTTTCAATATCGAATCGACTTTTGAAGACTTGGTTGAGTCGGGCGGTGTTTCTGTAACACACTCCAACTTCGTGTTTTGGTTTCGGTGAAATGCCCTGTGGATGGTGCGTGTGTTTGACCTGGATATGCAATTTCCAACAGGGCTGAGAAGCCCGAGAGCAGAAGGTCACACTGTCAGGGACTCACTAAAGCCCATGGGCTGTCCAACGCTACACACAAAAGCACAAACACTCTTTTCCTAACCGGCGTTGAAAAGGCTTACAGGGTAAACACCTAATTGTGCTTCTCTTGTCTGTTTTTAAGCTCTCACCGCCGACCTTGATGCCGACTGATACTGAGTTATGTAAGGTGGAAGGATGGCATGTTATTTTTAAATATAAAGAGAAGAGGGATTGTGTTAGATGGAGCACCTAGCCTATTGTGTTTCAGTTATCGAGGCAACAGAAAAAAAAAATGTGTGTAATAGTCACCTTACGTAACGCTCTCGAATAAACATGCTGTAAGTGCATAGGATTAAAATACAAACACCAAGGTGTTTTAATGGTGCGGGTAATGTTTCGTAAACACATAAATATCCCAAAATATCCCCTGGGATTGATGGGAGGACGGTGATATTTTGTGAGTCATGTGTCATCGCGTTTCTCAGTGTTTTTACATTCATTTGGATGCTGGGAATAAATTCGTTCAGTAGTTAGTCTTTGTGTCAAATAATGAGATCAGTCCAGCATCTGAATTTCATAACGACCATAACCGCTTCATTCTTTTCTCCATCGGTTCATCAAATTACTTGTAACGTTAAGCTAATTTTTGTTTAGCACAGCTTGTTATCATCTTTTTTTATTACTCTGTTATTATAATTTATTACATGAACAGTTTGGCATCTTGCGAGCTCCTCAATCTTGCCTAGAGTTAGATGAGAACATCGACACAGCTCCAAAATCTGTTTTGCAAATGTGAAGCTTAAGCCAGCAACCGCTTAGTTTAGCTTAGCATAAATAAATGGAAACACAAGTGATTTGAATCTCTCCGAAAGTAAAAAAAAATCATATTAGTTTGACTTGTCAGGATTGGACTACTTTTCTTTTGGAGCTTAAAAAACAAACTGTGGCGTAACAAATGGAAATGAGGGACTTTTTGTGATGTTTGATGGAGTGAGGTGAGCAGTTTTCCTCCATTTCTGTCTTCTTCCTTAGCTAACCGGATAGAAAAGTTTGGCCACTCTATCTTTTAGATAATTAAAAATATTCCTACTTTTAATTTTATTCTATTTAAATGACATTTTTGATGGTAGCAGGTTGTTTGACTGTTGGTGTGTTAATGATCGACAAAGACCGCTACTTGTATAGAGATGTTTACCATCCCTTTGTGTTTCGTCTCATACTTTGTGCCGTACTGTCTGTTCTACTGCCTGTGTTGTGCTGCCTGTGTTGTGCTGCCTGTGTTGTACTGCCTGTTTTGTACTACCTGTGTTGTCCTGCCTGTGTTGTACTGCCTATGTTGTCCTGCCTGTGTTGTCCTGCCTGTGTTGTACTACCTGTTGTTCTGCCTGTGTTGTACTGCCTGTTGTACTGCTTGCTTACCGTGGGTGAGAGAGAACTGTATTTTCATCTGTGCGATATGTTGTACATATACTGTATGGTACATTTGACAATAAAGCTGACTTTGACTTTGACTTAAGTTCCTCACTTTGGGTAAAGCACAGCATTCCGAGCACGACTGGTTCAAGCTTGCTGTTTTTGGCTGTAGGTTGCAGCCTATACGTCATGCACACCCCTTTTTCAATTTGTTCCCCACTCAACCTGCATGGTGTAAAACTGCTGTGGGACAAGCAGGAAGTCAATAGCACATGATACCTGCACAACCTGTGGGCAACGAGAGCCAATTAACGGTGTAACTCAGCTCCACATTTCATGCAATAAGACAGACCCAGGAGTGTTTGTTCCAATTAAGAAGCAGCTGTCGCCAGCAGGTTTTATACGTACTGACTTTGTCTCTTCGGTCTTCACTGTAGGCTGTTTTCTCTACATGAGAGGAGCAAATTGGAATGCATTTTGCAGGGGTAAGCGTCTTTTTTTGCTCCAATTATTTAATTCCAGTAGGGACTCTACATGCCCTTTCTATCCACAGTCTCACTGCATTGTTTTAGCTTAAATTTCTGTAGTGTAATCTTGCATTACAGTCGTATGTTTGCAGATCAGCGTGCACACATATATGGTTGTGTATTTATGGTGCTGCTTCAGAGTCCCAACTGCAATTTGATGGAAGCGTCATCTGCTTTGCACAGCCCATGAAATTAAATTACAGTACAACTAATCCAGTTCAGACTTCCTCCTCAGACTCCAGCAAGCAGAAATTCTGGCTCCCTCCAGTATATCATCAATGTGGATATAGCGGGATTTCTGCAGGCCAGAAGTTTCTGTTTATTCATATAAATATAGAAAACTAACATATGCTTTAAATTGAGCAATCACACACACGCACACAGTTCTTTTGATGCTTGAGGCCAAATGAAAAATGTTACCACTCTGTTTGGAGAACTTGTGTTGTTTTTATGTGACGGTCTTCAGTGCAGAATCTAAAATGTGACCCAGCTTTCAGTTGTAGACGAGAAACATCACGACAGATCGCTGCTTGTTGAATCGCACGTGTCAACCTACAAGTAAAGCATGTCACTCCTCTTCAAGTGGAATCAATTTCGAGGCAGTTTTGAATAACTGATGATCCCTAGAGGTGTTGTAGAATTATCTTTGCCTCATAACCTCCTCCGCAAGAACACTGAGATTCTGCAGGATTCATTTTTTGAAAAGTGACTGAGGATTAAGGATGAATGAGGAAGCTGTAATTGACCAAATGGCATTAATGACTGTTTGCATCTGAGCTGAATCAAATGAGAATGAACTATAATCTTAAACTGTCATTCCTGAATCATTAATATTAAAGCGACTGTTAGTGATGTGGGTCAGAGCCGGAGCCACAGCTGATAGTAGTCTCTCTTAAATAACCACAAACAAGAATTTAGTGTCTATTGAGTCTTTGTTGCAGTGGAGAATGTAGAAAGGAAATGATTTATTCATCTGTTATTTGTAATAACTTTGCGAGCCAGGCTAACGTTGGACGCTTCCAGTGTTTGCGCTGCGCTCTGCTGATCTCTGTTGGCAGCAGCTTCATGTGAGACAGACGTGACAGCAGGATTGATTTCATCCTCTAACCCACCGCAAGTAAATTAATATGATTCCTCAAATGACATTTATTGAACCTGGAGGTCAAAATGAGGGAAGTTGGTTTTCCTAATTTACAATACTGTTTGCTTTTAGTAAGAATTTTTTTTGTTTTTTGTCCTCTGAATTTAATTTACTGACAATAAAGTCTATTGATACCCAGTGTTTGTGAAATAAATACCTTTGCAGTAAAAATTTCAGTCTTGGTAAATCTCGGATGATATTAAATTGTAAGATATTTTTGTAATCATACCCTTACTCTCAATTTAGTGCCAAAACAAAAAGCAAAATGCTGAGACAGTCGCATTTTTGTGTCACCTTCAACAACACTAAGCTTTGTGGAAGAGAAGTAACTAATTGCTGAAGGTTTGAAGGTGGAATTCAGTCTCCAAAGTCTCAAAACTTTATAGCCACATTTTTAATGTTTGATCAGGACTGCAGACTGACCGGTTTAGCATCCATGTTCATTTTCCTCTGAAGCCATGTTGTTGTAAGGCAGTGACCGTGGTTTGGCACCATCTTGCTGAATAAGCAGGAAGCAGTTTTTCAGCTTAAAAGATGTCGTCTGTCTGGATGAACTCGTCGGACCCAAGGACACTTTTCAGCTTCACGTCATGTCGGACTATCCAGTGCCCAGGGAAGTCTGTGGCATTGATTTACGACTTGGCTTCCCATGTTAGTCAACTCACGTTTATAGATTCAGCGACGCACTGTGTTGACTGACACGTGTTCCTGAGCCCATTTAGTAAATATGTTTCACAGGATTGTGTCTGTAAATGCAAAAGAATCCAAGGCAATGCCCAGGCTTTCAGCATTTGTTTTTGTTTTTGCATGAACTGGATGTATTTGGTAAAATATTCAGCAGAAGTCACACAGACTCACATCTGTGGCTAGACTGCACATTTATTCTGGTCCAGCAGGGAAACAAAGGCAACAAAAAGTCGTGAGGTCTCCATGGTGCTTTGGTTTGTCTTTGACAAATCGCCCAACCAAAGGACGGCTCAACTCATTCATTTTTCCTCAATTATTCAGGCAAAACTCACAAAGGATATCAATTAAGTTGTTACTTTTCTACTTCCTGAGTTAAAACAGTCCTTTTCTGAGGTTCTGTTTGATTTTTTTGCCAGAAGTGTCCTATCAGTTCTGGATGTTTGCATTTATGAGGCTCATAAGCAGCGAATGTGACCCCGGTCTGGGCATAAATAAAGATATCATTACCTCCTCCTGGAACAATGTACGCTTAATAGCCTTTTAGCCTCTTTAGCTCATGATCGGTGGTTGGTTCAGACTGTTTAGTCATCTGACTCCTTCTGCTGGCACTTGTTGGGAAGATGTGAACATGAAAACTTCCTGTTCTCTAGATGTGTTCCAACAACTTGATTTAAATGCAGTTCAGTATACAGTAACTGGAATCTAAAGCTAAGAGCTCTCGAAGTCTTCATCATTTTGATTTGTCTCAACATTTTAACGTGTCCATAATCAAAGTTGACTAAAAAAAGATGATGATGAAATTGCTTATTTAAAATATCAAACCACTCCAGTTGTCTCGGACGTAGCATATTTGCATACAGCTGAACTCATCAATGTTCTATAGCAGTAGCTTAAATCTTGCAGCAGGTAACTAATCCCCCCTCTCAGCACAAATTAAAATGTTTTATCGCTCTTGATTAAGTTGCTCCAGTATGTTATTGGGCCAGGAAATTAACCCTCATAAAAAGATATTATCCTATTTTTGAACTTCGGCTTTAGAGATCATTTAACCTACTTTAAGGCTCAAGAAGTTAAGTGTCACAGTATTACACTGGAGGGGGGGGGTACTAATGAGACATTTATGAGATCTCATTAGCCTTAATTACTCTAGACAGCTCAGTTAAATGTGAATCAATCCACGCGAATGATCTAGATTCATCTTTAAATTTTTGCCGCTTTTTTTTTTTTTTTTTGCCCACAGACCTGTTTCCTCTTTTCTCGAAGAACGCCTACTTCCTCCTTCTGTCTGTCTCACTCAGCTCTGTCCTGGTGGTTGCTCTTTTGCCTGAGGCGAAGCAGTGCACTAACAATCGTGAAGTCTTTGTCCTTGTCATATGATGCTGAGGGCACTTCACTTGCAGACAGATACTAAAGTTCTTTAGAAAGGAGCATCTTTTTCCCTCTACTTCTACCACCACCAGAAGCAGGTTGAGCGGGATAAGAGTTACCAAGCCGGGTTGGTTGTCAAGTTTCTGGGTGAGTCTTGAAATTTTTTTTTTAGCACCTTCTTCACCCCACTCAGGATGTAGTAGGCCTCAGGGTGTGGCTCTGTGAGTTAGGGCTTCCTCTCGTGCCCAGTGTGTCTCCCTCATGTTGTGAAGCAATAGGTGTAACATGTAAGTTTGTCGATCTAAAAAAAAAAAAAAGGGTTTCCCATGAAACAAGAGGAATGGAATTGTTGTAGAGCGGATGTTGAGGCCTTGCAGTCTCGCAGCGATGGTTTTGTGATCTAAGTTTGATTGCGGCTAAAGATCATCTGGTTAAGCTGCCCTCTTGAGGTCTTCTTCCCTCAAAATAGGATTATTTAGTCTAATTTCTGCATTTCGCTGGTTTTTTTTTTCTTGCAATTGTTTTCTTTCACCTCTAAATGTTCCAACGTTTTGATTATCTGGGTTGCAGAATCCCATCCAAGCACATCTAATTGCATCTGACTCACTTGTTTGCCTTGAATTGTTGTCTTGCTCTGCTCGCAACACACTATTTAGGCTATCCTTGTGCCTCGCTCAGCAGTATGCTGCAGCTAAAACCCTTCACTTGTTCTCCTGTGTCTGCAGATTTAAATCTCTAGAAGCGCATAAATGAGATTCAGCTGTGTACAGTTTGTGAGACGTCTGAGGAGAGGAGTTGACCCGGTGTCTCCTGATAGGAGGAATCCTTTTGGCACTTTTAACCATCGCTGAAAGCTCAGCGTTGACATTTGACAGGATATCCTGGTTGCAGCAGTTCAGTAAGAGCCAGAGTGTGTTTGTAACACAAACCTCCTAGCAGGCACACCACCAGAAGTCTCCAATCTGTTGTGATAGTTGGCAGTCGGATCTCCAAACTGTGAAGGATGGCATAAAAATGTGTCCTTGTTTTGATGCTGTGTGATAAAAAAGTTTTAGTTGCATGTTGTTGGACATTGACTCTAGAAGCCGTATTTCTAAACCCTAACCCAACCCTACCTCCTTTCGTTTTTGTCTTCTTCCTTTATTTTTGTGTTTTGTCAGCCTTTTGTCTTAGAGCCAGCAGCTTTTCCTGTGTGTGTGTGTGTGTGTGTGTGTGTGTGTGTGTGTGTGTGTGTGTGTGTGTGTGTGTGTGTGTGTGTGTGTGTGTGTGTGTGTGTGTGTGTGTGTGTGTGTAGGAGAGATTTGGCATTATCCAGTAACATTTTTTATGATTCTCTTTCAGTGGATTCTTTTTACTCTTGGTAACATTTTTTTTTAAAACATTGAACAGAAATTTAAACACAACTTTTGCTTCCAACATTTACACAACCAGAAGCCAAAACATTTTGAATTACATCATTCTTGGATATTTAATATCATTCCGATTGTGTGCAACAGGAAAAAGCCAATAGCTAATTGGTGGATATCAATCAAACTTCTACACTGTCTGTTTCACTTCATTAAAAACTCAGTATATGATGAAATGAACATAAAAGTCAATATCCAAATACAGATTTGTTAAAACAAACAAAAAAAAAAAGCGAGAAGAAAAACCTTAACATCTACGTACAAGTCAAGGAACTGTACAAAATCAAGTCGGGAGTTATTTGTGTTTCCTGAGTTATTATTTTTCCTTGAAGTCAGTATTTCCATTTCAAAAGGTCGACTACATCACCATCAGACATTTTCAGAACCAACTTCTGGTGCTTGTAGGTTTTGAACATGGCGGCATTCCTCAAGCAAAAAAAGGGAATGTCAAAACATGACACCCCCTTCCTGTCATACCGCCTTCTGTTTATACAGATTTCTGATTTGGAGCTGCTGCTACCTCCGTTGCCATTGCAGAAGAAGAACACTACATGCTCTCATTACGCCTTTGTAGTGTTTCGACCCAAGCTGGGAACAGAATAAAGAGGCACCAATCCCACCTGGAGCAGATGGTGTAAAACGGACGGCCGTCTTACAAGTCGGTCCAGGGTATCCCAAACGTGCTCACGTGGCGACGAGTCTAAATATGGAGAACATGTAATCAGCTTCAAGGAATATGAGGTCGTGTGTTATTATACAGCAATAAGAGGTGATGGTGACAGGAGAGTGGCGTGGTAATGAGCACACTGTCTGCTGTCTGTCTGGCAGAGTGTCCTCCATGAAAGGAACACCTCTCCAAAGTGCCGGATGCTGTCAGAGGTGAGCGTTTGCTCACTGGAGTCGGTAACGATGACAAACAGTCGGGTCAAGAACCCCGGCGAGGAGTTCGCCAGCACATTCTCTGAGGCGGTTTCTGACAGTTTGTGTGGAAATTCTTTGCTTCTATGAACCCAACCATTGCGTCATGTGTCTAGTCTGATCTTGGATCGTCATGCAGGTGAGGAAGACGGATGTGGCGGTTCCTGCAGCAGCGGCGGTGGTTCAATGTGCTCTGGTGACGTGATGCTGGTTAGATATACAGTACAGCCAAATTCAGAGATACAGGCAAACGTCGGTTTCCGACTACAATTCGTTCCGGAAGGCTGTTGGGATAGCAATTTGTTTTGAATTCCAAATACATTTTTCCCCCATTATAAATAATGTAAATGGTATTAATCTGTTCCAAGACGCTAGAAAACTACCTTCTTTCAACATAATGTTATTTCATAATGTCATTTATATATCAAATTGTACAGTAATGAAACATATCAAAGAAATGTAAAAGAAAGAAGCAAACACAAAAAAGAAAGAAACCCCCCCCCCGACGTAATCAGGTTAACCTAAGGTACGAGTTACCGTCGTCTTTTGGACAGAAGTTTACGGTACCGTAACTCGTACCATAGGCAATGGGAATGCAAATTAAATGAAAAATTATTGAATACAGTAAACTAAAATAAAAAGCACATTATAGTTAAAGCATATGAACAATAAAGATAAGAATTTTTTTCCCTTGTGGTGGTGAGCAGTCGGCATATGTGAATGTTGGAGAGGGAGAGGAGGAGGAGGATGGATGGATGTTACTGCATTTGTTTCGCGTTCGACTTCCAAATTTTGTTCGACTTCTAAGACAAAAAAATTCTGAATTTTTTGGTCGACTTCCGATTTGTTCGATGTCTAAAGCGTTCAAAATCCAAGGTTTGCTTGTAGTTCTAACAACATTTGGATATTCCTCCAGTCAACATGCCAGTTGTCTAACGTGACATATCTTATAATTTATATTCAATCTTTTCATTTTGACGAGCCTACTGTAGATCATGTTTAATAGCATCTTCATCATCCACAAAGGATATGCTATATTTACATCTTGGGTGGAAAGGACAATAGAGCTCATCAAAACAAACCTGCCTGAGAAAAATGTCTTTTGTGTGTAAAGAAATGTCTTTAAATGTTTGTTTTTTTTCTCAGTTGTGAAAAAGAAAAAGAAAATCAAGCATTTTTTTGTTGGTGGTGATATCATCAGACGACTATTCCCAATCCTAATCAGGGGTATCTGTTCACCTGCTGCTGCTGCTGCTGCTGCTACAGGGGTAAAATGGGTTAAAATCACATTCCCTACAAAAAAAGAGTTCTTTCTGATCTTGCTTTACTGTGATGGTCCACAGGTGGACCTCAGGGGTGTGGTTAAGGTTCAAAAAAAGGACACTTTTGACCCCATTAATCACAGGTGTCACTGTGGTTTCATTTGGTAAATGTGAAACGGACAGTAAACCACTGCTGTTCATATTGGACTCAAGTTACTGTGTGTGTGTGTGTGTGTGTGTGTGTGTGTGTGTGTGTGTGTGTGTGTGTGTGTGTGTGTGTGTGTGTGTGTGTGTGTGTGTGTGTGTGTGTGTGTGTGTGTGTGTGTCTGCTTTGCACATGCCCCCCCCTTACGGGCGTAGCCTGACCATCCCGTGGCTACTGTGTGTGAAGACGTCACGCTCGGAGCAACAATGACTCCGTCCTCTGCACCATGCCGGGGGCCTTTTGTCTAATGGTGCTCTTTTAGTGGGCTGACGGACACACACAGACACACAAAGGCCCCTGTGGCAGGGCGGGCCCTTTGTAGAGTCATCAAATTCAGATCCAGAAGGGGGTCTTTTTATCCCCCCACCCAAGCAAGGAAGAGGATATAGGGAACTGTCGCGTATCATTCCTGAAACGTAACTCGAGAACTGTTTGATATTTTCTTCCAGCAAACTCTCGATACACAACAACCAAGTACTGTGGAGCATTTTTTATCATTTTTTAAAATTTATTTGTTCTGTTTCCATGGTTGCAGGCTGAATTTAGGCTCATTTGTCATTCTTTCATTAGCTTTTTTTTTTTTTTTTTATTTAAAGAATAGACATTCAAGATACTCAGTATTTCAGCAGAAGTTTTTAAGTTCGTCAGTTCTAATTTTAAATGATGTCCTTCAGTGCTTTGATCCGGAAGCTTCTGAAAAACAAAAGGTGTCAGATTTGGCAGCTGTAACTAAAAACACCTTGATCAGGACATCACGTCCCTCCGCAAACAAGGGGAAGATGCTTGAAAGCCTCGGAAGAGAAACCGTTCAAAGTAAAGTTAATGTAAGATGAATGCTGTGAGAGAGGCATCAATGGAATTAAGATGTATCCTGTGTCAAAATTACTCACTGGGGGAGACTGTTGGTGGTGGTGGTGGTGGGGGGAGGGCTGAAGTACACTGTTTAGCATGCATCAGTCTGCTCCAAATGAAGTGTCAATTAAATGAAAGGGCCTGAGGTCGTAGTGAAGTCGCCTAGAATTTAAACTCTGACGTAGTTTAAAAAAAAAAAAAAAGTCCTGCTTTTAAAAGTGATTTAAAAGGCTGTTGTGAGCTTTGAATGTCTGAGGTTCATTAGTGCCGAGAGCCGGTTGGTCACACTGACACTTTGAAAAATCACTTGCTCATGTTCTCTCACACCATCAGGGTTCATATAGTCACGGGTCCAGGGAGGAGTTGGCAGGAATGGATCTGCTTTAATTAGATCATAAACCCATGATATATTCTGTATCTACGCCCCCGGTCTCTCCTCTCTCTCTCTGTCAGTAACTCCTGCCAGCAAATGGCTATATCTTCATTTTTATTTTATTTTTTGCTGGGATATTTGAATCCGACTGTTAAAAGCTACAATCAGAAACTGACATTGATGGAGTGTTTGATAGAGCTTAAATGAAGGTAATGCATAAATTTCACAGGTCTGCCTTGAGTGGTTTATCTGTTTTGTTTTGTTTTTGTGAACTGGCAAATTGGTCTGCACAAGCCGCTTTGGATATGTTGTTAAATCCACTTCGAGATATTTGATGTTAGATTCCTGATCAGTTCAAATACCTTGTTTTTTTCATGAACTCTACTTTATCTTTTGCTCCTTGTGTTTTTTTTTTTTTCTTGACTTGCTCTGCTTTCTTTTTCCTCATCTCCCCATCTGTCTAGGGTTTTCATTCTCTATCGCATTGCCCTGCCTAATATGACCCTTTTTAATTGATCTTGATTCACTTTTAATGTCATTACTTCATGTTCACGTCTGTGCCTGGCTCCCTCGCTCCCCGTCTGCCTCCTCATGTTCACTCGCAGACGATGTGACCCCCCTCGCATTACACATCATGAATTATTGAGGCGAAACCCAGCACCCTCCTAATGCCCAACAAATCACAGCCCCCCTCCCCTTCTGTTTTTCTCCTTTTACCCTTTCTCCCCTCTTTTTATTGATGGTTTTGTCCCTGAGATTCGACCTCAGGCAGCAGATCAGATCACAGGTTTGTGGTCGTAACATAAGATTTTTTTTTTTCTAATCTTCAAGAACTTTGGTCACTTTAACCCAGTAGCTCACGCCTCTCTGGTTACCGCAGGTTGGTGAGTTTCAACACACTAATGCACAAATTCATAAATCATACCTGGCTGTAATGGAGCTCAGTTAGACACCTAGTTTGACGGGTTTGGCGCCGTGTTATTGCAAACAGTACATTAGTGCAATTAAAGAAATGATAAATGCGTAAAATTAATTAAAGATCCTCCTTAATGGTTTCCATTGGCTGACTTGTGTTTGGCGAAAATCTGGAAAACGAAGCCGACACACTTTTTGCCAGGAAATGAAAAAAGAGATTGATGGAGGCATGAAAAGTCAAATGCGGTCGACAGGAAGGAAAGAAGTGGTGTCACAGCCTGAAAAACTGACAGAGCTTTGTTCTGCAAATAAAAGGGATGGAGAGAACTCTCTGTCCTAGACTCCTAAAACCCTCCTGGCAAAAGGGGAAAAAAAATAAATAAACACTCGCTCAACCCTCAACTTAACCAGGTTTTGCAAGGAAATCACCTGCTCTGACATGATGAGCTCCAGCCTGATGATAACGTTGCCACCAGATGCCAGAGATTGGGAATTTGATGCAGGCTGGAGCAAACACTCCAGAAAATACATGAGAGAGAAAATACCTGCTATTGAGACACCTTGTTGCTAAGAAGTTGTTTCCTCAGAGCAACGTGTGCCGGCTGCGGGAAAAAACACGCTGCTCAATTTAGTTGTGGACCATTTTGCAGCCGGGGTTGGCGTTGCTCTGGTTGTGTGGAACCTTTGTGTCTCTCAATTACACCGGAGCACCTTTTCAAGGGATATACAGCTGCTGTCAGCCATGAGATAGGTGTTTGTCCTGGTGTGTGCAAAATGTGTGTCTCCAATCAATAAGCCTCAAGGCCGGCCATCTCTGAGTCATCTGTGATTCTCAGAAAATGATGACAAGGTGCTCGGAATACTCACACACACACACACACAAGGACACACCCTGACTCCTGTTTTTGTTTTGTTTTTTAAATGGAAAAGTGGATCCTCTGTCGGATGGATGAGCTTGTGTTTTGTTACAGCGCGTCTTTATTTTTGTGACTTGTGTTATGACAGAAAAATTCCAAAGTAGTCGCTGAAATAGAAGAACACGTCCAAAGTTTAACTGAATTATCTAGAAATAGCCTGTTTTATACATTTAACTTCTGGAGTTGAACTCATTCTGTTTCACATATTTTCATACAACTTCCAACACTTGACCAAAATACTTTTTCTCCTTAAAAACTTTGTATTGTTTGTATTTTTCCAATTTCCATGGTTACCAGATAAATTTGAGCTCATTCTATAAGTGGGATTTGTGTCTTAAGTGGGTTTTCATGCATTTTACACATTTGATTTTTTTTATTACAATTTTTGTGTACATATATCCCTTGTTTGTAAAGATAACTTTTATATATTCATTTCAACAAAAGAATACCAAGAATGAGAGGTGTTTTTTTTTCAGATTTGCTGACATGCTGAGATTTAGCGAGTACAATTAAAACTTTTCTTCAATACAAATGGTGATGCTGGAAGAGAAGAGAATCAGCAGCATCACTGAAATTTATCCTGAGGGGAACGTAAACGCCATTTAAAGCAATCCATCAATTATTAGTGGAGATTTTTTTTTTGGACTAGACACAAAAAAAATCTCCACTAATATTAAAATCCGTAGATCCACATCCGTCCTGCTGATGAATTTGCTGTGCGATGCTGAAGGGGTTGATTTGTCAGCTGTCAGATCGCTCTTTGTTTTGATTGAACGTACTACAGTGGACACACTCGTTCTTATGTCAGTTGTGTAATTCAAAAGTAGAATTCGGGTAGGGTGAGTAATATTTGTGTGACAAACGTGACTTGGAGTATGACACAAGCTTTTGGAGAGAAAAATGCATCCACATCTCGTGCCATTGATGCAGCGGCTGTCATGGAAACCAGCCCTAGAATAAAGGCTATGCGGATCATTATGGGGTGACTCACACAACGCCAGGCCAGTCTTATTATTTGAACTATCTTTAAACTCACACATGCTTATCAAACACATACGTGCACACACTCACACAGGACTGCACGGTCGTAACACGGCATTCACATTTCTGCCTGCAGTCATTCACACACGCGGATTATATCAACACACGCGGTATTCTGCACAATAGATTCCTCCTAGGAATTAATTTAAGATGCTCTTAATGCATTATAGATTGAGATTTGATATGTAAACAAGATTCTGTACTAGGAGATGGAATGATCCGAGCTCGCTGGAAGGGACTGGAAGGTGAATTATTGATGCCTTCCTCAGCCTGATTTCAGGATACCTGTGGTCCTTCATCTACTTGAGCGCTGTGCATGGGGGGTGGGCTTCATTAGACCCCACTGTAAGCACGCTTTAGTGATTTAACCCAGCTCCCTCCTGCAGGTTGGCACGGCTGTTATTTTGGATGTATTTCCTTCGCAGATCCAACTGGCTTATTTTAGAAATCCACAGCGTTGCAGGTCAATCTGGCTTCCTGCTCCTCTGTCACATAGGCTTTCTTGTGGACACGCCCCCAAAGGAATTGTCCACAGGGGGGGGGGGCAGGAACGCCTGGGATTACGTGTTCCGTGCTTGACTGTGTGTTTGCATTAAGGAGAAGCGTTTCAGTTGAGTTCGGAACATGTTTTTTCTTTCTGTTGTTCAGTTCTGTAGTTCACTGTGAAGCGATGTGTAATGTCACACACACACACACACACACACACACACACACTCATTGGAATACCTCTTATTGTTCAATGCATTAGCCTCCAATTTAAAGTTTTTCAAGCTTTCTTTTCCTTTTTACAAAATCTACTGATCAGTTTTGAGCTGAACTTGCAAGATGTAACAAAAAGAATTGGCAAAACCCTCCATGCAGTTTCTTCCAAATGTCACCCTTCCTGTTTATATAACATAGTTTTATATCAAGTGTGAGGTGTGGTGTCATTTTACGTTGTTTAAGCAACATAACTGAGGTGACGACTCCCCCCAACGATACCGTGGTCTGACACGTTGTCATGGGGAATGTGTGAAGTCACACCTAATATTCTAGCCTCCTGTGACATCAGCCATTAAACTATGAGCTGTATTATGATGTATTTTTGTGCATTCTATGTGTCAGGATCTGCAAATGAAATGATGCAACCTCTGCTTCAGGTTGTGTGTGGATGCTAGAAGTTTGAAATGTTTTTTTTAAATGTGGGTTTTCTGCAACCGGTTACATGAAGTGTTCAGTTTTTAAGGTCAACAATGACACAAAACGGGGCTTAGGGTTTCTCACTGCATCTGTAATAGAACGGAGGATGGACCATGATGCATTGCAGCTGGACATTCTGAGCTCAGATGGGTTTTTTTTTGGGGGGGGGGGGGGGTTGGGGGTACGACAGACTAAAGGTTGTACGTTCTGTGCGTCAAACGGCTCATTCTTCTTCTGCAGCTTCTGAAAGGAAATTATTGATTCAAGATGCTCGGTATTGTCTGCTGCAGACGCCAAGTAACGCCGCTGCTGTCGGCCCATGTGCTTTTTATTTTTGACCTTCTCCCTCCGCCATGTGTGTTCTATTTTTTTCTTAATTAAAAAAAAAAAAAAAAAAAAGAACCTCTTTAATCATCTTAAACTGCTTCCATCCTCTTTTTCCCCATGCTGTCCTGCAGGTTTGGATGATCTTCCTTCAGTAGCAGTGACAGAGGTGTGAGGCAAGGAGGCTCACACCACCACCCCCACACCCCCACACACACCCTCCAAATATGCCGCCACCGGTGGATATCGTCAAGGTGGCCATTGAGTGGCCGAATGCTTACCCCAAGCTCATGGAGATCGACCAGGTAGGTGTCGTAAAACGCCTCCACACACGTCACCTCCGCCTTTTAAATCCCCACAGGACACAGTCATTTTCTGATGACGTGATTTAGCTACAAAAAAAATGTTTTAAGGAATATTCTCTTAGCAGGATCCTCGTTTTTAAGGCGGCCTTGACTGCGTCTTTCACCGGTTCACATCAGCCCGAGTTGAATTAATCTCCATTCAAACAGATTCCACCTCTCATGTGTTGGCTGTGAATCCAGAACACAACGGCGTCTTAAACATTTTTTAACAATAGTTGTTTTTCATTCAACTATGCCTTTTGTTAGTGTAAAGGTTCTGACTGTGTGTGTGTGTGAGTCATGGATGGACTAATGATTGTACAAGCTATGAGTCACTGAAAACTGGAGGCACGGATTCGCCTCTCAATGGACGAGCGTCTGAATGAAATATGAAGCGGTGGAGTGAAGGCATTTGTGGGTTCACGTCGGGGTCCTTCAAGCGTTTGCCTGTCGATTCACAAATTGAGTTTTTGTGTTCGGTGACCCCTCTTATCAGCCGGGGCTCACGCGGCCAGAATAATAAAACGTCTTTGCCTTTACTTTTCAAATCCGCCGCTCCTCTTCCTCATCTTCCTTCGCCCACCTTCAATTCTCCATATCTCTCCCTGTCATCTCCCTCTTGTTCCTCTTATCTGTTGCCTCCTCCTCCTCCTCCTCTCCTGTTGGGCTTCCCATCTTTTGTTGTAACCGTGAAAACTTGCGTTGTGCCTCCTCTTCTTTTGTCTTCCTCCATCAACCCCCCCCCCCGTCCCCCCACCCTCAGCATCTCCTCTGTACAATAGGCTCAGAAGCAGCAGCAGCAGCAGCAGCATATGGCTGTGAGTCATGTGAAGGGGAGTGGGTTCCAACTTCAGCATTGTCTTGAGTGTGTGTGTGTGTGTGTGTGTGTGTGTGTGTGTGTGTGTGTGTGTGTGTGTGTGTGTGTGTGTGTACTTAGTGTTAGTTGCGATGATTTAACTCCATATAATGAAAATGTGTGGGTGTGTTTGTGTGGCAACAGAATGCGTTTTACCATTCACGCTTGTGACTGCGCGTGTGTGTGTGTGTGTGTGTGTGTGTTTATGTGTGTATTGGGTTCAATAATGTAATAATTTTGTGTACTGTAAAAAGTGTATGAAGCAGCTCTCAGCAAAGGAATTAATTGTCTGTTTACCTCGAGCTGGAGGCAAAATTATTCAGCGCCGTTGTATCTCAGGTTAGCTGGGAGAGTGAAGTATTTTCCCAAATATAACACAAAAAATTATAATTACTGATCCCTGCGGTCTCAAAAGTATTGACACGTGTTAACAGGTAATTAACAGAGACTCTTTTTTTTACCCTGATAACCTGCTGAAAATATGACATATATCCGGAAACCAGCTTCTGCGAGCGTACCTGAGGAATCTTAGTCCATTCCTCCCGATCAAATTCGTCCACTTCTGAATATTATGGGGTTATTAATGTACCACAGCCTCCCAAACATTTTCTATGGAATTCAAGTGATTCAGATGTGATTTGTGTTGAGAAAACAGCTGATTTAGTGTGTTTGTATTTGCTGATAAACTACCACACAATATTTAGTTCATACAGGAAACGTACCTTTTGGGATTAATGGTCAAAACATGTTGCGTGTCTGTTTATTGTAGTCGTTCAAACAAACAAGGACAAAATGTTGATGTATTTCAACATAAATGAATAAATTCATTGTTTTACTGCCTCTTAGGAGAAACTCAAAAGAATATTTTGTGTCTGTAAAAGCAGAAAAAAAAACATCCTTTTGTGGTTTTAAATGTCTGAAACAAATCAGTCCTCGCTGGTGAAATCTGCTTCTTGTGTAAGTCAGTGCCCTCAGGAAGAAACGGATAGCGTTCTTGTTTTCCTCCATTAGAGGAGAGGGGCAGGCGAGACATTTGATGCCTTGTGTTTCATTACAACGTGGATTAAAGGTATTCATGTATGAGGTGTGACACTTATGGGTGATGATCTTTATGCGTCTTTAAAAACATTTATGAAGATCTGAATAAAGATACTTTATTTTTACAAGCCCACTGTCAAAGTTATGATTTTTTTTTTCTACAAATTAGATTTTTAAATTTGTCAAGAAAATTGTTATATTTCATCTCTGCTTTATTATCTTTTGTCTTTACTAATATTTTTTTTAACTTATTCACGTGTCAATATATTTAAAATGTCACAAATGTGTTAAATATCTCTTATTTTGAGACTGGAAAAAGCTTTTAATCCAATAGGAGGTAAGTGGTTTTATGTCCCCTGACAGTGACTGAGCATATGTTGCTTATAAAATAGCAAGTTTTTTATAAATTCAGTTATTGACCCTATAAACCCAAACAAGTCCAATTGTATTTGTGTTTTCTGTGTTTTTAAATGCGTCTCTGAAAGCTTGTAATATTTGTTGATCTGCAGGTTCCATCCTCCTCTCTCTCTCTCAATTATCATCCTCTCATGTCCGTTCCACGTCTGCTTTTGTTCTCCCATCGTCTTACTCACTTCACTTGTTTCTCACTTTTGTTATGTTCTCCCTTTTGTTCACGTTGCAGCCCACACTCCTCCGTCACCTCTCTGCTTTTATTTCCCTGTAATGTGTGACACACCAGCGCTTCGAAATCTTCCTGTTCATGTTTAAAAGATGATGTGATGTTTTTCTTTATGTGGACAACTCCACTATAGTCCAGCTTGAATTGAAAGTTCTAACGACCTAAAAAAGTCAAAGGACAAATCTTTCACAAGCCATTTTCTCTCAACATCAGCTGATCTTTTAAAATAAAAGTATTAAATGGCTAAATGTATTTAAAGTTTCCCACAAGCCAAATTAAAGAAGTGTGTTCATCTAGTTTACTTAATTCTAACTCACTGCAGAACGGTATGTAAAAAACATACTTTATGACTGCAGCAGAAAGACAGTCGCTGATCTGGAAACAGTTTCGCAACCAATAATAATGAATAAAATGATACAACAGGGAAGTCAGTGACCCCCACAGAGCATTAAATACAGACTCCTGGAGGACATTGTTCCGTTGGGTTATCCCTGTAATGTGAATTAATTGTGGCCCGTTGTGAGTCGTCTGTTTTAGGAACTGGAGCCTGGACTGTGGACTAAATGTGGTTTTTTCCTTCCTCCACAGAAAAAGCCTCTCTCGGCCATCATTAAAGAAGTATGCGAGGGGTAGGTTTGTCTGTATTTGAAAGCGATTCTCTTTCCCTCTCTTGTTTTCCTTCTGTTGCCACATTTAAATCCCATTAGCTGTTTTTTTATTTTTAAACACCAATTATGCCATGTTTTCCCTCTCCGTCCTCCGGCTTTTTAGGTGGTCCTTGGGGAACCATGAAAACTTCGCTCTGCAGATTGCTGATGCGACAAATTTCTACATCACAGAAAAGGTTTGGTTAACGCCAGGCAGCCGTATCTAAGACGCAAACCAACTCCCACGGTCACTAACTTCTGCTTCTTATCGTCACAGAATCGCAACGATATTAAGAACGGCTCAATCCTGCGCTTGACCACCTCTCCTGTAAGTAAAACGTCCATATAAGTACAAAAGAGCCCTGATGAATGTGAATTCATCTAGAAATGTGTGTTTTATTCCTCGTGATCCACTTCAGTACCAGACGGCAGTCCAGCTTCACGAACGCATCCAGTCGTCCAGCATGGACGCCAAGCTGGAAGCCCTGAAGGATCTCGCCAACGCGTCCCGGGACATCACCTTCGCCCAGGAGTTCATCAACCTGGACGGCATCTCTCTGTTGACCCAGATGGTGGAGAGCGGGACAGAGTGAGTCTGGTTTGTCGTTTTAAACTTTGTCTGGGTTTTTCTTTCCCTTCAAACATCTTTTGATGGTGAATTTAATGGATAAGAGTGGAAGGATGTCAGAATATATAGATTTCCCATTTGTAGATATGTTTATGTCATTCTGGTCTGATCTAAGGTCGGTGAGAATTCGGGGGTCTTTGGAGTTGCACTGTGAATTCTGTATGGTTGAGTTTGAAATTATTTAGTTTTCATCAAATCATTGACCTCTATTTGTGCATAAAAAAAACAAACAAAAAACATCTGTCCTGACCAATCGAGGTCAGTTGTTCGATTGCTCAGCAGATCCAGAAGCTCTGAGTGTGGAGAACCCCAGAGACAGTCGAAGGTTAAACCGAGCACTTTTTTTTTTTTTTTTTTGCTGAGGTGGAATTTTTCAGGCGTAAGGTGTGTGTGTGTGCATGTTGGTAGCTAGCTGTGTGTTTTTAAGGCTGGCCCGATTAGACATACGGTACAAAACTGGCAGGGAGGGCTGCAGCAGCGACAGCATCCAGTCGGGACACTCATTTTCTGCCTCATGCAGCTCCCATTATTCATCCCTTCTTGCCCAGCCAGAGAAAAGAGAGATTGAAAGATTGTTTGCATCAAGATTTGGCTCGGACACAAATGTGTTGCAAAAGCTCTTCCACCCATGGGCTCTTATGTGGCACCACGTGTCCTTTAACGGTCACATTTCCATGACAAACCTCTTCACGGTTTGCTATTCCAGGGCGCAAGGGTTTAAAATTACACGCCTTTTTTTCTCAGATGATTGAAAAGTGCAGCCCCAGCGTTTTTTTGTGTCAGACAAAAGATAATAATAATAATAACCTGTTTGATCCCACTGCAAGCGACTTCTCGCTTCCTCCAGGTCTTTTATTAAATGTTATATGAATTACCATCACATCACATCCCTTAATTCAGAACTGGAGAGTTTACGAGTGGCTTCTGCATAATGTGCCAGAGAGCTTGTGGTTCTGCTGCATTTCCATCTTAACAGAAGGAGCTTATGAAACACAGAAGATATCGATGTCAGGCACGTGCACACACACACACACACACACACACACACACACACACACACACACACACACACACACACACACACACACACACACACACACACACACTCATTAGTGCGCTTGCCAACCGACTTGATGAACTGTAATTATTCAAGAGGCTCGGTGCTGGAGACTGGCGGGGGCAGAGCAGCGCTGTGATCTAATGCTTCTGCCGGAGATGTGTTGCATTCATGTGGAAATCAGTTGGCTGATGCTGCGGTTGAACCGCATGCAACGAGGAAAAGGCGGATGGCGCCCTCTAGTGGCCAAAAGATGGAACTGCTGATTCTGGGTCACTGGGACGCAACAGGTGTTGAAGAATGCGCAGTGCAACTTCACTAAGCTAGCTGTCTATCCTTAAGTCTAGAAGATTTAGTTGTCTAGGTGGTGGAGGATGTATTTTATCTATTTTATTTAATTGCTCGTCCGGTGCCTTTCTTTCTTTTCAGGAGTAAATTCTGCAACATTTAATTTTGCATGACAATTCAGTATATAGATGTGCAATTAAAAGTAGAAATTTGCATCCAAAAAAACTAAATTGACGGTTGTCACTTTTTTGGTGGACACTGAGCTCCAATTTTTCTCAAGTTTTGTTGAATTCAAATCTTTTCTGTTCATTTTCATCTCGACCCAAACTTGCTGTGTGACATTAATGTTACAACAAGTGATCTTTCACCCCTGCCTTTAATGTTTAGAGTGTGATTTTAACTCTGAGTTTGGAGAGTAAATGTTGAATGAAATGAATATGATATGAGTTTTTTAAAATACACAATAAGAGGTCATCATTATTAATGTTAAATGAAATGGAATGCTTAAAGTCTGGTCTCTTCTTTCATGGACATTAACATGTGAACTGGTCACCTGACTGTGATGTGTGGTTGTTTGTTTGTTTGTTTTCATTATTGACACCAAAGTTTCTCAAATCTTTGCAGGCGCTATCAGAAACTACAGAAGATAATGAAGCCCTGGTAAGCCCCTTCCCTTCCCCTCAGGCCGGTAACATCACTGGCTCTCTGCTTTTCCTAATCTGCCGCCAGAGTTTGCATGGTTTAAGACTCTGGCTCCAGTGCCTTATGGGAAATTATTATGTAAACACATTAATTTGCATGTAGTTTGTTAGACAGATTTGAACAATTTCTTGATTTGTAAAATCAGAGACTGAAAGAAGGCCAAGATTTGTATCTTAAAATAAAGATACATAGGGAAAAGACACTCTCTATGGACTCATAAAGTAGCTTCTATCATCCCATGAGCTCCATCTATCCACCAACAGGAGTTCCGTTGTTCCACCTGCCTTAAGTCTATCTTTTAATGTCTTTATTCATAATGAAATCTGCAAATGCATCAACAGATCATGAAGTTTTTCACTCATTAAAACTGTTTTGGTTGTTGTGCTGTAGATACAATAAAAGTAGACTAGCATGTAAAGGAGTGAACAGATAACATAAGTAATTTTAAATAACTACATATATAATACATGAAAAATAATCTAAACGATTTAGATCTAGAAGTCTATAGAAGTAACTGGCAAAGCTTGGTGCAATACCAGTTTCAGGCAGCAGAGGTCAGTGTTGTAAAATCTGTTGGTGACGGAATGTCACCAAAATCTTTTTATTCTGACTGAATACTTTGATAGAGGGCAGAAATAACTGTGTATTCCACCAAATGCTAAACCGCTCTAGAACATCATGCAGTAATTCATCTGGGATATAACATCTGTCCAATGATTTCATCGCTTCGGCCTCCTGTGTCTCTTGCAGAGTTGTCCTTCCTGATGTTTGTGTAACTGCATGAGCTCACTCTGTCTCTCCGGTCTTTATTGCACCACACACCCGTCTCCTGCCGGCCCTCATCGGCCTCCCTGACTTTTAAACGCTTTATAGCAAACTTCTGTTCCATCTCTCCCTCTCTCCTCGTCTTCCTCCAGCAAGCCTGTTTGCAGCGTTGGACCGACGTTCTTCCTCTGCACCCTCACCAGCTCAGTTTCTGCTGTCCACTCATTACTTGTTATGTTTCCAGCCATCTTGGCTTTGCAGCTACATTCTGGTTAAAGCCATCTGCTTTAGAGAATTTTCCTCTGGTGTGTTTGTGTGTTGTCCTGTAGTTTCGGTGACCTCCTGTCCTTCACTCTGACGGCCTTTGTGGAACTGATGGACCACGGCATCGTCTCCTGGGACACTTTCTCTGTGGCCTTCATCAAGAAGGTCAGCCAAGAAAATGTCTCATTAACGTGATTTTTAAAGAAGCTTCCATTAATGAATCTCCTGTTGTGTTGCAAAAGGTCATGAAGCCAGACAGTGGCATTTCTTTTAGCCTTAAATAATTTCTGTAAAAGTAGTTAAATTACATAAGTGTCCTTATTCCCAGACAGAACACATCAGGATATGAGTGGGAAACTCACCAAAAATAAATTCAAGTAAATTTTTAGAGTTTTGTATTGTAGTAAATTTTAATGTTGTGATTTATTGTGGTACTTTATGTTTCAACGTTCAAGTAGAAGTACAAGTAAATGGCAACCCTTTTGAAAATAAAATAAATGAGAACATTTCTTATTTTTTATGTTGCTCTTAATAGCATCATGTTTTTGGCAGTAAAACATACCACAGTGTGATTCACGTCTTTGGCTTGTTTGGATGGATGGTGGTTCTAAATTTGTTTCCTTTGCAAAAGATTGTGTGACAGTCAGTTGGTGTCCTCACAGAAATATTCTGTTAGGAATCATGCATTTTTACACGTGTACTGGTTGGCTTTCATCCCTCCGGCTCTGTCCTTCCACCACCAGATCGCCAGCTATGTGAACAAGTCGGCCATGGACACGGCGGTGCTGCAGCGATCCCTGGCCATCCTGGAGTCCATGGTGCTCAACAGTCAGGATCTTTACCACAAGGTGGCGCAAGAGATCACCATTGGCCAACTCATCCCGCATCTTCAGGGGTAAGTGGATTAGTCAACTGGATTTGTGAGATGTAATTGTGTTGGATCAGTGTCACTTACAGCGTGATAAATGCATTTAGGCCCGTTTGAGCAGGGGAAATGCATCAGTTTTGTACTTAATAATCTTGTTTGGGACATTTTCCCCCATTTCCAGGACTGATCAAGATATCCAGACGTACACTATCGCTGTCATCAACGCACTCTTCCTCAAGGCTCCTGAGGAGAAGAGACAGGTGAGGTTGCGGTGTTTGACATTTCGCCGTGGCGCCGTGTACCATTTTCATGATGATGAGTTTTAACCATGTCAATGTCTTTGTACTGTACAAGTGTCACGTGTTAAAGCCCTCCACATCTCCAGCTTAGAGTCGCGGTGATGTCTAATAGAACAGAAGGGAAGTGTAAAAGTCCAACAAACCCATTCTTTCCCTCCTCATCTGTCTCTCCATCCTCCTGTGCAGAGGTGACATTGTACGTTCAACCATGTCCTCTCTTCTCTCTCTCTCTCTCTCTCTCTAATCTCTGTCATGCCCTGCCCTGCAGCTAATCACATTATCCATAGCATCAGCACCATAGGGGTCCAAAGATATGCTGGGACATAAATAATGAATGATGCCAACCAACAGTTTTGTCAGCTCTTCAGCATGCGAGGCTGTGCAGAGAGAAGCTGCAGCACCAATTCGCACACATTGAAGAAAAACACAACATTTTGCACAAATCAGATTTGTGCAAACTTAATAAGGAGGTTTTTTTGTTTTACACGATGAGTGAACAGTTTGTCAGTCTTTGCAGCAGAATGTCGGTGATGCAAGTTTAATTTTGGTCATCGTCTCAGGTTATTTCATGTGCAGATTATTCAGTTAAAACACACAAACATGTGACATTATGGTTGAATGTGTGTGTGAGATGATGTGCCAAGTAAGGCTTTTGTGATTCTCACCTCATTCTGACTCCATTGCCCTCCTGCCCCCTCCACCAGCTGCACCACCTCCTCTCAGAGGGATCCTCTTTTTCTTTTCCACATTCACTCACTACCTCTGTGTCTCTCTTCTCTGACTTTGTTTCCTCGCTGCACACGATACGGTAGTTTGATGAGCACATTGTGGACATCCTAAACTGTCCCCTGACAGTAAGTGCATCCTTGATTAGCCCACTTGCTAGTTTGCACCGTAGACGACACCCGCTAGCGCATTAGAATCCCCTTTTTTTAAGATCTTATAGTTTTTTTTTGGGATGGCTTTCTTAATTTTTAATGGCCTTGTTCTGCTTCCTCTGCAGCGTGCTGTAGCGGTTTTTTTTCTTTCTTTTCCATCACGTTCATCCCTCATAATGACATTACCCCCCCCCCCCCCAAAAGAAAACTGATCTGATTCCTCTGGTTTATTGTTGCATCTCCTCTTTATCGATCTCTTCTTCTTGTTTTTTTTTTTCTCCTCCCTACAGGAGATGGCCCATATTCTCGCCCAGAAGCAGCTGCGCTCCATCATCCTCAGTGTAAGTCTGCCCTCTGTCTTCTCCTCCATCAGCCTTCTCTGTTCCTTCTGTCCATCTTCATCTCTATTCGGGGTTTTGCTTCCTCTCCAGCTTGATCTCCAGCGAGATCAAAAAAGGAAAATGAATCATCAGTGGTTATTATCTGCTGTACTTACATTCTCACACCTGCTCCCATTCTCTCCTTTTCATTCTCACCTTGCGTTAAATCAGATTTCCTCTCCTCTTGTTCCTTTCATTTGACTTCCTCCTTCTAATCCTCCTCATTCACTCCCAAATCCTCGTGTTCATCTTTTGATACCTCATCTCAGTCATGTTTTTTTCTGATCCGGCCTCACTTTCTCTTCACGCCTCTAACACCTCCATTTCCGTCTCTCACTTACTCCCAACTACCCTCCCCCCACAACACCCACACCGCTTCCTGACTCTTATTTTCTTCCTTCCATTCCACGCAGAATGTGATCCGGAGCACGACGCCCATCAATGATGAGATGGCCCACCAGCTGTATGTACTGCAGGTGCTCACCTTCAACCTGCTGGAGGACCGCATGATGACCAAGATGGACCCCCAAGACCAGGTGGGAGACCGACTGATGCACATGACAAACAAACGGGTAGACAAAAACATGAGGTCCCATAAACAGTAGAATAAAGACAAAAAAAAAAAGAGAATCGGAGAACTAAGGAAGCCTGAACTATAAAGGAATCTTTATAGATGGCCTCGCTGATCCACTTCAGCGTTAAAGAAAAGAAAGAATATCGTAAAGTAGTTGGACAGTAAGTTAATGATGAAACGGTTTTGCGTCACAGGTATATAAATTCAAAGAAAAGTCTCCTAAAATGCCTCAGGCTGGATCCTTCCTGAACATTTTGTGTTTTCTACAATCGTCTGTTATTGCATGACTAAAGCATAAAATCAAACAGCCTCTGGATTATCAGACAGGATTCTTGGTGTTAATGATTCATTGTTGGTTTTCAGACCAGGTGAATCCTTTCCAGCAAGAATAATGGAGAAAATTTTAGTCAGCAGTTGTGAGCAGTTAGGGCCTCATCTGGCAAAAAAACACTTATTTTGGATCTGAGTGATAAAAATAACAAGTTGTGGCCGCTGGCTAGATTGCCTCGGACAACACGCTACCCAAGACGGCAGGGGGAAATTAGAAAAAAGTGTGAATGTGAGAAAATCCAAATTGATTCATGAGCAGACTTCAAATATTTTTCCTGTGTTGCGTTCAGGCTCAACGGGATATTATCTTTGAGCTGCGGAGAATTGCGTTCGACGTGGAGTGCGAGCCCAACAACAGCGGCAGCATGGAGAAACGCAAATCCATGTACACCCGCGACTACAAGAAGCTGGGATTCATTGTGAGTTTGCTTCTCGATATTTATAATTTTTTGATTATGGAATGATTTATCACAAAAATGATTTCTCCGTAACTGCTGATCTGAAATAAACAGGTGAGTCAGTCGTGTATGGGCTTCAGGAAAGTGTGTTTGTGTTGCCTGCAGCGGTCTAACTGTGGCAGAAGAAGTTAAAGCAAAGCCATTGTGCTGTGGGTAAAAAGCCCAGAGCTTTTGTGGGCTCCTCCCATCCACAGTGTGTTCAGTAAAGATAAGGGGGGGGGGGTGGCTGGGATCCCTGATGTCCACCCGTGTGGAGAAAACTCACTCTAAAAACCCTCGTTGGTTCTCCAGGCTTCAGAGTTTACAGACAGACGGATACAAACACACAAACACAAGCCGTATCTATCTAGATAAACCCCGTCTCTGCTTAAATATTAACATAGCTGCCTCTGCATCTTTAACTAGGGACGTACTGGTGTATTAATCAAGCATCCACATAAGAGCATTTCATACGATATGCATGTAGTTGAGCATCTGTTCTGTAAGCCCCTTAGTCTGCTTCCTGTGAGTTACTGTTACAAAAATGATGAGGCACATTTCATCCTCTTCAGAATCCTGTCTCACCTCTTCAGCTGGAGATGACTTTTCGCGTGTGCATTTGTGGGTTTAGTCTTTATTCATCCGTGTTCACTGCAGGCTCTGGGTGGAATTAATGATCCTAGACATTGACGGCACACGCAGCATCTATTTGCATATCGCATAGAACATTTATACATCATAGGAGGTAGTTTTGCAGAGGCTGGAGGCAAAGGGAAAGGTTTGCTCTTGACATTTTGGTTTTACAGGATTTCAGACCATGAATGCATAGAAGCTAAGATGCTTTTTTTCCCCTCTTTTATCAAACATATGAAACATTTTAAAATCATTTCTCACTCAGTTTCTATTTGATTCACCATCAGCTTGCAGAGAATTTAATTTAAGTGACGATATTAACTATGCATTTGTAAAATATTAGTGTTGTATGAAAGAGGAAATGTCCTCGAGCTCAGTTTTTTTCTTAGCTTTTCCTTTTTAAATGATTTTTAATATGGTTCGAACCTAAATAATAGTTCAAACAGAGCAGGTTCTTTATCTTTATGCAGCCGCTACAGATAATCCATCATATTGAACAGTATGACAATCAGTCTAGAGGTTCCAAGGGCATGTTGGCATCCAGAGTCGACTGTTCCTAAAGATTGACATTAATTTACAAGACAAATAAAAAGCAAACACATCCGCCTTAAACCGCAGGATAGATGTTTAGTAGTTTGTTTCTTCAAAGGTCTTAAATAAAATAACAGGACAAGAGAAGAGGGAATGGGATAAGATAGGAGGGGATTCAGTAGGACAGGATGAGAAGAGAAATGAAATCAAGCACTCAGAGGGTTTAAAAAGTTTACCACCTATTTAACATAATTTAATATCCATACCATAATGATCTCAGTACTGTTTGTTGCTTTCTGCTATAGAAAGTGCACATTCATTGACTTATATCCTAAAGGCGTAAACTCTTTTTCTCAGAACCACGTGAATCCAGCTGTGGATTTCACCCAGATTCCTCCCGGCATGCTGGCTCTGGATAACATGCTGTATTTCGCCAGGCACCACCAGGACGCCTACGTCAGGGTAAGCAGCACTCCGTATTGGTTTCTCCTCATCGCCTTCTTCACTTCCTAATAAACCGTCTTCCCTCCAGTTCTTTCCACTTCCTGCATTCCGTGAGCATCTCTGCCTGGGCAATAGAATTAACTTTATTCCCTTGGGTTCCTGAGCAACGGTGTAATGACGTTATGCGTTATTGTCATCTTCACATGACGGTGATCATTTTATACCCCTGGGTAATAGACTCTGTACTGAAGATGGAAGATAACTGTAGTGACTGAATGTAATGAGATGATATTCATCGGTGCTGTGATTAGTAACAGAGTGTGTTTGTGTTTGCGTGAACAGGAAACACTGCTATAACAGCCACATATGGAAATATTTTGTGTGCATAATATTTGCATTAAAAATCTCATTTGGACTTTAAGATGAGAAAAAATGTCTTACTAGTCTTTATTATACAACCAGAGGGTGAAAACACAGAGTCCAAGTTTCTTAAATTAAACTGTCACCAGTTAAAGTGATTTGGATCTTAATGGTCTCATTTACGTTGCGTCGCCACCGTCCACGTAATTACAGTAATTTCGCTTTTGAGGTTTCATTTACAGGGTTTTGACTTTGACAGTTTTGCAGATCCGATAAGGTCAAATGATGACTAATGCTTACGGGTTGAAGGGTGAAAGAGCATTTCAGACTTTCAGAAAATCCAAATAATATATATACTTACAGCTTAGCTCTGCAAATAGTCTAAATTTTTTTTTTTTTGATCACGAGTAGTTTAGTTATAAACAATTACATTCATTTAATGTGGGATTGACCTGTGGGATTTGAACATTCGTTGCCAAACACAGGAAGATGTTTTATTCTGCACTTGACTCCATGATGGGTTTAGAAGCCATGAGGACCAGATGTCTGACTCGGAACCACGGAGTCGTGAGAATGTCTATTAAATCGTTTGTGAACCCTCCTCATCCTCAGATCGTCCTGGAGAACAGCAGTCGAGAAGACAAACACGAGTGTCCGTTCGGGCGCAGCAGCATCGAGCTGACCAAGATGCTTTGTGAGATCCTGAAAGTGGGCGAACTCCGTGAGTCCATCTGCACAAACACACCTTTCCTCGTTCCCGCGTACTGTTGTTAGCGTTTTCTCTTCATGTCACTTCCCTTTGTGTAATGTTTCTTCAGAACTGGCTCGATTTCTTTACCTGCGAGGAAGAATCCACCTCCTTGCGCACAAATTCACTCAGGAATACATACATCCCCTCCCATTTTGAAATGGAAGCAGACATTAAGCTCAGTAATTGTGCTGCTGGGAGTTCATTATTTAGTGATACACCTCACCCCCGTTGAGACCCTTTTAGCTTAATATGCCACCTCTGGGAGGTACACTGTGCAGGAAAAGAGATGCTGTGCTGGTGTCCACTCCAAATTGACGTGCCCTTTTCATTGGTCTTCGCTTGTTTAAATGGACGAGTTGGTCGCATTTCTGCTTCAGACCGAACCCCGCTGCTCCCCACGGGGAGGAAGACAGCATCCTGCGCTTCTGTTTTAAACCCGTGCCCTTTTTCATTACGCATTGTTTTGGTTTTGCTTTTTTTGTCACAGGGATTCTTCGGTCTGGTGTGCAGTGAGGATGTTAGATGAAAGAAAAGTGTCCTCTCGTGTATTTCTGAAAGTTCTCCCATTTGTCCTTAATTCATCTTTAATGTTGCTGATAAAAGAGCCAAACCAGGTTTTCTAACAGATATGGGAAGGTGCAAAAAGAAGCATTTTTTAAATACATTAACTGTGTATTTGTTTAAAACACACCAGACCCCACTCAAATGTAAAATGTGATTTATATGACATAAACATACGGAGCTCTAAGTGCCTCTCGTGGCTCCTTCCTTCCTAATTCTATGTACTTGTGTGCGTATACTTGTGCCCGTCATGTTGATTCTGTGCAGCTCGGAGCTTTATTTTTATACCAAGTGTCTCATTAGTATTTGCTCCACTCCACTTGCTCCATTGCACATGCCCTTTTGATCTTGTCTCTAAGTGGAGCTGAAATTGCCTACCCTTTAGTCCCACTTAGAAAAATCACGTTGACCTCATTCATATCAAAATGCAGATTAAAGCCGCGAGACGCGTCCCAAAACAGGGGAACGTCTCTGTCTGTGGGGTCGTAGTTGAAGGCTTGTAAAATACAGATAATCCGTAGGATGAATCCATGCCAAACTTGCCATTGAGACTTTGTTTCTGGCTTTTTTGCTCAAATTAACCAACTCTTAGGCCAAATCCAGGATTTCATAAATCCTCCTCAAAAGGGATGAAGAGAATCTGCAAATAGACCTTTCAGCCACGCCTTAACTTTACGACACTGACATTTCCTTGCCAGGCTGAATGGGTGACCTTTACTGGTGGTTCTGCGTCTTTCTATCCCCAACAGGCGTCTATTGTCCTCAAAAGCTGCTGTTTGCAGGAGCCTCAGCATGAAACGACAAAAAAAATAAATAAAATAAAGTGATTGGGAAGGTGAATCACCAGAGAGATGCAGCTAAAACCTTACAAACAGCCCTTTCACCTACATGACGGGATTAATGCATGTAGCTTTAGGTAATCTATGGACATCCAGTCAAAGAAATGTATGTGGAAAAGGCAATAAGATAAAATAAATCCCTTCTGGGAAATCATCAGAACAGCAGGGGAAAGAACAGCGTGTTGATATATTTACATTTACTGCTTCCCAAATCCTAATGTTCACATCCGTCTTTGCCACAAGTCCAGTAAATGCACAAAACCCACAGAGCATTTTATGTGTCTCATCTTTTTATGGGAGGAAGTCGACATCTTCCCTTTAAGGTAGTGCATTTTCCACACATATCCCATTAGCCCCCGCTTATATTAACGTTCAGCTAATGAATGTGTGAGTGTGGCGGACCGGGTAGGTGTCGCTGACGCCCGGTGAGTAATGGCCAGTTGTTTAAGAAAGTGTGTAAGTGCTTGCGTTTTGTGATGTCAGGGCACGAGTGTCTTTTTTTTTTTTTCCCCAGAGGAAGGCATCAGGAGGACGGAATCTCAGCGCCGCACCGACACGTTATCATTCAGCTGACCTTTTAGCAGAGAAACAATGAAATACGTGACACTAATGAGGATGTTGGAGGCTGTGTCTCTGTCTCTTTTGATAGAGTGGTATTTGAGTCAGAAAGAGTGGAAAGTGTGACGCGTTATTTCACCGATAACTCTGACATTTCAAGATGGGTAGTTTTTTTTTTCCTACATTTGAGGCACCATTACATTTTTTTTTTTTTTTGCAAGAACAGCAGGATGTTATTGTCACTCAGTTGTTTTTTTTAATATTTCATTCTCAAGTCCGACGGATTTCATTGAAATTCAGCGACATTTGTGTTTATTTCATTCTAATCCTAGATTGAACCTAAGTTGACATTTTTGCACTTATTTAAAACAATTTTGACATATTCCCTTTTAGTCTCCCGGCAGCCGTTTGACTCATAGTAGGAAATGCTAATGGCAGCAACAATAGGCTGCGTTACTCTCACACGTCTGACAGGAAGTGAGCATGCTCAGTTCATCAGAATTAAACCATCGTTAATTTTTTTTTTTTTTTCCTTCGCACTAGTGTTTTTCCCACTGAGATGTCAAACCAGAAAGCACTCTTGAGAGCACTTACCTCCGCCAACGCCGCCGTCACTAAAACCTAAACAACGGGAGAATAGTTTGTCACCTTTGGAGGCCTTTCAGCAATTGACGTCAGCGTTTGAGCCTCTGAAAGTAGAAAAAGGGCGTGCTCATTTAGTTTGGTCTTTCAATGTTTTTTCATTAAATTGCCTTTAAAAAAAAAAAAATAATGAATGTTATTTTTGGGGAGGAATTTTTACTTTTTTAATGGAAAAAAATGTGTGACAGGAAATGGGAGATTGTGAGCTTGAATCAGACCCATAACCTCCGCGTGAGGACTTAGTCGGTACAAAGAGGGTTCGATTCAGAATGTGATCAACTCTCCTGAACCAAAGTGTGAAGACACTTCATTAAGAGCGTCTAGATCACTAGCACGCTATAATTCCCCATTGAAAAGACTTATGGCTGTATTTTACTCTCTATGAGGACATTCCAAAGCCCTGGTGGATTAATGGTGACGGCGGGGATGTCTTCATGGCTCATTTGTTCTGTCTGTGTGGAATGGCAGCGGCTCTGATAGAGACCAGACTCTCTTGTTTTCGTGGCCATGAAACGCAGAAGGACTCGGGATTTGCCCGCCGCTCTTGAAGTCGTCCGTCTCGCCTCTTCAAGCTCTCTTTCGGGGCTTAATTTCCCTCAGCTCTCCATTCTTGCTCCATTCTTGTAAGTGTGAAGAACATCTGTGCCTTTCAGACTCGTAATCTCTTCTCTTGCTTCCACACTCCGCTTGTCTTTGAATTCTTATGGAATCCCTTTTGGTCATTACTGAAGTAGCGTATTTCTTCACATGAAGTGATCTGAGGAAAGAAAGTAAGCGAGTTTGTTTGGTGGAATTGGCCGTCAACGCTACATAATTCATCCACCGTCCGAGTGTCACTCTCCCTCTGCACTTTTCCCTTCCATTATTTCAGTTTCTCACTCTTGCATTAGCTGTTGCCCTGCTTGACATCCCAAAAGATTAATCGTCCCGCCATGCTTCTGCTGCAACACGGGCCTTAATGGAATCTGCATCGTGGAGGCGCCGGGCAATGACTTAAAGCAGCGCATGGAATATTTATGAAGTTATTTAGAAAAGGGTCTGGCCTGCTGAGCAATGACTCTGCTTTGTGATTCACTGTGTGGCATGAGATGGAGACACACACACACACACACACACAAAACTCAATTTCCTTAAATTTGTAAATTTGTCAGAGCTGTCAGCCACAATCAGAACAAAGCGGCTAATTCAGAGCTGCATGAACAGTTTTACGGTTTTGTTTTGTTTTTTAGTTTTCCTTGTTGCTTTTTTAATGAATATCGTGATTTGTTTGAATAAAATGATCCTTTACAATCTCCAGAAAGACTGTAATAAAAGGAGGAAACGAGGAAAACGTCAAAACATATGAGGCTGTTTTTGTTCGGCTCTTAATTTCTCTTATGATGAATTAGTAAGAATGACTTCATCTATATAATTTAGGACCATGTGGACCTCGTACCCTAATATGACTGAATATAGAATTTGTTTGCATTTAATTATCTAGTTGTGAATGAGAGAACTTTTTTTTTTTTATCATACTGCAGGGTTCCTTGTTCATGCAGTGATGTTTTTTGTATGTGTGTGTGTGTGTGTGTGTATGTGTGTGTCCTGTCCCATCTATCATCATCAGTGGGCTCCGTCTGCGAAGAGTCACATCCACTAATGACAATTTATGACTGACATCAAACACCAATAAGCTAAAGTTAGCGTTAGCATTTACGAGGACGTAAACTGAGCTGGTTTTTTAAATGTCCTGTTAAGTGTCGAGGTTTTAGCGGCTAATCCCTCCCCTAAGTCTCCCCCCATGCATCGTGAACAAAGTGGATGATGGTCGGAGGAGGGAAGGCCAAGCGTGGAATTGCGATCGTCCCTCAAGTCATGACGCGAGGATGGGTTTGGTAGCCGGCGAACCTCTTCACACAGTTGTCAGCGGCAACTTTGTTGGTAAAGGAGGCACGTCCTTCAGGGTCCTCTACTTTGTAGCCTCAGGCATGCACCAGCTAAAGGTTTTTAAACTGGAGCACACACACATATAACGACAAACCTGATGGATGGGTGCTTGAGACTCAACTTGTGATTGTCCTTGGAGTTTTTCAGACACTCCTGTCCCCCCCACCCCCCACCTCCGTCAGCTCTCAGCAGCCCTTTCCGGCCTTCAAAGTGCTGCCACTCACGCTTCCATGTTTTCTCCCCGGACTTCCTTGGATGTAATTTACCATCAAAGTCTCACCAACCTGTCACCCCGGCTTTACCCCCCTAAAACTTTTCCAGAAAATGTAGGTGTTTCAGACGCAGAGCACAGATTCAGAAGATTGCACACGACTGTTTTTAACCGACCAGTAAAATGTGGACTTTAATATCTTTGAGGCGTTTGATGGATACACCAGGTGGTAGCAGAGACCTGCAGTTGATGCAGCCCAACACTGATACGTTTCCAAAGAGAAAAACCAACATATTATTATAGTTCAGTATTTTTAAATTATCAAATTAGTATTGGGAATTCATCCCTTCCTATTACTCGGGATGTGTGGCATGGGTTCAGCTTGTCAAATAGATGCATATCAAAGCTGATTTACATCAATGAAATTGACGGCAAATGAATTGTTTTGCTTCAATAGTGACAACTATTTGCATATTTTTTCTAAGAGAAAGATTTTTATGAAGTGGTAGGATGCATCAAGTTTTGTAGGGTACGTCCTGCGCTGACGCTGCACCGTCGTCACGACCGGGCATCGAGGCTCGCCGACGTCGTATTTACAGGGAGGATGACACTTTTTTTTTTCTGTGGCGGCGCTACAAGGTGACTCCGGAGGTTGCTCTATGTATTTTGTGCCCAAACACACATGCACACACACAAAAAAAAGAGACCCATTGGACCTTGACGGATGTCATTCCGGATGGCGTTCTCAGCACTTGTTCACACGCTGCTGCACAAATACTGTATATAGTTTCAACGCAGAAGCTTCTGGTCTTCTGTTTATTCTGTTGAACATGAACATCTCACACACATGCATTCCCTTGATCAATGAGAAAAGAAAGCTGTAGAATTGACTCGACGACATGTCTAACAAAGTCCCCCGCCAGCCAGTCAGTTGGGACTTGTGACTCATTCAGTTCTTGTTATTCTAACTGTAATCATGAGTAAACAAGGTGGGGGGGAAAAAAAAATCAGGCTCCTGAGTTATCAGTCAGAGTTAGAAATATTGGGAATTTCGAGCAGCAATCTTATCTTGCGGTTAATGAGAACACTTAAGCAAATGTCAACAAAATTTGTGCAAAGTGGCAGCAAATCTACCGTCTCTGGCAGGTGCATCGACATCAACCCCAGTGTTATCACCAGGAAAATCCATTCAGCTAATTTAAAGAGCTGTGACATGTAACTGGTCATACCGGTCAATAAACTGCTCCAGATGCAAAAATTAAATGATGTTCCTGGAAGCAGAGGAGTGAAGGGAAACTATCTGCGGCAACACTCCTTCTGTTGACATTTCCAGAATGCATCCGGAGTGTGTCGACTGGAGGTTTCAGCTGGACGTCGGGAACACGGTGTGCAAACTTCTTGAATTCCTTCGAGAATTACGTTAACTTGACAGTTTAAAGGTCAACTTTTTTGTCTCCACAGCGATTCTCTTGACCCTTGAGCTCATTAAAATAAATGCTGAGGTCTTTTTTTTTTTTTTTTAAGTGAGGAGTAAGTTCTCAAAACAAATTGCCAATTCCAAGATTTACTCACTGCAATGTGTGTATCTTATTGTGTCTTATCTCAAGTGTAAGGCATTCATTTTACCTCACTGCACTCTTATAATAATAATAATAATGATAATAAAAAGCATGCAAATCAATACTTCTTTTATTTATGCAACAAATCAAAGGTATTCAGTTGCACAACCATATCTGTTGGTGGTAATAATTTTGTGTCAACATATGGTCACTAAGTATGACACCATAAAACATCAAGTTCTGCTGAGCTGCGTGAGCTTATGGTCCACCGTTAACCAAAAAACAAAGACAAATGAAGTAGAAATCTTATTACACCCCAGTTTCTGTTCATCTGAATGTTTTGCAGTTGACCCATTTGTTTGAGCTTAAAGCTGAGAGGTTATTGTGTCATTGTGCGTCGTGTTGAATCATCCGTTGATGTGTGACGCTCCTTAGAAGGTTTGAGTTTCCTGTCATCGTCATCTTGACCTGCCTGGGGGGGGGTTGAGGAGCCGGTTTTACGTAACCGGTTTAAGCCATTTAGGGGTCCACTTGGAAAGAATGAGGCCGACCTCGCATGTCTCACCTGACTGATGGAGGCGGGTGGTGGTGTGATGTCATCCTGTTTATCCTCCCTATTTATTCAGTTCATGTTGTCATTATTGCGTCAGTTTATCAGAATAAAGACTGGGTATTCTTCTGGTTTCAAAAAATTAAAACCAGCCGGTCTGATGCTTAAAGCGGGAGTTATGTAATCACAGTAACATGACTTTGCACTCACGCTGCCTCCTCCATTCAAGCAGAGAATTTTAAGTGAATTTGTGCACCAGTGGGAAAGATTCAATCATGACATTTCAGCTGGCTGGGAAGCAGCTGCAGTGCAGAAGGTATTAAACTGATTTTTATACAACATGCAGAGTCGTATTCGACACAAACTGCAACTTCTTCAAACCAAATTAAATATTGTGCAACATGTGAGGGTTTGGATCATATTCTTAGGGGACAGACATTAGTTTTTATTTGTATTGGTTGTTAACCTCGTGTAATTTGACATTTAGTTGTTCTACAAATTGTATTTTCTAAACAGGGTTTACAGGCTCGGTTCCTGATCGCAGTCCCTGGAGCAAATGTCTTATCCCATATTTCAAATAAAGACAGATACACACACAATAAAACATCTTTTCTATTCTGATGAATTTATTGAACAGTCAATTTTTTTGTTGTTGTTGTTTTTTGGGTTTGACGTGTGTCTTTTTTAAAAATCGCTAGGACAAAAACAAAATGTCTTCACGTTAGTTAAAGTATTGTGTTTCATGGTAGAATGAACATCCTAACACAAACGTGACTGCATAGCGTAGCCTGTTGTGTTCTTATCTCAGGACTTTAAATGCAGCTGACTGGACTTTAAATGATTTCCTCAGTGCGGATTTGTTAAAAATATTAAGCTGGCCTCACCAAACATACAGAATAACGATTCACAACACTGTTTATAGGCTATTTGAAGCATCAAAATAAATGATAAAAAAATTTAGTTTTTTTTTTTGCCTCATCACTGGTCTGTTTCCGATCCCGCTGAGCCCCAGCAAGAGGTAATAAAACTGTCTGCGATTCCGCTTGCCTTGTAAAACCTCAGGATGGAGCAATTTCTGTAGAGCCACATGAGACTGCTCTCTGTCTGTATCTCCCAAATGCACCTTGACATGTAATTCCCCTCACATCGCCACCTCAGGACTCTGTTGCTTCTGTCAATAAACAGTCCATTTAGCTTGGAGGTCACTCCAAACTTTAGCGTTCCCGATAACTTTCAACAGTCAGCCAAAAAAAAACAACGTTTATTTGATTGACTTTAAGCCGCATTTAAAATTCACCCTTGCTTCTTAATCTCTTGTTTTTTCTTTTATTTCTGTACTTGAGAACAATCTACTGATGACTAAGCAGCCAGTCAGCATCTGCTTTGGCATGCTTCCATTAGTTTTCTGATTGACTACCCCCCCTAGCTGCGCCCCCCTCCCCACCTCTTAATCTCCATCTGCTGCTCCAAATCGAGGCCCAGGTCACCGTACCTGCAGCCTGCCGGCGTCACTCATTATACTGTGAAGTTTCAATTGCCGTCTGACCCCTTCCAACCAATTTCATGGCTGCCTGTGGCGGACTGAAGGCACCCCCCCCTCCCCCCCGCTGCTCCGCTCTGACGTGCGTTAAATGAACCAACCTTTGGCTCAGGGCCGCCATTCATCGCTGCGAAGCGACACCAGGGAGACAAATTTACTTCCTGAACGTCAAACCTTGTTAATCCACCTCTTGGTTAATACGGTCTGGGCATTATAGAGCCCTGGTGGTCCTCCTTTCCTCTCTTATTCTGACTCTGAAATAATGGGTGTAACGCCTCAGTACGCTGTTAATAAAGAAAAAAAACTGTGGCTCTTAGAAATGAAAAATCTCAATATAGTCCATTTAGAACAGCGTTTACCAGTCGGGGCCTGTGAGGGACGTTCTGTGAGCAGTTCAATTATTTTATGTGTTAATAAAAAAATGTATGCACATTGTGTCTGTGATGCAGAATGGGAATCGGTCTGTTTCACCTCATTTCACTCTATTTTTATCTCTTTGAAAAACGTATTTGAAGGTGATTATTGTAACATTTTTCTATTTAAGCATTGCAGTAGGTGTGTGTGCGCACATGTGTGTGTGTGTTTTGGGAGGCTGCTGGTCCTGGTTGTGCCTCCGCCAGGTGCTCAGATCTTGGCTTGGGGCCACATTACTCCTGGGCCAATTACATGTTTGTTAAACTGAACACATGGTGTGAATCGGTGAAATAAGAGCGAAACCCTTAACCTCCTACCGGATGTTGGTTTTGATGCGACAGTTGATCTTGGTTACATTTCTTTAGTTTTGTTAAAGTGGTAACATCCAAAAAAAAAAAAAAAAAAAAGGCTACGATCATATGGGTCACTAATATACAAGAACTGAATTCATTAAATAAATCACATTTGAGTTATGAAACTGAAGCCAGCTGCCACTTCAGCTTCAGAGGTGGAAGCTACTTGCTGTAATTTGACAGGACAGTGAATAAATATGTTCCCTTAAATGTGTGAGTATTCTTTTTAAAGATGCAGGAGAACACACACATTGTGAGTATTTGATATGTATAATGATATATTAGTTAAAAAGTCAATAGACTTTATGGTAGAGCTACATACAGTAGGTACTGGTATTAATATATTAGAGCATTATTTATGGTACTAATTAATCATGATTACAGTTTTGTGTTAATTATGCATGACCATAAAAGGTAATTTCACACATGTCGGATTACTTTTAAACTGTCGTTGGTCCTTCTGTGACGTTTCTCTCGTTTGTGTCCACAGCGAGTGAAAACTGCCATGACTTCCACCCCATGTTCTTCACCCACGATCGCTCCTTCGAGGAGTTCTTCTGCATCTGCATCCAGCTGCTGAACAAAACCTGGAAGGAGATGAGAGCCACCAGCGAGGACTTTAATAAGGTACGCTTCCTGCATGCGTTTAGGATGTGAGAAGAGAGCCGCGTCCTGTTTCTATGCTACATACTAATTTGTTTGGAGTGCATTCGCTCTGGAAAGGTGACAATTTAAGGATGTCTCTTTTTAGATTTTGCTTGTGTTCACAGCTGGATGTAGTTGAAACAAAATGAAGACTGAGATGAGATGGCCCAGGATCAAAAAGTTTGCAAATTTAAAATTGGCAGTAGCTTTTTTCTTTTCTTTCCCCCCCCCCCCTCCTCAAAGTGCCAGTTTGTGTGTTTCATCATCTCAACCTAATTTGCGATTCGGGACACATCTCGCGTCTTTGACGTTAAAAAATATGAAAAGGCCTGACCTCGTAAAGACAAGCTCGTAAAGATGCAGCAGGAAGTGATGGCTTGAATTAATTTTAAAATAAGATATGACATCTACCGTCCCCTCTGTGTTTTTAGCAAGGACAAAGCACACTTAAAAGATTTTTTTGGGCTTTAGTGCGCTTTTAATTGGTTTCTGCTCTCATTAAGGTTTCTCTGTTTAACACAATGGGCTTGATGAGGGATCACACAGCAGGACGTGTGTGATGGAAACATGGGATACATATCCATTAGAGCTGCTTTGTCAGAATACACAGCATCTTACCAAATGAGAACCATTTGAGTCTGATCTAATAGCTTTGGACAGTTTCCTAACGAGAAGCTGCAAACATGAGCTGAGAATTTCATAGATGATGACACTCCGAGGAAATAAAACCATTGTTAAAGAATGTCTCCGTTTGGCAGGTTTAAGGTTTAACATGTGCTTTATTGACTTTATGTTTAGACACAGCTCATTCTTAATGACTACAGTGAACGCTGTAGAATTTCAATGGAGCGGCATTACTGGGATTCATGTGCAAATATCAAACGTGATTAAGGGAAATGATTTCTCCCTGTTTGCACAGATGAGCGTGCCTTGGGCGTTTCCTTTTAAAGGGCACAGATTAAGTGAGGGAGCTGCACACACAACCAGGGGACGTTTTCAGTACAAATGTTTGCTAGTTACGAGTTTTTTCCGAGATATGGAAAAAAATGCCTCCAGTGGCTGAGGTTCTGATTGAGCCGCTACGTCTTCAATCGGAGCTTATTGGAATCCGTATGGAAATGAAAACTTCCTGTAAGCTGGCCTCACACAGGAAATAAGTTGGTGTGTGTGTGTGTGTGTGTGTGTGTGTGTGTGTGTGTGTGTGTGTGTGTGTGTGCCGGCAGACGGTGATAGTAATGGGGCTTTAATGACAGATATCAATGTTGAGTACCCAGTTTTGCAAGCAGTAAATGCTGCTTCCATTATGCCTGATTTGTGAAACAAATTCAGACCTTATGGTGTGGAGCACCTGTGTCAGAGTCACTTTTCTTTGGGTTCAAACCCTCTCCATATATTTCCCGGCTTTGACCAGAAGTGAAATACTTCCTCACACATCAGTGAGCTTCTCTTTAGCTCTGCAGGTCCTCTCCTCCTGGTCCAATGTGTCATACCTCCAAGGTGAGACTGACATAAGTCCCCCAAGAATAAACGTTAGACCATCTCAATGTCCTCTGTCATGTCTCTGTGAGTGGAGTGATGTAAGGTAGCAGTGTGGGTTTCATAAGGCCAAAGAATCTGATGCTCAGATGAGAAGGCTGGTAATAAAGTCTTTAAAAAAAAAAAAAAAGCCTGTTTGTTGTTTTTTGGGATGATGCAACATTCTGATCTATTTGTAGGAGGCTATGAATAAAAGAATAAAAGAAAACAGACGCTTTCTGTAGCATCTGTCGTTACATTTGCTATTCATTATTTTTGGGAATCGGGGCTGACGAAATTTCTTTTTGAGTTTGTCTCATGGTGAACATGTTGATATGACACTTGCACCAGCGGTGATGTGAGCATCTGTGTTCAGCTTGGCGACCAACAACCTCTTGCATCTGTATTTCCGCTTCATCTTGGGTAGGATTCAACGCTGTTGCCAAACTCACACCTCCCCTGAGAATAGGTCCTGTTATCCATCTCTGTCCTTCAAAACCTTCCCTTTTGAATGCAAGAGTCAATTTCGATTAAGTTTGGATAGATGATGCGTCCCCTCCCCTCCTCTCCCCTCATCCCTCCTCGACCTCATCTTTCATCACACGAAGCCTTGGGAGTTTGAAATTCAGCAGCAGCCTGTCGATAATAAGACTTTAAGGTCTCAAGGGCTTCCTATCAGCTAAATGGTGCGTGTGTAGCTCTGATGCTGCATCCCGGTGTGTATCCACCATGAATTTAAAAAACACTCTTGAGACATAAACCCCTGAGGTGTCTGAAAGTTTTCATTTTATTTTTACTGAGGTCCACAAAGAGATGTGTTTATCAGTGACTGAGTTGTTGGCAGTAAGTTTCACGAAAACGAAATAACCTGAACATTGACAAAGGGGAGTGTATCCAGATATGTTAGTGTAAATCACACTAAAGCCTGAGCATTAGTGTGTCTGGATAACATTTTGGCCGTGACTCGATAGGGGAAAATTAAGTTTAAGTAAAAAGAAAATCATTTACAGGGTCAATAATGAGGGATTAAATAAAGGACAAATGCAAATCAGACAATCAACATTTACAGACGGCTGTTTGTAATAAAAGATTAATTCCAATAATTATTAACTACAAAGGCACTCTGTAAGGTGTATACCCCCACAAAGGTCAGAAGGCTATTTTTACACATAGAAAGTGACTGAGAGGGCTACAGCTATATAGATAAATATAGATAGATGTGTAGAAGTATCTGGAGTTAATACTTAAGTGAATTTTAACTGAATAAAAGTTTTTAAGAGCATTTTTGTAAGTTTGAGGAGCAACGTCAAGGAAAATGCAAGAGTATGTGCTGCCTGTATGCATTCTATCTATGTATTCATTCATCTATGCATTGACCATACATTCACTTATGCATTCTATTCATTTTATCTATGCATCCATCCATCTGCCGGAAAGGTCCCATTGAGATCAGGGTGCAGGTTTCTGTCTGAAGAAGACATCTGAGGATGTTGGTTTAAAGAAAGATTCCCACAGTCCCTTTCTGAGGTGTGAGTTACTACAACCAGGTTTATCAGTGTTTGGACTGAACACAAGCCACTGGCTCTACGCGCACACACACATACACACAGACACACACACAAACACTCTCTCTCCAACAATCTTAAAGGAATTATGGTCATCTGAGACAAAAGGAAGAGAGTTAAATGGAGCTTAAAAGCAACGTGGTGTTAAGACCCCCTCACACACACACACACACACACACACACACACACACACACACACACACACACACACACACACACACACACACACACAAACTGACTGACACACACTTCATGATAAAACCACATACAATCTCTCTCGTTTGCTTCATGAATTCACTGTTTGGTGAAGCATGTAGTTGTGTGTGTGTGTGTGTGTGTGTTTAATGGAGGCAAGTCTGATCCCAGGGCACTGCTGCAAACGTCAGGCAACCGTTTCTCCTGTTTCCATAGCAACTTCTGTCCAATTACCATTGCTGCTCTGTTTCGGTGAGATGGAGCCGTTGCACAGTCGTGTTTATTCACGTCAGTGTTTGTGAGCGTCTATCAGAGGCGGCGTGTCGTACAGCCGCCCGTCGGCTCTTTATCCAAATGTCTGTGCTGGGGGGTGGGGGCTTCTCCTCCTCCACCTACACCCCCAGAAGAGAAAACCATCTCCATCAGACATTCAGGGAAAAAAAAAAACCCAACATGCCTCACTGATGTAGCAGCTTGCAGCTACTCACGATACCCCTCCTCCCTCTTCTCCTCCTCCTCTTCTCTCATCCTTCCCCTCCCTCCCCCTCCTTCTAAATCTCTCTCCACACACACACACACACACACACACACACACACAAACACTCATACAATTATCATGTGATCCACTTGCTGCACCACCATTGGCGTCTCCGATCGTGGCGTGTGTCCAATCAAGGCTTAAGCCCAGAGATCAACATAAGCGAAGCGGCGCTGCCTGGCTAATGCTCTTAGAGTCACAGAGGGAGGGAGGAAGGTAGAGACGTAGAGGAGAATCATAGTGTAGGGGACGGAGTTACCGAGGAGGCTGGGAGAGTTCATTGTTTTTATTCATTGAGACGGAATATGTAAAGAGAGAGAATTAAACCAAAAATCTGAAGGACCAAAAATACAAGACAAGAAAAAGGGAAAAGCCTAGAGGAGCTGCAGGAGCTGTGTTGACAGGGAGTCTATCCTTAAAGCTTACGGTCAGCTAGTCCGCTAAAAACTCCTTCTTCTGCTGGCAAAGCACAAGGATTCACCAGACACTGTGGAGAGCATCACACCACACTTGGAAAGATGGAGGTGACATGTAAGTACTAAAGCTGGAAATGAGAAGGAGATGGACAGAGGGAGGTTTTTCTGTGAGGATGGGTGGATAGATGGATGGAGGAAGGGATGGGGTTTAGTTAGTAAGGGAGAAAGGAGGACTGTTTGTGTTGTTGCCTAGCTGTGGAGGAGGATGGAGGAGAGCAGGGATGGTGTAGATGGGACGGGGGGGGGGAGAGGAGGAACACGGATGAAGCTGTGTGGCGAGGTGTTTCGGGTTAGGCGAGGTCCCAGATCAGAGTTTCATTTATGTAATCACCTTCATCTTCATGTGTGTGTTCACCAAACCTCCCATCACCCTCCAGATATCATCTGTATTCCAGAGTACAGTACGTGTTAGTGTGTGTGTGTGTGTGTGGTTGGGGGTTGGGCTTTGTTGTTGTGAATGGGATTACTCCACATCACCAACACCCATTATTTGTCACCAGCGGAATTGAACGTCCCCACTACTGATCTCCTCGCTTCCACGCTGCCTCTCGTTCTTGGACGAGCTTCAACCAGTGTTTCAGCCAGAGGGGGTTTGACACAGGATTAGAGCGAGATCGGCTCCCGGGCTGTCGAGCAGGATTCTGTCAGACGGCGCCAGAACCTGATTTCATTAGTTGTAGACGATGTACCGGACAATTGTTCGCACCTGCAGAACATTATAATGTTGTTTCATGTGAAGAAACAATATATTACAGATGATGAATCATTCATGAATGTATAGAATAACATGATCTGCGTATGTGTTTCGGCTTCTCTGGTGTATAAATCGGCTTATTTTATTTTCTGACTATTTAAAAATGATGGATTTGTTGTTGTTTTTTTACAGTCAGAAGAAAAGTTTGATGTATGTCTTATATCTGTCTGTGGGGTAAAAGCTACAGCTAAATTAGCTTAGCATGAAAACTTGAAGCAGGTGGAAGAATCCACCTGGTGGCACCTTTTTAGAGCTAGTTATTTAGCATACTATCGTGAAATTACTTCATTTGTATATTAAAGGTTTTTTTGTTTTTTTTAATGTGAAAGAATGTGTTTACGAACCCTCCCCATACTGATATTAAACCACCTTCTATCGGTATTACCTTTTCCCTTATCGACTATTCAAAGCACTTTTGTGTCTCCTGGAAGTCAGAGACTCACAGAACGTAGCGCACTTCCGGATGCCGTCAGCCAATAGAATGCGCGTACGGTATCACGTGACTACCTACTAAAAAATCCGCGATGAGGTGAAGTTGCGCATGTTGATGCGCTAATGCGCGAGGGATTACAGTATTTTCTGCGCTATAAGGCGCACTGGATTATAAGGCGCACCTTTTAATGAATTGTTTATTTTATCATTTATTTCATATGTAAGGCACACCGGATTATGAGGTGCACTGTAGGTTTATGAGAAAATTGTAGGCTTTTAGGTGCGCCATATAGTGCGGAAAATACTGTATATAAAGCAAAGCCTGTGTTGTACATTTCTTTTACCCACCAGTGACTGAATCTATAATCTGTTCAACACTGACCCTCTCCAATGGTTAATTATTCACCTAAGCCTGTACCATGTGACCCTCACAATTGGGCCTGCTTCTCCATGTAGCCTTCGGAATATTTTTGACTTGACATTTGGCCGCCAAAATCCTGTTTTATCCCGGTCCTGTTCGCCATAAATCAATTAAGAACACTTAATGCAAATCCATGCAAATGATGTCTCTGCTCTTCAGCAGCAGAACGTGTTTCTCCACTTGGCCCAGAGGGTCAGAACGTGCACCCGTGCATGAGAAATGAAAGCGCTGTCGGTGGTGAAGTGAGGATGACGATGGTGCCGCAGACGCTCAGGGGGTTGTTTTGGGCGGATGCCATGTTTGGCCTCCAGGAAGCGGTTTTGGGACAGTTGGTCAAAGCGCCACACGCGCCGCCATATGCCCACAACTGTGACTGCTGCTGTCGTGCCTCGCATGAAAAGGTCTGTGACTCGTTTCAGGACACGGTGGACCGGCCCCCTCCCCCACTCCCCATTTCCCCCATCTCCTATAATGAGACCTGCTGTTTCCTGATTCCATACTGGTTTTATTTACCTCCCCCAGCTGTCAATACCTCATCCACCCAGTTCATTATAGCTCTTTCTCTTTTCATCTTTCTTTCTCTCCTTCTTTTTTCTTCTTGTCCACCCCCTACGCCCCCCACCCCCCCACCCCCTACACCTCTATTGTTGAATTCAGACAGGCTATTTATATCTTTCTGCCTGGCTGCCTCAGCTCCCACTCCTTTAACAAGATTTGCTCTATTGTTTTTGCATGTGCGTGTGTGTGTGTGTGTGTGTGTGTGCACACCTGGACAATGTGCTAACATGTGTTTTGTACCTGCATCTCCACAAAATGTGTGTTTGAGTCCTTTTTAGGCTGATGGAGAGCTTTAGTTGTGTGTTTTTGCTGCATGGTTTTGCAGGACTGAGCGAACGCAGGGCTTTATGTCCATGCAGGGACTTGCTTTTCTTTGCATTACTATTTAATGAGAGTGGCGCCTATGGGCGCCCACTCACTCTGAGAATGTCAGCGCTAAGCTAACTATACAGATAAGAGCGTTGATCAGAAAGGCAGAGCTAACATTTTTATTTCATTGCCCATCAGTAAATCAACACTGTTGTCTCGTTTTTCTTTTGTTTTTACAGCAGCTCAGCTCAAGTTTTCTTCCATCATGGAGCTCTATCTCTTTTTATTCTTGTCGTGTCCTCGTCTTCATCCTGTGTACAAACCGTCCTTACGGCGTGCGCTTCAGATTCCTTGTAGACGACGAAGACTCTCCACAAAGGCAGCCGTGCGTGGGCGTGTCTTATTGTGGATGCACGCTGGTATATGGCTGCAGAGGGCTTCATCGTTAGTAATGCATAATATTCCGGTTTTGTTGTGTCACTGCTCGAATCGGGGCGTAATTTGAAGTATTTTAGAGGTGATGAAGGTGTGAGGAAGGGAGGCAAACAAGGATTCCTGATCCGCCTTTGTCCGCATAACCGCAAAGATGCAGGAAGTATAAATTGATTCACTCCCCTTGAAATTACTCCCTGTGTGCCCGAGGGTGGGTGTCAGACCAAATGTGTAGCTAACAAGGAGCAGCTACATCAGAGAGTCAATAACCACCATGTTTTCTCACCTTACTTTTCTTTTTCATCTTTCTGATATTTCCTTCAGTCCCTGGATTGAAGTGAAGAATTCTAAAGCAAAATGAAATTTTCCACCATCATTGTGTACTTTAGGTTACTGTTACTGTTTGCTGTGCTGTACGGAACTTATCTATTTGTGGAAAAAAAAACCCTGCAGGAGGAAGGTGTTGTGCTGCTCCTTCAAATATGTCAAACATTTGGCGTGAAATCCCATAACTGGCCCAAAATGGTCCCATATCTGACTCCTGTCTTCCAAACGGCTTCAGTCGGATCCAAAAAAGCATTGATTTGGTGGAAAAAGAACGTGACTGCTGAGCTTTGTTCGTTATTATACATATAATGAGCTACCGATTGGTTTTTAATCAAAGCCAGTGACAAATAATGAACTTTCATATTTCCTGTAACATCCACATCAAAACCTCATCGATTTCTGGCTTTGCGGGATCCGAGGTGAAATCCTGGACCGCGTCAGCATCTCTTGACTCACAGTAAATACGAGTTTACCGCGCATATTCATTATAAGCGCTCCTCGTCATGTTTGTCTCGTCACATAATCTAAATATGGCAACAGCAGCTAGCAGCAACAGCCAGCGTTGACCCTGCGTCACTCGAGCAGAAGGAGGAAGAGAGGATTGATGGAGGGAGGTCTACAGATGTTTATCCATGCGCACATGGAAATACTGCGCGTTTGCATGTAATGGTTTTGTCTTGTCTGAATTATATGATGCACAAATCAGAAGGAATACATTTGTATAGCTACACTGAGCGAGTGTATTTTCTATTCACTGTGATGTGGCGATGCCGTCAAGCAGATCCTGCAGGCATTCACTTCACAGAAAAGTGTTATTTTCCGCTGTGCTTTAAAGTTACTTTTTCACCCGTTGCACTATATTTTATTCTATTAAGATACTCCCGCACAGCAACTTCTTGCATTTCAGCCACGGGGCGAAGAAGCATAATTGAAATTTGAATTGGTGGAAATAGTGCCTTTCCACTCGGTTGTTCCCATAAATGAGACGTAGAGCCGTGACAGGACCATCAGCAGAGTCTAACAAGAAAGGCTTAACTATACCAAATCTAATCCGGGAATGGAATCTTTAATTTGACTTTCTCCTAGTTAGCATTTTATGAATGACATCAAGATTTGGAATGTGAATACTTATTATTAGGGTTGCAGCTGACCGTTATTTTCAATGCTGAATCAGTTACCATGTTTATCAAATACCAGAAGGTACGAATTTCTCATTTTACCACCTTTTCAATATCAACACCCAAAGTCAGGTGAAGTTTGATCTTATTGTTGTCTGATGTCTTCTATGCATAGACAGTATAGGCTAAAAATAAAAAGTTTCTAACATTATATGCTGTGTTTTTAAAGTGCAGCTGCAGCGTATGAGTATGTGGAATCTAATTCCTGTCAGACAGAGATCTGGGATTGCTTTCGCCACTCTGACGTCTTACTTAAAAGCCCATTTCTAATGTATATAGCATGTAATGATGTATAATTAACAATGGTGATGTCAGCCGTCTCTTCAACGTGGCGTTACCCGTTCGTCAACCTCTACTTTGTCATTTCTCCTTTTCTTCCATAAAAATCGTTTTCCATTTATTCAATGCAGCTTTTGAATTCAATGCAACCTTTCTAACACTCTTCTCCCTGCAGTGCCTGATAAGTGGCCGTCTTTCTTTCATGTCCATCTCTGTGGCATTGTTTTACCGTGAATGACATCATGGTCAACTTTGAAGGAGATAATTATTAATTGGACATGGGAAACGGTGGCAGGGATGAAAAATGTAATTATCATTGCGATAATGGGGAGAAATGGATTCCATGTATTCTCTCTTCCAACTGCTTATAAAACAGGCGCCTGAAAGAAGCGAATACGTGAACTGTTGTGTATTTTACACACTCTTTATGGATACCACCTTTTGTATGCATGCGAGCGTGCATGTTTAGGCGATTTCAATGCTTTTGAATGCAGAAACGCAGCGACACTCCCCGTTATCACCAAGTGAGATCGACTTTCTGATTGCTTTCAGGGGAGTATCAGAAAAGTTATTATTCTGTGATTAGCTCTTTATTATTTGCACATCAAAAATGCTTCTGCAGCACAATCACCGGATTTCGGTGAGTGGCAGCTGACTGACAGCTGGTGAATGATGTCATTAGCATCATCTTAGGCAAATGAAGCGGCGCAACAGCCCATTGGTCGGGAGGGAAAGGGACGGCGATTCGTTGCGGCCGATGTGCTGCCGATGACGGATGGCGGGGCGATGAGGAACTGGCAGAGTGTCCTGTTTAAGGAGAGAACGAGAGGAAAAGAGAAGGAGATAGATGGCAGACTGGGGGAGTGTTGCAGACTGTGACTCACGGGACGGCGTTTAATTGTTGTGCTGACAACTTGAAATGACTCCTTTCCAAAGAGATGCAAGAAGAAATGAGGACCTGTTGTTTGGAAAAGATTAGAGAGCGTGTAAGCAAAGATTACAAGATAAATGTGTCAAATATTAGATTAACCAAAAAGCAATTTCTTCCACTAAAATGAATCCATGCGATGGTGAGCTCAGTGGGAAGCGATGGTGTCGGCGCTCACCTCTATCAAGGTGCCTGCAGAGCAATCAGCGCGTGGAGAAAAAAAAGAGGGATGGAGATAAAATATTCATAATGCCCCTTCGCCCCCGTAGAGAAAGGACCATGTGTTCTTATTAAACTTGATGAATATTCGCGGTGTTAATTAGCAGGAGTGCAGCCGCATGGGCCAACGGAATTGTTTTCCTGCTGGAGACACAACTTCAAACAAGGCATATTAATGATCATTCCCCAGGAACTCCTCTAGTTGAGCACCGGGGTCCGGATAACGCTCTCTAGAGATCCGGACAAGGTTGGAAAAAAGGGGTTGTAGGTGAAAACATAATCATCTTTTGTTAAAAGACTTAAAAATTCACAAGTTTTATGATGTCAGGGTTTAATTGAGCAGTTTTTACCAAACCAATCTTATTATTCTGTCGTGTAATCCCTTTTACCTTCAAATGGCTTCTTTTAACAAATAATATTCCTGTTAGATACACTGACACACTATCTGTAATCTTAATGGGTGAATGAATTAATTTGAGGATTAATTATCTCGATTATAGGTGTATGTATGTGTGTGTGTGTGTACAACACTGTGAATTTGTGATTAAAAGAAGTGGACAGGAGTGATGAATCTGCCGTACCATGATTGCGAGCTGTGGGTTCATCCATTTGTTTGAATTTTTTAGCTCGAGGAGGAGAGGATGAAGTCAGGGGCCGTGACTAAATGGCCGGTCCTCTGGGTTGCAAATCTCAGCCATTTCAGATGAGAGGCGAAAGGGACAGAAACATTAATTTAGAATAATTTCTTCATATAATGGCTACCATTAAAACCCATATCTCACCTTAAAGTTTCTGCATACAGTTACCGACCAGAGGTGAAGAGGAAATTAAATCAAATTGAATTGACTTTTTTTTTTTTTTAGTTACCCTCATTCATTTGTTTGCGTTTCTTATTTAAATTTAAAATTATGGATCACCTGATCGGGAATACTTACTGGGTCCATCACACTTTGATTTGTGAGGGATGTTATTGTGTGGTTATCCTCCAGATAGTAGGTGTTATCCATGAAATTAGAAGCAGACATCATGCATCTTGCATTATTTCACAAGTTAAAAAATCCTAAACTAAATAGTTCTGGATCCAGATTGTGATTTGGATTATAATATAGATGTGGGATCAGAAGCAGATCAGTTCTGACAAATGTAAAGGTCATGACCTCTTTCCTGTTTTCTGGTGTCTTTACAACCGTTCCTAGTTTAACACTGATATTACGGGGTTTATATCTGCACAAAGAACAAAAGATCTTTTTAAAGAACCAGGATCCTGATGTCTCATTTTGCCTCTGTCAATGGGGGAGTTGAAGAATCTCCTGGAGCTGAGTCACTGATGTTCTGCATCAGCTTTCATGCCAGTTAAATTTGGACCACTCTAGAGATGACCTCATGTACACTGATTGGTTCTGAATCTGAGATTTGCTGGATAAATCAGATTACACAGTCAAAATGCAGAAACCGCAGGTGATTTTTGATGTGCATTAACAGAAGAACGTGATAGTTTATCATATGCAGACACAGATGTGTCATAAGACACACATGAGGTCGCAGTTTGACTCAATTTGACTCTTTTCTACTGCAAACTTTTGCAGGGAAAATACACAGCGACCGCCTCTTGAGCAAATTTCATTTCTAAAGCTAATCTCTGGATTAAATGCTGCAATCAGTAACAAAGTAAGTGGTGAAGTAAGTAGAAGTATATTTTATTTTTTCATGGCGGGAGTTGAGCATTTATCATCAAGGCTTTTCAGAATCAAATGGTTTAATTTTTTTTGTGTGTGTGTGTGTGTGCACTGCTTTGCTGCGCTGCTAAGGCATCTCAAAAGGAGACTCGGACCACTTCTTAATCCATTTTAGACGACAAATGCAACCCTGAGTTGAGATTACTGCACTCAATCACCTTTGTTGTCTCTTTTTTGATAGTCAGTTGTGCACATAGTTAAAATCTCCCATTTTTAATGCTTTCACACCATCTTAGTCTGACAGAGATCAGAGGCTAGTAAGTTGATGAGTAATCATCTTCCAATGTAAATGGCAAAAATCCTTTTTATATAAGACTATGCTAGGAATCTTGGCTCACTGGGGTTTGGCACAATTGTTAAAGATGTGAAGCTCAGCTGCATGGAAACAAAAGGATACACTAATTATGAGGAATTTCCAAAGACATCTACTTTTCTGTTCACAAGCATCTACAAAACAAAGAGGAGAGAAAATAGCAAAATCAATGAAAACAGAGGGGAAGATGGAGATTTTAAGCCGCTTAATCAAAATGTACAAGCTCAGAGGTGGCTCATAATAACGCAGATCCGTAATCAGCGCCGTTGTTCACGTCTACCGTTACGTTCTGTGCAGAAGCTGTGATGGTCTGTCATGTTTGACCAGTTTCATCACATCTGGCATGTTTGCTCTCAGTCAAATTTCCTTTTCCGTGCAGACGGAATACTTTTATTAATCAAGAGCCAATATTTGAGTTGCTGGTATATATGAGCGTTCATATTCTTAATTATGCAGAATGCAAATCAGAGCGCAAGCGAAATGGAAGCAGCTGTCATTAAAGATTTAAGCTGAGGACTCATTTCCCTGAAGCTGGAGAGACGGACAGAGAGAGAGAGAGAGTTAGGAAATAATCTGCGTGTTATTAACTGTGTTTCAAATCAGTGCAGTCCTGTCATAAAACTGCTTAAACTGGTGACATTAAATTCACCTTCACATCTTAATAACAACTTATTTCATTAAAAACTATCGCTGCTCCGCCTGAGGAACTCCTCCAAACTCATTCACTGACCTCGCTTGCATTTAACTCAAACCATTTTCCACCAGATTTAAGAGAAATAGAATCATGTGACTTCCTGCTACCATTTATCTGCATAAATGTGAGGATAATTTGTTTTCCTGTTTTTGTTTGTGACCTGTGTTGGTCACAGTGGTTCCTGTCGTTCAACTGGGGTCTAGTTAGTTGTATTTTTGAATACTGAGGCATGACTTGTTTTTTTCCCACTTCATCCCTGATGATCTCGCTCCTCTTCCTCCTGTGCAGGTAATGCAGGTGGTGAGGGAGCAGATCATGCGAGCGTTGACTCTCAAGCCTAATTCCCTGGACCAGTTCAAGAGTCGGCTACAAAACCTGAGCTACACAGAGATCCTGAAGATACGCCAGTCCGAGAGGATGAACCAGGAGGACTTCCAATCCCGCCCCATCCTGTGAGTCGCCCAGCGGGCGCGTCGTCGCCGTGAGAAATCTGACGATGCGATTTATAAAAAAGGGTTGTTGTTGTCATTTAATATGCGTCCAATTTGCTCCTTTGTCTTCTTTCCATTTGTCCAACGACTGCTACCGGCTTCAAGTTACACCAAAGCTCTTCTCTCTTCATTGAAAATAAACATTAAATCCAAATGGCCTTCCCAGTGAATGCTCCATTAATGACCCTCCAGCTCACTAAGCATGGAGGACCAGCCTGTAATAGATCGTTCACCGACTGATCACTGATGCAGACCCTGTAATGGAGAACATTGTTTAGTCCGGCCTGTATTTAATGGAGTCGCCAGCACTATTGAAAAATCGTTTCACAGAGAAAGCTTGTTCCTCTGAACAGTAATCAATGCTGAGCCAAGGGCTTATTGAATCAATATTGGAAGGGTAGAGACCAAATTTTAGCAGCCAATTAATCCAAAGGGAGAAAAAGTAGAAAGATGCAGAAAAATCTATTTTGAAACACTTTTAAATTGTTGGGGAAAAAAAAAAAAGCCACAAGTGATGCAGCATTTAGATTTCAGTACGTACGAATAGGTTACAACTCTGTTTTTATCAGGAATAATTTACAGTAATCCCACTTTTCTTTAATACAAAAGTGCTTTAAACAGTCGACAAGAGTGTGGGAAAAGGTACTACAAATATAAGGTGGTTTAATATCAGAATGGGGTGGGTTCATAAACGTTTAAATTACTGTAAAAAATCGTTGCTATATTGCAGAATTTCGTTTCTTGCTGGTGGTCTTGGAACGCATTAACCGCGAGTAATGAGGGATTACTGTAGTCTTATTTTACTGCCCCAAGAAAAAAGAAGAGTATAACAGATGTATTCTGGGAGAAGGTGGCGATAAGTAACAGAATTAAAAAGCCAAAGTGAAAAAAGCACATTTTCCAGCTTTTATTATGGAGCGACTGTCGGGTAGCGCCGAGCGTCACAGGCTGATGAGTCTCTCGTTGAGCAGCTTCCGGCGGCCCGAGGCTGGAATTTTCCGCTAATCAATACAGTACAGTCATGACTGGTAAACATAATGAGCAGAGCATGTCAGACGACAGATTTCAAAGGAGCTCTGTGTTTCCTACTGTCATTGTTGCTGGTTTTCTGCCATCAGTTACTGTCAAGAATGACTTCAGTCAGCAAAAAGAAATGTAGAAGATCTATTATAGCGTCCTCAGTGGATCATCTCTGACACCTAAAAGGAGATTTTTGAGGTGTTTAGGTCTTGTTTAGTAGTTTTGTAATGTAAAAAAAAGAAAACACTTGGCCGGTTATGTCACATGAAACTACATTTTAAGTATGTAGAAATTATTATAGCTTCCATCCTCCTCATAGACTGGTGCAAACCATGGATGATGGGTATTTCTGCATTGGTATAAACGCCTTCAGAAACCCTCAGACAAAAGTGGTCTCGCCCATGTTCAGCACATTAGAAAAGGACATGAGGCGTTCAAGACCGAGCTACCATCATCCATCTTTCCCGTGAAACAGCCGTGCCCTCCAAACTTACTGTCTCCTTAAAGATGTCAGAGTGAATGTCCAGCCACAGATCAATGTAATGAGTCAGTGATGAGGCAAACACATAGACGGCGAGGATGAGCGGGGAGACAAATGAAGGGAGACAAGAGCAGATGAGCCTTGAAGAGAAGGAGGGAGGGAGGGGAGGAAGAGGGGAAAAGAAGGACAAAGGTTATCAAAGACGTCAGATCGGGGGAATATTAGGAAATGTTAGAAACGCACACATTTCACCCGTCGAAAGTCGTTCTTCTCATACGAAGAAATAACACAAGGTTGAAGTGGAAGAGAAAAGACTAAAGCATGGGTAAAGGCAGAACTGCCCAGGCGGATACTATACATAATTCATGTCGACTTCATATTCATATGCAGCACACACAGGCATGCATGTGGAGGCATCAATAAATGACAGCAAACCAAGGCAGATCTGAAGCAGTGCTGATCAGCCTTTATGTGTGTGTATGTACGTGTGTGTGTGTGTGCGTGCATGTGTGTTTTTGTTGTTCCCTGTTCCCACCTGACAGTCAGACTTCAGGGATTTTACATAAAATAATTAACCTGCTTTCACTTACTTTCCTTATCTGGATGGGTGGTTTACCTTTCTCAGATGATTCTTACTGTGTGTGTGTGTGTGTGTGTGTGTGTGTGTGTGTGTGTGTGTGTGTGTGTGTGTGTGTGTGTGTTTGTGTGTTTGTGTGCGTGTGCGTCATTTTTCCTGCAGGGAGCTGAGAGAGAAGATCCAACCTGAGATCATGGAATTGATCAAACAGCAGAGGCTCAACAGGTTGTGTGAGGGAACCTGCTTCAGGAAAATCAGTAGTCGCAGGAGGCAAGGTGAGACGTCTGACACACACACCCACACATGCATGCAAACACGCGTGTGACTGTGCACACACACAACTGGACAAGCTTGTCAATCTGTCGAGCCTAGACTGGTAATGATAAACCCAAGCATCATTTTCTGGGACATAAGAGGATTCACACTTTGTGAATGCAAATGTTTTGGGCCCGGAGCGCCTGTGGATTTGTCTCCATAACCTTATTGGTGTTCCCTCTTTGTGATTCAGCAGAAAGGAGAGGAAGAAGAGTAAAGAAGTGAAAACCACATCTGGTTTCACGCTCGCTGCCACAAGATAGAGAGAGGGAGAAAGGGTGGAGGAGTAGCTATGTGAGCATTTAGCCTGTAAAATGTGCTCCTCCTCAGTCGACCGGGGGTTAAATGTGGTTGAAGCCTCTTCTGTCCTCCCTCTTTCTCCTTCCTTCACCTTCTCTTAGTCTGCATATAAAAATACATGACCAACTCTGGATGCGACTTTGCTTTTTTTTTCTTTTTTTTTTTTTTTGTCACATCACTTCCAAATATATGGGATCAAACGGAGCACAAACATGTGGACGTTTCTCTATCGGCGCCGAAGCATCCGGGCGTTTTGAAAGCCTTATTGATCCTGGCAGCTGTCGCCCAGATGTTGTCAAATTGAAGACGTTTCAGAAAGATGAAAGTGCCACCAAAATAAATAAATAAATAAAGGATCCCTTCAGGTTGAAAGAATCACCTCAGTTTGATGATATGATCTGCTTGTGATCAGCTGATTTACACACACGTGTGTGGCCTGTTTCACATTGAATAGTCTTCAAATATTAATTCATAAATGTAGAAGAATCTGTGCACATGCTAAACAGAAACAAAATTGAATTATTTCTTTTTCTTCCGGTATGAATCTTTTCTGATGACCTTAATATCTTATTTAAATCCATGAGCCGTTCAGGTAGCGCTACGCCCACACGCAGCCACATAGGAAGGAGTCCATGTGCCTCGCTGGATTTAATTTAGCGCGCTAGCCGACAGGTTTACGCCGGCTGCAACAGCACGTTGACTTTAGAAGCGTTTTTGTAGCCGGGAGTCGTTTTCTGCCTCTGAGGAATCTGGAAGGAGTCAAAGACGTGCTGTTTCAAACCCGTCAGTTCCACAGCTTTTTTATTTATCAGGCCCAAACTCTCATATCACAACACTTTGTCGGAGTTGTTATCGCACATGACAGCCTCAATTTAAGTAAAAGAGGAAAGCCCCCCCCCCCCCTGCAAAGAAGGACTTTTTAACTGGAAAGAATTTTACAAGATGGTGCGAAAACAGACCTCCATTAAATAAAAATAAAAGACATGATAAATAAAAATAAAAGAGCTTGTGTGCACGGTTACGGCACACACACACACACACACACACACACACACAGATTGTGCCCCAAAAGAGAAATCTACACATTCAAATATTGATCCAGATCCGACATCTGCATGAAGCGAGGAGACCCAGGAATCAAACCATTTTGTACAACTATTTCAAATTCCCCCTGCAGCTTACAAGGACCTCCATCAAATATTAATTAAACTGGCTGCTGTGCAGATGACTGTTCTGGTCTTTCTCTACCTTTTCAAAGTGCCAGCCTTACCCATTACGAGGGGATGCTTCTCTGTAAAAGCTCTGGCTGATGGCGTTCTGACATTTTGGAGTAAGGGGAGCGTTACGCTTCCAATCTTTTAAAGTGCAACGTACTGGCAGGTAGCGACGCTGAGGGGGGGCGGGGGGGGAGTGCAACGTGTGTAAACGTTGTATGAAAGCAAAAATAAAGTTGGGAACTTTGGGCCGTATCGTAAACCTACATCCTGGAAGCTGAGTCACGTTAAGACAATTATTCTAAACGCAGCGTCTCGGAGGCAGAAGGAGCGCATATGCGCTTGTACACACACACACACACACAAAACAGTCACACTTAGCAGTTAAACTGAACTGTTGATAGCATCCTCTCCCAAAAGGCCCCTCCCATCACAGCTGCTGTCACCCCCCCCCACTGTGGACTGCACCAGCCTGGCATCGCCAGCTGTCTATTTTCCTCAATTAGGATTTGGACCGTGCCACCCGGGCACACGCCAGCCAGACCTTCCAACTTGACGCCCGCTTTAGTTCTGGCCGCAGCGCGTGGCAGCAGAGGCGGCGATCGGCCGCCGGCGAGGCCTCACGTCGCAGGAGAATTTCACGTCACGTCAGCCAAGAGAAAAAATAGACATGAATCCTCAGCAGGGAAAGTTTTAGAAAGAGATTAAAAATTTTAAAAAAAGCCACATCAACTTCATTTTAGGATTCATGGTGCGTTGTTTTTTTTTTATATATATCTGGACACAAAAGCATGAAGTAAAAATTCCAAGATGCTGTAAAAAAAAAATGCTCAGCTTTAACATACTAATTTAGAAACATGGATTAGTTCATTATTTTTTAATTACCTTTTTCATTTAAATGTGTTTTTATTGTCAAACTGATTATTCTTTTTTCTTTACTTCTTCTGGTTGGAGTAGACATTTCCTTACCTCTGCTGCTTGAATTCCATTTCATCGCACACTCAAGGTTTCTTCCCCGAGGCCTGGGTTGCCTTATGTTAACTCGTGTGTGTGTGTGTGTGTGTGTGTGTGTGTGTGTGTGTGTGTGTGTGTGTGTGTGATATATTGCCGTGCACGCTGCAGAATCATTGTTAAAATAATGACGGCCAAGTGTGTGTTTTTGTTGCCCATCAAGATCCCAGCGCATCACGCGCCATCTGTAGATTCTCCTTCATTTTTTTTTTTTTTTGGTCACATTTTTTTTTTTTTTTTACCCTGCTAATTTTCTCTCTGGTTTGATGACTCATTTAATCCCATATGACGCCTCATGCCAGCCGCTGACATATTTCATAGCTTCTCTAAATCTCTCTCTCCCTCTGTCTCCCTCATTCCTCCTCTCTGTCTCCTGTTTTCTCCTCATGAATTCTTCCAGATAAGTTTTGGTATTGCCGTCTGTCTCCGAACCATAAAGTCCTGCACTATGGGGATCTGGAGGAGAGCCCCCAGGGGGAAGTGCCCCACGACTCTTTGCAGGACAAACGTGAGTCTCAAGCGAAACTAAAGTCTGCATTCCAATAAATATCTGGTACTCTGGTACTCCTTAGGTATTCCTAAGTCTCCAGTCGGCCGTGGCGGCGCTTTGGCTTCCTGTTGAAACGCTGTTAACATCAGTTTTACTTTGCGCACCGACAGATTTGGGGGGAGAATTTTATCATTTAATCACTTGACTAAACAAGCCGCTCTTCTGGGATGGCACAGTTGTCACGGCGATGTTGTTGTGGATGGATGTTGTTGTCGTCGTTAAGTAACTTCTGTCCTCTCTGCAGTGCCTGTGGCTGATATCAAAGCTGTTATCACCGGCAAAGACTGCCCTCACATGAAGGAAAAGGGAGCCCTGAAGCAAAATAAGGTGTGTGTATGTGTGTGTGTGGTGGGGGGGGGGGAGCATAGCCAGGCAAGAGAGTGTTTTACTGTGTGTGTGTGTGTGTGTGTGTGTGTGTGTGTGTGTGTGTGTGTGTGTGTGTGTGTGTATGAGAGTTGCATAACATGTCAGTTATATAAATTTGCTTTGGGAAATAACAGTAAGTCAACACTCATCCATCAGGGTTACTGTGCAGGAATAAATGATGGAATGCTCCTTTAGCTGCAGACGCTTTAAGCTGTCAAAGCAACACAGAACGCCGCCGTAACAGCGAGGACAAAGTCATGTTCGTCTGTGACTGTGTCCATGCTGACCCTTCCTATCTGCCCCCCACCACCACCACCACCACCACCACCACACACACACACACACATGGGACTCCGATATATTGAATGTTGGATAAATAGTCCTGGAAACAAAGAAGCACGCCTCCTCCCCGCTTTGTCTCCTTATTTACTTTAGTCAATAAGCACAAGTCTAACAGAATGACTGGAGGAGGGTCCGGGGTGGTGGGGTTGGGGCGGGGGGGCGGAAGCATGCCTGTCCCTTGTGAAAAAGAACAGGAGCACATTTCATTACTCAACGTTACAAGTCCAGCCAAAGTCACCTCTACAGGCTGAGAGCCGAGCAGCATCAGGACCGTTTGAAGGATGCTGAGGTGGGGGGTGGGAGTGAAGCATCGGGGGGGGGGGATGTCTGTGTTTTATATTTCAATGCACACACCTCCTATAAGTACTGTATGCTCTTTGGATGTTAATGATGTGTGTATTATTTAGAGACCAGGTCCACTGATGCAGAATGTCAGTCTTTGCTTTTAAAGCCTTCCTGACGCACCTCATTCTGCTTCATCCAGGAGGGACTGAACGATGCGTGTGAACGTTTGCACGTTCTGCTCTATTCAGTTGTGACAAGTCTTATATGTGTGAAAAATCTGCATTTCAATTAAGGTTCAGTTTTGTGCAGGGATATTAAAATAAGGCTGCAGAGGGGAAATGAAGATTCAGAAAAGAAGTATCTGATTGAAGTCTCAGTTACAGGCGACTAGAAGTCGGAGCTGCACTTAATTAGTTCATAAATGTAAAAGAAAACAGATTAAAAAAAGTCTTAAAAATAGACACCACAGGTTTATTAATCCTAAGAAAAAGCAATGAAGTCATGGAGAGATTAATCATTCAGTTTTTAAATCCTATTATTCCAGTAATAAATGTTCTCATTTCTGCATCCCCAGTCTATGACTGTGTGATTTAATTACCTGCTTCCTCCATAAATAATAAATCAGTTACTGACTTCACCCAATCTGCAAGCAAGTATTTAATCAGTTGATTTTTTTTATTTCCTGGCGCTCCACGTCTGTGGTTTTTTTTTTTCCTCACGCCACCAGAATCCACTGAGCAGTATTCCTCAGCGGATTCTGATGGCGCTCACCTCCAAATCCTATCGCATCGTATTCGCAGCCTCCCTAAGGCATTTTTCAGTACGTGATCTCTGAAGGCGTGCCAGGTATTCGCCGTCCTCGCTGATACCTGATGATGTGTTGATGTTCATCTGATTCAACAGATGGAGACAAGGCATGACGAGCGGAAACAGATTGGTGTAAATCTCACCTGTTCCTTCTTCCTGTCACCTCTCCACCCCACCGTCTCTGTCACTGTCCTTGTTTCCTCTCCCTCACCCCCTCCCTCACCCCTCCTCCCCCACCCCACTTCCTCCCTGTTGTGTCTCCAGGAGGTGTTGGAGCTGGCCTTCTCTGTCCTCTACGAGTCAGACGAATATTTAAACTTTATCGCTCCTGACAAGCACGAGGTAAACCATGTGTGTATTCGTGTATATATTTCCAGCACACACACACACACATATACACACACTATATGCTATATTGCCAAAATATTGTCCCTGGCAACCACCAAACCCAGACTCGTCCATCAGATCACATCTGCACGCTGTTCTTGAGCTAACCTGAAGGCCACATGAGGTTTGGAGGTCTGTAGCAACTGACTCTGCAGAAAGTTCCCGATGTCTTGCTCCATCAAGAAGGTCTACCACTTTGTTGCTGAGTTGCTGTCGTTCCCTCACAATTTCCACTTCCTTATAATACAGCTGACAGTTGACTGTGGAATATTTAGGAGCGCAGAAACATCACGACTGATTTGTTATACAGGTTGGCATCCTGTCACAGTTCTACGCTGGAATCCACTGAGCTCCTGAGAGCGACCCATTCTTTCACAGATGTTTGTGGATGCAGTCTGCATGCCTAGATGTTTGATTTTATAACTTCTGTGGCCATGGAAATGATTGGAACACCTGATTCTGATTATTTCAATGGATGAGCGAATACTTTTGCCAATATAAAATATATATATACATATATAAACACATGGTGTATGTATTAGGACACATTTACATTCACTGCCTCATCTATGTCCTTAGTTAAAAAAATGACATGAGAATCAACACAATGACCCCACAAAACACGTCTCCATGACTTGCAACATGATCTCTAACAGCCTGATGCGCAGTTTAAGGCTTCGCTGGTTGTTTATTTGTTGTTGACTCGACCTCTGCCCGTGTTTTTCCAGTACTGCGTGTGGACGGACGGTCTAAACGCCCTCTTGGGTAAAGAAATGACCAGCGATTACACAAAATCTGACATGGACACCCTCCTCTCCATGGAGATGAAGCTACGCCTCTTGGATCTAGAGAACATCCAGATTCCCGAGGCCCCGCCCCCCATTCCCAAAGAACCCAGCAACTATGACTTTGTTTATGACTGTAACTAAGCAACCAGTCAGCTCCAACCCAAACCCTGGCGGCACCTACTGTACTCACTGGACCAATCCCCTTTTTTCTTATAAACTGGAAAAACAATAAAACCATATATTATAAAAAAATAATAATAAACTGTGATTGATTGAAAGATAAAACAGGAATTATTGAACTATTTTCCTCTTGCTTCATGCTAGACCTTTATAAGAGGGGGAATGGGTCACATCGATAGGCTCGCTGCACCTGAGGGACTCGGAGTCGACTCGGAGTCATCAGGTCGACTTGGTGGAGAGACACCAGGAAGTATTTGTTTGACTCGCCGCTGGTCGTGCGGCATCTTTTTTTCCTCTTCTTCTACTGAAGCACCTGCTGTCTTTTTTTTTTTTTTTTTTTTTGCATTGAGATTGTTGTAGACAAAATCGTAGAACTCCTCTCTCCTGTTTCCTCGTTATCCTTTCTTATGTTTACTGTATTATTTTTTTTCCTCAGGGCTTTTGTTGGGGGATGATTGTTTTGTTTTTCGTCGTCAGCTTTCCAGCACTATTTGCTGTCACATTCTCCCTTACAGTATTTGTGGCAGAGAAATGTTTCCCATGAGGCTGAAAAGAAGAGTGAAGTATACTTTAAGACCTCTTATATCCGCTCCATCCTGCTACACTTATACTGAAGACTGTTAGAATAAGTCCATCCTCCAAATCAAGGCACTGAACTCTAGTAAAGCGCCTTTCTTTTATATACCCCAATGTTAATGTTACCATTCTTCCCACTGCTTATTACATATTGTACACACCAACACAGTGTCTTTGCCAAAAACGACCATAAAAACATTGTATGCCAACACGTAGACCCGTCCCTCTTGTCGTATGACTGCTGTAAACAACATTCCTAAGCAATATTTAGCTTTTGTTTTTCTCTGTTAGTCATTTGTGAGATGGTCAGTGATTTTTAAGTTGTGAATTTTCCAAGTTGTTTGTATTACAAAGAGGACGATCATGTGTGTGTGTGTGTGTGTGTGTGTGTGTGTGTGTGTGTGTGTGTGTGTGTGTGTGTGTGTGTGTTCAGGACTATATAGCCACAAATTGCAAGATTTTTTTTTATTTAAAAACAAATTATGATTATTTCTAGTATGATTTATATATATTTTCCCCTTTCTATTTAATACGTTCACATGATTTTTTTTTTTTTTTCAAAGCCCCTCAAAACTGCTGTTTACATTAAAGATTGAAGAACCGTAACACTTTTTTTTTTCTTCTTTTTCATTCGTGCACGGACGTCACACTGATGTTTGGAACATGTGAAAGATTTATCCTTAGTCGTTTACAATATAAGCAGATAAAATAAGAAATAGAAGGAATAGTGATATTATGATTAATTATCAAATGTATTCAAATGCATAAAGGTCCATGATGTACATATCCTCCTCCTCCTCCTCCTCCAGAGACCCCAAGTTCGGCTCCTTGTTTCCAGCTTGCAAAGCCTGCAGGCATCCACAGCAGCATAAAATGTGGCTTTGACAGCCCTGGAGAAAACTCATTGTCATTTGATGAAAAGTCCCCGGCAGCTTCTGTTCTATCACTTTCAGACCTGTCATTTCTGAGAAGACACTTGGCTTTACACTCAGAACCTCTCATGCCTCCCGGCTTGGAGCCAAAATGTCATCATTATCAGATCCAAATTGGCCCAATAAGAATCCCTCCTATCAAGCGGAGTCGCATTGTGCTGGAAATGGCGTGAGAAAAAGTCATTTTAGTTTTGATACACAGAATTTTCAGCTCTCCATTTCAGCAAATAAAGCGCTAGAGAAAACTCACGCTGTCGTCCTACCCTAAATATTTATGTGGAAATCAATCTGTCAGATAGTTTCGAGATGGATTTGTCTATATCTTCGCCTCCATGCAGGATATTAGATTATACTTTGTGTGCATGTACGTGTGACTCTTTGGTTTTGGTGCCTGAGTTTTCCCATTACATGCTTGGCTGTGTTGTGGGATATTTATTTTCCTGCACACAGGTTGAAGCGGTCCCCTACTTATCTGTGTGTGACACCATTTCTTGCTTGACAGCTCTATCCGGAAACCCCCCCTCCCCCCTCAGGCTCAGGGGCCTCCACTGAGCTCTGTCTTCAGGGGAAGATTGTTCACTCACAAGTGGATACCGATGCCCCTGTGCTCATTAGTAATGGAAGTCAGCACATAACAGCATCTGTCTCTCACTCTCCTGGGCAAAAGCGCAACGTGCTTTGGAAAACTGCTCAATGAGGTGGATTTCTCCCCAGAGCTGATGATTGCCAGCAAGGGTGCAGCAGGAAGAAAATGTAAAGGGAGGCCAGTGTGTGGACAAAACAGTAATAAAAAGACTATAATGAAAACGGCAAAAGCACAGCCAACCTTTTAATATGTTGATTAGATGATCTCCTGTGATCATCTAAATCCTACTTCACATCCCAACAGTCGAGATCAAAAGTATAGGGACTGAAATTAATTTGAATCTTAACTGGGATGTTTCAAAAACATAAATGAATCAAACCCTATATGGATTTGGTCAAACTAGACATTTGAAATACAAAAATCCTTCAAACTGAACCCGGAATATTCTGTAAATATGCAGGAGTAAGAAGTTGCAACAATTCTGAACTGCAGTTTTATGTGATAAAAGTAAGAATCATTAGAATGGCATAATTCCGGTTGTTATAAACTTTAATATCTCATGTTTCTATTATTTCCCCTCCTTACAAACCCAGATGTTACCTCACCCATAGATCCGCTGCTGTGGGAGTCTTATAAATCTATAAATACAAAATGTTTAACACTCTATTAGTGCGTGTGTTGCATGTGTGCACAGCTTAGGGAAAACAGTCGAGCAAAGCAGCTATTTTTATGTACTTATTATATCTGAACAGCCTGAGGTGCCTCTGCCATCATGAGTTTGGATGCACACATGCCAGAGAAAGACAGGAGAGGAGAGGACTTGACCGTCCTCATTACGAGTCCTCCATGACTTCACATCGAGTGTGTGACAGCAGCTGGCAGGATGTAGCTCCTCTCCTCCATCAGGACTCTCCAGTCAAATCAGATTAAGGCTGGAACTGATTACATGGGCATGTGTTCCCCCAGAGGAGTCTCTCAGAGGAGTTGGCACGCCACCTCAACTCATCCACCTTTTGTCCTTGTTCGTGCACCAAGCTACCAGTTCCACTGGTCTTTGTAGGGTATGATCATGAAGTGTATTTCATTTGCTTTAGAGGTGAGCGTCACACAAAATGTATGCACCTCTATTTGTGTGGCAGCAGCAGCAGTAAATATCTCCAAATCTCTGCAATAAAACCAACTCTCCAGTACAGCGATATGAGTGATCTAATCCCTTAATCCTTGTCAATGTTGGACCTGATCACCAAGTGATGGCCCGCGGGCCAAATCCATTCCACGGGAGGTAGAATGTGGTCTGTGGAGCCTTTTGACATAAGGTAAAAAGAACTTGCAGGGGTTGGAAAGATTGTTCTTTACCTGGTGGAGGGTCCCCATGCAGTAAGTTAGAATATAGAATATTGTTTTAGTTAATAAATGATGTCACATTAACGACGACAATGTTCATATTGGTTCAGTCTCACTGAGATGACCACAGTAAAATATTAGGGTTTCTATTTGTGTTATTGTTGTTATCATTGTTTATCTGATTTTTATATCATTATTTTGTAATATTCCAGCAATTAATACTATTATTGTTTCTATTTTTATAGTTATAGTTGTCATTATTTTAGAAAATTGTTTTTATAGTATTTACATTTTGTCTTAATGTTTTTTTATCCTGTCACTATTTGTTGTTTCAGTCTCTCAGCAGGGGGTTGGGACGCTTTACTTCCTGCACCTCCTGCAGTTTGGATGCTGCTGTCTTGCCTCCATCCACTAATTACCATTAGAATAAATGACCATTTCAAACTGTGCTGCGTCATCAGAGGTTCTCCAAAGCAGAGACGCATGACAGATGAAACCTGGAGCAAAGAGGACGTGTTGCTGCTATCGCTCATCATTTGCTTTAGGATGTGACGCCATATTTCAGTAGTTTAGATATTGACAACACAAATCTAATGGTGGTAAAAGAAGCTGCTCATCATCTGTATTGACTTGTTTTCTCTGCTTGTTCTCTACTAGTTCCTCATTTATTGTAGACATTTGTCCAACCCGGACCCATCAGAGGACGCAGAGCTCTGCCACGCTAATGTTATTGATCACCGATGGACGGATCCATATCCCTTGTACGTTATTATTCACCTGACCCAGGAGCGAAGACCATTTGTCATCGTGGAGCAGCCCGATAGATGCCTTTGGTGTGAAGAAAGAAGAGATTTACTGATTATTGATTCAGTTTTAAACCCCAATAGATCACAGGTACAGCTCGAGAGCACCCGGAGCGAGCCATCCATCTTTGCGCCTTTACGCGCGGGGCGTCAGGATGACGTCACTTCGTTTGGATCGTTGGCTGCCCTCCCCCAGCAGAACCTCCGGTAGGATGAGGTGGGGTGGGGTGGGGATTAGCGGAGAGAAATTGATTGCATTAACCCAGACAGAGATCATCCCTCCGGACCGGGGGAAGCTTTGATTTACATAAACAGATACCACGCGTAAAGTGATTTCAATTCCGTCCCGACAGTTGCTTAATCTTACCTGCCCCGGAGATGAATTTGAATCTCTTCTGTCGTGTCATTTTGGTGATTTATTGAAGAGACTGCTGCAGTCAATCAGTGTTTACAAGCGGCGTACAAGCGCACCAGACCTGATGCATTTCTAATAAGACGCGAGTGTCGGGGCGCATTGCGCACGACGGGGAAGCAGCTCGTTTGATCCAAGGAGAATTTGACATTCCAAAGTTCCAGTATTGTGCTTGACCCAGAGGAAGTTGTCTCAGCGCAAACTTCCAGTCGCATCAATGCATTTATGGATGTCTGCATTTTTATTTTATCTCTACATCTCTTCCAGTTTGGCTTTAAATGTTCCAAAGTGATGTCTCACAGTCGGAAACCCAAACTCCTCTCTCTATACAGAATTATTTATGTTTGCAACTATTTTCTTCTCACATGTCAAAAACTGCAAACTGGGGGGAATTCTTCACCCAGAACTCGTGTTTGTCTTCTAATTGTTCCAAAGAACAGTTGTCTCTATACTTTTTTTGTCATCTTTTTTTTTTTTTTCTCACAAGGAAACAACAGATCTGTGGTGAAAAGACGAAATCGAATCAAACAAAAATGATCCGCATGTTAGTCAAACCCCAATCCGATGGTTTCTTTTCTTGCTGTTCTCTTTATGTCACTTATCTCCCTTCTGTTCACTCTCCATCACTCGTGAGCAGAAACTGTGTGTGTGGGTGTGGGTGCGTGTGTGTGTGTGTGTGTGTGTGTGTGTGTGTTCTATTTCGGTGAGGAGCCGTCTCACCGAGTGAACATGTCACATGCGGGTGTTTTGTTCTCCTCCGCGTCGCTCGGGATCTAATTCTGGTGAAGGCTGACACCTCTTGATGTTGTTAAATGGACGGATGCTTTGTGGTGAACTGAAGATCGTGAATCATTTTGTGACGGCTTTGAAGAACAAGTGCAACCGATGAGGAGTTGTGGGGGTGATGAAGAGGTTTGTCTTCATGTTGGAGATAAATGAGGTGAACTTTGCGCCGGGTGTTTTGGAGATACCGGGTTTGCGCCTCTAATTGCTGCTTATTTTTTCCCTCCATGTGTTCTGGGTTGTCTGGTATTGATAAAGAAAGACGTGGAGGGAATAAAGATGAATGATGATGTACTGAGGAGCGATGGGATGTCCAATAAATCTCACTGATTACCCCCGCTGCCAGCAGGACCAACGCGGCCGATCGGTGGAGGGCTCATCCTCCATCCGCTTCTCCTCCCAGTCCGTGCTGCTGTCCATCCATCCCATCATGCTCCGTCCCCCTTGTGCAATTTACAGTGGGTGAATTGATTTAATTGAAGGCTGTAGGACTCATTGGTTGCTGTCCTAGTCAAGGATTTTCCCTGAGCAACAATTTGTCATGTTTGTCTCATCACAGGTGTGAAGAGAAGAAAAAAAAGAGAAAGTCATCCTTCATGCTGCATCATGCCGATTGGGACCAGACTGATGCCGGCCAAAACCAGATCAGTGTGTCTATATTTACCTCTGCAGAAGCTGCCAGAGTACAGTACGTAGGATGACAGGAGGTACAGTGCTGTAAAAAGAAAATACTGTCTGAGAGGAGGAATCTCAAGTAGGTTCAGGAGCGGCGTGTTGCATGTTCTAAATGCAAGGTTTAAAACCAGAGTGGTGACTTTAAGTTGTTTTTTTATTCACTATTTCTCTCTTGGGCAGAACAGATGCTGTCTTTGATTTTTTTTTTCTTTTTCTTTTTATCGATATGAATTAGCCTAATACCTACTGTTTAAGTGTAAGTTCCTTTCAAATATTGTGGCTGATGTTGATAACCTCTGAGTATGATCAGAAACACTTGCGTGTCTTCGTAGGATCTTCTAATTCTAAACGACAAAACTTAATGCCACGCTAGTAAAACTAAATCTAAAAAAATACCAGAATAATATAAAAATATTAGCATTGAGCGCTCAGGTTTAGATGGGGTCATAAAATCAGGAAAATTGTCTCCATCCAGTGGCGAGAAACAGAAAACAATGAAAGCAAAGGAAAGCTTTGTTAGGATTTCAGGTTTAATTTTGGCAGTTAAATCTTTTCCACCTATGTACAGTAATTACATTTTAATTATCAGTAGGAAATGTTCTGAACAATTTATCTTCAGATGTCCTGGAACTGTTGAATGCATTGTGAAATGATTATTATATAATTGTTTAACTTAAAAAAAAAAAAAATTTAGGTTCGTCCATTCTGATTAAGCTAAAGTGACACGTTGTCCAGGTTTAAACGTGACTGAATGAAGAGATTTCTCGTCTCCTCCGCCGCCAAATGCTTCATAACTGGAATTTAAAAAAAGAAACATATTAAAAGCGGTGCACTTACATGTCACAGCTGACATATAAAATACAAAAGACCAGGTTTAAAAGGTTCATGTGATTCAAAGAAGGATGTTCAATATTCATCACGGCTTTTTTTTTTTTTGTCTCCAACAACTTGACACGTGAGCGATGAGTCAGCAGCTACATGTGTAATCTCTCTGCCCCTGACTGAGCTGTAATTCTAGTGATTTCACAAAAATTACTGTGAGACTGATTGTAATCATGGTTCTAACTGCTATATGGCTAATAGCTTTCGACAGTTTGCCAAAAAGCTTTGAATTTCTCCCCATAAATGAGACTCTAAACCTCAGTTTGAGCTTCATGCATTCCACAATCACCTGAAACGATCAAAGACACATTCTGGTTTTGTGTCCTTGTACTCACAGCTTTGTGTATTTGCTCCAGTCGGCTTTGCTGAGAGACGGTCTGGTCGCAGCCAGAGCAGAATTAATGTGAGTCAGAGACAGCAGCAGGCCCGGCTGGCTGGAGGCTGAACGAACCCGGACGCACTCCTCCTATACAGACACACAATGAGCTGTGTTTAAAATCAATATTTAACAGAATGAATGAACCAAGGCGCATAAAAGAAATACAATACCAAATGATGGGGGATACAGGAGGATTGTGATAGTACTCCTCCACTGGCGTCACTCACATTGGTTTTCCTGTAGTTGCTCTTGATGCTATTGATATCTTGCTGTAAACGCTCCAGCTGCTCCGGGCTCAGTTCCTCATAGCCGCTCCGCAGAGAGGACATGTAGGCAGGCGGGAGTGAGCTGCCGGGGTCACACACCAATGCTCTCATCAAATCATTGGTCATGGAGGCGGGACCGGAGACGCTCTGCGAGTTCTGTCAAGGGAGGCGGAGGAGAGGAAGCAGCCAAAGGCGCAAATTATAAGAGAAACAACCGTTCCTAAGCGACTGATTCGTATCGCTGCATGTGGGATTGCAAGGTTTCAGAAGCCTGCGTTCGTGTTCTGAACACTACATGTGTAAATATGTATTATCGCTGCAGAACAGTGTGGATAGTATCATCACATCACCTGTGTGATGTTGCCCAGAATGTAAATGAGACAGAAAACACTCCTCACCAGTCCGGAAATCGGTGAATTCCTCGATTCTGATTCGCAGGAGCTTCCAAAGTAGAGCCTCCACACATTTCCACCATGTTTGTCATCTTGTTCCTGAAGCTCACCCGGTTCCAGAAGAACCATTGGCTGCTCCAGACCCCCAGCCGGATCTCCGTCCCCCACGGAATCATCTGAGCCACTGCCGTTGTTCAGGAAGATCATGGAGGAGAGACTTATGTCGCTTTCTGATTCCAAGGTTAGCTCCTGATCATTACCCGGAAACAGGAAAGGTTTAGATACATAAGCCTTTAATACATCTATTGATTATTTTTTTGGTTCAGTCGATTACTCCATTGATTATTTTAATTGCCGTAGATAATGTTTTAACTTTAAAAGATCACTCTAAACCACACGGAAGTCTACATTAGTGTTAAACTGCTTATAATAAACTGCTTACAGTATGCTAATGGATGAAAGCGATGATAGTATTCTATCCACGAGGATCTACTCTCAGCCTGATTGCATGCAGGCTTTTTAGAAGTACAGAAGTACCTTGAGACACAAGTGAAAAGTGAAATATAGTATCAACGAATTGATATTGAGAGGTTGGACACTGCCGTGTTACAGGAACTGCTAAAAAAAAAAACATAATTAAAATGCTCATAGAGAGGTGTGCTCAGTACTCCAGAAATTACGGTATATTAATTAATTGCATGGCTGTATTGTATGACAATTGTATATTCTATAATAATTGTATGACTGTATTAGTTGATACAAAAAAATATTTTTTTTTACATTTTGAGGGGTTTGGGATTTTTTTACAAGGCTGGAACAGATTAAAATTATTTTAATTATTTTAAATGGGTAATTTTTATTGAGATACGAGTAGATTGACTTACGCGCTCAGTCGCTGAACGAATTAAATTTGTATCTCAAGGTACTATTGTACCTTGGTCCATAAACTTTCACTGAAAAAAATCATATACACACCTTATTTATTTCATTGCTGTGTTTGAGCGTTTCAGCTTTAGGTTTCACACAGTATGGATGAGTTAATATCAGTTAATATGAGCTTTTTAATAATCTGCAGGAACCAGCAGTCATCATGATTGATCCCTGCATTCCTGTTTTTAGCCTGAGGTAAAGAAACGATCCCTGAACAGAATGGATTTACCTGTGGAATGCTGGGGCCCAGGCCGGCGTGGACGGCCTCCAGCTGGGCATTGTAGAGCAGCGCCTTCAGGTCCGCCCCGGTGAACTGCGTCGTCGCTGCTGCGACCTCCTCCAGGTTCACGTCCGGAGCCAGAATGATGCCGATGCTCAGAGCTTTCAAGATCTCCACACGATCCTCCTGGTAACGTGACACCAGAGGCCAGAGCTTGTTAATCTTTGGATTTAACAGGAACAAACTCTCCTGAGTCAAAAGACGTGAACAGTCAAGACACACCAGGTCAGGTGGGGGGCAGTAAAGGGACTTGTCCAGTCGTCCAGGTCTCAGCAGGGCCGGATCGATCAGATCTGGACGGCTGGTGGCTGCAAGCACATACACACCTACACACACAAACATTAAAGATTGCCATGACGAGATGCTAACAGCCAGCATACAGAATACAGAACACGTGAGATGCAGCACGGTGCATTATGACCTACCCTGCAGCCCCTCCACCCCATCCATCTGGGTGAGAAGTTGGTTGACCACACGGTCGGTGACCCCTGTGTTGTCGTGGCCCCTCCTGGGAGCTAGAGCGTCAAATTCATCAAAGAACAGGATGCATGGCTTGGCAGCTTGAGCCCTGAAGCAAACACAGCACAAGGAAATACTTTATTTCCATATATGGAATAACCAAATCTTTAATATTTGCTGTCATACATTAAAACTAGTGATTATAGTCCGATTTATGTCATAAGTGTATAAACGCTCACCTCTGGAAGACGTTGCGGACTCCCTGCTCGCTGGCTCCAATGTATTTACTCAGAAGTTCTGGTCCCTGCAGAGGTAAAAATCCTGCATTACTGAAAATAAAGGTGGTTCTGATGAAGAGGAGCACAGACCACCAGAACCTGAGCTCAGCCTACCTTTATGCCGATGAAATTCATACCGCTGTCTTTGGCTACAGCTCTGGCCAGCAAGGTTTTCCCTGTTCCAGGAGCTCCATACAGTAAGACTCCAGAGTGATGACGGATGGGAAGATTAGAGAAGAGGATGGGATACTGTAACAACAAACCAAATAGCTGCAGTCAGAGTCAAAAAAATGAACTCCTGGAAGTGATGCAGAAGCTTTCAAAAAAAATCTTCTGAAAATGAACTTCCTGAACAATAAATGGGTTTTACTTTGACAGATTAGACTTGATTTCCTGACTGACTCCAACCTTAGCGGGCAGCAGTATGGTGTCCATTAGCTGCTGCCGCACCTCCTTCAGCCCCCCTACTCTCTCCAGCCCGACTTCGCTTGGAGTGTGGAGGTCAACTCCCCACAATGAAGGAGGTGTGAATCCCTTGAGCGCCTGCTCGAAGTCCCTCAATGCCAGACACACGTCTGAGGGACAGGAGGAACAAACATATGAGAAAATGAATTACACAGAACTCTGCATGTTTATCGTCACGGTAACCAAAGCCTTCAGTACCCTGATCGCTGTGTCGCCGCTGTGCGGTGTTGGCATGAATGGCACGCTCCAACAGTAGTACCAAGTCTTCAGGTGTGTAGCCCTCAGTTTCCTTGGCTACAGCTGGCAGGTCTAGAGTCTGCAGCGTCTCCTCCAATAGGTGGTCTCTTCTTAGGATCACATGACGCAGGATCTCTGATCTTTGAGCCTGCAGGCAATCACAAACAGGATATCTGGTGTCTTTACCTGTTCATCTGAACCATTGTGTACGCAGGCGTGTAAACTGTGTGTTAACCTGGTCTGGGGGCTGGATGCGAACGAAGCCCTGAATGAAGTGAGACCCCTGTACCTCAGTCAGGGAGGGATGCAGGGAATGTTCACTCTGGCTGGTAATGATCAGACACACCAGGCTGGAGTACAAAATCACCTCATCCACCACATCCTTCAGACCTGCAGCCACAGACACACGAGAGCAGTCAACCTACGGCGTCTATAATTACTCAGATAAAATCAGATGCCCCCCCCCCCCACACACACACACACACACACACACACACCCACACACACAGACACAAAGAATGATTTAATGCTTTACTCTGAGCAATGTGCAGCTGCAGCAGCGCCTCGGGGCCCTGCTCACGTTCTGGTGAGGTTGGTGCCCCACTGATGTGGTCCAAATCATCCAGAAGAACGACTGAAGGCTGCCTCCACTCTGCCTCTTCAAAAACATCCTGCAGGATCTGTCTCACCTTGTCTGCTCTTTTACCTGAGGAGAGAAAAAAAAAATTCAATCACATACATTTAACTAGTTTCATTGATATGTGTGTTCATGAAGCTTCTGGTAACCTTGTAGTTTTTTGCAATCCACCACCTCCACATGGGCATCGAGATGTTCTCTGGCTTTTCGGCAGAGAGCTCGGGATAGAGCGGTCTTTCCACTTCCCTGTGAGGGGAGAGCAACACGGTGAGTGAAATATCAGTCTTATCGGCGTTACTGTGGCTGTTGTTGTACGAACAGATACCTTGGCACCGGTGATGAGCAAAGCTCCACCTTGGAGTCCCCGTCCAGCAGTGCCAAGCTCTTGTGAAAGGGGACTACCCAGAAGGCTGTGGGAGATAAACTCAAATCCAGTCCTAGCGAGCTCATCGACACCACTGAGGACAGATGAAGGATAAAGATAAGAGAGAAAAATCAATGCTGGAAAAGGTTTCATATTGAGACCTGATAGGCTACACTCTTACCCAAGCACACTGAGGGAGGGCAGCTCCGGTTCGGTCATTTCGGTCGTAGTTTTCATAGCTGATGTAGCAACCGGCTGTCTGTTGACCTGTAGGTTTTAATATACATGTCAGATATTCTTTTGAAAACACTTTGAGACAAAGAAATATCTATAATAATCCACAAATTCATAAAATCTCCAAAAGTAATGATTTGTAGGGAGATCACATACATAAGTATATCTTTTTTTGTGTTTTTATCCGAGCAGGCTCGTGTGAATTCTTTGTTGACATAATATGGAGACGGGAGGACAATTATTTGAACAACCTTCCAACTTCATCTTTTCCAAAGTCTGCTTATTTGTCTTAATGATGACATAATGATCCCTACAATCCTCAGTCTCCTCAGATCTAGGCCAAATAATTCTCCTGAGAACGCATTACCTGCATTAAATGACTCAACAGCTTGCCAAGTGAGAGCTACTTTGAAATCATAGCAAGACCATAAAGGGTTTCAGAACCAGTTATGCATAGAAGAATGGCATTCAGTTCATCCATTTGACTATTTGAGCCCCTTTAAAGACATTTGTGGCTCTACCTGAATGTTCTCCTTCTGGAGGACAGAAGGTGACAATAAAAACAGCTGGTCAGGAGGATCGCTCTCTGCTTCCGGTTTCAGCACAGTCAAAGACAGCTCTAATTTTGCTGTAAGATAAAAACTGGAAGGTTGGCAATAATCCTCTTTGATAATCAGTATTTTTCACATCCATCAGTGTGCTTGTTAAACAACTTGTAAAAGAGAAATGAATCACCATCGTCTCCGTGTAGGAGGACGTTTCCAGAACGTGGCGTCAGACAGGCTAAAGGTTCGTGAATCTGAATGTGCAGCCAGTCGAGGAAAGCTGTTCGTAACTCCTCATCATCTTCCTCAGGCTGAGCCATCAGGCCATCAGGATTCACATAAAGTAATGGGTAGATTAAACATTTAGCAGATTTAGCAGTAAAGTGATCTGAAAGTGAATTAAATCCCTTATCTATGTGTACATATTGCTACTTCAGGACTCACCGGTTGTTGTAGGGGCTGCAGGCAAATTGAGGAGGCAACTTTGACAGTTGATTTGACTGGCTTAATTCTGACGGATGAATGTGGGAGGATGTCCAACCTGACTGCAAGGGGCTGAGGAATCTACAAACACCATTTATACCAGCTGTGAGTCAGAGGTCTGAGCTGCTTTAAAAGAACCAGTTTGTCTCACAGGATCCTATCAAACAACACACTCACCCACACTCTTCCACTGTGGATCTCTCCATTGTTGCATCTTTCCTTTCCTGCAAAATCATGGCAGACCACCCTGACCACCATGGCCTCCTCTGCTTTCATCTCCTCTCCCTCATTTGCAGCAGCAGCACCCGCAGCTTTAGCATCTCCTGCTTTCTTTTTCTCCATTTCCTGTTTGGCTCTGTCCCTTCTTTCTTTGGGGGAGTGAACTTTGGAGAGAAAGCCATAAGTCACTGAAGACTGTCCCCCAGTAAACCCAGCGTTCGATCTGTGGCTCAGAGGAAATATGTGAATCATGGAAGTTGCCACATGGCTCATTGTGCGGAGAGAACCTGGAGGTGCACCACACACTCTGTAGATGGAGTCTGTGAAGACAGCGGGGATGTCAGGTACAGGTGGTGGTTCCTGAACTGGGTCGTAGGTACCCTTCATCACGTAACGCAGCATGCTCTTAAGGTCAGCTATGCCACCCCATTGGTGGCTCTGATGAACAGGTGATATACTTTCTAATGATTCTCCTGACGGGGGAGAACATTCCATATTTTGCTCTCTTTGAAAACTCTGCTTCTTTCCACTTCTCATGGGAGAACCACTCAGATTGGAAATTCCCAGGCGGTTCTTCGGAGAAACAACTAGTTCAGTGAACTGCTCCAGGCGACCATATGGCACAGATGGTGAAAGGGATGCTGAGTTAAAAACAGATCATACTGTGTTCATTAATATGCTTTCTGTGACAAATGCATTACAGTGTATTTAAACAAAAGAAGCTGAATAAATTCTTAATTTAGTAGAATTAACACTAAAAATCATGCCAAGGATTATTATCTAATGTTTTTGTTCATAAGCATGTCTTTCAAAACAGAAACAGAATCTATACAGCATCAGAGTTCATGTTTGGTGTCTTTTTCCCACGCGTTTCACTGTTTCTAAGAAAGACAGCATAGTTTTAACAGACCGTTGGCTACAGACAAACAATAACTGTTGTATGGAATCTAACCTATTTGGATGTAGATGACTATGTGGCTCTCCACCCACACAGGGAACACAGCGTTTTGGAAAACCACTCGTATCTGATCCAGCAGCCGCTGCTCCAGTGCAGCACTGTGGAGCTCCTGAGGGCATCAGTCACAGAACACAGGTGATGAATTATTGTTTGCTGTAATCATGGGTCACAAAGTTATCCTAAGCTTATTCTCAGTGAATGGTGGACTCTTTACTTTGCAGCTCAAAAGTGATGTGTGTACCTGTTGCAGTGTTTACACATCAATTCTGATTTTACATGACTTGATCAAGTTACAACACTTTTATTTCAGTATAATATTCCAGTCATAATGATCACCCACCAAGATTTCCCAGTCATCACATGTCAGAGGCTCCACAAACACTTGATGAACTGATGAGATCTGGTGACACGGTCTCAGAAAACCCTGTGAGAAACCACACAACGGTAAGTCAACAGTTTAAACTTTAAACTGTCAAAGGACTTCCAGTATGTGTCACTAAGGAGCATTTGGTATGACACAGAGGCTAGGGCAAATTGTTTTCTATGGAGGCAAACCTGCTCTCCATCTTGAAGGCCTAGCTTTTCTCCAAGTTGCCGACACAGCTCCACTTTGTGACTGTCTTGATTGGATGAGGTTCTTCTAAGAGTCCAACTGAGGAAAACTGGAGATCCATGGCCCCAGGACAGCTCCAAAGCCTGGTTCTTAAGACAGGAATATTAAGTTTTATTGTAGCAATATTATTCTTTATCCATCTGACAAATTCTTCTCATTAAACTTGTAAAGACCTGATTTTATTTGCATGTAATATCTTCATGTGAGAACACTATGGTCTAACAATGTTAGTTAGCCCAACTTACACCAGAAAATCTATTTAGATTACTGACTTAAGACGTCACACTAAAGTGTTGAGACAATACTTCTCTGCCCAAACTGGCCAAGCACACAGGGGAAACAATTTTTAAGAGAATAATCCCCTAAACAGCCCTTCAAATCACTGTTCAGAACACTGTACAGTGTACATCACACAATTGCCATTTGAACCATCTCTCGAATCTCAAATCTAAAGTCACTTCTAAGTGAGATTTTAATACACGACAGAAACGGTTGCGTTAAATAATTAAATGTATTACCATCACAGTCATATTTGACGAGACGAGAGTTTCATATTTGTGTTGCTATATTTCTTTCTGATTACACCTGCTGTTACCTGGTATGTTATGAGAATGAATGGCTACTGCTGATATTATTCAACTCTTTTCTGAGCACGTTGTCATGAACTGAACCATAAGTATTTTGCAATCGATGAAAACAATGCAAAGTAACTTTTGACGAAACTGTGTTATTCTGAAAGTCTAATAAAATTGGACTTGCAAAAACTACAGCACTGACAGCAATATAGCTAACAAGGCTAACTTACTGTACCTCGGTCAGGCAAAGATGGGACGTTAACTTCGAGGGAAGGTGAAGAAAACAGTTTTTCGAGTTGTTAAAAACAACAGTTACAGGTTGAATACCCTGGTTACTAAACATAGTGTAAACATAGCCTTGACAACATATATAAACCCAATAGGTCACTACGAAAGTGTTATCGCGGCGTCGTCAATCGATGTGTTCTATGTGCACCCAGCTAGACTAGAGCAGCAGATACCGAGCCAGTCTAGTTTTCAAAATAAAATATCAGTACGCAGTCATGAAGGGGAAATTAGTATTCTAGACAGGGTAAAGCTCTTATTTTGAAATGTAAGACTTGGAAAATTACTTCCTCAAAGATGGCGGCACCAGACAGGAAGATTTCAGGTTGTTGGGTTGTCCCAGAGGTTTATAAACACCACGAACAGAAGAAAGTGTGCATTTCTCGACCAAAATATAGAGATGGAAGGAAAGCGAAAGCTGTTAAGGTAAGAAGACGCGAAGTATCGGTCAGGTTAAAACATAACCAAAGGTAGGAGACAGCGTAACTCCCAACTCGAGGAGTTACCACTGTGTGATAAAAATAAACGTGCCCTGACTATAGAAATAAATTGTTATTACGTTTTAGAGCAGTTGTCATCATACTTGTCCGGTTCCATTAGGTGTACACCATCAACTTAGAGTCTCGTTACCTAATGGTCCAAGGGGTCCCAGCTATTGGAGTGATGGAGGAACTGATCCAACTGTGTGCCCTTTATGGAACCGTGGAGGAGTACAGACCCCTGGACGAGTATCCCTCTGAGGAGTTCACGGAAGTTTACCTGGTTAAGTTTCAGAAGCTCACCAGTGCCAGGTGCAGGATGAAACTCACGGTGTCCATTACATTCCAGCAGCTCTTAAACAGATTTACTGAACAATTGTGCTTTAATGTTGTCGTTTTAGAGCAGCCAAGCGACACATGGATGAGAAGAGTTTCTTCGGTGGTGTGCTGCACGTTTGCTACGTACCAGAGTATGAGAGTGTAGAAGACATCAAGATGAAGCTGTGGGACAGGCGGAGATATGTGATCAGGGCTGTCCAGAATATAGGTACGTTTATAATACAAACTGGAAAGCACTCAGGGTACTATGAACATCACTGTTCTAAAAACCTGAAACATTACGCCACTCTCAAAAGATGTATATCAACCCATCAGGTCCAGGTTGGATTGACTTGCACATAGCAGTGCAACATTGTGGATAGTTGGCCTAAGATTTACCTCACACAGAATTACATCCTAATATGTTGTGAACAAACAATAACCAGATATTGGAGACCACACAACCTCTTACATTTTTCATATGCAGTTGTAGTAGATGTTTAGTTATTGTTTATTCATTCACATTCATTCATCGTTTACTGCTTGTTCTGCTCATGGCGGGTTGCGGGGGTTGCTGGAGCCTGACCCAGCTGACTTGTAGGCGAGAGGTGGGGGACACTCTGACCACGACGCCAGTGCAATATGGGCTTTAATCTACTGTCTGATCTTTAAATTTAATGTACCAGTAACTGAATCTGTAGTTTAGTCGCTGGAATAGCAATTGACCCTGATCAGGAACATTTTGTTGAGATTGTTTTTTTTTTTGGTCTGTTATAAAGCAAGAGAAAAGCAACAGGAGGAAGCTGTTAACAAGGAGTCCACATCATCAGAAGCAGACATCACATCAGAGACTACCATAACCAGTACTAAAACCTCTCAGCATGATGCAACGGGAGAGGCTCCACACATTAGCCATTATTCAAGCTTTCCTCTACTGCCTCAACCTCCAAGGGAATTTAATTATTATGGAAATGAAAATCCACACGGAACTCCACCAACGGAGGATAAAATGGGGACATTACACAATGCTATAACTAACACAAAGGAGCAACAGCCAGTGCCTGGTTCAAGCTCCAGTCAAACCTCTGCTGACACAGGGGCAGAACACAAACGGACATCAAATCAGTCTTCCACAGTCAGATTTGTTCCACGGAATACACACATGGAGAACAGGAAACGCAAGATGGAGGAGGCTGTAGACTGCTCACTGACAGATGTTACAAGAAACAGTGAACCGTTTATTGGGCCAAAGCTACCAGTACCACCTAAGGTGGACATGGAGGATGAGTCACTGAACACAACTGTGAGCCTGATCAGGAACACAATGAAGCAGGTAGCCTTAAATCTGATCTTTTGATAGAGTAAAACAAAATCTCAAGCATAGTCTTAATGATTTATGATATTTAGTAATGTCATTAAAATCAGTTCTGCCATGTTTCTCAGGTGGAATCGCTTCCTGATCTCAAACCAGTGGAGAAAAAGTTGAAGCCACGTCGTCGCATTTGATCAACCAAGAGACGATACTGCTATTGTACTGCTATTTTTACCAATATGTTTAAAAAAAACTCTTTCAGTTGTTTTTAGTTTCTTGTTTTTATTTACAGATTTTGAAATATAGGTGGCAATCCAGATGAATAAGATTTTTACAGTATATCCACCTGAAATACATGCTGTTCAAATGTCTCAATACTCTGAAAACAGAAAAAACAGTATGTGAGACTAACAGATTAATCAAGAAATGGAAGTTATTGCAATTAGTCAAGAAACTAAATTCATAATTACCATGGAGTCAGGAAGGCAGGTCCCAAAAGCCTCAAGTAATAGATTCTCCTCTCTCACTGCTTTTTCAAAGTCGGCAAAAGAAAGTCTGCCATCATGGTCATGGTCCTAGAAAAATGAAAGATGAAACAGATACAAAATGATGTGCTTTCGAAAAACTAAAATTTGTTTGAGGGGGAGGTGGTATGGAAAGCATGAAGTGACGCAATTCAAGGTGTAGATGTTTGCGGGAAACTGCCAGCACCACCAGTACCCTCACCATCTTCTTCAGCGTGATCTCCACCAGGTCTCTTATTCCTTCGTCCGGATCCTCCTCTGTGGGCTGTCTGACAAGGCTGTTCTTCAGCATGTGAAACATCTCCTCTCTGGAGATGTAGTTGTCACCGTTCAGGTCGTAAACATGAAAACAGTCTGAGCCGTTCAAGAGAGGGGAGTGTTATAAAGAAGTACAAGTATTACCCAGGCTAAAGGTTTTCTGTGAAGGATAGGTGCTTACATTTGATTTTTTCATCTAAGGTCCCTCGAAGGAAGACAGACAGTCCTTCAATCCATTCATTCATACTGACAAAGCTGTCGTTGTCTTTGTCAAATGTCCTGAAGACTAACACAAATTGAACCATTAAGAGACTCTACAGGTTACCATAAATTGGAACATAATAAATCTAGTAGCAATGAAACAAATTAGTCAAGTATTTAGAATGTCAATAAACAGTACCTCCATCCATGATCATATCGTCGGTCATTCCAAACATGTTATGCAGCATGCTCCTGAACTTCCCTCTGTCCAGGCCATTTACTGCCCTCCCGGGGACGGTCGGCTCCCCCAGCAGGACTTTATATTCTCGGATTAAACACTCGATCTCTGTTTTACTGACTGGAGTCAATAAAATAGCGGTGCAGTATTAGCTGTCTGACATTTTCTAGCGTAGCCTATAATATATGTTGGGTTGAACTGAATACTCACAGTGCTCTACTTGTTTTGAGATTGTTTCCGCCACAGTTTGAATCAGTTTTCTGCTCATAGCAGATATTTCCGACGTATTTGTTGTTCGCTGAGTCGCTAGCCACAAGAGTCCTCCGGGGATTTTGTTTATACTTGGTTGCCATGGCATCCACGTAGCCTAGTTTAAAGGCTTGCAGAACTTTGTGAAATAACTAACACAATTTTAAAAGTCAATGAAGATATGTGTTTTCGTTTGTTTCATTTTATCCCCACCCCACCCCCAATTTCTTTAATTTATTGAATTGTTGTGGGGCTTTTAACGCGTAGTCTAGGAGAGAAGCTAACGATGCTAAGGTTTTTGGCTAGCGCCGTCCAGGCACAACCGTCGTTATTTGTCGAATACTGATGACGTCACGCAACAAACCTTGTTTGGTAGCTTAAAATAAACCTTTCTAAAATCAGGGAGTGAGTCTTGCCGTGAATTCAGCCTCCCTTAATGTAAATGTTTCACAAATGCTGAAAACAGTTTGATAAATGTCAAGATTCTGAGTTTGTGCCATCTCTGCTTCCCTTCCCCCACTGAGCGCAGCATTTTAGTATTTACTCACAATTATTCCAGTAATTATAATTACAGGCATTACTCTGGTGTCAAGTTACGACTGGTTACACTAAAAGAGATCATCATAAGGAGTTAGAACGCAAAATAACATGAACTTTATTTTTTTTTAAATTTCTGTTTGAGTTTGAGAGCTTTTATGAAACAATCCCCTGATATATAGTTTCAGTTAAACCACTTAAGACAAACAAAGGATTTAATCAGTGCTGGATTGATATTAACTTGATAAAGTACAAGAGATTACATATTCAACTCTGTCAAACGAGATGCGGATTGATCTGAAACATTCAAGTAAAACCTTTGAAATAAAGACTGATTTGGTTTCAAAACTAAAAATTGTACTTTATTATTATTTACGCCATTATTTCACAATATTGCACCACTACTGCTTCCCCTATGTGTGTTTGTGTGTCAGTATGAATGACAAACAGAAATAAACAAGTATGTATATGTATATCATCGTGACAAATTAAAGGCATTATATGCTGTAGTTGGTGTTTGAAATCCCAACATTCAGAGTTGGGTCCTCCTCTGTGGTGCAGCTAGTTGGAGACTCAACAGAGGTCAAGCCAGGTGTAAAGCAAGGAACACACACAAATCAAAATCTGAAGGCATACAAAATCTTTGACATTGGGTTTGCTGGCTAGATTTGTTGGTGAAATTAAATTGACGAGAACACCAGTGAATATTCTAACTGCATGTGACCGGTTTGCACAGATGTTTTGTTGCTATAATTTGGAGACATGTTCACACACAGCAGCGTTGATGTTTGCAGCTCTTATTAAGGGAGAATATATACGTGATGCCAGGAACTGTTCACCATTAAGGCAACCTAATGAAGCTGAAGAATGTTGGTTTTGACTGCAATGAGAAGGCTGACAAAAGTGATGTGATGATGATGATGATGATGATGATGACGTAAAATGTGATGTCATGCATATAGCCTGTATGGCCCGTTTTACATATAAGGAGGTTGTTTGATCACGTGTTTTATGGAGGTCACATTCCAAAGCACATTGGCTGATGGGAAACACACCACAAATCTGGTGATGCCCAGAATCGCTTAGTGATGTCTGTGGGCTTTCTGAGAGTATGTTCTATCACTGTTTTCCGTTCTGCATATTATGCCTTTAACTTTGCTGAGTGCTCTCCAACTCCAACAATGATAAGAATGCACATGAATGCATCTCTGTGTACGAAGCGTGTCACTGGTCCCGACGTGTGAGGTTAGTTCTAACTGGTAGCGTTGCGTCGATCCAGCGGTTTGGCTCTTTGATCACTGAGGTCCACACTTCAACTTCTTCCTCTGTGGAGTCCATCCAGCTGACGTCTTCGCCATAACTCTGACCTGCCAACAACAACAAAAAAAATGTATGCAGTATTCATATTGAAGGTATTAACTAACCATACATCTAAATGAAGCCATGAAGACAATCCCGACAAATGATCACGGTCTGCTCATATGAACACAGTGTTAATCAGTGTTCCTTTATGTAAATTTTGCAAGACACATTGCTGCCAAGAAAGGAAATCAAGTTTCTTCTACAACTTTCAGTGTAAACATACCTGGAGAAGTAAATGATTCTACAAACAGCCTAAAATCCGACATGATTCCTCATACTCAAAGTGAGTAATCAGTCCCCAAGCTGAATGTAGTGACAACAAAGAAATTCTAGAGACTACAGAGAGCAGCCATACTCCCTCTCAATAATACAAGTTCACAACATTTCAGACTGTACAATGTGATACCAGCTTTGGTCCTTTCTGCCTTTTTTGTGTTGAATTTCAATAGCCTCCAACACAATGTGAGATATTTAACAGTGAAGTACAAGAGACTCTCTGCTGACCCACACATTAACTCAGTCCCATAGCAGGACCATCTGAAATGCCTGAAATAGTGACAAAATGCACTGTCATCATACTTCACCAAAACACAATTATATAAGAAGGATAAAACTGGTTTTATGGCACATCTACAAACCTGACTTGACCATTAAGCTAACCAACGAGTCTTTAATGTCACATCCTCTGAAGCTGAAATCGATATACAGGCTGCAGTTTAGAGAACAAGGTAGGAATTTGTTCTCCTTCTTTATTTCATCACGATGAGTACCTTAAATGACTCATCTTCCCTCTTTTAAACCAAATATCCATATCTGATGACGAAAGCATAGGTCTTGATATTTGTAATGTTTTCATACTCTGTGAAATGTATGAAAAGTTAGACCGAGACTGGTGTAATCCACATGTCTCTACATTTGAAAAACATTATAAGATCTTGTTGTACCTGATTCGTGTTTGTATAGGAGGCCAGAATGGACCAGCCAATCAGAGGATCTTTTGTGTTGTTTGCATTTTTAGCTACTACAGTAGGGCTGAGAGACTAAATGACAGGGTGGAAACTTGGAAAGTGACTGCGGTGAAGACTGAGACACGCACCGGTTCCACAGCTCAGACGAATCCCTCCTAGGATGTGTGTTTTTAACCCTTCACGATGCCAGACGGTCAGCTCGGCGCAGGCCTCCCTCAGGTCGCTGCTGTGGAAGCCATCGTAAACCATAGTGTGGTTGAAGGCAGGGCTGACGGAGCGCTTCACCATCCGTGTCTTCTGACCGCTCTGCTGACTGGCATCCGGGAGGATGTAGCTGATCGGGCGCAGATAATGATGATATATATTATGTTTTTACCTGACGATATTCATGGTATACAGTACACACACACAGGTGACGGGTTCAAACAAATGCTCACAGTGCCTCTGTACTCTGACCATGTGCATGTTTGCTAAACAGTTAATTTGGTATTGACATTGAAGCAAACATTTCCAGTATGACACACCCAGAAAAAATGGAGCAGCATCATCATTCTCTTTTTGTGTTTGTGGCGAACATGGAAAAATTGAATATTCATTCCTCTTTTAACTGTTTTTATGTCTCCACCAAATCCTGACGGAGGGGATTGGTTATTTAGCCACCACCAGTTCCATCAGGTTCAAGATGTAGCTGCTGAATGACCAAAACAACAAGCTGGAACAATCTGAAACAGGCAATCTAAGTTGTTTGATACATTTCAAAGAAGGACTTCAAGGGCTATAAAATATAAAATTATTCAGATATTTATTCATTGGGTAGGTAATTGGCTTTCAGCTTTGGGATTGGAATATTTTTCTTTTATAAATATATATTTCTAAAATGTAGATTATAAATAACTTCTCACTCCCACTTAGCCACGCCTCCATTTACCAAAATGCCAAAGATACCTGCTGATCTCAAAAATAGGAGTCACCGCAGTAATTATAATTTTTTTAACTGCTGTGAATACAAAATATCAATGGTTCTACCTTTACATGTTGAAGTGGACTAAAATGAATTAACCATGAATATGCATGAAAAGGTGAATGGTAAAAAATTCCAGAGAACTTTAAATTTTCTGCCACCGTGAGTAAATGATGACAGAATAACACGAAATGAGCAGCAGAGCTGACTCACCTCCTAATGAAGGAGTCAACAGGTCCTCCTTTGAGGGACATCAGACTTTGAGCCTCCCGAATCCAGATATGAAGCTCTCCTGTCAGAGGGAGGCCACCACCTTAAAACACGCGTGTATGAGACACGTGATTGAGATAGAACACAACGTGAATACATGACGTGTGTTCTCCGCTCACCCTCAGATCCATCTGGGATGAATTTGACAGAGAGGATAATGGTCCCACGACTGCTAACCGACTCTGGACTCAGATGAACCTGGGATGGGGACAAGAGGAGGAGGGGTAGAACAGAAAAAACAGATAAAGGTAGAGAAGAGGTTACGGGGAGAAAAAATGAAGGAAAAGCAAGGGGGGAGGGAGGCAGCAGCAAGGAAGCAGGGACAGATTATTACATAAAACCTTAGTTGAAATTCACAACACATCTTAGTCTCCCTCCAGCTTTCAGACACCTCTCAGAGACACTCGTCTTTGTTTTAATGTGTCTCCAACAAAGTCCTCAAAGCTGCTGTCACACAAACACAGATGCTGAATAAATGCAAATTTGGGAAGCATGATGTTTTTATAAATATTTGTCCGGGAGTATTCAAATTCTTGTGCTAATCTGAGCTACCACATGATGGTGTATTTGCATACAGAGGATTCATTCATGTCCACTCTTAGATACCCGTGGCTGCAGATCCTGCCACAGTGGATCAGTGCAGGTCCAGTCCCAGAGGCTCAGAGACACCTCCACCTCTCCCAGAAACACGTTCCTCCCCAGGGGCTCCGAGTGCCACACAGACAAGTTCAAGGTCCGGCTCCGCAGCTCCCCAATCCGTACTTTATACTGTCAATTACGAACCAGAATCAGACAACACATGAAAGGATGGATTATTCAAAGGGTGTCTGAGAGACAGGAGAGATAAATGACTGCAGTACATGTGGAGGAACAGATGGAGGGATGCTATGAAGTGTGACTTTGTATTTAATAAGCAAATGAGAGCGTCTCACTGTGAGCATCTGATTATAGACTGGGTTCAGTGTCTTCTTCTTCACGGATGTTTTCTTCTTACTGTGACGCGACTTGTCCGGCAAGAGATAGACCTTGACGTATCTGTGAAAAGCATGTACAGACATTTACAAATGATTTCAAACTCGCCCCTTGTGGCTGCAAGATGCTTTTTCACATTCATGTCACTTACGGGTCAGAGCAGTTCTTGCGTGCTGAGGCGAGGTCCTCGCAGCAGAACACTTTGATGCGCAGCTCCTCCGCCTGGATGTCGTAAACCAATAGGAATTGGATGCGGCCCCTCACCTCCACAGCATCAAAATCCCCCGAGCTGAACAGACTCATCATGCTTCCACTGAGCTGCAACACATACGCAAAGCTCCTGCGTCACTGTCTGGAACTGAGTCATTTTGCGTCACTGCATAGGCAATTAATCAAACGTGATTGATCACGAATGTGTGTGTGTGTGTGTGTGTGTGTGTGTGTGTGTGTGTGTGTGTGTGTGTGTGTGTGTGTGTGTGTGTGTGTGTGTGTGTGTGTGTGTGTGTACAGTATGTGTGCATACCGTGTAGCTGGAATGAAGGCTGCTGGTGGAGCTGCTGGTTTTCAGGCCGAGTGAATCTGGCTCAGTCAGGCTGCTGCTCAAAGAATCATTGTCGCCACTGTGACTGTCAAAGTCATCCTAATCACCACACATACACACATACACACACACACACACACACACACAGTTCTCAGTCATTGCATTACATACTTGTACTATATTGTAAACTGTTCTCCAGATTACAAGTTAGAAGTTTGAATATAATGGATTTATTCTTTTGAATTGAATATGAATATGTTTTCTGTTGTTGCTGCACATGATCCACAGTAATATGGATGGACGTGCTCATACCCTTAGTTTTACAGGACAGATACCTTAGCATTAGAGCTAGATATAGGACACCTGTAATCCTGAATGATCAGGACTGTAACATTAAACTATGGTTCTACTCACTTCACGTTCCTCTGCTAGGCAGTGACTTCTCCATCCTATGAGCAGAGAGGTGAGTTAATGATAATACTGAGGGGCACCGAGAGAGGTAAGAGACATAAGAGGGAACTTTCATACCTTTTGATGGCACTGAATTTGTTCCATGTTGGAGAGCCTAGAATTTGACATTATTTGTATCAAACGTTTGTTTTTTAATGATGGTAAAGACATAAAGCGGTTTGAGCACACAGACCTTTCCTGCATGATGTTTTTTTCGGGATGTGGGCACAGATTTCGAACTTCCTTGAATCCTGAAAACAGAAAGAAGATTTTAGGAAAATTCAAAGCAAACTCAGTAAAAATATTTTCTTGCGACTTCCATTCACCCTCCATTCTTCTCCTCTTTGCTGTCCTTCAGTCGTCCCTCGGCCTCAGGAGAGCTGTTGCTGTTGTTGGAGATTTCTTCTGTTTCTCCATTGAACAATCCCTTAAGCGGTTGATCTGCTACCATGGAAACAACCACAGAGCCATCAATGGGTTACCCTCGTAACTGTAGGAAAACAGCCGCACAGGCCTGTAATAGTAATGCGTAAACTGAAAGCTGACCTCTGCTTTTAGTCTTTCGGAGGCGTATAGAGGCGTGGATGAGGTCGCTGCCCGACCAGGTGTTGTGCCGTTTGCTGCGCTCCTCCACAAACCACGCACCCGAAAAGGAGCGCAGACATTGGGGGTCGGTCACTGTCTGCTCGAGGGTTCTGCATTGTTGGCAAGTTGGAACAAGTTATAGAACAAACAATCAAAACTTCCTACTGGCAGAAACTGTCACAAAATGTCACTTTGGTCACACAATTTACTGCAATATTACAAGTGAGTGTTTCATACACACCCAATAATTAATTGTTTAAATACAAGAATGTCATAACTTTTGGGTTTAGTTCAACACGTTTCATCATTTGTCCTCTATCTTGGGTGATGGGTATTTCTTACCATGATCTGATATTTTTCTCACTAAACTGGTGAGAAAAATAACACATTTGTTGAGATACCTTTTTAAAAACTAATCACATTCCTCTGATTTGAAAGTGTCTTGCTCCCTTTCAAGGGAAGGTTCACTTTACGCTTCTATTTTTTATTTTTCTCATTTGTACACAAAACCAGTCCCTAAAAATGATAAGCAGTCACCTCTGACCTTACGCGTCCTTCATCCAGAAGACGCAAGTCCAAGTCACGATCCAAGACCTGCAGGATGGTGGATTGCTCTTCTTCTGTAAGATAGCTCAAGTCAAGAGTAGGTTGAATCTGCTTCAATTCCATCCCTGAAAAAGCAAAACCACAATCTTTAATCACTGTAATAGTTAGAAATGTCCAAACAAACCCCAAACAATAAAACATACATGATATAAATGAGACATTAGGCTGCGCTTGGATTAAAGTAGCATAGATATGACAAAAGATCTTTGTGAAATAAATGCATCATCTGTCTATCATGTCTATCAGGCACAGTTTTTAACACAGGGTGTAATCATGAGTGCTATAACCTCTGTGAGTAATAAACTTGAGAACAGGGTGATAAACAGCATCTGAAGACTGAAGAGCAGAAGCATGGGTATGTCTATAAGCCATAACAGAATAAACAGTTTCATCAGTCTTAAAAGTATAACAAAAGGAACGCTGCTTATTTACAAAAATACATTTACAGTATGTTGTAATTTCTGTAAAATATTGACTGTAAGGTTTTAGAATGTGAGTTACTCAGCCAGACATGTAAATTATGTATTTCGCTTTGGAGAGAAAAACATAAACTTATTGTTGATTGAAACAAATGGGCTCTGATTGGTAGTTTATTTTTATAAAAGCTTACCTACTTCTGCTGTGAGTGCAGCTTAGAGATGTTGCAGACTATCTGCTGGTATCATCCATATATAAATGTATGTGGCACTTGGTTATAACATTATAGTAACATAAATAGAAAAAGAAAACTGGACCTAGAATTTAAACATGTAATCTACTGTTGCTCTGCTCACTATCAGTCTGTTTGCCCTATGACCCCTCAAAATGAAGCACTGTCTTCCTGCTATCTGTCTGCTGTCACATGTTGCAAACATCAATGGCATCCAGGGAGTGGTTCTTTTTTTTTTTTTTAATCTTTCACAGATTTGTTTAAAATGTATGAATTAATTATAATAATGATTATTAATACTATTTAGTGCACGAGACGTGTATTTTGTCTGATTTATCCTGTATTTACATCTGCTTTGATGAATTTCTCAATGCAAAAGCTCTGAAAAGAAATAATGCTCGGAGGAACATGAAGTTATTTTTTAATTAAAAACAATAAACCTGCTGCACAACTGTATGACAGACAGTATTCATTGTGTGTGTGCGTGTGTGTGTGTGTGCGTGCGTGTGTGCGTGCGTGTCTGTGTGTGTGTGTGCTCACAGCCTGGAGGCTACATTACCTACTTTGGTGTAATTAGCGCATGCGCAAACAGCCTGCTGTCCTGTGCAGGTGGTTGGCGTTTAGGCAAACAAGATATCAAGCAAGGAGTAACAACAGTTATCAACAGACATTAGAACCCAGACACAGGCTACCACACTACGACGTGTCGTGACCTACGTGACATAATGATATTAATTGATAATAATACGTTAGTAAGGTGTGTACTCGTATGAATTAATTTAGTTAAAGCAGTTGTTGTTTATCTATTAAGTTTTACTTAACGAATAAGGTTTACGCAGCACTTCCATCATGAAAACACCGCGAGAGACAGAACACCTGTCGCCGCTTTTTTTCTCTTTATGGCACAAAATTTAAACTCCCTCCTTTCATACTCATGAAAACATACAAACAAGAAAATAAATCAATATGTAAATAAATAGTTTTACCTCACTTGACAACTTCCTCCAGTTCCATCTGTGAAAAGTTGTTTGAAGCGCTGTCCTGTGTCGCGAGCCTGTGGAGGACGGTGTGTGACGTAATGGACACGCCCACCACGATTAGTGGGATAGTCCAGTCTGGAGCTGCAATCAGCTGGGAGCGTGGGGAGGAACAAACAGAGAAATACGAAGGGTGTGTGTGTGTGTGTGTGTGTGTGTGTGTGTGTGTGTGTGTGTGTGTGTGTGTGTGTGTGTGTGTGTGTGTGTGTGTGTGTGTGCGTTTGGTATCACGTGCTTGATACTGTGTGATATGTCTCTCTCTCTCTCTCTCTCTCTCTCTCTCTCTCTCTCTCTCTCTCTCTCTCTCTCTCTCTCTCTCTCTCTCTCTCTCTCTCTCTCTCTCTCTCTCTCTCTCTCTCTCTGTCACACACACGCACGCGGATGTTTTACCAAATGACTGGGTGGAGGTGGGATGTAACTTTCCTCCTGGAAATTATCCACACCTACTAAACACACACTCAGACCCACAATGAGGCCACGCATAGCTGCACCCATTAGTGAACAAGAATGTACACACACACACACACACACACACACACACACACACACACACACACACACACACACACACACACACACACACTTAGTGAACAAGATCTTTTACATGTTTTAATGCAGAGGAGTAAGCCGCCTGCAGCATGTGAAGTCTCCTCCAGCCTTAGGTGTGTTTGGTTATGTGTGTCCCTTCCTGTCGTTCTGCCTGGCTACTGGGGGATGGTAAATTCAGAGTGAAAAGACCGGTATTCAGTCCTGTTCTTTGTCAAACACTTGGATGTCAGCCACACGCTGCCCATTTGGGGAACCTTTTTTGTGTGAGGGATTATTCGATCCTGTGGCTTGGCTCAGACAGCGATTGTTGCATCCAACCAGCAATCCTGCAGCTCCCCAGAAGGCCTCCAGCAGCACACAGTGCCATGTAGTGGGAATGCTAGACACTGACAGGTCCCAGGAAAAGATGTCTCCTTCCCTTATTAGAATGCATTATGTGTTTTTATTTTTTTTAAAAAGTTCCTTTTGTGCATCGTATGTCCTAATTTATACTAAGAATCTGAAGGTAAATAGGGTGCAACACATAATTATGTTAGGTTAAACAGCAGGGAGACAATTAGATAAATAAATATTTAAGGATTGTGCATGACAATTCAATTCAAGAGGTGACAGAATTACAAAGTGTGCTACTACAACCAAATTACTTTAATCTTTTCTTTGGTTTACCTCTCCTGTTCATCCACACGGACACCCCAGTACGTATGATGACCCTCGCAGCGTCAATCTGCAAGTTGCTTGAAGCAACAAGTTACAATCTCAATTTGTGATTAGCTTCCATTAACTACATTTGCATGATAATGATCAGGCATGGCAGACAGAAAAAATTGTTTGTCCTTCATTTATTCAAGCTTCCATCATTTTTTTTCAACACTTTGAAATTCTAATGGCATCACCAAAAAAAAAAAGAAAGGAAAAAGAATCTAATAAACAAAAACTGATAAACAAAAATCACATTTATTTTCAGCACAAATGATAAATTTGCCAAGAGGTGGTATAAAGCCATGCTGGACCTCACAGATTCCTCTCTAAGGTAACTGACTAACTCACTGCAAGCTAAAGAATGAAAGACATAACAAGCACAAATACAGCATTACTCTCTCTAAGTTACACCTGCAACACAGACGGCGATCGACACAATTGTGATTTTCAGGGTCTGATTTTATCTATTGCAGGGCTCTGGGAAAAAAAAGTTAAAAATAGTTGTCTTGACCTTGATTGACCTACTTTTTACGTGTGATTATATCACTCTTTCCCACAGCTACACTGTAAACATTGATATAGCTAGCTGCCTGTTGATTCTAAGCAGACAAATATATGAGATTGGTGAGAATATATTGGGCATGATTACAAAAAGAAATTACTGAACTATACAGACGATAAAACACAATGACAGCATACTCATAAAGTCACTACACAATTAAGTATTCTACATCCGAGTCTCAATGAGTATGCATATGGTCCAAACTAAAAATAACAGGTGCAAGAAGAAAAAACAAGCTATATTTACAACTTGAGGAGTCACAGCTCTTTGGTCCATTTTCATCTTGTCTTCATTGTGGCTGCTCTCTGCAAAAACAGAATTTAAGATGAACAGATAAGATTTGTAAATAGAACTGAAAGCAATCTAAAGAATAACAAAGGTGAGTACTGTACAGTAATACTATATTTTAGGGTGCTGTTTATCCAGTCTACCACTAGAGATCGCTGTCGCACCAACAGGACGTCACTAACATTGGGTCAGACAAACACCTGCTGATTTTTGAGTGGTCTAGATGCTCACATGGGATCATAGTTGCTCTGCTCTTTGGATTTGAGGAATCGCATGGCGAACAAGCCTCCCGCCTGCACACACAGCACGAGTATGATCCCACCGATGAAACTGGACATGTCAAACTTGGCCTGGGAGAACTGCGTGGGTGTTTTGCTGTCATCCCCTGGCAGGAAAGAAAGGGAAGAGTTGGACAGGTTTTACAGTGAAATCCGATGAAAGCAAGGGAGCAAAAGTCACTTTACCTTCACCTCCTCCCTCAGCCACAGTCTCTACAACTGGAAAATAAAACATGCAAATGAGATGAGAGTCTTCGAAATTGCAGAGAAGCGTCTTGTGTTCGCTTTGTGTGTTTTCTGTTACCTGAGCATAATTCAGGCACTCGAGACACTCTGCAGTTCATGTCTGTTGAGTTTCCCTCGTCAGTCACACATGTGCCTTTGTCATCACCTGAGACAGAAAGAACACCTATTGTAATGTGTGTGTGTGTGTGTGTGTGTGTGTGTGTGTGTGTGTGTGTGTGTGTCCCTGACACACTAAATAATTCAATCACCTTGTACAAACTAGGGAAGGTTATATTACAGTGTCTATGATGATTAGATTACTATCACATACACACACATCTGATATGTGTGTGTGTGTGTTTATGTGCGTGCGTGCGTGCGCGCGTGCGCGTGCGTCTCACCATCTGGGCAAAGCCTCCAGACGCAGCCTGTCAAGTTAAGCATGGAGTTTCCAACGCATAGGTCACATGACTCAGCTTGAGAGCAGTCTGGGTGGGGGGGGGGGGTAAGAGTGGTGGTTAATTATCTTGCTCAAAACCAAAAAGAAAGTTATCCTGTCACGGTTTAAGTTTAACTACTAAATTATTTCCAAGTCATCTCAAGTGTGGACAGTTATTGGTCAAAAGTGAGCAGAGCAATTTCACAAATAAAGTTAAAAAAAAAAAAAAAAAAAGCAGAATCTCACACGGAACTTTTCATATGACGTCAGCTTTTAAAAAGTACTTGCTGACAAGCCGTCTAATAATTACACAAATATGAGTCTATACCTGACTGTGACTCCACAGAGGGAACCGCTGCCAGCACCAGTGCCGTGGAACAGAGGACCTTCAGTACCAACTGCTGCATCCTGACATCCACGGAGCTCCACGAACAACAACTGGGACAAGATTTAGTGTCAGGAAAAGGTTTTAAAATAAAAACACTTTCAAGTCTTCAAACATTTACATCTGCTGTGTGATGGTTCTAGCTATAGGGGTGACTCTCTGCTGTAACACAAAGGGAGACAGGAGACGCGCAGGTCTGTGAAACATGAGCGACACACAGACTCCGTTTCCTGGCAACCGGCTGACCCACCTCAACTATCCCGAAATACACACCGGTTTAAATCGGGTGACATGATTAGTTTAACAGGTGATGCATGGACATGCCTGTATACACATTTACTGTACCATATGCCAATAAAAACAATCAATAATTCGAAACCACCCGGGTTCGAGCCTGGGACCTTTCAAGTCAGTTCGACCTCAAATTGTCCCTAAGTCAGTTAAGTCATGAAAACAGGTCGTTGTTGGCTCCACTTCCTTATTTTTTCTAATGACAATGTATGACACAAAAATTTAAATGGATTAAACTTCTCTTTAAATTAAAATTATTTTTCTCTTGGCACTTGCAGATGTTTTATAATAGCAAAAAACATTTGGCTCCCAAATGGGTGCGACCGAGTCAGAGTCTAGCATTTTGCATGTATTCGGTCAATATTTCATTCATTCGTTCGTTGTTCTTGACCTCTTCTTCCGCTTTTGCGGGACATGCCGAGCGCGACGCCAGAGCCCTCGAAGCCACAAGAAGGACAAAGAACCACTCACATTGAGGTAATTTGGAATAGTCAATTCACCTAAGCAGCATTCTTTTGGAGGAAGCCGGAGAAATCAGCAGAGAACCCACGCAAACGCACAAAAAGTATTCGAACCCGGAACCTGCTGTGAGATGACAGCGCTATCTACTGTGCCACCGTACAATCCCACTCTGCTGGAAACAGCCTGAGTTTATAGAGTTTATATTATATAGTTAAATTATATATTTTATATAGATTAATTTAGGTTCACACAAAACATTATATTAGACCATTTGAATAAAACATACGCAGAAACTGGCAAGTAATAACGTTCCACCTTTACGCGCGACTGGATCGATTACGATCCAAATACTAATATAAACCATATATATATAATATGAATGACAAGGTGTGAAAGATTGGGGTAAGGACCAGGTACCAAGGCTTGTAAGTTAGATACAGAAGATTCAGAGGGGACTCAAGTGGATTTTACGCATCCATGAAAAGGAAGATTTCATGACGCAAACTCATCAATGTGATCCCTCAGAAACTACTGACCATAAATAAGACGCTTCAAGAATGAAATGGTGCTACTCAGGTTATGGTGTGTTACATTATGACTCAGACACGCACATTAGTTTTCTAATGTTTGGCAATAAAAATAGGAGGTTAAAGCGTGTCGGCGCACGCATGACACACACACACACACACACACACTAAACAGTACGTACGGACGTTCAAGTGATTTAACGTTCAGAGTGTTACTTTGTGGTGAGGTAATGAGTCATGGGAGCAGAGGACAAGCCCTCCAAGAATCACGACACAGCCTCAGTGACTCTCTCCATCACCTCCTCCGCTCACACAAACGCGGCTCACCCACTCCCACATCTCGAGTCCGTACACATTATCCTTTACAGTAATTTTTGCAGGGGGGCAAAAACATGCGAAAGTAACACAAAGGGGGGCATATTCCGCAGTCCTATTAAGATTTCCTGCCGTTGCTCGCATATCATCCACCGGACACGACAAAGGGAATACAGTTTACAGCCACAGACGAAAAGACCTGTGACTAATATTCACGCATGAAATACATCCAAGACAAAGACATTAGAAATTAGTGTTTTAGACGTGAGGGGTCACATGAATAGATTGCATGAGTAATATGCTTTACGTGCGATATACAGTATATTTATCACACATGGTTTAATATAGTATAGTATAGTAATCGATCGAATACATTTATTTATTATTTTGTGGAAAAAAATAACAATGTCTTCGGGTGATTATCAGAGATTTACTTTAAAAATTGACAGGTCTCGTATTCCACTTTCTCTTGGTGACGTAGGAGGAGTTTGTCAGCCGGAAGCATGTCCTTATATGGCTCGAGCTGGACGAGATCCCCCCCCCCTCGGTTAGCGCGTCGATACGTTCGAACACGTCTTCAGTATTCCCGCTGCGCTCTTACCGTCAAACCGGGAAAACCATGAAGTGTCTGCTGATATGATGCTGCGGGACCGTTTTCCTTTCAAACATGCAGTACATGCAATAAAATGTTTCATGCTTTTGTTAAAAAATAAAAAAAAAACACCCCACCGCCCATCATAAAGCATATGTCGGCATAGTTTTCTCAAAAATCTAGATTTTATAGATTGCATGTGTAAATCTTATTATGTAATTTGAATAAAATATAAATAACTAATAACACGGGGCTTTTATAATTACATGATTGTTATAATCAAAAAATACATACTGTATATGCATCATGTCTCTCTTCCAATGTCAGCGAGAATAAACTCCAGTCACAAAAATGGAATGGAATAGAATAAAATATATATTAGAATATAATAGAATAGAATAGAATAGAAATGCAAAATACTTCATTTGCATTTATTGGATGGATGGATGGATGGATGGATGGATGGATGGATGGATGGATGGATGGATGGATGGATGGATGGATGGATGGATGGATGGATGGATGGATGGATGGATGGATGGATGGGTGTGAAGTGTCTTCTCCTGAGACATCAGTGGTTCCCCTCCCCGTGAGTCATCCTGATGCTCTTTCAGCACCGCGGACAGCACCCGCCCGGGGCTTCATCCCCACAGCTTGACACCGATTTATCGCAAGAAGACGATTTCCTCTCATTCATTGTTGCGGACAAAGTGCTCGTACGTGTGCGGTGGATATTATTTACCAGAAATGAGAACAACAGTGAACCGCAGTGGGAGGGGCGCCAGATATGCCGCATTTTTGTGAATGAAATTACTCCACATCCATCCTCCCCCCCTCTTACTCTCCCCGCATCCTCAATGCCGGCACCTCATTGGTCCAGCCCGCCAGTCAGTGACGTCAGGCAGGCTCTCTTGTGGATCAGCTCGCTCGCAAGAACCTCCATTCTGCCTCCCGTGAGCGCTCCGAGGAGAGTGGAGACGAGGTTCGAGCAACGCCAAAGGGGAAAGTTTTGGCGATACTTGGATGAAGACAGGCGCAGGGAGACGTTTTACGCACGGGGACTACCTGTATTTAACCGCGTACCGAACACCGCGGAGGACACCGGCAGACATCATCTCCATCAGGTGGAGATCCGAAGAGGAGGACGCAAATCTTTTTTTTTGTTCCTTCCGCAAACAAATCGGGGAATCGATTCCAAAAAGGTGAGACGTGCGCTCCATCAAATGCATCCATGCCATGCGTACGTGCTCATGTGTGCGCGCATGTGTTGGAGGGGACATCCTCTGTGTGGTGCAGTGGCCCAATGCGTTTGTGTTATACAACAAGGACCTCCGCGCTGAGGATGCGGGATATCCACTCCACAGAGGATGATCAAATGGAGAATTTGCTTTAAATAATATCAGCGAATTGCAGTTGCAATTTTTTTTTTTAAATTTCCACGAGATAGAACATTTCGATTTTTTTGTGAAAGAACAAGCAGACAAGGTTCCAGACAAGCTCAAGCGTCTCAATCTTAACAGGCAAAGTCCTGAAATAGCTCAAACGTGGCCTAATTAACATCACGATACAGTATTCCTGATTAGAGGTACAGAACAGAACACGGACAATCTGTTCCAGGTTTGCAACGCGTTCCTGAAGTTCCTGAACAGTAAGAAGAGGATAATCGCAGACTGGAATTCACTTAACTGGAAATGTGTTAGTAGATCAAATACCGTCATTCATCATATAAACGATAATTAAACGTGTGGAGGAAAAGACATGGAAAGCTTTTTTTTTTTTAAAAAGGCTTGAATTTAGAGTGACGCGCAAAACAATTCTCGAATAATCAATGACGCGTTTGCGTTTTATGTTAACTAACTAAATGTATTAGTTTAATAAATAGATCTTTACAATTAAAAGGAAGTGTAGGAAATATCATTACAGGTACGAGATCACTCAGTAGAGATGAATAACAGTTAAAGTCCTACAGTCTCTTCAATTCAACCGAATCCCAATTGAAATCCCCCACCCTCCAAAAAAAACGCGTGCACCATTTAAACGACGTGTCAAATAGTTTATGAATTAAAGACCTAAAATAATTTATACTGTGTCACTAAAATAATAAATAAATGTATGGATCTAAATTTAATCCAAGTCAATTTTAAAGGATCTTCCCTGACACAAACCCACGTCAGAATCTGTCAAATACTTTTCAGGTGACAAAAACAAACAAACAAACAAACAAACAAACAAACAAACAAACAAACTATTTTACACCAGTGAAAAACGACATGCATTATGGATGTAATAAAATTAGCAAGAGTGTACATGGCATAGTAATTTTATTTAATCCACTCAGTTAAATTGTATTTTCACGCAGGGTCTGGTTTCTGTCACTTCCATCATGCAGCAGCTCCACAGCTGTAACCCACAGGTCGTGGAGGTGTGGAGCCATAATGGACAGATTGGGGGGGGACTAATGAGCCATTAGAGCGGACGTTAATGTTTCTTTCCTTTTTCCCCACTCTTAGGTTGTGTTTTGGTGACTGCTGCGTGGCTATGGCCCTGAACGCCTCTGAGCCGGGCTGGGAGGAGTCCTCAGGTGCAGACCCCTTCTTCCCTCTCAGCCAGTTGGAAAGCTCCCCTGCATATGAAGAGCCCCCCCTCACGGTGTGGGGTATTGCCCTTTGTGTTTCAGGAACTCTCATTGCCACTGAAAATGCCATCGTGGTCACGACCATTCTGGCCACCCCCTCCCTTCGGGCCCCTGTTTTCCTGCTGCTGGCAAGCCTCGGATTGGCTGATCTCCTAGCAGGTGTTACTCTGGTCCTGCACTTCCTCTTCCTGTTTTGTGTGAAGCCTAGTGATTGGTCAGAATTGGTGACTTCAGGACTTCTGGTGACATCACTAACTGCCTCTCTATGTAGCCTGATGGGCGTCGCTTTGGATCGATACCTGTCTTTAAGCCACGCCCTCACTTATGGGTCAAGCCAATCCCGTTGCAGAGCCGCTATCCTCCTATTGGTCGTCTGGGTGAGCGCGTGTATGATCGGGGCGGGGCCTGCAATGGGATGGCACTGTCTGGGTGACCCCAACTCTTGTTCTGTAGCACGACCTTTGACCCGGACGTACCTATCGCTGCTATGTGGTGGCTTCCTGGTGGTTGTCATGGTAACTCTGCAGTTGTATGCGGGGATCTGTCGCGTGGCGAGGCGGCACGCCCATGCCATCGCTACCCAGAGGCACTCTCTCCCAGCCAACCAATCATATGCAAGCAAACATGGCAGCGGGCGGGGCTTCTCCCGTCTGATCCTGGTGCTCAGTGTGTTTGTGGGCTGCTGGATGCCCTTCTCTCTTTGGGGGCTGCTGGGAGACGCGTCCAGCCCCCCCCTGTACACCTATGCCACCTTGGTGCCAGCAGCTGGCAGCTCGCTGCTGAACCCCATCCTCTACAGTCTCAGAAACAAAGACATCCGCAAGGTGCTGATCCAGGCCTGCTGCCCCCGCCGACACACACAACACACACACGCACAATATCCTGTTGATGTGTAGACTGCCAGAATTCACCAGACTCAAACAACTACAACAAGATCTATGCCAAACATATCACTGCAGTGTGCCAAGATACACGCCTCGCTGCATCGACTGTCATCAAGAATTCAGAGCATTAAGTCTCGCACACACTCCCACACACACACACACACACACACACAAACACTCCCAGACAAGCAGCACTTCTCCTGGAGACGACGTCCTTCTGTGAAACAGAATGTTCTGAACTGTTCTGGCAGGCGGCCATGGTGGGACTGAACATCAGACATACTGTTTTGTATGTACTCTGTGCCTCATCCCCTCCATCGGAGATCCCCTGGATCAACAGACTGACACAATCACGGGGGTGCACTACGTGTCCCCACTCATAAGTCGTTCTTTTAATAACCCGTCGGCACTTTAAGATGAGGGCAGAGACAGGTTTTCAACTGTAAGCCTATCATGGTGTAATTACACGTGTGATCCAAAGCCCTTTTATTTACTTGAATGCCTAAAGACGCAATGTTCTAGATCTCCGAGATTCTATTTTGCACATCTTGTAAGGCACTTTGAAAGGTACTGACCATATGTTCCTGCTGCACAGCCTTTTGGAAATGAATTATTTTATACGGATGAATAATAAATGCTTTTTTTCTACTTGATATAAGCTCTCTTCTTTTCCTTTGCATTCATCTCTCTCTCTCTCTCTAGAGGCGGCACACGCTGCCGCCGCCGTCTATCCGTTTATCCTGAATCATTTGCTGGCTTAAGAGATTTCTGCTTTCTTATCATTTTGGCACCGACAGCATCCTTTAAAGCCTTCAAAGCAGACTCGGCATGAGGATGTAGAGATTATGCAAGAGGTTTTTTTTTCTCGCCTCCTACTTATTTTCGGAACTTTACCCATCACTTCATTTTCACACTCCTTACAGTCAGCACTGGGCTCTGCCTCCGGCCCTGACATAACAGATGAGTCAGAGATAAAGAGATATTATGCAGAGGCTTGACATTTTCATGTTTTCAGAATTTGTTATTTAACACATCACAGCACTCACGTTGTATTCTTTTAATGTGAAAATGAACAATCATCACAATTTGTTCCATCTTTATTGAAATAGCTATAATCATGTGGGAAATAACGAAAGGAGAAGCAACATTTTGACTAAGCATGCTTTACAATTGTGCTTTAAAGATTAAAAAAAAAAAAGGGCACTTAAAAATGTGGTCCCACATTTTGGAATACGCTGCAGATAATTAAAATAAACCTGCCTCAACATTTCAGTTGCAGGATATGGTTAAAAAAAAGAGAACTGAAAATATTTCTGCAATCTAAAAAGTACAGAGAAATCACATAAAGATGCACAATCATCATTTTGGTTCTGAAACAGTATATCCTCCTCTAACAAACACGGATCACGCTCCTTATTCTAGTGGTTGGTTTGACCCGCTGCCTCCACTTAAAGCTTCCTGCAGGTCACTCTGACCCCAGCGTGGAAACAGGTGGACAGGTGTTTGGGAAAACACAGTTAATCTTGTGAAATGGGCTTCTGTGTTGTGTTTGTGGTTAATTATATCTATTATTTCTAGTGATGTTATAATAAATTCTTAATAGACGGTGACAGGCGATGATAATACTGCTTGTATTGAGCAGTAAAGTCCTCGTAAAGCTGCGTGTTTGATAAAATGTAACCGATTCATGGATGAATCTGACTACTGCCCATGATTATATTGTGACGTCGATGCTGTAACGAAATATTGTGCAACCTTAACTGAGTTATCTGCACTTATTGGGCCAAATAATAACACCAAAAAGCTTTCAGATTAAATAATCGGTGCTTCGTTCATCTCCAGAAACACGCACAGCCCTTAACAAGACTCAAAATGATGACTATTGTGTTAAATGTCTGCATATGCTGTGTGCTGATCTCATCCAACACTCCAGGTGTCTGCCATGAGCCAGTACTTCCTCTATCGCACTGAATAACTAATTCATGAATTTGTTGTCGAACTACAACCAGATCTCGTCTGCAAGAAAATTGTTCCCATAATAACCACAACAGTGACAACTGAACAAACATCGCAGGGATTTAAAACAGCAATTTATCTCTACTCCATAATGCAGTATGTAATATAAACTCTATGTCACTGGCCCATTGAGGAAAACATCTCCTGAAGCTTTTAGTCTTTACATTGGATATTATATATACACACACACTCCTGCATCAAAGGTGACACACCTTCACCCTGATTCTCCTAAATGACAGCTCCTTGATGGACCAATAATAATGGATTGTTTGTAATGTTATCTAGTTCAGTTGGGTCACCTGAGAGACTTGTGCAGCTGTTTTTGTTCTGTCTCTTTGCTTTACTTACTCATTAAGTTAAAAATAAATGCTAAAAAGTTAGTAAAATTAAAAGATTTTGGATTAATAAACTTTACATGATACAAATATGCAAATAAACACAGTGGTACAGGTTTATATACAAACACTGTGTGTGGAATGTGTGCGTGTGTTCCCTCTATATTACCCTTGCATTAACATGTTAAAGCAGATAAGACTTTGAGCATTTGAATCTAGACACAAACATAATGACAGTTGTGATGCACAGAGATGTGTTTCATGACAAAAACACTCAATAACACCAATTTCATCCAATAAAAGGTAACTTGGGACAACCTTCTGTCTCAATCTTCAGTTGTTTTGGACGAACATCTAAAAATGGGTAGAAGAACGTGATTGATAATCGCTTACTTGTGCAGATTATGTGTGCATACAACGAAATCAGACAGACACAATAGGCTGGCGCTGAAGAACGCGAGGGAATTACACCAACATCGCTTTCAGCTGAAAAAAGACATGGAGGCGGTAGAGAGAAGGAAAGAAAAGGCTGAGATCAATCGGACCAGTCGTCATCGTCAAACTCCGAAGAGTCGTCGTCGCTGTCGCTACACTCCACGGCGATGCGACGGGACAGGATGGCCGCCACGTCGTTGCCCGAGTGATCCCTCTTCTCCTGCTCACGCTGCGCCTCCACCTTACGCAGGTGTGTGCCTGGTGCAGACAGGAACAGTGAGTGTGAGCAAACTATAAAACTATAAAATGGTGTTAAATTCAAACAAAAGTAACTGAATTTATGGACAAACATATTAGTTTTAGAATGAAACAAGTAAAACACCCTAACGAATGTTTTCTTAACTTGGATGCATTTCCTGTTACCTTGTCGGATGGCCTGCAGCAGGTCACTACGGGCATCGCTAACGGGCTCCGGCGGAGGTTTGGGAGCAGAGCTGGGTGCCACGCTGCCAGTGGCAGGAGGGAGAGCAGAGTTGGCAGATGCGGGTGGGGGGCCAGGAGGGGGTGGAGGCGGCGGTGGAGGAGGTGGACCGCCACCTGCTGCCATCGGCGGCGGAGGAGGAGGAGAAACACTGGACATCATGGGTGGAGGAGGGGGAGCAGGAGCAGGAGAGGAATAGGAAGGAAAGGGGGAAAACGGAGGCGGAGAAGGCGGGTTGTCAAAGCCAGAAGGAGGTGGAGGAATCCCAAAGCCAGAGATTGGTGGAGGGGGAGGTGGCGCAGGGGGAGGGGCGAGGTTGGGGCGAGAGCTGGGCGGGGAAGAGGCCATTGGAGGAGCAGGAGGTGGGTGACTTGGACTCAACATGCTAACACGCTTGGGGGAAGGAGCTCCATACTGTCCGTCATTATACCTGTAAGTCAGAGCTCAGGGTAAACTTAACAATCAATTCGGGTCCATTATTTTGCAGCTGCAAAAGCTGATTTAAGTTTATGTTCAAACATCATCCTAAGAGGGTGCAGCTTTACTGTACATGTACAGCTACATATTCTACACAGTGTTGGCAGGGGGCAGTAGTGTGTAGGCGGAATGTGTGAGTAAGCTTGTGTAACACCCTACTTACGTCATGTCTGGGGGTGGAGGAGGAAGGAAGTCATCATGACCAGGGGCAGAGAATGGGGAGCCGGGGTCATAGGCATAGGAGCCGGTGCTCTGCTCCAGGCTTTCGGAATTGAAACCTTCTCCAGACCCGATGCTGCCGTTCAGACCCTCACAAGAATTCCTTAAAACAAATTAGAACAAATGTGTGACCTCTGGCCAAAAATCTACAGATCTGGCTATTCTGACTCTTTGCTAAGGAGAAGTTACTTTCATAGGGTTTAGAGGAAGTGTCACAAATGTATTCAAAGAAAAATACAGAAATAAACATTCAGGCACAGGTGGTGAAAAAGGCTTAAGTTGACAGAAAAAAATTTCACTGTTTGGCTAGAAAATTTTATGGTGAATTGCACATAAAATGCATTAAAACCCTCATCTTAAACAGAAGTATGGTTCTGTTTATTAAAAAAATACTACAGAATCTGGAAAAATCTGAATCTTGGTGAAGTAACAAAATTATGATCATTATCCTTGTTATGGTCATTTCTGATTGCTTTAATACAGAAAAATTTGCAAATTTTCTGTTAAATTCTTTAAAAAATACTAGAACAATTAACAACAGCAAAAGTGTTATTCTTATTTTAAGATTATTTTTCATGCTTTTTGTGCTCCTTAGGTATCACATCCAAAATCAACTCAAGGGTATGGTGTGACTCACATGTGTTTACTACAGCGCTACACCCTGAGAACATTTTCAGACAGGACAAACCACACATATCACTGTGTACTGGCTGGCTGATAAGATGAGGGCCAATGGAATTTAGCACAACCGCTACAGTTCAGAGTGTGAGCGGCATCAATGTTGTCCTACATCAACTCCAGAGAAATGATAAATTCATTCTGGCATTTGTTTTATCCTGTATAAGTTAAAATAAGGATGATGCAACGCCAACCCCCTATTTCAAACTTCACTCAAACACCCAACTTACATCATATCACTTCTTGGTACCACAAACTCCTCCCCCATCTTACGCCGCTCCCACTCCTCCTTCCTGGTCTTGATCTTTCGTGGATTGAGGGTGCGTTGGTTCAGGTGATCTTTCTTCTCTTTCTGCTCAGGAAGCAAACAAAGTCATGGAGGATCGGACATGTATGCTTTGGTTTGATGTTGACTCAAACGTCTTGTGACTTGTTTAATGCGTCTGGGGATGTTTAAGTTTTGTGTGTCTCACTCGGTGCTTGCGTTTCTCCTTCATGATGTCCTTGGTGTCCTGCAGCATCTTCTCCTTCCACAAGTCAAAGAAGTATGAGGGATCGGTGTAAAACTTCAGGGCTTCCCTTCCATCATCCCTGTAGGAAATCATGTCCCAACATTATTATTAAATCTGGGTATCCATTGCATCAAACATGACTACAATTTCCTCACAAACTTTGTTCCCTGCTGCTTTGACTGAATGAGAAATATACTCACAAGTGGAGGTCTTTACCTTTATTCCAAGACCGTCTTCTTCACTTTCAGTGTGTCTAGATTGAAGACCGTGACACGAGTCTGTGTTTTTGGAGGATCTTACCGGTATTGGTTGAGGTGGTTGAGTGGTGGCGGAGGGCTACATGTGGCATAGGTATCCTGTATGGGCATCGGCAGAGAGGGCCGAGTGAACAGCTGCTGATCTTGGGTCAGACTGCTACGGAAGGCTTTACGGGTAGTGATGGCCTGAAGAGAAACTGACAGAGAAATCGACGGATGTAACAGAATGTAATTATTACTTTTTTTGGCATCGTTAGTTTGGGCTAGTTTTAATTGGTGATCTGCCGATATGTTCTGTGACACCTTCGGGATGACAAGATTCTGTTTTGGACGCAGCCTGGAAACCATCTGATTTTTCAGGTTTAAGCGTCAATGCCAGAGTACAATAATTTTATGCGTAGGATCATTAATAGTCATTGTTAATTAGAGTCACTGTGAAAATGTTTTTAAGAAACAGACTGAAACTGTAACATTTGTGTTATTTTTTACATCCCGCTTCAAAGCGGTGATGTATTGTAATTGTCAGTGTTCGTGTGTTCGTCCGTCCGTTCGTTAGTCCACCAACTATATTCGGAACCGTTGCTGATAGAAGGATGAAACAAAAAGCACATTACTCGGGCGGCAAAGGGGATGAAAATGAGATGATGACCTTGACTTGAGAAAGCTAGGTCAAGGTCAAATTTCAACTTTTGTACACTCAGGAACCAGATAAGATAGAAAGACGAGGGAGAAGGCTAGTATGAGTAAGACCACAGATCAAAGCTAGTGCTTTGATCAATGACAGTTGGTCAGAGTACTACCTTCGATCTCTGACCTATGCAAGTAGGTCAGGGTAAAATTTTGAATTCAGGGGTGTTGAGGGATGTTGTAGTCTGTGACTGCCTTGGTTATAGTTTCCCTTTCGAATCGAAGCAGTTACTGTATCGCTAACAAAGTTAACAACAGGATGTGACAAAACTTACCCTCTTCTTCTTTGGGGTCCAGCTGAGTGACTTTAACTTGTAGACGATCCACTCTTTCTCCCAGTGTATTCACTCGGGTGGCAAAAGCTTCTGCCTGGACAAACAGCTCCCCAAACACATCCTCTGCATACTGGCCTGCACATGTACCCACAAGATTAGGATTTACACCAGTAAAGTATGACATACTGTATAGAATGTATATAGAACGCGGAAACACATTTACCACGTGTTATTAACCCGTCAGATTATATTTGAAAGACATTTAATGGCATCGGACCACACACAGAAAACACTCACTGAGGCTGCCAAGCTGGCGGATGATGTTGGCCAGGCTGAAGTTGGTGACACATTCCAGCTCACTGCGGATGTTGGGAGGGATGGTTTCACGACAGATATGTCGTGGCTCTATATTTCTTGTAACCAGAGGCATGGTGGGGTGTAGGGGGTAGGGAGGCACAACCCTGCAGTGGAAGAGAAAGTGATTAAGTTCAGCCAGGGACAAATTGAGAAAGGACATACAGACAGGATTGTCATGAAACTTGTGATATCAGTGAGTTAAAAAAACCCACTAATAAATAAGCAATAAACATCAATTTTGATAACTGATGGATCATTTTAAGCAATTTGTTTAACAAAACATGCCAAGTAATGTCTCGTCCCAGCTTGTTAAGTTGTGAAGATTTGTTTCTTTTTCGGATTTGGAAAACAAAGAAATTTAAAAATATAACTTTGGCTATTGGAGACAACAGTGGACAAAATATCTTCTTTAAAAACTTTCTATTTTTACTTCCATCTTAAATAAGTCACATGCTCATGTGACACCTACACATTGAAGTAAAGAAGAAGCAAAACTAAAGGTTAACTTCGGCCAACAGACATCAACATCCTCCTAGTTGATATGAAACTACACAAGTTGACATAAAGAAAGAAAACCATGGTGGAATAAATAATAATTTCTGTAATATAATATCAAATCACAGCCAGTGTGTGTCAAGGTAAATTCTCCACACAAAGCAGTAAGTCAGAAAACCGACTGGCAGTAGATTTTAACCTACTGTAAATACACCCTACAGATCAGTGTTTCCTGCCTTGGTTGCCTAATTACAAGTTTTTCTTCTTAGGTTAGGGTTTCAGAGAAAGGTGAGATCATGGTTCAAGTGTTACTGGTTGGATTCAACTGTCTACACTTTCCCTTGTGTTGACAGCCACGTAGTTAACTCGTACATTCAAACCGAAGCTAATGTGGCCCTGTTAGAAATTTGTCAAATTCCTCCTTAAAAAACGAACTTGTTACAGCTGTTCCCATTCGATCCGGTTCGGTTAAATACGTTGGACAGTTCAGCTAAGCTGAAATAAAGAAGGTTTTACTGATAAGTTCAATGATTTCTTTAATGTCTAACTTCTTCCGCGATAGAAAAAAGAGAAGAGAAAAAATGTAGAATTTTTGTGCGTAAACATTAGCTAAAATTAGCTAAAATGCAACTTGGGATCTCGGCCTTGTCATAGCAGGAAGTAATTTGTAAGCGCCTCTTATCTCAAAAGAACAGCCATCAAAAGTATGTGTACAACCGTCATTTTATGAAGTATAAAATATTGGTAAAACGTACTTCACTTACCGTTAAAATTGAAAACGGTAAACTCTCTCTATGGTCACGTTGTTGTCCTGTCTCAAAATTTCCAAAAGAAATGTTCAACGGCGCAGTCTACGCACGAACGAAGCTGGTCACTGAAGTCCCGGGATTGTCAACTTTTGATTGGTCGAACTAGTTAGTTCCTCAACGCTCATTGGCTATTACTCTTGTCGCTTGATTTTTTTCCTCCTTTTTTTGTTGAGGGCAGGATGTGGACATTTCAACGTAAAAAGCGCAACTCCACCCTGACTGGTTGTTAAAATCACTCCGTAATTTGCGTAACAAAGGGTGGAGGTAGGTTTACATTCCAACGTGCGCTCCAGCGAGTTAGAACGCGCCCCAGGAATGACTGGCATTGGTCCCAATGAATGAAGAGCTCATGGCGGAGGAAAGCACTTAGGAAGATAATTTATTCACCAGTTTAGTTCTGAGTGCATCCTTAACCTGAGCCCAGTCTGTGCAAACTGGAAGTACAGGGGGTTATACTGGAGGAGAGGCCAGATGTTTTCCGGTCAAGGTTAAATAATTTATCAGGGCTATGAACCTATGGAAAAAGATCACAATCTGTTTGTTTGAATTATCAGTTATAATGTAATTAAAATTTTATAATGTAATTATAATTTTCTTATATATATATATACACACTGTATATGTATATATATATATAATTATATATATATAGTATATATATAATATATTTATATAATTATATATATATATACATATATATATAGAATGACAAAATTGTCATTCTAGTAAGATAAGACAAGATATGAAAAGATACACTTAAAGATAATGTGTACAACATAAATCAAATAAGTGGTGAATGTTATACAAAATACTGTAAATTGATACAAAGGATGTATGGATGGAAGCAAATTGCTTCAGGCTCCACAAGGAAGGACTGAGTGTAAAGGATGAGAATGCCCACGCCTGTGGTACCCCAACTGCAGACTTAACCTCTACCTGTTTGGACCTGCCTGATAAAAAAATTTCTAAGACAATTTAATCAAATGATTTGCATGTAGGTCATTAAACATTTTTGGAACAACATGGGATGGTAAGGATTCTTCAGCAACAGATGAAGTGCCAGTCAAAGATTTTGTATTTTATTGTGGTGATAATTCATGTTTATCACAGTTTTATATTTTTTTTAAGTACACAGTGCAACAATTCATCAGTATAATACCAAAGTCTTGGTGACACATTCATATTTTAAAGTAGGTAATAATCTGAATGCAATGTTAGATTCTCTTCAGCATCAAGAATAATTGCACACAAAGGTGTTTAAGGCCCATAGAGATGTACAAAAATGAATTTAAAAAATTTGTCCAATCTGCATCATTTGTTTAATCTACATTTAAAACAAAATTGGGTTACATTCTGTATATATCTGTCTGTATATACTGTATCTATATATCTGTATGTATCTTCTGTTTTTAATGTTGTACGTGAGACAAAATAAAATTTAAGCACTCCATTGTTGCACTGTTGCCAAACTGAATTACATTAAGTTAAATTGGTGGATTTAGCCAGTGATTCATATGGATGAGGCAGGATTTGCTTGTGAGGGTGGAGCATAAGAAGGCAGATCCATTCATCTCCAGTAGATGGAGATGTCATATTAAAAAATATGTGAGCCTGAAATGTCAAGAAAAAGTTCACTGCAAGAAAAGTGTAACTAAGTCCATCAATTATTTTCAGGATGACCTTGCGGTTTGAGGCCACCCACGAGTTCTGGTTGTGTGTACACCTGTCTTCATTAAATTGTGTGTCAGTGTCTCATGTTGACCCAGCTGAGTGTGTACGAGCTGTGAGCATTTGCTACTCTCTTTTTTAGGACACTGTGACCCTCTCCTGGAGAGCTGTGCACAAGCATGAGACCAGAAGCTTGGACTCCTTGCAGAATGCTGAACCAGTAGCGAAGCACTTCCTCACTGGTTCCGCCCACTTCAAACCCGGCCCACTGTAGGTGCATTATGGCAACCAGGTGGTGGACACTTTGCAGAGTTCCTGACTCGATCCAGTTCTGGAAAACTCGCCACTCAGCACTGAGCAGGTCAGCATACAGAAAGTGAACCTACGGAGAGGAGAGAATAAAGAGAGGATAGTAGAGATTTAATACAATACCATATAAATACACAGCAATTACCACATATTCAAAAACAGATAAAAATAAAAGTATGGCCTGTTCTACAAATGATCAAATCATAAAAATCCACTTTATATATATATATATATATATATATATATATATATATATATATATATATATATATATATATATATATATATATATATATATATATATATATATATATATATATATATATATATATATATATATATATATATATATATATATATATATATATATATATATATATATAGATAGATAGATAGATAGATAGATAGATAGATAGATAGATAGATAGATAGATAGATAGATAGATAGATAGATAGATAGATAGATAGTCTGTTTTCCAAAATATCATGCAGAAAACAACAATAACTGATAATTCTGCATGTAGAAAATACACCAAGCACATAAAAGACAAGACTTAGGATACACCCTGCTTCTAGAAAATTCTCCAAAAAAATCAATTTTGAGTGGGACAGCTTACAAGATGATGCCCAAAAGGACAAAGTGAATTCAAATCATGATTGAAAATGTATAAAATGATGCATCAGGCCCATATCACTAACATCTACCTGAATCACTCAAACTGTAGGTGTGTAGTTCCCTCTTGTGGCTCTAGGATGTAACTCAACCATTCTGTGATTCACTCACTTAAATTGTTGCCATGGCAGCCAGGGATGGCGCAGAGCCCTGTTGCTATGGGAACATACAAGTAAGGGAGCTTTCTGGGTATGTTGGGTAGAAAAGACTCTAAGGTATATTTGTTTGGCACTGTTTCTCAAAATGTCTATGAGTGTGTGTGTGTGTGTGTGTGTGTGTGTGTGTGTGTGTGTGTGTGTGTGTGTGTGTGTGTGTGTGTGTGTGTGTGTGTGTGCGCCTGCATGCACGTGTGTGTTTCTTTGTGTGTCTTACTGTGTGATGTCCCAGAGCTGCCATGATGTCTGCCAGTGTTTGAGAAACACTACCCAGGTTGCCTCTCGTCTTGTGCTTGCGCTTCCTCGGAGCTCGCCACTCGAGCCACATCTTGTGCTGCCTGACCACGCCTTCATCACCATGGTTACTGGACAAACTGTTGCCAAGGTGACCACTGGATACATTGGAGTTGCTGGGATCAAAAGTGTGGACTTCGCATCCCAGCACTGAAACAGTCTTTAGGAACTCTGAATCTCCCCCATCCATACTAGACAGACAAATGAAAACACAAAAAGACAGACAGATGGGAGTACAGAGGAGGTTTGAAGATTATTGGATGCATGATTAAGTATGCATTGCCTTGTTTATTCCCAATTCTGTTGGCAATATAAATGTCTAAGCATCACAGCACATGTTGAAACGAGTGCTCATAGTATTACAGATATATGGATCACCTAAAGGAGTATGCAACACACGGTCGATTGGCAGCTGGAAGCAGCCAGTCCTCTGCACACAGCATCCAGCGGGGTGAATCCGCAGGGGGCAGGGATGGCTCAGCCCGACCTGGAGACAAAACCCTGGAGCAATTTATCTGGGAATAAACCAGACAGAAGAAGTCACAGGAAATGTTCTCGGTGGGCTCCAGTCTCACCAGGAATTAACAAAACAACTAAGAAAAGCAGAAGTTAAAGAAAGAGAAGTTGTGTGAAAACGAATCTTATGAAACATGTGAACAGAATTGAGACAGACACCGGTTTACGTTCAAAGGAAGTAAATTCTATATGGTAAAAAAAATATATATATTGCTGGCTGGATTAATTAGATTCTATGTTGTATTATTAAAATGCAGAGGTCCAAGCAAAGATCCACCGCTGAGGGCAGATCAGGATGTCGCTACGTGGAACATCATTACATTCATGAGGTTATTTTATCACCCTCCTATTTGTTTAAAAGTTACTTTATCTCAAAATGTTATCAAGGATTTTGATGAACTTTTGTGTTGGGGTGGATCTCAGGACAGAAGAGTTGATTAAGGCTTGAGATGAATCTGCAGATAAGGATTCTGGTTTCACTTTTCTTCAGCAATGCAAGACAAGGACATTTTTATAACTCTTTGCCAGTTTAAATAAATATACCCAGACATGGACAACTCATGATGTTCCAACACTATGCAAATTGAATCCAGAACTTGATCTTAATCCAGATTTGGGAAATTGAAATATTTATTTAAAGGGGCCAATATGTATTGAGTAATAGTGTGTTAACAGCGAGGCAGACAGACATGCTATAGGTGGCTAATTTAATGTAGATTTAATCATTTATATAACTCCAATTCCTTGCAGGAAGTGTCCGGGGTCAGTGATGTTACGGCTAAAACGCTAAATTAGACATGAGGCACATCCAAATAATGCAATGTCACCATGGCGACATCCCCATAGTGTGTGCTTTGACCTGGGTGCAATGATTTGTGGTGACGAAAGCATGTGAGGTGCATGTTCTCTGGGTTGGTTATTTGTTTGTTGACTGTTGCAAAATCTGCGAGGCAGATTTAGAGAAAACTGGTGGATTTGTAGAGTTCTTACTTTGTTCTGGTTGTGCTTGTGTTGACTTTTATTAATGATTCTATAACAACGTTTCTTCAATCACTGTCAAATAATGCAATAATGTTTGACAATACATGTAATATGATTGATTAAATTCCTTTAAAACATTGCATTTTAATTCATCTCAGAGTTTATCATTATATCCTGTCATTTCTCACAGCTTAACAGCATTATTTTTTTTATATAATATAAATTATCATTTAAAAAAGTACCCGCTTCTCTTAAGAAATGCATATGTCATAGATTTTACACATAGTTACACTAATTTATCATATTTTCACACCTATCCAAACGCTGGGATTTGATTAAATACTGTCTTATTTGCCTTAATTTAATATTTATTTGCCTCTATTTGTATGTGATGCTCTCTGCAGCTTACCTGCGGCCTGGGGACGTACATGATGATGCGATTGAGTTCTGCTGTAAAGGAATGTTTGTCCGCTGCCCACGGCATCAGCTCCAATGTTCTGGGTCCCATCTGGGAACACGCACACATACATATCAATACACTGACATTAAAGTACAAGGCAAACCAGCGGATGCATAGGAATTTGCTCGGGGTCTGAATAATGCATAGGAATGTCTGTGATGAGGAGAGGGTAGGTCACAGGCTCTGACCCCAGTCCCAATTTGCCTGTAGCAGTGTAACAAATACAAACTAGCCCCCCACCTAGCTCCTGTAGTCACCATGACAACCTGGGGTGGGGGTTTGGGGGAGGGGGTGGTGATGGTGCTGATGATTCAGTGGAATGAGTCAGAGAGTTTAGCCTTGGGCAGGAAGGGAGACTGTTGAGAGGAATGGAGAATGAACGAGATGGGGGGGGGGCTGGTTGAGGTGAATGGATGAGGAGGGGAGATGTGCACAGACACACAACACGGTTTAAAGTCCAGGGCCTTCACAACTGAATGACATAAAGACGGAGCAGCTGTCACCTCTGGTCTGGGGTCAGACCCCCCCCCACCACCACCCACCCACCTGTTTCATCACGTCTGTAATAAGTCACAGGGCTAACTCACCATGATGAATGAACTACATTTTAACTTGTTTCCTACTTCTTCTTACATTCTGTGACTTTTAAATTCTGTTTATTTGATGTTAAGAAAAGAAAAATGACGTAAAATCATCTGTGATAATTAAACTTCAGTTATTCCCAAAAGGAAAAACAAAACAAAACGTGGTAATTAAATTCATGTTTGTTCTCTAACTATAACGTAAACATTTCTGTTTACTCTGTTTACCTGGCGCGTGAGGACCTCGTTCTCATCCTCATACGTTCGCGCGTCATTGCGCGTCTCCGGATCTTCCACCCCCACGCTCCCCCTCACCTCCATCGGACCGGGGGGCCGGTGCGCCGGCTTCCGGAAGTTCTTCTTGGGCTCGATGCTGATAACGGAGAAGACAACCGCAGCGTCCCGCTCCTCCACCCCCACCCTGGTGGCTGGAGGTAACCGCGGCCCGGCGACAAGCAGCTGGAGCGTGAAGACGAGCGGCGGGACTAACAGGAGGAGTATCCCCGAGCGGAGCGGGGGCGCGCCGCGGCCCCACCACCGAGCGCAGGTCCGCATACCTCCTCCGTGGCGGCACCGGTGTGCATCTCCGGTGCGATGCCCTGTAGTCCAAACTTTTTTCTTTTTCTTCTCTAAGGCAACGAGGAAAGTCCCATCTGAGAAAGACCTCCTCCTCCCCCTCTTCCTCCTCTCCCACCGACCTCCTTCTCTTTTCTTGCCCCGGGGACAAAGTTGTGATGACGCGGCGCATTCCTCCATCAACGGTGGCCTTTTTCTGACTCAGCGTCTTTTATTTAATTGTCGTCGATAAGGAAGTCATAAAGTCACATTAATTAACACAACTTGTCCAAGAAATCTATTAGAACTTTGCAAAGTCGTCGCAAAGCTCTAGCAATATAAATATTTAATGCTATTTTATTTTTACCATTATTTTAATTAGAATTAGTTTTTGGTTTTTGGTTTTTTTACTTTTTGCTTTGTTGATAATAGAAAACATGACTTAGTAATTTCCTGTGTCCTGAGGGCCACTTCCGGGCCACAGTACGTGGTCCTGCAATGGATTAATTCAGGTTGATAATAATGTAAAATGATTTTTGAAGACACACCTCTGCTGAGGCCCATCTGCTCCTTTTAATTAAAGCAAACTTTATCACCATCCTCTGTGTATTTAAATCTGGTGGATCTGGATTTTTTTTGTGATTTGCACCAAATTTCACACACATATACCAAACCTTTAAATATGGCCTTTTCTATTTTTCCCTTTTCTATTCCCTGGGAAATTAATGAAAAAGTTTATCTTATCCTTTTAAAGAAAGTGAATAACAATCCTGGATTTCATTTTTCATCTGAATCAACCCCAAAATTTAAGGGGGGGGGGGGGGGGGCGTTAAGTCTGACCCGTCCTTCTACCTAGTTTCATGGATATCCACTCAGCAATTTTTGCATGATCCAACTAAGTAAAAACAAGCAAACAAAGAAGCTACAGTTATAAATATAACTTTGTTCTTGATTTTAAATAATTACAAATGATCTTATTTCGGTGTCTTTTAGTGTAGATAAACTATTCTTCCTACTATGGTTTAAAAACACCCAAACTGAAATGTTTTATCCCAGCTGCTGAGTAAATATTCAACCTACCCTGTGCCGGCTTTTCATCAGATGGGAAGTAGTATAAGGTTTAACAAGTTTATGTCAGCTCTGCTAATCTTTATTAGTTACCCAAACTAAAAACTAACTGAAGCAAGGAACAACAACTCCTTGCTAGTATTAATATAGAAAAAAATTCAATGACTTCACTTTGGGTGTGTCTGAGCCTGAATTTCTACTTGCATGCACCTCGGTGAGTAAAAGCAGAAAAAAATAATGTTCCAACTGATTAATGTTGTAAAGCCGCCTGTTGTTGTTTTTTTTTTTTTAAAATTCAGAATAGAAAATCATCCATTATCAGCATAAATCTAAAAAAAAAAAGAGACAAATCTGAAATGGAGCTTCTGCCCTGCTGCCTGTCTGTGTCTGTCATGTCGCGCTGATGAGAGCGCGTGTTCTCCTCCACCAAACAGTGGAATGTCACAGCAAACACAATTCCTCCGGTCGTGTCTGTGTCTATTTAGTCAGCCTGTTGACAAACTATACACAATATGCAGCCAGTAAACTCCACCCATCTGCTTTCTTTCTCTCTCACTTGGTCTGTCTGGCACTCTCACGCATGCACACAAGCTGCAGATGTACAATATTTGCTCTATTATAGCAAGTTTTCCCTGTGAGGCATGAAATGAGCATTGGGGTCCCTCTTCCTGTCTCTGGTACCACCAGCCTTCACGCTGAGCTTTAATACATTTCCTTATTTGGAAGAGGAATTTGGAAACCATACATGTTTGTGCATTTTCTTTCAGAGGATTTAAAACCTCCGCTCTTTTCTAATTTCCTCAGTCTGGTTTCTTTCCCCACAAACATGTCCTCCCCTCTCCACCATCCATTCCTCTCCTCCCCTCCCTCCCTTTCACTCCCTGTCGAATTGTGTCCTTGATTGAACTTTTGCTCGCAGTCCCAGACAGCCTGGGCAAAGCCCAAGACTCACCGAGGCTCTAAAAGACACACAAACCAGATTTACCAATGGCAAGAACAGAATGTGTATTTAAATATTTTGCACCTCAGATACATACATGATATGTAACAGACAGATATACATTTTTTTTAATCACAAAAACCACTAAACAACACAAGACCACAGAAAAAAGAAGGGAGAGAGTGAACAAAAAAATGAGGCCCCGCCAAGACTTTGAGTGTCTAGGGATTCACTCCTTTTGACCCCATATCCACACACACAGACACACACACACTTGCACGCACACACACAAGCGTGCACATATACAAATACATGCGTTACTGCAGTCACGCAAAGACGCCCTCTGCTTCACATTCACGCACAGAAAACAAGAGTCTCTTTGGGGCCGTTGTGTGATTTCAATGTCTCTTTCCCTTGTAGTTAAAACAGCAAAACACAGGATGTTGGATCTCCATGCTGCAGTCCCCCCCCCCCTCCCTCCCAGAGCAGAGAAACCATGGCAGAACACTGAGGAGGAGATGTTGATGATGGACCTTCAGAGTGAAGAGGGGGCCCCTAGCTTGAAGCTGGAGTTTATGTACAGATGCTGGTATTTCAAGAGCTGAAATTGGTTTAATCCACTTTTCTCTTATGGTATATGATACAAGGAGTGCACGAAGTGGGATATTTGCGAGGCTTGTGGTATTTTAAAAAGTTGATTTAGGCTCAGTTCAGGTTAGGGCACAAGACACAAATCCAGGGTTAGTGTTGGTCGAGTGCAGACCACAGCTGCTGGTTTAGCAGAGAAGGGGAGGTTGAAAGAGAACAGAGAAACAACACAGAAAGAAAGCAGTGTGATCCTAGCTTCTCCGTACTGCAGATGTACAGATCAGGACCATAAAGATTTGGTGATAAACAGACTGCTGTCAAACAGAACCGGAAGTCACAACAGGATTCAAAGGGATGAGAAAATAGGTTAGTCTCTGTCCATCAGCATCTGGTATTCATCTGGCAAGCTCCTTTCGGCAGGTCCCTCATTCCAGCATAGAATGTGAGTACACATGTACAATGTTACATCGTCATGTTTAGGTAGTGGATCAATCTGCACATATGTAACTGTGTTTGTGTGTATTTGCGTTTGTGCATGCTTGAGCATTTAAGTTGCGCTTGATCTTGATTGTCAGTGCTGGAGAATTAAAGCTTTACTGTCCAAAGTAGGCAGCTAAATTCTCACCCTTCATTTTTTTTACAGTCTCTCACAAAGAAGTCCTCTTAGCAAACAAAAAAACAAAAAAAAAAACAAAAAAAGAAAGAAAAAATGTTCGCTAATCAGTAAAAGCTTGGGTTGAATGCACCTGGAAGAAAACAGAGGGAGAGAGGAAAAGGTGAAGAAAGGCAGAGCGATGTGAGAGTGATATTTTTTTACAGTGGTGTCATAAAATGCAGACTAAACCGAGAGCCTATTTAAGCAGGTCTCTATAAACATACTGTCATGTAAGTAACGCCATATTTCCGTTGTTTGATTTTGCGCTGAGTGTGTATGTGTGCTCTGTGCTGTTGAATTCATTTTTACTTGAATGTAAGAGTTTTGACGTACTTTGGCAAGTTTATTTTGAGACACTAGCTACCATAAACACAATCTATTCCTCTCTAACTTCTATTAAACAATAACCAGACTTTCCCCCCACCAATTAGATATGGCTGCTAAAGAAACAGGTTCATCAACATCCTCTGTTGGAGTTCCTGTGATGATCCTCTATTGGTGTCACTGTTTGCATGAAAGATTAAAAAAAGACTGACCTGCTATTACAGGCTGGTAACGCTGAAGCTATCATCATTGGCTGGGTCCAGAAGCTGGCACAGCACCCCACCTCCCTGAGCCGCCTGGGAGGTGTAGCAGTGTCCCATTCCTTGGTAGGATTGATGGGACAAGGAGAAGCCGCTAGCGTCCTCCTGATGTGGAGAAGAGTCCAGGGGAGGCTTGGGGTAAGGGGAGTGCGGCAAGGGGCCCTGGCGATGGCCTGTGCTCATGGCAAGAGGGGCAGGGGCCAGATCTCGCTTGTGGGGGGGCACGGTCAAGGGAGGGCTGCACTCCTCGTAAAGCACAGGTGTTGAGTGGGAGTGGAGGCTGGTACTGGGGTTGGAGAGTGTATGGGAGGAGAGGTGAGAGTTGGGGTTGGTGTGTGCATTGGGGTGGGGGTGATTGTTGGTTTGAGGGGTTGAATGGGAGAGGGGGTTGCTCTGAAGGTGTGATGACGAATGGGTGTTGGTGTGTGAACTCAGGTTTGCGTGGGGTTGTGTGTTGACATGGTGCGCGTCATGAGAAGTTGGGTTAATATGCGTGTTTACGTTTGGGCTAGCAAGAGGATTACCATGAGGACTTGTGTGTTGGTTGTTGTGTGTGTGCACAGCTGTGTTTGTGTGTGCGCTGTGCGAGTGTGGGCTAGGGCTGCTACTGTGCGATGTCTGTCCGTACCAGTAGGGGGAGCTGCAGTAGCTGGGAGAGTCATACTGTGAGAACTGTGGGTCTTTGGGAGGTGGGCGGTGAGGGGGACTGAGAGCTGTGCCGCAGTGGGGTGTTACACGGGGTGAGGGGGAGCAAGAGGGGGAGAAGGTCCTGGAAGGGACTGGGTGGTAAGACTGGGGTGGAGGAGGCGTAGGCTTGGGAGGGTACGGAGGAGATGACACACTAGGGGAGAGGGAGGAGGAGGACTCCCCAGGGTACAACGCTGGATATCGCTCCTCTGATGAAGGCGTAGAGGGGTGGGCAGAGTAAGGGGAAGGGTACTCACAGGGGTCCTGGAGGTAGCTGGAGGGTACTGCCGGATTGGAAGTGGCCAAGGGTGAGAGGCTACTACTGTCTCCGCTGTAATAGTCCAGCCCCTCCTGGAACAGCCCAGAACCCTCTGGACCTCCAGAAGTCAATGCTCCCCCTGCTCCAGATAAAGAGGCAGCTTTACCTCTGCCTTTGGCTCCGGACAGTCGTTCTCTTTGACAAGGAGACAAACCACCTCTGCCTCCTCTAGACCCTCTCCCTCGTCCTCCGACCCCTCCCCGTTTAGGTCCAGGTGTAGGTGTTGGGGAGGGACTGGATGGGGAATCGGAGTGTAAAAAAGAACCCCCTTCTTTTTCAGATTGTGGTTCAGTCCGTTTCCTGCGACCGCGGCCAGGTTTGCATGTTCCCCCACCTTGGAAGAGAACATTTTGGCTCCAGTTATAAGACGGACCTGAAGCACTCTCATGCCAATCCATCATCAACTTCTCCAGACTGGACAGACTTGATTGACCGCCTTCTCCACCAACAGAAGCTGTCTCGTTGTGTTTGTAGTTGCCACCTGAGGAGCCGGGTCCTCCACCAGTGGCTGCTGTCCCAGGATGTGAAGAGTCGGAGGACGATTCTGACAGACTCTCAGGGAAGGGTTGCCGTTTCGCCTTCTGGGGGGTGTAGTTGGAGATGTCCAAGATGTCTTTGGACTCATTGGAGCCGTATTCACCATAACCGTGGAAATGATGCCCAAAGTTATCTGGTGACCAACCACCAAAAGCTTGTCTATATGAAGAACACAAGCATAAAAATGGAGATTAAAGATTTAATAGAAATACTGAAAATATAAATATTTGAGCAACACATGAGCAACACTTAATCACCTTAACTTCATGAAAAGCTTTTCCTTACTCAACCATTTAGAATTTTAATCAATTCATTATGGTGTCATAATTGACCTACCTATAGCTCCACTGATTGGAGTTGTACTGTTTGTAACCCTCTGGAGAGGAGGAGGAGCTGAATGGGCTACTCTTCGCGACAGACATGAACCCCCCTCCTGGGGACATGGGTCCTGTCGATTCCCCCCGCACCACAGAGGAATGACATGCTCCAGGATACCCACTAAAGCCTCGCTTGACTGCTGCCTGGTAGCTAGAATAACTCATCTGAGCGGCAGCTTTGCCACTGCCGTGTCCTGATCCATATGCAAAGCTGCAATCAGAAGATCTCTGTGGCACTGCAGGAGACGAGGAAGAGTAGCCAGGGGAGTAGTGACCATAAGAGGCCAAATGGGGTGAGCTAGGAGAGCGTGAGAGAGTAGGAGGAGTGGATTTAGGATAGCTAGACGTAGTGGGTGATATTTGGGCCAGGCTGCCATAGCTGAATGGAGGCCTGGTTGAGGAGCAATGTGCATGTGCTGAACCCTCCCCCCCAGCACTGTCACTCTTGGTGCTCCACTTGGGGAATGCAGGAGACCACCTGTGACCAGTTGCTGGACTGGATGGCTCATACCCAGGGGTAGATGAAGCTTTGCGGGGGTCTGACTGTGAGGAGATGTCCAACAGGTCTGAAGAATCATCAGAGTCAAGGAGTGAGCGGAAATATCCAGCAAAGAGTCCTTGTGAGTCCTCACCAGCTGGCCCAACCCCTCTGTTTCCTCCTGACCTGCTATAAGACCCTCCCCTTCCAAACTCACATGAGGAAAACCCTCCCCTTGAAGATCCACATAGCTGATACCCACTAAAACCTTTCTCCTTGTCCATACCCCCATCTTCACCCCAGCCACCTGCCCCGTTGGGCCAGTCCTGCCCCATGGGTATTCGGTCCCCTTTAAAAACACCATTTTTTCTCATGCGCCTCTTTCTAACTACTTTCTCTCCCCCAGGCTCAGTCCCAACCATTCCACCCCCCCTACCAACCCCACCTACACCCTTTCCCCTTTTCCTAGGTAATCCATGCTCAGACAGTGGGCTTGGTTTTCGCTTCTTGCCAATGGATTCAAAAAAGTCACTGAAAGTGCTCTTATTACGCACAATGCCCCCAGCCATTCCTGCCCCTCTTCCACTGCCCCCTCCTCTGCCACCTCGGGGGCGTCTGGACCCAGTGAGCCGGTGGAGCAAGGTTGATATTCCAGGGTTTTCCAAGGGAGTATGAAAGCTTTCTGGCTCACTGGGTGTCCAGCAGCGAGGGGGAGAGGAGCGTCCGGTGGTCGGGGGTTGGCGGTTTAAGAAGGCCAGTTTGGATAGAACATCCCCATACTCTGCTTTCACATCATTAGTATCGTTAACATAAGACGGATAAGGACAAGGGAGTTTAGTCCGACGTCGCCTTTGAAGCTTTTTGGGCTGGTCTCCATTCCCACCAGCGTTCCCAGTACTCTGAGGGTCTGCTGGTATTCCTGGCAGAGCTTGTTTAGGTGGTCTTCCACGCCTGCGTTTGAGAATAACAGGCAATTCTCCAGGAGGGAACATCACCATGACGCTCTTCCCATTGTTCTTCATGCGAAGAAGGGCAGTGGGCTCTCGAACTCCATCCGAGCCCTCCAGAGCGCCATCGTGGCTTTTGTCCATCCCTGTTACTGTTTCCAAATTTGAAATCTTGTAGCTCTTCTGTCGACGGCTTAGGCTGACAGGAATGCGAGCGACCTTGACAACAATCCTCCTCACCTGAAAGTCAGAGATCAACATAAATCATAAGTAATTGCCAATAAAACTCTATTAATATATATTAATATGTGTAATGTGAAGGAGTTACCATCCTGTAAGGCTGTTGAAATTATCAATACTGCAATTCTTCTTTGAACATCACATTTTTTAAATAATCTGCTATCTTTTCCAAGCATTGTTTACATTGCATCAACTGTTAAAATCTTGTCATTAGGACAATGTCAGTACAGTATAATGATGAATTAACTCACGCCGACAAAACGCCCACGTTTCCGGTTATTTGAAGGTGTGGTCCCCAAATTCGAAACACGTTCCTCCTGTACACTGAAAACAGATGCAGGACCAGTGGACGTGTTTACAAAAGGGAAAGGAGTGGCACTGCGATGAGTTATGGATTGGGCTGCTTGACGCTTTTTCATGACACTTTTAGGAGCTGCTTTATGGACAGATTTCAGTGTGGGCCTAGACCTTGATTTAGGTCCTGGTCTATGCCCGACTCTGGGCCCCTGTTTGGGAACAGCTTTAGGAACAGGTTTTGGTATCGTGAGAGCCAAAGCGATGTCTGTAGGGCAGGGAGTTGTGGGCAGAACAGCCTCCACAGATAAATCTTCTCTCTCGCCAACAGCCACTTCCTCCTCTTTAACCCTCCAGATCTCCTCCAATATTTCAACCTCCTCTTCTCTTTCTTTGCCCGCTCTCCTCTCTCCGTCCTCTGTGCCTCGGCGTAAGCGGGAGGATTTGCGCAGATGACAAGGGAAGCGGGGACGACCGGAGCTGCGGAGTGCGTACTTCTTCTCTGCCTCCACAGGAAGAGAAGAGGAGTCTGGGTTTGAATCCGTTGGGACATGACAAAAGGTTGAGGGCGTCTCTGTCTCTGCAGTGCGAACAGGAGTTGCCAGTTGATTGGTGGAGCCAGGGTGACTGCCAAGTGCCAAAGACAAGGGTTGAGGTGATGTTTTGTGTATGGCCTCTGGTGTGGGAGCTCTGGGGTGTTCTAGTGCTACAGAGCCTGTATTTGCATTCACATCTACGTGTCCACAATTGTCTATATGTGGCTGTGAAGCAGTCTGTGCATGCACATCCGGGTCTATGTGCGTTTGCATGTTTCTAAGTGTCTCTGGGAATGTCTCAGCAGTATTATGAATCTCGTTCTGCCTTCGCCAGCAGCTGCTGTATCCCAGCCTCTTCTGCTGATGGAGGCCGTTGGCCAAGGCGGAGGGAGACGGGGAGGTAAAATTGTTGGAAGTCACTGGAGCCCGTCCATCATTCGAGGGACCCTGGGACCCCTCCTGGAGCCTGAGCTCCCTGGTCCAGAGCTCAGCCTCTGCCAGCCCCTCCAGCCCTCCCACACAAGCTTTTCTTTCTGCCTGAGTCCCGACAAAACCCACTGGAGCCCCAGTTTGGACTGAACGTAGGTGACCTGACAAGCCACTCATTCAGTGGATGGTGTTGCTGATACTGATGGGAAAAAGACGGTGATGCTTCTGCTGTATGACAATGACGGTAGCGTCTGAGCAGCTGTTTTCCTTTAAGGGTTGGCAAGAAGATTAAAACCTATGAAACAGATATAAAAATTGTCAACTACATACGGAGGTCATGAATAAAATACAGTAATATGTTATTACATCATTAAAGAATCTAAACTCCTTGTGAACATATTGTAAAGCACTAAACACTGTAAATACAAAAATCAAACATTTGCAGCTCCAATGAAATTGCGATTGTTGGACAGAATCATCAACATTTTTGGCAATGGGCCATAAACCTAATCCATAATGCACTCTACTTTATTAACTGTCCCACCCACACGGCAGCATAACAACATTAGGCCTCATTTACCAGACATATCCTGCTCGATTGGTTGCTTTTACCGAATGGTTGTGGAGCCGATTCTGATTTTGATTCTGAGTTGAGCCTCACTCTGTCTGCCTGACTGGCTCTGTTCTGCAGGGGATCATTGGGTCATCAATACTGCAGTGGAGAGCTCACATACTTCTCTCTCTCCCCTCTGCTCCTGTCTTTCGCCCATGGTTGCTAGAAGGAGATAAAGAGAGAGAAAGACAGACAGACAGACAGGGGACGGGACATCGAGGGGAAGAAGGTGAGAGGAAGATAAAGGAGGATGGAAGAGGGTGGAGCAGAAAGAGAGAGAATAAGAGATTAGTACATGATGTCACAGCACGCATCAGACCAGACTAGAATCAGTATTTTGGTGAGGGCTGCACCATCTCACACCAGAAGCAATCATTTTGGAAGATGACTTGCAATATCATTTTTTAAACTCTAATCACAGCGAGCGTTTCATTTCTATCCGCACTATCAGATTGTAGGCACACATGAGCAAGTCACACTTTATCTACTATCTCATGATGATGACGAGCAGATTTGATCTGGAATTGTGAGCGAGGAGCTGTACATGTCGTAAAAATGCACAAATGAACAATTAATAATGTGGAATTGCACACACGCACACGCACACACACATACGCATACACACACACACACACACACACACACACACACACACTGACGCAATGATACTGCATGCCACATTTCACCAAAAACTATTCAAGAGCATTACAAAGCACTCTACTTGGAGGATTCTTATCCGATTGAAAATGTGTGAGTAATAACAGCCACCAGGGGGAAGCAGAGAGGTGATGAAAAGAAAGGTGTTAAGAGGATGGAGAGATGAAGGTGACAGAAAGAAGGCAATGATGGAGGGATTATAGAAAACCCCAGAGTGGAGGAAAGATGGAAGCACAGACAGCCAGATGACACAGAAGTCTAAACGAAATCTGGACCACACGTGCAACCAGACACACACGTGACTATGAGCAGGCACACAATCAAACAAATACAAGTATTCCTGCCACATTCCTTCACATATGTGAGTAGCGGCTGGCTCAGACACTGTACCTCGGTCTCCACACACAACACAATCCAACCATCGACCCTTTTTCCTCCAACATATGGCTGCGATTATAGCAGGGTGGAGGAGAAAAACGCTGAAATGGGTGAGAAAACAAGGGTGAGAGATGGAGAAAGATGGGAGGTGAAAAGGGACAGACCCATTGGAGAGTTTGGGAAGAATTGTTAAAGGAGGCGAGTGGAGGAGGAAGAGGAGGAGTGTGAGAGTTTGGGGGGCTGAACACAACCTGAACATTGTGCTGCTCTGAAGAATGACACAACTGGGACAGACACCCATGGAGATGAACACTCACACAGCACATACTTTCTTTAACCCCTCACCCACCCCCTCCGGTATAACCGAGAAGCTTGCACCCCCCTCCCTCCCCCTGCTCTTCCTCCCATTCTGGTTCTCACTATTTCTCTCCTCTAATTAACAGCATTCATTAATTAAGCCTCCGTCTGACCAGCATGTGAGAGAAGGAGAACAACACATGCTTTAATTAAACATTGCTGCACATGTGCTTATAGACACACATGCACACTGTCACTCACCGAGACACACACACACACACACACACACACACACACACACACATACACACACAACACAAAGACACATTCAAATATGCCCCCACGGCTTCATCCTCCCACACACTCACACACATCGATTCTCTCATAAAGACATACATGTCACACACACAAGGCACACACACGCACACACACACACACAAAAGAAAGACACACACAGGCAAATATCTCCCTCTACTGTGCTCGGCGGGGGGCATTTTGACAGGACTAAGACGCCAGCCAATCCAACACTCCCACTATGATTCATTGTTTAAGTGAACACTCCTGGCATCAGCATCATTTCAATACATTCACCGTCATGTGCAGAAAAAGGCCTTTTGGTGCATTTTGCGTTTTTTTTTTTCTTTTTGTGTTGTTTTTGTGTTGTTTTTTTTTTTTACTATTGTGTCTGTGAAAACAGTGGATAGCATGTGTGCCGCTCTCACGTGACAATCTTTTGAATCCATTCCACCAAGAGCAGCTCCCGTATGAATGATTCTTGGAAAACATTTTGTCATCTGCGTATGAAAGTTTTTTTTTGTGTTTTTTTTTTTTTGTTTTTTTTTTGTTTTTTTTTGCTGTGGGCTGCAAAGAAAGGCAAAAATGCAACATGCCAAAGAGTTCACTGAGAAATTAGAGATATGAAACAGTAATTCTACAGTTTTGGGCTGTTGCCCTGATGTGCATATAGTCTGAGAGGAACAATCAGTCTGTACGCCGTGGCTGTACAGCAGATCTATTCTCTCCCCATCTATCTCACTGTGACAAAGGCTTGCAGACTCACAGGCCTGCCAGCAGCTACCCTCAATGAGGAACTAGACCCTGCGTGTGTGTGTGTTTGTGTGTGTGTGTGGATGTGTTTGCAGTGTGTGTGTGTGTGTGTGCATGTGTGTGTGTGTAATTGTGTCTTCCTGGGTGTATTTCTAAAAGCACTCACTGAGCTCTAACGGGTGTGCAGTTGTTGCTAAGAGACAGGCAGCAGCACCGAAACAGCATGGGGGGGGGTGTTGTAAGGGGGGGGGGGACAAGGAGGGGGAGAGAGAAAGAGGTAGTGCGAGAGAGAGGTGGTGAGGGGAGGAAGGGGAGGAAGGGGGGAGGGAGAACTCCGCTGAGACAGATAAGAAGAAGTGGGGAGGAAAAAAGACAGAGGGGCAGGGGGAGAAAGTGTATGTGAGGCCAAGAGAGGAAGAGGAGTGTCTGTTGGTGGGGGTGGGGTATGGGGCGGGGGGTGGGGTATGGGGCGGGGGGGGGGTGGTCCACGGAGACTGAGTGACACCATCCACAAACTCAGCTACCATCAGCATCTCGTTCCTGCAGCCTCACGCGCCTCGAACAAGCAACACAAGCGCACAACTTCCCCAAATACGTCGACAAAACTTGTACGTTTTTCATCTATTGTATCACTTCCTCCATCAGGTGTGACGTATGTTCCACATAATAGTCCTCTCTCTGACCTTGTCATGGAAAAGAACATGCATTACATGACACGAACCTCATCACTGCAAGTATAAAAAGAAAGAGATGGAAATGTATATTTAATGCCCGGTGAATTGATTTCTCATTAGCTGGAGAATTAAAGAGACAAACTTTAACTCGAGCAGCGTGAGTGCAACAGAAACAGAAGTTACAATGCTATTATCGGTTGGATTTTTTCAGCCTTCAGTGGGGAAAAAGTTTTCAGAATTTAGTCAAAAGTCATCCGAACTGCAGAGTTTTACAGTTAAAGGTCTCGTCTTGACTGAAGCCCAACAGGCACCGAGTGAACAGCTAAAACTCAAACCCATCCAATCAACAGATCTGGATTTTCTGAGAGCTTGAGGTGTAAGAGTGCCAAAAGGGGTGAGGAATATTACACACACACACACACACACACACACACACACACACGCATACACACGCACGCACACGCACCGAACTACAAGTAACCATCAACAGCCCTCCATAACGGCGCTGGACTCAGGCAGCTCAACACGCACACGTCAATCAAACAGAGACGGACCCTCAACCCCCCCCCCCCACTCCACCCACTCACACCCTCCTTTACTCTGACCTCTCATCTCTCTCTCTCTCACACCCACCCACATCCCACCAGGCCCCTGCCCCTCCCCTCGCGTGAAAAAAAAAAAAAAAAAAAAAAATCCCACCACCTTCCCAGCTGCAGGAAATTCCTAATGATCTCCATCATCAGTGTGCGTGCCGTATCTCCTGCCAAGAGCCCAGAACACAACAAACGCGCACACAAAGCATATAAATGAACAGAGAGCAACACATAAAGCGTATGTGCAGACAAACAAAAGGGCAGACAGATGCTCAGACAGACAGAAACACGTCCAACGTAAACACACTTCACACAGGCCACAGACAGTGGCGGCTCAGCCAAGGATGCACACAGGGGAACCAGGAAGTAGATGGAAACACAAGACAACGCTAAACCAGGACCACCACCCCCAACCCTAACTCACCCCCCACCCCCACCCCACATCTGACTGTCTCACTATCCGACTGTCTCTCTCTCTTCTGTTGTTTCTACAAGAACCTACATGCAGAAGTTATTTTAAGACGAGGAGGACTGTGTTACCCCTTTCTCCACCCTCTTCTCATTTCTCTTCTTCACTGCCCCCCCCCCCGCCCCCCACACACACACACACACACTCACACTCACACACACACACACATGCATGCACACACCTCCGGACCTTAAGTTTCCCCTCCCAAAACACCCCAACAACCCTCCCTCATCTTCAACTCAGTCTGACACTCTTGCTTTTCAATATATCTCCCTCTCGCTTCCAGGCAGTTTCCTGGCACCGCTGATGGCCGCCCTTCAGTCAGGTCATGTGACCGACCCTCGCCAGCAGGGAACGGCTAGAGTTGCGCACGTGTGTGCTTGTGCACGCACAGGCACGTAACAGATTACACACCCTCATGAAAGCGCATGCATGCAAATGCAGTGATGATGAAGCGGGGCACTTTGGGGAGCAAATGCAGGAAATGCTAGCCGGTTGCAGTTGCATGCACAAACACACACACACACACACACACACACACAAACACACACACACACACACACACACACACACACACACACACACACACACACACACACACACCAAAAAGTGACATCAGGAGACACACAAAAGTGCAAGTGAAGATGCATGCTCCACGTCGTCAGACTGGCGAGAGCTCACAGAAGCACTTAAAAACCACACATGGATACACACACACACACACACACACACGAACCAGATGCTTGGACCCCGACATTCACTCAGACCTTGAGGCCAGTGTTTTGGAGAGGGGCCTCGATGCTGCGGCCCTGACTTCCTGACTCCTCCTCCTCCTCCCTCCATACTCCTGCTCCACAGTTGCTGTGGGAGACGCTGCTGCAGCGCCCGTTGCCAAGGAGAAAGCTGCTGGCTGTTTGAACAACAATGGCCGCCTTGTGAACATTCCAACTGTAGGTACTTACAGCTCGTCAGCCACAGCTTCAGCATTCACACACACACACACACACACACACACACATACACACACGCTGCTCAGGCTATACACACCCACACCACACCACTGTACCTTTCAGAATCTTGGCCTCGAGCCTGAGCGAGGTAACACTCAGACACAATCAGGCATGCTCACACACACACACACACACACACACACACACACACATACACACACACACACACACACACATCTGTGCACACTCTAAGAAATTATTACTTCTGCACAGAGGATAAGAAACTCTTCTGTCCCTCTCTGTCTACCTGCTTCTCTCTCCCATCTCTCTCTCCCACATATGCACACACTCTCAATGCGCAGCGTATTCATCCATCTTCCCCCTTCTCCCCGTGTCTTTCTCTCTTATCTCTTCCTCTCTCTCTCCTTCAACCCCCCCCCCCCCTCCACAGCCTCCTGATTTCACTCTCTTCACTTGCTCATCTCAGTCTCTCTCTCTCTCTCTCCCCTTTTCTGTCTCAGGAAGTGTGTGTGTTCCCACTCTCTCACGCACACATTCACATGCAGGGAGGTGCGCGCAATTTCTTACTCTCCTGGAAGGTAGTGAAATCTCTCCGTCCCTCGGGGGCATACACTTCCTCCGACGAGGGAAGGGAAAAAGAGAAAGAAGAAAGGGAACTAGGAATCAGGGTGGAGAGATGAAGAAGAAGAAGGAGGGACGAGGAGATGAAGGGAAGAGGAGGAGGGGAGGGGACGATATTCATTTATAGACAGACCCCTCAATGCTCTGATTATCTGCTCCTATCGATGGGACGACATTGAAGCCCCCGCCAGTAGAACAGTGAGACGGCGCTGGAGTCAAATTGGGTAGTTTGTGTCTGGTATTGGAGGGGCTGCTGAGGAGAATCACTAACAAGTCTCTGCTTATCCTGTGACTCACTGTTTTCAACACACACACACACACACACAGAGACATGTGTACACAAACACACACTGCTAAAAACTCTAAAATGCTGATGCACGGGGGGTAAGAAATGTTCACGTCAGACATGGAGTAATATGCAGGTATGTTGATCTGCAGATCAGTGTGTGTATGTGTGTGTGTGTGTGTTGCATGCCAGACTGCGAGTGTTGCTCGGAGCGTGTGTGTGTGTATGTGTGTGTCTTCGTGTTTTCCCCATCTCTCCCTCCTCTTTAATAATTGAGCTGATTCTGTCCAGCTTGTTAGGGAGGTACACAGCAGCTTCACACTGTCTCCCTCTCCTCCTCCTCATCCTCTCATCCGCTCTTCATCCGTCCGTCCCCGCTGCCACCCCCCCTTCATTTATCACTCCTCTCACTTCCTGACCCCTCCGTCCTTCCTCTTTCCCTTTCTACCCCCCACCCTCCCCCAAGCTCTCTTCGCCCTCCTTCTTCGCAAATCCCTCCTGTTCTTTGACCTCTCCCTCGCCTCATGCAGTCTCAGCCCCCCCCTCCCCGTCACCCCACCCCCTACGCCGCTGCCCTCCATCATCCCCCCTCGCCTCCCTCCCTCCCTTCTATCCTCCAGAGGTGAGAGGTCGCAGCTTCCTCTCTACTGTCAGACTCAAACCGGCTGCAACCAGCCTTGTTGGTGAGGGTGGGGGTGGGGGTGGGGGGGTTAGTGATGGGGGTGGGGGGAGACAAGGAGAATGAGGAGGTAGGTGAGGAAGGACATGAAGTCGAGGAGAGAGGGAAGGAGGGAAGGAGGGAAATGGAAGAGGAAGATAGCGGTGAGTAAAAGGGGAGGTGGGGCAGAGAGTTAAGAAGGGAAGGGAAGGGGGGGGGGGGGTGACACCTACTGAGTCAGTTTGGCACCGAGGAGCCGTTTAATGAATGTATCATGTGGGAGGTGACGGAATGGAGCATACAAACACTGCTTATATTTATGCTAAATGGTGTGTGTGTGTGTGTGTGTGTGTGTGTGTGTGTGTGTGTGCGTGTGTGTGTGTGTGTGTGTGTGTGTTTGTGTGTGTGTGTGTGTGTGTGTGTGTGTGTGTGTGTGTGTGTGTGTGTGTTCACGTCAGGTGATGATTAGACTAATTTGGGTCCTAATAAAAGTCGGGGTCCTTCATTCCAAGGACAAAGTCATGATTAATTATTTAATTTTGACCAGAAACTTGTTGCATCATGCAAAATATTTTCAACTGTGAAATATTCCCAGTGTTTGAGAGCACATTAAAATAAAAGGTCATATAGCACATAAAGCTGGTTATGTTTTAGAGCAGACGTTTCAGTCCAGAATAAAACCTTCAGACAAGTTTGTAATTTCTAAATAATATTGCTTCAATTTTGTTGAGTCACTTTTATTCTGACTATCATTACAAATTATTTTTTAAACATTTTCCCTTTTACCTATAGTCCTATAGTCAACTTATCGATCACCTATGCTCCCAGGCTCTGCCCCATGAGCTCAATGAAATATTCAAACAACAGCTTATAAAATAATATACAAATATACTTTTATTAATCTGACACCTTTACAGAATTATTGTGGCGCTTAAGCTTGAACAGACTGGATTTTACTTCATCCTTTACTCTTGTTTCACCTTAGTAAAAAAAAAAACTGTCTTCTTATAATATTCTTGTTCATCCTTTGCAGCCATCAGAATATATCTCTAAACTCTAAACCTCCAGATTTGTCTCTGTGAATGGATTTAAATGTGAATCTGTGCCACAAAATCAACATCTAATGTATTTTGGAAGGCGTTTCAAGTAGTGACTAATAATGGTCTGACTCATTCACCACACTGGAATAAATTTTTCCTGAATGGCGGGATTATATTTGTTGTGATGAGTTCAAACAGGACTATCGAGGGTGTTCTTCAGCTGACTTTGAAAACACACATCTGTAACAGCAAAGAAAAAGAAAAAAATTTCTTTGTTCTGTTTGACAAATCTTGAGCACAGCTAGGAGCCAAATTTGTGAAATGAGATGTTTTGTAGCCGTGAGGAATTGTTTTTTGGGGGAGAATCTGCATTTTGACAAAAAAAAAAAAAAAAAAAAACAATCTCCAGTGGAATAATCTCTCTGATTTCTGAAGTTCTGGTGGAAATACTTGTGTTGAAAGTGCTGACCGGCTTCATGTCTAGACTATTAAACCATTCAACAGGTAGGCCCATCCCAAACGTGACGCACAACTCCCCAAAAAAACATTTATCCAGTCGATAAATGTGTGTATGGTATTGATCAGTGTGTTTGTGTGTCTGAATGTGTCTGCGAACATGAATAAGTGAGTCACTTTTATCGTCTCCATCCATCTGCATGACGACCTCCGTATCAAGAGAACGTCTGACTACAGCAACCTCACATGCTGATAGGCAGAGAGAGGAAACAGGTGATTGGCTGAGCTGTCGGTGTATCAGCAGAGTGTACAGCAAGGTGCAAACAAAAGGTACTTTGACAGCACACACACACACACACACACACACACACACACACACACACACACACACACTTTCAAGTACACTTGCGAATGCAAACTCACACAAATCCACACATACACACACACACACACACACACACGCATTTGAAACGGGATGCGGTGCGTTTGGTGCGCTGACCCTGCCAGTGAGGACAGGAGGAACATCAACGGAGCTACAAGGCCGTTGCTATGACAACTAGTCCCGCTCACACAGGTAGGGAAGCACAATGGGTTTAAGCTGTGATGTGCGCTCGCATTCTCTTGTCTCTCACGCACACGCAAAAAGAAAAAAAAAAACGCGCGAAGACACTGACGCACAGGGTCATGCACTCAAGACAAGTTTGACAGACAACAGCTGTCCGCCAAAAGAAAGGCCGCTCCACGCATCCTGCCCTCCGTTCAGACGCGTGGAATTATTCATCATGTCCAAGTGGACCCACCAATAAGAGGAAGCCAAGAGTGAGACAGACAGGCAGACAGACAGACAGACAGGCAGACAGACAGGCAGACAGACAGACAGGCAGACAGACAGACAGACAGACAGAGCATCACTCTGCATACTAACGGCACCTGCAGCCTGTGCACGTCTCCGAGGGGCCCTTAAATAACGAACTGTCACTGCCCAGACATCGACATTGAATTCTCCGTCCCTCCTTCTCCTCCCCTTTGGCTTCTCGTGTACTCTTTCTTCCTTTTTTACCCCCCCCCCCCACACACACACACACGCAGTCTAGAGCTGATAATCACCGCCACGTCTCTGATGTCACTGCAGGACGTCCTGCTGCTGTGTCCTGACAACTCCAGGGGGGCTTTGGCGGAATGGAAACCCCAGCGGCGAGACGGATGATTCCCCCCCAACCCCCCATATCACCACCACCACCACCACCAAAACGGACCCTCTCCGTCACGTGTTTATATATGAAGTAAACACCCGTCCATCATCACGGGGGGGGGGGCTGCTCTCCCAGTCCAACCTCTGCTATGTGTCACCGGTATATGTAAATACAGTATTAGAGAAATCCCACCAAACTGACCCACGGAATAAACGCAAGTGAGTGCGCCCATGTGTGTGTGTGTGTGTGTGTGTGTGTGTGTGTGTGTGTGTGTGTGTGTGTGTGTACCTGAGAGGTGGAACTGTTTGTACCGGATCGGAGTCATTAGACGAACAGGTGAGAAAATAAAAATTGTAAATACTTTTAAAAACAGGTGGAGACGCACCGGGTCCACTGAGTGCGGGTCCAACTATACAGTACGCGTGATGTCAGCATCAGAATTTAAAGATCTCACCGCACACGCCACCCCAAAGTAAAGCCCGGTTGACCCTCCAGCAGCTGGAATGCGGAGCTCCGTTTATTCCGCGGCACCTACGAGGTTAACGTGGAAAAAAAAAAAAAAACTCCCCCCCCCCCCAAAAAAAAGACGCGCAGCCAGAGGTGCGCAGCACAGCTGGCGGAGCGGACAGTACAGGCTACGCAACAACAACAAAAAAAAAAAAAAATTTGCGGTGTTGTGTACTCAAGACGCTTCCACGCACACTCACCGCGGGACTGGTGCTTGGAGACGTTGCCGTGTCAACGCGTGGAGGCTGTCGATGACGGTCGCTCGGCTCCACTCCACGCCCGGGTCACGGAGCTGTTGTTGCCTTGACGGCTGCAGCCGTCAGCCTGCAGCATTCCCCCCTCATCTGGTGCTCCCCGCGTCGGAGGGAGACAGTCCTCCCACATCAGTGGTTGTACGTCGTCTCCTCCCGTCGTGGCGCGCCACCGTCTCTCCTGTGGCTCCAATGGAGAGGGGGTGGGTGGCTGGGTGGGGGGGGGGAGAGAAAAACGCTCCTCACGTCAATATCTTCACCCAGAAAGATGTGAAAAACACAAAAGGAAGGGTAACAATATAAAAAAACGGGGAGGGGGGACGTTGTTTCACAGTCTTGTGCAGAATTAAGGGGCTGACATAACTGCGGTCGAGCCCCGCACGCTGGGGTCGGCGATACGCGCGGGACTCCCCGATATGCGGGAGGCGAAAATCGATCGTGCGCCCGTGCGTCTCTCTGCCTCTGCAATTCCAGCTCTCCGTCTCCAGTGCGCCCCAGTCCTCGCTTTGCCTCCTCCAACGTGCCTGACTGTCAAACCCATCCGGGCACCCGTCGCTGGCCTCACTTTACATCCGTGGAACTGTGGGAAAAGTAGTTTACTTGAAGAGCGAGAAGGAACGCGCGTCAACGCGAACAGGAGCGAGACGGACGAGACTGGGAGTGGGAGTGGGAGTGGGAGAAATTAGGTGACACGAGTAGTTAGAACTCATTCATTTCTGTAGACTCTAAAAGATTGTCATGTAAAAGACAGCAGGATTATCAATAAATTTATGTAACGTATTTTACTGGAATAAAAGTCTTTACTGCATGTGCAGTGTTGTAATTTGTATTTCTCAGTAGACTACTGGGGCAAGGTTGCCCAGCAACATTTTTTACACAGTTTTCAGACAATAAAATTATTCTTAAATTTTAAATTATTATTTAAGATTATTATTTAAGATTTATTATTAGAGATTGTTATTTAAGATTTATTATTTAAGATTTATTATTATTATTATTATTATTATTATTATTATTAATAAAAAATATTCTTAAATCATCAATAAGGTTTATCGACGATTTAATAGTGTTTATTTTATTGAATATAACTGTTATTTACATTAGCAGTAGAAAAAAAAATTCAAAATGCAGTAAGGTAGCATTAAAGTAACTATTTTACTATTTTAAGATTGATTAAGTTTTATATTCAACACAACATTAACATATTGATTATCTAAAAACGTCTACTTTCAAGATAAAAACATTTGGAGATACCATGTAATTAAGTTTACTTCCTGGACTCCTATCATTCCCAATATCACAGCCTAGTTCTGTATGTTATTTGAAACCACAGATTGTATGTAAATTTTACCCAGAAGGCATCACTTCTTACAGTATTACACCATTTTAATATGAAACAGTATGTTTGTCAGAATTTTTTTACTTATTTTTCCCCCAATAGTTTGTTTGCTATGCCAGTTACTGAATGTGGTGTAATTGTAGATTGTTATTCAAAAAGCTGGAAGCACAAAATATATAGTGGAAATATTTACATACAGGAGACCTAGAAACTTAATGAATACAATAAAAATTTAAAGAGATACTGAAAAAAGGTCATCCCTGCATGTTTGCACTGTTTAAGATTTAAGTGGAAATGTCCAAACAAATCAGTATAAATGTTTAATTATTATTAAAATGCTCAGAATAAGACTTGAACCAAGAAAAAGATATTTTATCTTTATTAAAATAACATGACAGGGTTTACATTCGCCGTATAACACCCATTGCTTTTTCCCGTTTATGTGTCATAGTTCACCCTCCAATGGATGAAAACTGTATACATGTAATTAGAAACAGAAAATGTTGTGATGCATCAGATATGAGTTAAATTAAAACAACAAGAGGCAGCTCTTACTAAATTGTCATGCAAATGAACAAACAAAAGACATTCCAAGTCATCCCTTAGACTTTACTAACAGTATCAAAGGTATCTGTGTAGGTTCTCAGTCATCCAGGTCATGGTTATCGAAAAGCTGTATAAGTCGATCCACTGGACGTTAAGAAAGTATCAAAGGTATTTAAATCTTTTTTATAAATTCATTTCAACACTTTAAGGCAGAATTTGGTGAACACACTATAACAGTTTCCCAGGGATGGGCAATGACCAGTACATATAATCTTTTGAGGTTTGAAAAAGGGTCATGTTACTGAGTGTGTGTGTGTGTGTGTGTGTGTGTGTGTGTGTGTGTGTGTGTGTGTGTGTGTGTGTGTGTGTGTGTGTGTGTGTGTGTGTGTGTGTGTCTGTGTCTGTGTGCACATAATCTACTCAGTCACCACACACTGTCACAAGCTCATCCTTTTAAAAACAATATTTCTGACACCTGTTGCTCTCTCCATCATTTCTGTGTCGTCCTGCTAAATTGCTTTTCAATTCTTTCAGACACAGAATTCAAAAGAACCAGAACATAATATGGCAGCTGAGAAGATCATGTACCAACTCGACTTCCCCCCACCTCAACACAACCACCATCTACATCTTCTTTCAGTTCCTTGTTGTCATGGTTACAGAGTAAAGCAACATTACTGCAAGACCTGACCAGCAGAGCTCCGACTGCAACATGGTTGACTGCTCTGTGCTGAACAGGCTGCAGCGATCAATGTCAAAAATGAATGAAACTGTCTTTAAACAACTAAACAATGCTATGATATGTATTTCAACGTGTGTGTGTGTCTGTGTGTGATCGTGTGTGGAACAATTACATGCCCATCAGTGTATCAGCATGTGTATATCCATGTCTGCCCATTCATGTATCTGTGTGTCCGTTTATTTGTCCGCACCCGTGCCACACGTGTGGTCACAGGTTTTCTCCAGGCTGGTACTGCGGCTCTGTGGCGGTGAAGTAATCCTCCAGGAAGGACTGCAGGTACTCAAAAGTGTGCCTTTCGTCGGCCTCCCGCCTCCAGCACTGCAGCATCAGTTCATGGAGTGAGGCGGGGCAGCCCGGGGCGCAGGGCATCCTATAGCCCCTCTCAACCTGTTCCAACACCTCACGGTTGTTCATACCTGAAGGGGTGGAGGAGGGATGGGATGAAAGGGTTGGAAAGATAAAACAAATAAATACTACATCAGCGATTTATAGGATGATGAATAAAAAAAGAAGGAAAATTAGAATCTTTGAAATGATCAAGTGTTGGGAGTCATAACATAATACAAAGGTGACAAAAGATAGCGATTTAAATAATCGAGGAGACATTTTGATGTGGCTTTAAGAGCAATTTCCTATTTATTTACTGCATTATGAAAACACTTTAAGACTCAAAAAATTCTCATCAAGAATTATTGCTTTAAAGCACACAGAAAACAAGTTTATATGTTGCTTTGTTTGAATTTAAAACAGTCACTCACTAACAAAACCGTGGATATTATGCATTTATTCTGCCTATTTATTTTTAGGTATCAGAATAAATAGTTCATAAGCTTGTCTGTTCTTTGTTGTGATTTATTCATTGCTGTTATTTGACCAATATTCCATTATCCTTCTGATTTTTAGCTGTTTTATTTTCATGTTGCAGCTATTGTGTTTATGACACGTGTGAAATAGACTTAAAGCCCCTGTGAAATAAAGTTATCACATTACATAACTTTAAAAATACTCAAAAATGAATCCATACATTTTATAAAATTGTTTCAGAGTACAAATAACTGCAGATAAATTATATTAAGAACTTACTCTTTAAGTACCGTGTGAACAAGACACTAATATCCTAATATGACAGCAGTTTATTCTGATTTTAAATGTAAAAAAACCCTCTATAATCCGGTGGATTTTCACCGTCAAAGGATGATTAACGCTTCACTGCATCAGATGAGGTGTCATCTATACCTGGGTACGGCACCCGTCCTTTAGTGATGAGTTCAGTCAGCAGGATACCAAAGCTCCACACGTCTGACTTTATAGTAAAGCGCCCATACAGCGCAGCTTCTGGAGCCGTCCACTTGATGGGAAACTTCGCCCCTGAAACCATGGCAACACAGTGAAGACGCATAATCATATAATTAGGATAGGTTATCTATTAAAACATAGGCTGGCGGCAGAGGCAGACACTTTCATCACTGAGCCAGAAGCCTGTCTTCCCCTCCTTCTTCACACGCACACACACACACTGATACCTTGTCTGGCTGTGTATTCATTGTCCTCGATGAGCCGAGCCAGACCAAAGTCAGCGATCTTGCACACCAGATTGTCTCCGACAAGAATGTTCGCTGCTCGCAAGTCACGATGGATATAGTTCATCCTCTCGATGTACGCCATTCCAGCTGCGATCTGCAGTGGACACGCACACAGGAGGCGCTCAGACGGATGATGAAAATGTGTCTCCTGAAGGTCTTTTAGGGCGTCTGTGTTGAACTCACCTGGGCGGCCATGTCCACCAGCTGAGGCAGCTTCAGATTCTGTCCCTCGCCGTCTTTTAAGAAGTCCAACAAGCTTCCTGAAAAAAAAAACAAACAGGATGAAGCGACACCTGAGGAAAATCTTCTCCCGTCTTTTGCATGAATACGTCTTGATGCGTCTTTTTCATGAATATTTTTGATGAATATCAAAGAATGCTGTTTGAATAGATCGGGTACTAAGTAGGAAATATTTCTGTCTGCCTATCTGTTTTCAAAATTGGTTGAAAGTGAATGAATGTCTCATCCGGAATCTGAATTTTTAAGGACTTCAATGCACGATGGCACATTTGCACTGGAAGAAAGCAAGAAATCTACTCCATCAATGATTACCGCCACCATGGAGGATGCATTCATTTATTTGGCCTATGTAGTGTCAAACTGGTGGTAGAATGGGGCACAACACAGGCCTTCAATGTGATTTATTTAAGGAGTTTTTAAAGTAGATAAGAAGGTGTCTTTCAACATTTATCTTTCAAAAACTACTGATTCAATTTCCCTAATGATCACAGGCCAGGAAAGCTAAGTAAATATGCACGAATGAATGCATCATTCTTTCTACAATTTCTTTTTTTTAAAGTGATCAAATTTTAGTTTGTTTCAGGTTCCTGTTTTGGGGGAGTTTCCAACCAGCGACAGAAATTCATATTATATCCACAATACGTCACAGGGCCATGACAGTTCGCTCAGCGGGATACCTTGGCTCATGAACTCCGTGATAATGTAGATGGGCTCCTCAGAAACCACGGCGTAGAGCTGTACCAGCTTGTCATGGCGGAGCCTCTTCATGATCTGAGCCTCCTCAAGGAAAGCCTCGGGGGACATCGTCCCCGGCTTCAGAGTCTTTACCGCTACCTTGGTGGTACCGTTCCACATGCCTGGCATACAGACAAGGGGATGTTAATGCACACATTGTACATGGACACATAGAGACGTAGCATGCAGGCACACCAGTTTTCTGACACACTGATAATGTGATGTCTGTATATGCATGTGCATAATATAAAAACTAAAATATTAATGAAATGTGGCTAAAACACAAAGAACAAAACAGGACATGAGCACACAGACAGCAACAACATCCAAAAGTGGTCAAACCTCTGGTGCAGGGGTTGTTATTTTTTGAAAGCATGCATGACATGACTGGTGATGTTAGGATGGGGGGGTTACTGGTCTTACATCAACACCAGCAGCACCTCAGTTACAGAGACAGGAAAAATGCCTGACTGGTTTCTGGAATCTGAGACAGATTCAGTGTCATAAATCAGATTGGATAGATGTGAGTGAATATCAAGCACTACTTAAAAAACATCAAGCTTTACTTGCACAGATTGACACAGACAGGGAACATTACCCACAATTCTTTGCTATGGGACAGTAAGACTACAACAGGACGGACAGCTCTCCCTCTGGAGAGCGTTACGGGTTGAAGCCGTGTCGTTCTCACCCATCCAAACGTCTCCGAAGCAGCCCTGTCCCAACTTCTTTTGAAACGACAGCATTTCCCTGGATGCCTCCCAAGCATCCCGCCCGAGGCCCATGGTGAGGGGGGTGCAGTTGGGACAGGGCTTGGTCAGGTAATGACACAAGCCGTCATTGCTGCCTGTCAGGAGACGGTAGCCGGCGAGGAGCATGGGGATGTGGAAGCGTGGAAGTGGGTAATGAAGGATGGTAGAAGTGATGGGTGGAAAAATGGAAGAAGGAAGGGTGGGGATGGAGGTGGTGGTGGGGGGACAAAGAGGTGAGGTGAGATCATGAAACATGCACATGCAAAAACAGGGAGAACGGGAACAGCTGTGCACACCTGAATGGAAAATAAAGCCATATTTGTATTCATTAGGTTCTGCCTCTGTGTCCGTCTATCACACACACACGGATTTATTCAGGATTTGTGTCACTGCTGCAGTTTCTACATTTAAAATCTACTCCAGATTACAGATATGGGAATGTGGTGGCATCTGTGTTTGTGAAGGCTGATCTGGAGGTATTTTGTTGCTCTGAACAACACAGATGGATAAACCTGGCTTTACGACGCATCTTTATGAGTTTGCAGGTGTCTTTCTACTGACACGTTCACTCATGTTCTTGTTAACTAAACACAACCAAGACTTCACACCGGGTGCGAATCCTTTTGTTAACCAGGTGTGCTCCAGCCATCGCCTTCCTCTCTACAACCCACTCCAACCATTCCTACCCATCCAGACTTCTCCAAACTGGCCGTTGCCCAGTTTCTTAATCAGCTGGAGGGATTCGCGAGGAATCTCCCACATATCCTTGGTCTTCACTGATAAATCAGCCAGCTTAGGCATGCCCCGTTTACAGCTGCCAATTAAACGGCAGCACAATCCTGCCGCTCTCTCTGGGAGAGGGAGGACAGACAGGGGGATGAAGAAAAAAAAATAACAGGAAGAAATTAAGCAAAAAGAAAGAGCAGCAAATACAAAGATGAAGAAAGAAAAAGACAGGATTCTTATGTGTTTATGCAACTGAGAAGTTCGCAAATGTACAAAAGAACATTTAGAAAAAAGTTAAATGAACACATGTTCAGCAAAAGAGAAATAAACACATATTCAAAGCCACAGCACAATCATTGATGAAAAAACACAGGGATATTCCAAATATATGGATAAACAAAAAAACACAGCAGAAAGAGAAAGTTTATGATGTGTTAATTAGAGCAAATCCGTCAGGACTCAATACAGAATGTGTTTTATCCATTGGAGCCACCAGGGGGCAGATTTGTACAGACAGACAGCAGAGGAAGAAGAGGAAGAGGAGGGCGTGAACTGAGACTGGAGGGAGTCAGTGCTGGTCAGTCATGGTAGCAACAAGGAGAAATAGTTCAGTAAGGATATTCTATTTGGGTGAAAGATCAGAAGACAAAAATACCGTGAAGCAAAACGTCTGTTAGATTATCATGACACGCAAACATCTCGTAGTTCTAAATCGGTCATTTTGTGTCAGACATGGGGCTTTTCAATAAGTTTGCAATGGAGAGAAAAGTACAATCGCTTCTCTGTAGTAAAACAAAATGAAAGCACTAACTTAACTTTACACTGTTGACACCAGAGTGTGATTTAATTAATGAATTCTCTTGCAGTTAGAAAAAGACGGTCTGGATAAGGAGTGACAGGATGGTGCTGGTGTGGTTCTACCTGTGTAATGCTCCACCAGCTGCTGCACCGTGTCGAACTGAGATCTGGTGGTGATGTAATAACCACCGTTGTCCAGTTTGCGGATCTTATAGTGCTTGACGTGGTCTCCCTTGTTGTCATCCCAGTCACGGATAGACAGAGAGTAAGCACCTGGGAGGAGGATGGGGAGGAGAGGAACAGAGGTGTGATGAATGTGTGTGTGTGTGTGTGTGTGTGTGTGTGTGTGTGTGTGTGTGTGTGTGTGTGTGTGTGTGTGTGTGTGTGTGTGTGTTATTTCCTCTTGATGCAGTTGAGTGTGAAGTAGAAGTCAGTGTGTGTGGTTTGTGTGCGCATGTGTGTGGCATACCCACCCTTGGTGGTCTCGCTCTCTCGTATGAGGAAAGTTCCCCTCTGGTTGCCGTGGCCCAACAGCTGCCTCTCTGCATCCTTCCTCCCCATCTTACCAAAATACCACCTGTCACCATGACAACAAGGCACAGGTCACCATAGCAACAGCAACATGTCTTGTGACCTCTGCCCTCAGACTACTTGTCAGTGACTACGAGAATCATTCTGTGTCAATTATCAATACTTATATTGCAGCATTCAATACGTGTGTGTGTGTGTGTGTGTGTGTGTGTGTGTGTGTGTGAAAGCGAAAGTGTGTGTATGTGCGTGTGTGTTTGTGCATGTGTGTGTGTGTGCTTACTCTTCAGCCTGAATGGAGTCCACAGGAGCGACGTAGTTGGAGGGGATGTAACCCGAGCTGCCTGTGTCCAAAGAGCGAGCCTCCCACCAGTCGCCCTCTCTGCAGAAAGAAAACACACAAACACACACATTCACACACAACTAGGATCTGGATCCAGATGCTACTACATTCAGTTGTTGCATCGTTTCCACTGCTAATGGCTGGCATTTAATGGCAGCGACTGACATTTATTATATGCAAATAAAATTAATCACCTTCTGGGAATTATAAGTCATTTCATTTAACAATCATTACATGTATTTAACATTCAACTCCTGTTGAATAGCAGCAACTTCTTGAATAAAATAACATGTTATTACTATTTTATCAGAGGCGTTGGCCCCTGAACGCAGCGTTTGAAACAGATTCATACGTACGTGTTGTTGATGATGTGGAATTTCTCTCCTTTCTGAAACGTGAGGTCATCTTCCGTTCGAGCTTCGTAGTCGTACAACGCTATGAAGAGGGTGACTCCTCCACCTGCACACACAAACAAACAAACAACAAACACGTAAACACAAACAGGTTTCAAAGAGACGCAGCCATTGACCTCTGGGTAATTGTCTCAGATTATATCAGTCTGTATAAATAATCTGTTGGGATTAATCTTCCCTCCACTGTTCAGTTTACTTTCATATTTGTCTATCCTGTTTGAATGGTGCTAAATAGATAACCTTGCCTTGCATTGTTAAATAAATTAAACTCATCATTCCCGTCATGTGTGGTGATGCTATTGGTGATTTTAAGGTGCAGGAATAAGGAGAAATTAGTTTTTGTTTCACACAAAAATTGATTTAACAGTTCAGCTGGAGTTGATATGAGGCTTTAATGAGTTTCAACAAGTAAACAAAAAGAAAATTTCAAACTAAAAGGACTTTAACTTTTAAAGATCACTATTAGATTTGAGTAAATGAGACTGCTAAAGACCTCATATGACTGCTAGCACATTTTGAAACGCACCAATTTCCAAATAGGGGGGCACAAAAGAATAGAAGTTCACATTAAAACATAGTTATCCTGTACAATCTTACTTCCAGACCACTGGTTTGTGTTGGTGTTGGTGAAAACAGTGTTGGAGGAGAAGCCCTTGTTGAAGTCTGGGATGGTCTGGGTGGGGTCAGGACAGTAACGGCCCTGAGACACGCCGCTGGACAACCCTCCATCTGTGTTGCTAGGAGACAGATCTGCAATGTCTATGGTTGCTGATGTTTCTGCTGCTGCTTTGGCGGACTTCTTCTGCTTGCAACAGACACACCCCATAATAACCAGCAGGGAGACGGCGTCTGTCAAAGCAAGGAGAGGTAATGGAACGCGACACAAGTTTGAAAAGGTGAAGGTGTCAAATGATTCTCCTTGTAGCTGCTGGTCGGTCTATAATATAGATTAAAAGATGAATGTAGTTTATTGTGGAATATTTGTAAGTGGAATAGATAACAAAGATAACAACAAAGTTTAGTTTAGAATAAATGAGAACCAGAAGAAGAACATGAAATGTCAGTGAAAACAGAAGCATGATATCCTGATGCTATATTTTAGATTTGTTTTTTCAGAATAGAGATTTTGATCTATTTTTACAAAATTATGACTTTTATTTTTCTTATTTATTTTGTCCAATTGAAACAAATAGAATCATCAAATTGTGAGAGATGTTTTCTGTATTAGAAGTCAATATATCATGATTTTTTTTCTTCAAAATGGAGGTACAACATCATGAATTTCTATTTCTAATTTATTATTATTCAAAATAAAAGCACAAAAACCCAAACTTTCATTTGAAAAAATTTTTTTTAAATGGCAGCACGATATTGTTCATATTTTCTGATTTCAGGTTGTTGTTCACATTACCTTCCCAAATTTCTTTGATTGAGAATCTAGGCTGATTTCAGAAATTTAGAAAACACAGAGAAGAAAAGTAAAGATATAAGAGATGTCGTCATTAACTGGATCAAAACCACAATTGGAGAAGATCTGAAATGTGAGTCAGATTCTTCCTCCATCTCAGTCTGGATTTTCAGACAGATTTAACATCTTTTGAGTTGTTTGCACACGACAAACCTTGTCAACGTCAAATCCAGATTGATAGAAATCGATGCAGCAGAGGAACTGAGAAGGAACTTTGCTGCTTCTAGCTGAGTACAGCAGAATGAAGGACAATACAGAACCATCTGCACACAGTGAAATTGATTTAGAGGACAATAAATCTCCATTTCTCATCTATTCACCTCAGAGAGCTGTGGCATCACCAAGTACAGATAGCGGAGGATGAGGAGGAGGAGGAGGTATGGGGGCACAGGAGGCGGGGGGTGAAGGAGAAGTTAACTTTTCCTCACCTGATGTCTTCCTGAGTCAGATCATCTGTCGATCAGCATCGCCACTGAAAGAAAAAAACAAAAGAGGTGAGTGACAAGCGATGGAATGAAAGAGCGAGGGAGGAGAGAATGAATGGCACAGAACCAGAGATGAAAAAGGTGACAGAGAGAGTGAGAGAGAGGGTGAAGGGCTGCAAAGCGTGAATAAAGTGATGCCTGAAAGGAGACGCCGGGAGACAAAGGCGTTCGGAAAAAAAAAAAAATTCTAGATAAGAAAAGTCAGACAAAGAAAGATCAGGTTAGCCACTTCCCCTTGTGCTCGGCAGTTTCGAGAGACATACACTCTGGTCAACAGCTGTGTTTGTGTGTGTGTGTGTGTGTGTGTGTGTGTGTGTGTGTGTGTGTGTGTGTGTGTGTGTGTGTGTGTGTGTGTGTGTGTGTGTGTGTGTGTGTGTGTGTGTGTGTTTAGGCATGTGGTGCAATATACCTGCACAAGTCACAATTAGACAAGACCAACTGACACAAAGTGACACTGATGGTGTAAAATACATTTCTTAAGGTATGTGCAACACTGACTTCCAGTTCACACTCAACTGCATCAAGAGGAAATAACACACACACACACACACACACACACACACACACACACACACACATCTGCAGGCAGTCTGCACCATGATCTTGATCGACAGGGCCGCAGTTCTTATTTCAGGAGTTAGAAAAGACAGACATCATCTGCATGTGTTGTGTGCTTGTAACCAGTTAGCTTACTTTAGCAACAACAGCGACAGTGGGGGGTGGGGTGGGTGGGGGGTAGCTAGCAAAGCTCCAGCTAATCTAAAGTAAACCCTATGGCCGTAAAGGGTGTTATTCTGTTTTTGCTGCTGTATCGCTAAAGCATGAAGTGCTTCATAGCGTGGGAGGTTTCTTACCCTTTTGAAAAGTGCCGTGAGATTATTTTAGTTTCTGTTTGACACTATGCAAATAAAACTTGGCTTTTCATAGATGGACTGAAAAAGGTCATAACACAACTCTCTAAATCAGCAGCTATGAGGATTGCATATATTTACTTGCTATGCATGCAGCAAAATGGAATATATGGAGATTTTTTTGATCGGAATGCAGAATCAATCAGTTTGGAGGGCTGTTTTATTGATGGATATTTCAGTTGGGAAATACAAGGTAGACGAGCAGTAATAGAATCGTGATTAAATGCGGCATCAACTTAAAAGCATTCTATTGTCACTAAAAGTTGGACGATCAGATCAGATCAGGATGACAGCATGAAAATCTCTCCTGGTTCAAACTATGCAGACTACATTCCTGCTCTTGATGTGTTTATCATCAGTAGCTCGTGAGATAACTTCAAAAATACAACTTTCCATGATGGCATAACCAAACAATGAACACTTTTATAATGAAAAAGTCTTTAAAAAGACATAAAAAAGGACTGCATTCGTATCCCAATCTGCTGAACTCCAACTATGCAGATGACATCTTGCTGATGACAAACAGAAAATAACAAATGGCGTTGATTGCTCTCCTGCTGGCAGAGATAATTACTGGTGTGATCATTTTAGAGGATGCACCTCTTTGTATCACTATTATAGGAGTATCAGATTACATTAGTAGCTACTGTAGCTGAGTTGGCGACCTTTCCTTTCCCGGCTGCGACCCCACGCCACCCCCTGAGGAATGTGAGGGAAGTCACACACAGGAAGACTAAAAAAAAATAAAAATGATTCACTTTCATGGTGAAAAAGCAGGAGCGCTCCAGGTTAGTCCAAGCCGACGTAACCGCCTGACATTCCTGTTTGAAGCAACAAAAGCTATTATGGGCGACGTCCTGCAGGAATCCAGCGCCAAATATGCAAAACTTTAACATGCTACACATTCGCTATCAGGCAGGACATCAGGAGAGCCATAGGAAGTCAACCCTATTAGAACTTCCTGTCCATCCCCTCTGATGGCTCCCCCCTTTTCCTGGAAACCGAGGACAGAATCCATCCACACACACACACACACACACACACACACACACACACACACACACACACACACACACACACACACACACACACACACCTTTTTTGCTGTTAGTTTTTCTCTTTGCCCTGACACCCCTCCAGTAATAACCTTTCGTTACACCAAAGCCGCTGCCGTCTTTTTCTTTCTGATAAAACTTAGAGAGGAAAACAGACAGAGGATGTTTCATCTTTATCTCTCCCCTGACCTTTCTCTCATCTCTCCTTTTTCTCTGCGTTACCAGGATTGGCAGATGACCACAGAAGAGGGGATCAACTAAAAAAAAAACACCATTTAAACACAAACACACTCATGGGCGGGGGTGACTGTTTATGGGATGGATATGCAGTCATTGTTCTCTGTTGGGTTCCTGTGCATGAATTTCTCTGGTCTGTTTTCCTCTCTGCACACAGAAGCTGTGATAATTCATGAATGCCACCGGATTAATCGGTCAAGCTGGGGTGTTTATACTTGAAGGGAAATAAACATGTTTCAACATTAATGTCACGGTGTCAGGGCCAACTGGACAAAGGCTTCATCAGACAAGTACACAATGCACACACAAGTACACCTGTTGATGCTTTCTGGGTGTGTTTGCGTCACACATGAGTAACCAGAGTTCCTCTTTGCCTCTTGAACCCATGCATCATGCAGCAAACACAAATCTGGAATACAGTATTTTCTGCACTATAAGGCGCACCGAAAAACATTTAATTTTCTCAAAAACCGACTGTGGCGCCTTATAATCCAGTGCGCCTTATAATGTGGAAAATACTGCACAGATTTAAGTTGAAGTCAAGAGGCAGAAACATCACCATGCAGATGTCTTAAAAAAACACATTTATCCCAGTCCTGCTAATTCCACAGCGTTTTCTCTGATAGCTGCTTCAAAACTAAACATTTTCTGACTGGTTGTTGACATTCAAAGCAGATTTTTACAGCAGCTGGTAAACACACAGACAATAAACCATTTAAACACTCCAACCAGAGAGAGCTTCTTCCTCTGCTGGGAGGAACGTGGTGCTGATTTGTGATGAGTTTGTCTGGAACAGCCGGCCCCATTAAGCACAGACTAATACTTCATATCTAATAGACATTAGAGGCGAGATGCTATCCTTTCACAGTATCAATAGTTCACTGGAAATCTTTGAGACAGATATTACAAAGATTACTGGAGAGTTGCATGTTTTTTTGTTTTTTAACCAACATTTTTAACCAGGCAGAGTGTTTAAAGCACCAAATTAAAAGCACTCAGGGTACAAAATGAATCTTTTCAGTATTATAATATGAAGGCACAATAATTGATGCTTTTTGAAGGCTTTATTAATGTTTGGTCAACATTGAACATTGAGCTCTAAGAAAAATATCAATTCATCATTTTGTGCATAACTCTTATTTTGAAAAGCTACCCATAAATCAAGTGATGGAATAAAGTTACAGTAAATCCAGGCCTCGAGTGTTTGGCACTGCAAAATGCAATAAATTTGTAAACTCGAAACAATATGAGGAAGCAAATAAATTGTGACCTACAAAAAAAAATTTGGTGCACTCCTGAAATCACTAGAACACGACCCTCCATTGTGACAAACATCCAGATCCAGATGACACACCCTTTCCTGCACAGCGGACTGCCGATAAGATCCCAGCAGGGAATTCACTGCAGGAACATGGGTGTACACACACACACACACACACACACACACACACACACACACACACACACACACACACACACACACACACACACACACACACTCTTTGCTCTCTCTCCTCAGCAGGAAGCCCAACAGGATGCAGAGTGTGAGTGGAACAGGAATGATAGGACAATGGGAAGCAGGCTGTCACCAAAACTTCGCACACTCATACAGCGGGTACGCAAACACATTCAGAAAAGAAAAAGAAAATTGAAATGGGGGGGTGGAAAAGTTTGTTGGGACGTCCTCTTTCCACATGAAGTCATCTGGTCTTGTTGGAGTGCATGTGTGACTACTAATCCAGATTTTAAAGCACTGATAGTCTTCACACGTCGAAGCCTGTGGTAGACACGACTGAACACCCCCCCTCCCATCTGAAGGCGTTCACATATCCTTATGGGGTCACCTTTATGAAACCATTAAACTGATACAGCTCTCAGCTGCTTGGTGGGAAAATTTTGTGATGACGGTAACATCCATTTTAACCCCCCCTCCCTCCAAAAAACATCTCCACACCCCCTTCCTTCCTGCACAACCCAGAGGCTAAAGACAGGAACTGACCTCGTAACGAAACAGGAAGTGATGAAGTCCGGCCTTGGACAGCCTAATCATGTTTTTTCCCCAATCCAACCCTAAGAATTCCGCGACACCTCCCTCAAAGGGCCACACAGGCCCGACTCCCCGGAGATCATTAGAGAAAGAAACATGGATGTTGTTGATTTACAGGAGGGTGGTGGTGTGATTATGATGTTCCTCCCTGGATCCTGACGTGATGAAGGAATAAACCACATCTATGATGTGGAATCGCCTCAGACGGATGGACATGAGGAGGAAACAACCCGCCTCGCCTTTTCCTCAAGGTGCATCCCTGCAGGCGTCGCCACATAAATCACAGCTACGCTCACTGGAAGAATATCCTGTCTGTGAGGAACATTTAATGCTTTAGGGGCCCAAATCCAGTTTAATTTGAAAGAAGTGCACTGATATCAAGTTGATTTAACATAATATAATCTATTACAACATCTATGCAGATGACACCCCACTTTAAAGGTCTTGTGACTAAAGTTTCTGGTAAATTCCACTCTTTCAATAATGCAATGTTGGCTGTTTGATTTCTAAATAACCACCTCAGTGGTATCCGCTCTGCATGACGGGTGGAAGTGGCTGTACTTCAATAAATTCTTTCAAACTTCCTTTATTTAAATAGTAAGATAGTCCGAAGTTACTCAATCTTTTAAACACTGATTTCTGTCCAAAAAAAAAAAAAGTTTAGATTGTTTTTGGTTGAAATAAATGTACACAGGGGTCCTGGGGGGTAATTGAAGGGTCTTCATCTCTCCATCTAGATGAGTTTAGTCATAATTAAAAGACTTCATTCAACCATACAAACCAAAAGTGAAACTTATCTATTTAATATGAATTTAATTATAATTTTATCTTTATAATCTAAAATGTGTTGAAGCTACCTCTGGATCCCCACTCCCAACAATTTGATGACAAGTCTTCAAAACCAACCAAACAGCCGTTCCTTCATGATAAAACCAGGTGTGTGATATTTCCACGCGTCACAAGACAAACTTGAGCAGACATACCTGGAGAAAAGCCCGTCGTTCTCCTGGGGGGGGGGGGATCCTGGAATGAGACGCACCGCTCAGAGGTGAGTGGTCAGCTGTGACTCTCGGCCGCTGGGAGAGGAGTCGCGCGCGCCTCTGTCACGAGCGAGAAGTAACGAGCGCGCGCCTCGTCCGGAACTTCACGCGCTCGGCGAGGTCCAGCCCAGAGAAGCGCGCGCGCAGTAGACAACTGAAAATTAACCTTTTTAAAAAATATTTACTAATTAAATACTTAACAATTTATATTTTAAATTAATTTTAATAAACTATATTTTAAAGACGCAGCTGTTTTTAGCTTCTATATATGGAGGATGAATCTACAAGTGATGGAAGAGCAAAATGCAACGTGACGAACAGGAAGACGGAGTGAGAAGTGTCACCTCGGTGCGAAGAAATCACTCAAACCGGCGGTGCTCATTGATGAAATGTCACTTTTTATGATTTCATGTCCAGTGAAAACTGATTACCTCATAGGTTAACATCGATTAATTATAACCAGGTCGTATTTCAGCTGCAACTCAACAAGTAAGACAAATATATTGTCGCGCAATTACGATTCACCTTGAAGAGTGAGCTGACTTGTAAAGAGTTGAGATCTTCCACCGGTTTTTTAAGTCTTTGTCTCCATCTAGCGGAGAAATGAAGAATAGCACTTTGGATTTAAATTGATCGGATCGTTAACAAAAAATCTGTGTCCAAACTCACAGAAATATACTACTCATGCTTTGTTTCGAGTTTTCTCTTTTAAAAGTGGTTATAAATCTATATGCAGCAGGGTTTTCATATTTCAACCTATAAAGATTTGTGCATGAGTGCTTTAAATTTTAAAAATATTTTTAAAGAAATATGAATTTATCAAATGATTTCCAACCAACCTAACTAGAAATGCAGAAACACTGAGGAGGAAATGACACCAGTGAGAATGGCATAACAGGGGCAACCTGACATGATGCGTCATCTGTGTGTTGGAGGTTGTTTTGCAGTTTGAATGCATGGAAAAACCACAACCTAATCCATAGTTAAACCTGTCTGATGGGTTGAGCGAATGCAACCATATGAAGATGATTGACAGGATAATGACAACAGGAATCTTTGACTAAAGAGTACGCACCATCCAACACACATTATCATCTATAGGCAGTGCCAGTCCATGAGGAGGAGAATAAAGAACCATGATGAAGGGCACACAAATTACTGTTGTCATCAGATGTTGAAGACTCCAATGAAACGTCTGACCCTTTGTTTTATTAACACCTAAATTACCATGAATATTCAATAAGAAAGGAAATACAGTATAGGTTATTTCCATACGACACAATTGACTCCATCAAATTTGCAAATCATAAAATCAGGGATTTTAAAATCCCTTGAATCTCTCATCCTCTTCTGTCAGCTTTCACAACAGAACACATTCAAGGTCAATCAAACATCCCGAAATAATGATTCATCATCAATCCACTGAACAAATATTTAAATAAGGCATTCAGAGACAGAATACATTCAAACAGTTTTAATTCTGAAAAAGTATTTTCATTTCTTATAAAAATACAAGTCTTTTTTTTCTTTATGCATTCTAGTCTGAGTCTCGCAGACCCAGACGTCTGAGGCAGGAGTAGTCACGATGTGGATCAGTGGTTAAAAAGACAGGTCGAATAAACAAATCTGAGATGGAAAAACTTGAACCTAGAGTGTGTAAGATATGTAGGGTTGTGTGCAAGTGTGTGAGTGTGAGAGAAACAGAATAATCAGAACTACACTTGAGGCTCAAGTGGAGAAAGTGGACCTGATCGATTTCAGTGCAAAATACGTAACACAATTATATATATATATATATATATATATATATATATATATATATATATATATATATATATATATATATGTTGCAAAGCGAGATCAGACCATTAACACTGAAAAGAAAGATATGCATGTTCAAACATTCACTGTTGTCTGTGTGTGTACCTAGGACTGTATAAATGTGTTTCACACGCGGCTGTGGGAAACCACAGCTGGCTCAGCATCCGCAAGATACAAGCAACCGCGTCATCTCATATAATACGTGATGGCACGTAAGGTATAGAGAAGGGCCGCTTGCAGTCGGGCTTCCATGACTATCAGGTTTGCATGAACCTACAAGGGGTGGGGGGTGGGCAAAAGAAAAAAAAAGCATGTAATTACGTTTAGGTTCCACATTTTCTCGCCCTGTCTGTAACGCTTTGTGTCTAATGACATTTTGAAAACCAAAGAAAACTAGGGAACACACTGAAATGTCAAATGATTCATTCCTCGTTGAAAAGGTGCCAAAGGGAGACAAAATGTCAACAGATTCATTTATTGTGGCTGAAGAGGACTGGGTGAGGGGGGGGGGGTTGAACCCATTCATACCTTTTCAGAGTGCCTGAAGTGTCTCCAGAAGGCGTTGTAAATGCGTGTGGTGGTCTGCTCAGGGTGACAAGCCATGGTTTTAACAAAGACCTTCAGAGCGCGCTCCAGCAACACGTTCACACTGCCGTAGTCGTAATCGTCATAGCTGCAGAGGCACGGAGCGAAGTTAGAGACAAAAAAAATGTCTAACCTAGTTGACAACAGGATCTCAGTGTGTGAGACGGACCGTATCCCGTAGAGACAGTGGATGTAGTTCCACAGGGCTTTTCTCAAAGTGTGGGTGTCCACACCTTCATGCATAGCCATCCTGTGGTAGGTCAAGTTGCTCACAACCTGCAAAAACAAAATTTTAAATCAGATCAGGATCCGGTCCAAAGGAGAAGACATTTGATTTTAGTAGTGATCCAGAACTTTATGGGATTCTGAAATTACTGGATGGAGGCAATGACAAAATTCTGCTTCCAAGCCATCAATGCTTAGATAAAAATGACTCAACATTCTGATTTGATCAACAACACATCAAAGTCTGATCTGTGTTTCATAGTCCAGATCAGGTGACTCTGGATCCTTCAACTATAGATGACAGATCATTTGCTACTGTGAGATAATAATAACACCACTTGAACAAAGATCAGGTCGAGTTGCAAATTTAATCTGATTACTACTGTTTATTTGTTTACTTCTATCAGATAAAATTTGAGCATACTTGAAATTTTTCATCCAAGAACTGTCCCATGTCTGGTAAAAGCCTGTTAACCAGAGAGAAGCCGTGGTCCTCCCACGAATAGTCCTGCACAAATCAGACAGAAACATCAACACAGGTAGAAGCAACTTAGCAAAACAACAACAACAATAATAAAAAGTACAATCAACACTACCTGGGCTCTCATGGTGGGAGGAGCCTGCTCTCCTCTGGGGGCAAAGTCCTCGTATCTGAACTCTGGATCCTCCACCAGACGTACCACCAGCTCTGGTGGCGCTTCCCACACCACCGCTGATAAACAAACAACGAAGTTGTAAATAAACAACTGTCAAACAAGTGAACAGGTGAGCCACAGGATATACAGGGAGTGCAATGAAAGAGTTTGGAAAGATTTTGTTTTTTTAATTTAGGATTCAAAGAGGACTTTTAAATGAGCATACAGACAGAAATTCAAAAAGGAATGAAAACCCAAAAATCTGTTTTTTTTAAAAAAGGCCCAAGGTTTCGGTTGTGGTGTTTCATTTGTGTTTTCTTGGCATCAAATAAGTTGCCAGGAGATAAAACAACCTAACCAAACATTAAATGGATAAGAACGACCTAAAAAAGGACAGAACTCATATCCTACAGGGGGCGGTAAGGAGCCAACCTGGGTCTTAACCCCCCAGGCTTCACATCAGGATCACATTAGTGCACACACAACTAGTCGTTTTAACATTTAATCAGCAGCAGCGGTGCTGACCAGCAGTGATGTCACTTTGGGAACACTATCATTTTGGAATGGTTGTTTTTTTTTATATGCATAATTTACAGATATCTTTAATATCATTTACAGTATTTTCTGCACGTCAAGGCTCACTGGACTATAAAGCGACCATCAATGAATGGCCTATTTTAAAACTGTTTTCATATACCAGGCACACTGGATTATAAGGCGCACTGTCGGTTTTTGAGAAAATTAAAGGCCTTATAATCCGGAAAATACTGTAATTAATTTAGTATGTTAAAAAATTATTCTTGATGTATGGATTTGTCATCTTGATTTCCATATTGTTGGCTACATGTCAAAATGCCATGCCGTTGTTCCGTTCGTACCAGTCGGAATGCTCTCGCTCCTTTCCCTCTCAAAGCGAGTGACCATCTCCTCCTGTGTGCACTCTTCCTCCTGTTGCTGCTGCAGCTCTGCCATCCTCTTCATCAACACCTCTACCTCCATCACTCCATCACACAACTAGACGATATTCAAAAACAAAAAAAAAAGAAAGGCTTGAGGAGCTTGGAACTTTGTGGTTGAAGCTAAATAAACAATAGTAGGCATGCTGTTCCTTTAACACTTACTATACTGGTGCAACTGGTGAAACAGAACTGGCAGTGACCTAGTTATCAGTTTGTCCTTTTCTGGTCAACATTACGTTTTTACCTGTAAGCGGTGTTAAAAAAAAAAAAAAAAAAAAAAGACTAATCAGCTGACCTCTTGCCTGCCGTCCTCATGGGCAGGGCTGTGAGGGCTACGAGGGACGTGGGCGACTGACGGAGGTTGGAAGGTGTAGCCTCCTGAGTGGTCGGGTTCAGGGTTTAAGCCGCAGCCCCACACAAACGAACAGAGAGAGTGAGCGTGTGCCATCAGGACCACGGCGTGAATGAGTTCAGCCAATGACCAGCGCGTTTCTGCTCCGGGACACACCAGCTGCTGCAGGGAAGAAGAGACGCATGCAGGGAGACTTGAGCATTGTTTTGGAACCCAATGCATGATACTAACATTCAGGACAGACTGTTAATGGATTTAATCATCCTTAATTTTTCATCTAGAAAATACAGGATTAATTTCAGACACAGCCCGAGTCAGAAATCCTGTGTGTTTAATCTCAATGACATGACAGATGATTAGTGTTCCAGCAGGAGGGTGAGGGACAGGAAGTGTGTGAGAGAATGTTGTGTCTGACCTGAATGTGCTGCTGTGTGATGAGCCAGGGTCTGTGTGCCAGCAGCTTGTTGAGTGTTTGCAGGCTGCGCAGTTTGGAGGGAGCGAAGTCAATGCCGCTCAGCCAACTCTCATCGCCGCCAGCCTCCAGAAAGCCGGCGCTGTGCTGTTGCACCAGGTAGAGGCAGTGATGGCGCGCAGCAGCCTGGCAGAAATAAACATGAGAATTGCAGCCCTTATGGTGATTGTAATGTCCGAGTTTGACAGTTTGAGAGGAAGATTGGTTGAATTTAATTTACAAGTTAACATATCTATCAAAAGCCGTTTTTACCTGGAATAGCAGTGCAAGAGGAAACAACAAATGGCTTTATTTAAGTTTAATATCATTCCAGTCAGAGTCAGGATGCTGCTTTTGTGCAGGTTAACGCTCTAGAAACACTACGCTCCTCTACATGGGATGCAACTTTAAATTTTGTTGCTTCCCTGGTCAGGTAGGGATGCAGCAGCTGCTTGTTTAAAGATAAAATACCAAGCAGAGCACCCACACAATTGTAAGTAGGTGCTTGGTGTTGGTTGATCATTTTTATAACACTGCAGCCCGAACTGGTTATAAATTATCTATTATAAATCATTCCTCTTAATGTTCTTTGTAGAGCTAGAAAAGTCCCGCTTCATGGGTTTTCTTACCATGACAGCAATATAATGTCTCCAGTGATGGGGCAAGGGGCCGTCCAGGGCCAGCAAAGCATGCTGGGTCTTCAGGAAGCAGCTGAGGTAAGCAGGGTGCAGGGCCATCACCATGGTGATATGGTTCACACGACCCGATGAAAGGAAAGATTCGATGAGTATGTCCTGATCCGGCCCTTCTTTCAACATCTGAAGAGTAAGATCAGAGTAAAAATGAATAGATGCTCATAATACACAACAGAAATATAATCATGCACCAATCATCAGGGAGATCACTGAACATCCGTCTCCCATCTAAAATAAAGTAAGTACAGGCCAGACAAGCCACATACCTCTTTAGTGGTGATAAAGGCACTTGGGCCTGAGGCCAGAGCTCGAGGGACTTTAACTCCTTGTTCCTAGTGGTGAGAAAGAACAAACAATTCAGTCAATAGCAGCAAAATAATGATTGACGTCGTTCTTGATTAATCATTTGATCTAATAAATGTCAGCACATACTTTAAATCACATTTACCAAACAAAAAAAAGTTTTAGAAAAGAGTTTACTATTAAAAGACAAAAATTATAAAGTTCTCAGACCTGACATTCTTGCATGGATCAACACCGACAAGATGAAAAACAATGTCAAAGAAAAGTCGTGTTAAGAATTAAATACTAATTTTACATCTCATCATTAACTCCGTTCTAAAGTTTACCAAAGTAACATCACCTAAATCATTGACTTGCTGCTAGCATTTGTAATTATTTGTTTATCATTAGCTGTTTATGATCTAAAATATATATGATTTTCCATTACAGTAGATCTGGAACTACTTATCTTTTTACAAATATATGAAATCCATTTGAATACTCTGAATTATCTCAACTGCATATGTCAGTGTCATGTCTCTGCTCTTCTCTGGTTCCATATTGTGACCCAATACATGAAGTACCCCTAAACCCCAGCCCTGTTTATACATTTCATTCACCCAGATCTTGTATATTTAATATCCAATCTGTCTAGTGGTAGAGCATCGTTAAAAAAAAAAACAACGACAGTTAAACAATTAGATTAAACAAAAAATTAGATTAACAGATTAACTGTGTGGATTATGTCAAGACAAAAGAAAAACTGCAGACAGCACCAACCTCAACTAGAGCTACTTGGACTGAACTAGTTCTGATGTAACTGGAGACACTTGTTTCATAACTAACATGCAGTCAACTTACAGACATCGTCAGAGAACAGAACACCGCCACTTCTCTTCAAAAGGAGCTCCTAGGAGGACTGAACCCTAACCGAACGCAGCCTTCTTTCTGCGGCTTTAGGTGGCCGGGAGGGGGCGTGGCCGCCCTGCTTTGTTGTGCACACCGCAACAGAGTCTTGCATCACCTCATGCTGCTCAACGTATGATGAAACATTGGGCCAACCAATAAACGAAACCAATAAACCCAAAAATATCAGCTCACATTATTATGCCTGTAAATAAAAGTTTTTGCATTCACGTTAGAGGCCAAATTTAAGATATCGCTAGAACTTATATCGTTATTTATTTTGAAGAGAAATCAACTTCATTTAGGTCGATTGCTCCCGGTGTTTCGGGGGTTCTGCTGGTGCGGACACGTCATGAAACACACAGGAACTGAATAAGATCTACTCACCTTCGCGATCCGCAGCAACTCGGTTGCTCTCTCCCGGACCTCCCGCAATGGGCACGAATGGGATAACCGGAGCAGGTGAAGGAGCGTTTCTGTATCCAGTGCCGCAGAACCGCACCGGTCCTGCTCCAAACACATCCGAACCCCTTGGCTCAGCTCGTCCAGAGCCGCTGCTCGCTCGTCATCGTCCCTGCTGCACAGCCGCGATAAGGTCTTCACACTGGGGCCAACGTCGGACCCTGACTCCGACCGGTGGCGGCGTGAGCGAGCCGAACCGGACACTCGTCTAGGTGTGCCGTCTCCATTAGCCTGACGGATAATGCCTACTCCAGAATTGCTGGCCATGACGTGCACTAAATCAAACGCACCCCGAACTACTTCACGCGCCTAGGTTTAAATGACCCGAACGCTCCTGCTAGCTTAGGTAATTACTGTTGATGCTAGCCTGACGTAATGGTTGTTTTTCTCCACAGCCCAACACCGGAGGCGCTCGGTGCGTTTCTTCTATCGCTGATCAATTATCTATTATCACTAATCATTAACCGTTCGGACCGCCGCCAAACCCCTTCTCTTACCTGACTGTCAAGGTAATCCTACGGTTAGCACGTCAAGCTAGCTGCTGCTAGCTGATGCTGCAATCTTACGGAACAGCGTCTCAGAGCGAAGCGTCGATGTTTGCACACCGTGACTCAGCGCTTATCGTTCAGGTTGGACGGCCGGGTCAGAACATTCTGTTTCGAGCACAAATTCTTCTCGCTTAAGACGCCGAGACACATCAACCCACTTGTTCTCCAGGTTTCGTCAGCTGTTCTGAGTTGGGGGGAGATTCTTTCTTCCTATGTGACGTCACAGCGACGTACATTAAATATTAATTGACCGTCTCGTGCGTTGCGTTCATGGACCCTTACCGTCCGACAAAGTAGTTAAAAACTAAACAGAACATCATATTATTCACTAATATTAGGTATGTAATATTGTAAAAAAAAAAAAAAAAGTTTTTTTTTTAAATTAAACATTTTTAATGTATTTTTGCTTTATGGTTAAACTCTCTGGTTTCTGAATGAATTTTGGAAAAATTGATTCCTGTTATTTCTTTTATTTACCAAATACTAGTTTACATGACCTTTGCTTAGCTTTTGTGCCAATTCATCCAGGTAAACATGCCAAATCTTAAAAATTCTTTATCCTGCTCCGACTTTTATGTGGACAAGTCGCAGCAGTAAAAAAAAAAAAAAAAGAAAATAAATTTGTCAAAGTAAAGGTTGCTTAAAAGATCACATTAATCATCACATTATTTAATGCACCCTGATGCAGAGGTTAAGCTTTTCCTTGAGAGGTAATATCATAAATCAGAATTTATGATCCTTCATTTATCAGCGTTCAATGATAACTGATACGTTAAAGGGCCTTTAGGGAGCTGGCGCTCACCCCAGGTGACTGGGAGAGGTGGAATACACTGGTTCTCCTCAGGACAAAAACAAGACATGCATTCCTGCTCACATTCACACCCACGAGGAGGAACCAGTACACCAGTAATCATACGTCTTTGGACTGCAACACTGCCAAACAACAATATGGATTCAACTTTTCATTTGGTCCTCAGTCATTTAAGACTTAATTATAATTAAAGTGTAAATATAAATAATTCCCACTGTAGTAATATGGATTCGATCTGTCCATCTCCTTGCTGGGGACACCCATTGAGACCTTGTGGTCCCTGAAGCCCACATTATGCCCCCCAAAGACCCAAAGAGCATTAAGTTTTAATGGTAATTAACTTTTCATGTGTGTGTGCGATGGGTTATTTTGCTGGTACAATTGTATCACAATTTATGATATGTACTTCCTGGATCACCTTTATTTAGGAAATTTAAAAAAAAAAACAAACATCAGTGTGTGCCCTTATTATCGGACATATATCTTATTAATTTACCTTCATATGCCATATATATAATAGATACCTTTGTGTGGGGGCTAAGATAGGAAGGTGAAGCCTTCAAATGAGAGAGCAAAGAGAGAGAAACAGAGCAGTGACAGAAATAATCAGACAGATATAATCAGAGAGAGTTGATGCACAGCTCCGGTTGACATGACACAACTCTGGGGGTTTTGAGGGAACTCATCACTGTGAACTCAACAAAGAAAAACCCTTCAGTTTACCGTTTCCCTATGAGGGAAGACTTTTATTAACAAACACACAGGCTGTCTATGGGGGGTGACCTTCGGAGCGCACACACACACACACAAAGGCATGGTCCCCATGGCAACCGGCGCTTCGTGTCCCTGGAGACCCAAGGGTGGAAGAGGTAAGAATGGGGCGGGGGTAGGGCAGAGGTGGTTTAGGCGAGCTTAGAATACAGAGGTCAGGGTTCACACACACACATACACACACACAGGTTCCTCTGCAGTATTTTACAGGAAGTAAAATTGTTTGTGTGTGTGTGTGTGTGTGTGTGGTTGTGTGTGTACGTGGGTGTGTTTGCAGAGGAAAAAGGTAGAGAAGGATCCGAGTCCTCAGACGATTTTGTTCTCCAGCAAGGCGATCCTCTTTGACATACTCTCTAGTAAGACTCTGTCAAGGATGGCAAGACAGTCAACATGATAAAGATATTAGTACCGCTCCCCCCCATCCCGCCAAACATTATATTCTCAAAACAATATCAAGGATATATTTTTTTGTAAGTGCCTGTAGGGCATCTTCTACTTTCTTTTGGAACTTGACAAGGGTGTCGCATTCGCAAGGATCGTCCTCTGTGGGAGCAGAAAAACACCGGTTCATGTGTTATTTCGGCAGAACGCAGAATAAAATGACTGATTATCACGTAAGAGTTTGTAGCGTTGGTATTTTATCATCATGTTAGACCTTGGCAGATGTTGATCTGCAGCTTCTTGGCGATCTGGGTCATGGTCTTGAAGTCGGCGGTGTAGAAGTAATGCTCTCCGGTCGGCTCAGAGGCGATCTCTTTCAGCTCGTCCTCCACTGCATTTCCCACTCCGACGGCATACATCTTGAAACCTGTGCAGTAAAAAGTGATAGGTTCCCCTCATCTGACAGCTTAATGTAGGCTGTATATCGCATTATAACACCCCATCATCACCCACCTTGCTCCTTGGCCTTCTTGGCAGCATCGCCGATGTAGTCTTGGCTGCGTCCGTCGGTGAACACGATGCCGACCTTGGTGACGCCGGGTCGGGCGCCCTGGCCGGCGCTGAAGCTGTTGTCTGTCAGGTATCGGAGAGCCTGGCCTGTCATGGTTCCCCTCTCCATGTAGGCCATCCTCTTCACAGCGTCCTTCAGGTCTTTCTTGTTGTTGTGGCGTCCAAGAGGAAACTCCTGCAGGAGGAGAGGAAAAAAAACCCAGAGTTGGTTTGAAAGAGAAGGAATCTGCCGATCAGGTGACAAATAATGACCCGTACCTGTCTGACTGAGCTGGAATACTGCACCAGTCCGACGTGAGCCTTGTTTTCAGACACGTCCAGCTTGTCGATGATCTGGTTGATCCATTTCTTGACCAGCTCAAAGTTCTCTGGGCGGACGCTCTTTGAGCCGTCGATCAGGAACACCACGTCTGTGGCCGAGTTGCTGCAGGCTGTTAATATCAGACACGCCACCGGTCATGTTACCCTGGGTGTGCAGTGACCACATCTGGACAAATACTTCCACACACACACACACTCGAAAAGGAACGCCCACTTAAACACACACTCACCACTGCAGCTGCGACCATCGGCCATGAGGGTAAAGCCATCTTTGCAGGCACACTTGTATGATCCGGGGCTGCTGATGCATACCTGCTCACAGTCATGATCTCCAGTCGCACACAGGTCCGACACTGTGTGCGTGCGTGTGTGTGTGCGTGCATGTGTGTGTGTGTGCAGAACACACAAGGACACACGGTGAAATATATAATGATGCACACACACACACGCACACACAGACGGGTGGGTAGGTTTGTGGGGGTTAGGAGGAGAGAATAAAACTATGTCAGTTTGAAAACGGGAATATCAAGCATTGATTTTTTTTTTTTTTTAATGATCTACTGGGACCTGCAGTCGGAATAGTTTTTAATACGTGTGGAAGGTCCAGCTCAGCAGATCCTTAAAACAAATTGGTGGAAAACATTGGAGAAGCCCCAAATAAACCAGAACTGCTTTTTCTAAATGTGAAGCACGGGCTCCTCCAATAAGAATCCACCGCTGCGCACTTACATGGAAAGTATCTGCAGCGAGTTTGGCCTCTGCTAACGGGTGTCAGACAGCAACCAAAGCTGCTGCAGACCGGGAGAGCCAGAGGACATTGCAAAAATAATTAGAAGTTTAATGATTGTGACTAATGGATCTGTAATTAAGGAGAGATCAGTCCAGCTTCTCTGTTATGGGATAGCTGACTGAAGGACAGGAGTGAGTTTCGTTCCAAAAAAGGTTGTTCCTCCCCAAATGTCTTCATGTGCTTGGAATATTTAATGAGGCTGAATGAATACACTGTAGTCCTGTAGAGGGATGGAGGGACAAAAAGGAGGGAACAATGATTTGGAATGAAAAGCATGCATGGTGGGGGGGTGGGGGAGTGGACAAAAATGACGACTGACCCTGATAAGAATATATTTCTAACCCTGTTCCTCTAACTTTAACCACCAAGTCCATGTTTCCTTCCTTTGCCCTTCACTTCCTCCTCCCATCTTACCACAGAAAGCCTCCTGGAACTTCTTGGTGAGCTTCTCGATGACGCTGTAGCTCTCCACGTAGTCCACGTGGTCGTCCAGGGGATCGCTGGCCATCTGCCTCAGCGTGCTCATGTCCACACGCCCCACGCCGATGGCAAAAATCTCGATGCCAGCATCCCGAGCGCGCTGAGCCACTTCCTTCACGTTGTCTTGGGGACGTCCGTCTGTCACGATGATGGCGACCTGTGAAAGGAGAAGAGCGAGGCTTGATTCGTCAAAACGAGGCTAGGGATCCCTGACCGTGTTGACCTCATGGTTGTAAATGTGCTCCACCTTGTTGATGTCGGGCGACTTGACGCGAGCGCCCTCGCTCTCACTGAAGGCCACATTCAGGGAGAACTGGATGGCCAGACCGGTCATTGTTCCGGTGGACAACGGCTCGATCTTGGTCACAGCTTTAATCAGCCCGGCTTTACTGCGATGTGTTTTCAGCGACACCTTTGAAAAAGCAAGATCAATGGTATAAAACAGTAAATGAATAAAAACAGCAGTGATAAACGAAGGATGGATGAACATCACACCTCGTTCTTAACGCGGCTGGCGTAGTTAACAACTCCCACACGGGTGGCATTTGGACCGACATCCAGCCCCTCGATGACCTTCGCCAGGAAGACCTTGACCTGCTCGAATTCTGAAGGGCGAACGCTCCGGCTGCTGTCGATGATGAACACGATGTCTGTGGGACGGGTTTTGCACAAACCTGCCGCTGAAGGTGAAAGAGCAGGAAGGAGATCGGTGTTATCCACACCCAAATTCTCTGAATAGGTGCATCCACAAATGAAAGTAAAAAAAAAAGAGAAAGGTGGGAAGAACGTGGGGGAGACCAGAGGAATTCAGGAGGGAAAGGGGGGAGGGTGACGGAGGTTTTTGAAAAAGTGGGAGGAAACAGAAAAACAGGACGCAGGGAGGCAAAAACGGGCGGAGAGATGGAGGGTGGAGGGAGAGGTGAGATGTGCTCAGGCAGGAAAACGAGGATGAATGACACAGAAAGAAGTCACTCAAAATATATTAATATGACTTTGTGAAAGTATCTCTAAATTACTATTGTAGATAATATAAAATATCCAAATTAAAATGACAACTGAAGACCTGGAAACATCCTAGAAAGCTCAGAAAAACTATGAAAAAGTGAATTTTAGAGGGTTGTTTTTGCAGTTATTCTCAAATTGACGCCAATTTTTTTTTTTTTTTACCAAAGTTTTCCCCTGGACATTGACTGTTAATAAAAAAAAAAGCTGCACTCATTTCTACAGGGAGTTCAGGTTTGGGTTTTGGTATTTGTGACCTTATGAAATCAAAATTTTGTCTAGTGTTTAACGTCACTGATCTCCATTCTCACCCTTCACCTCCATCTCTCCCTCCAACTTTTTTTCTCCAACCAACCTCTAAATCACTCACTCACACACACCAACCGCCATCTGAACTGAGCCTGAAAACCCTCAGAAACAACACATAAATCTCTCGTTTTATAACGTGCTGGATGACTAAATAAACTTTAACCAATAGCACTGATTGCCACCGGAGCAAAATAAAATCAATACAAGTTTGGAGTTATATTCTTTGGTGTTTACAGAAAATGATCACAGTATTAAACTCTTGATCCAAACAAATTGGATTTGAATGTTGTTCACCTTTTCCTGCTTTTTCCTCTTCTTTACGCCACAAATAGCGTCATTTAAATATTACACATCATAGCACCATGACTGTATGGACTGAAGACCCGCTTCCTCACCAATAGGATCAATCCCTTTACAGGAATCACATTATAAACCTCCGCTCACAGCATCAGCAACTCAAGATAGCGTTGAGGGTTAAAGGTCATCAGTCTTACCCATGGCGGCAGCCATGCGGAGGTCTGCGGGTGCGGTGGCTTGAGCCCCCATGAGGCCGAGCAGCAGCAGGATCATCGGAAGGGAAGGCGTCATGGCGACAGCGACAGAGGGGTGATGGGTAAACGTGGGGGTCCGGGCGCGTCGGCAGACTGTCCTAAGAGTCTGAAGCCAGAAAGGAGCCGGAGCGGGGCGAAGGGAGTTCCAGGCGAGGGGGACGGCCGCAAAGTGAGACTAAGGGACTCTGAGCTGCAGGTTATCAATGCAAGTGCTTCACGCAGTCAGCCCACAGACACCCCCCCACCCCCACCTCTACGGCTGCAGTGGGCCCGTCAACATATATGTGTGTGTGTGTGTGTGTCTGTGGGAAAGAGAGGGAAATACCTGCCCTGGGAGGACCTAAAATGGTGGCCAGGGAAAGACAAACACACCTTGATATGGCTAGGATGGACAGGTATGTGTGTGTGTGAGCGGTGAAGTAATCGAGTGTGTGTGTGTGTGTGTGTGTGTGTGTGTGTGTGTGTGTGTGTGTGTGTGTGTGTGTGTGTCTGGCTGGGGGTACAGGAGCGGCCGGGGTTTTGGTACGGAGTGCTCGCCAACACAGCCGCCCCAGGTTGGATTTGGCCAAAGCTCAAATAAACAGCAACATGAATTCCTCTTTTCTCCCCGCGGTCCCTCGTATAGCAAACACACATTTATGGTGCGGAAGTGAAGGAGAGCCGCCGTACACAGCTTACAGTGTTCCTCCTGCTCCGCACATTAGGATGTGTGTGTGTGTGTGCACGCGTTTTAACACAAGTGTGCATTTCTGTGTTGCTTAAAACACAGAATCCAATTCCTGGACTCGTACATTTAGTCCAGTGCTCCTGAATTAAAAACAACATTTTCCATTCTTTCTATTAGGTGTGTGTTTTAGAGCTTTTATTCATCCTGCTCTGTGTTTTTGTGGATTTTTTTAAACCCTCTAATTTGGTTTTGAATGAATTTTAAATCACAACAGAAACCTAGAAACGTAGAGTGAAATTTCCTTGATTGCAACCAGATAAAACGTGACTTCCTCCCTTCACACCGGCTCCTCTTCTCCTCCACGTCTCCATTACTCTCCTCCTGTCAGGTCGGGCCCCAGTGGAGTAAACACAGTAGGAAAACACACTTTCATCAATGCGCTCACATACATCTTCAATCGCACTAAAGAGTCCACATACAGACCCGCATTGAGACCCCTCTTTTCCCTACGACATCCCGCTCCACCCCGACCCAGCCCCGCATTCCTCTACACCTCCCATTTCTCCTCCTCAACACACACACACACACACACACACACACACACACACTTCCATCCACACACAAACTGAACAAGCCGCAATTGAGGGGTAATCTGGGAGGAGTGGGGGCTCTGTACAGTAACGAGCCAACACATTTCCTACAGAACTGATCAAGCTGTAAAATCGGTGTTTGAGTTACGGTGGCAATGGGTCTGGGATGAGGGTTATTCCTGGACAACGCGTCATCTGTAAGGGACTAATAAGAGAGGACACAACAGACATGTAGATAAACATAATCATACGACACCTACAGTAGATTCACACATCAACACGCGGGTTATGTAAGAACGTCTGCTTGGCAGGCAGGACGCAAACATGAGAGCTGGAGGAGCTCCCGCATCCATCAGCGTTCGTCCTCTATTGCACAACATCGATTAAAGTCACTCATTTTTCATCCTGCCTTCATATTGATTAATCTCAGCATCGGAGGTGAAGCGCTGAGACAAGAACAAGAAGTGTGTCCACATGGGCTAATTTAATAATATTAGTATTTGCACGCTTTAATTTGTGACTTCTATCCTGTTACATGAAGGACGGATGATAGATGCCTAATATTGCTAGGGCAATATTTACTTTACATTAATATCTGACAATGTGAGAGTGATGTGAGAAAAGCAGTAACTGTATACGTATTTGGGAATATTTTATCATTTTGGGTGAGGATGTAGCCACAGCCGGCTTAATCATTAGAAAATTGATCCATTATGAAATAGTGATTTTTAAGCAAGAAATGTGATGTAACTGATGTTTGTCAATAATGGATAAAAAAGATCAATTGTCAAAGTTGTTAATAAATACCATAATTCATTGACTAATCCAAAGTTTTACTCAACAGCCAATCAGCGGACTGACATTCAAATGTAAACATTGTGATTTCATCAACTCAGTTACTTTCTTTCTATATCTGTTTGCTTGTTTTCCAGGGTCAAAAAAAGGAACTAGAACACACAGAGATGACACATTTTCTTTTTTTGATCGAAAAGCAAATACGTCACCTTTCTTTGGAAACACCTAATCCGCCGCAGGGAGTTTAATTTAGCATTCATAAAAATATTACCGCTGGACCGATACTGCAAATGGAAGCAGGTCTAAATCAAACAACGTGCTTCCTCTCACCCACAGTCATCACTTCCAATAAGTGTTTACTAGTGAATTGTTCAGGTGAATTATTTTATGTCCTATATTTAACATGTCAATTATGTAAATCTGTTAATTTTAGTCATTAGTTATTTGCTCCTGCCATTATCGGTCAGATTCTCTTTCTCAAAAATGTTGCATCTTTTGAAAATAAACCAAAAAATCAACAATCCAATGGGCTCCAAACCAGGAAACCAAAAGACCGGATGATCTCTAAGCCACAATTTGGTTTTGGTCCACAAAAAAATGTCGCTTTCACTCATTTATAGCAACACACTACAAAAACGATCAATCAACTCTACTAGCTGACTTTGGTCAACTGATAATGCAAGATTTTCTTTTGGGTTTTTTGCTCAGTGTGTATTTGTGTCTGTGCAGTCACAAGGTTTGGAAAGACTGCGAGGATTTCGTGTTCGACCACAACCATAAATATTCAAACAGGTTCCTTTTCTCCAAGCCTCAGAATACTGAGTAAATATTGACACGTTGGAATCAGGGTGGACTGAAGCATCCCATACTCGTACTTAAAAGACTCACACATAAGCATGTATGCAAAAACACACACACACTGGTGGCCTGCAGCTGTGCTCTGAGAGGTCTTTGTTTACACCAGGGGGAGTCCTGGAAAATTAACTGCTGAATCAAACCTACATGACACCTTCCTTAGTTACGCATGAATTCAGTGACACATTACTTACGATCATGTAATCGATACTGAAAGATAGATACATCAAGTTTGAGGCTTCACTTCCACCAGATTGAAACTAGAAAACTTTCCTCCACAAACTCCCGAGCCTCACGCTTGAGTTTTTCGTTCCTGGAATGAACGCGTTGTGTGCGTTTCTTTATGGGAGTTTGAAAAATGTCTTTGCTGCACAAGACGTTTTTATGTGTGTACCCGCTGGTGAGGGTTGAAGCTGCTCCTGCCAACAGTAACAGCTCAGTAGCCAGTGAGAAGGAAGAAAGAGGTTCATTAAAAACCAAATACACCAGTTACATAACCAACAGTTCTGTTCAACCCCCCCACACACACACACACTTCCATGATATGAACACTCTCTTCCCTCATCTCCATCTTCTTCTCCCTCCCACGCCTCCTGGCAGAGCCCGCCCATCATCCTCTTCTCCCCCCATAGCAACAGCTTATCTCAGCTCTCTTCCCTCGTTCCCAAACCCCCTCACTCCTCTGATCTCTCATCAGAAGACTCCTGCGCTCACTACATCATCATCATCATCAGTTCAAAATATACTTTACATACAGCAGGGCGACAAACTGGGAATATCACTGAGAACTTATAGAGGAACTTTGTGCTTTACTTTCATTACAGGGAGAGGGGCAAGAAATGAGATCGGTTCCAAAACTCATCCAGGCAGATGCTTTCAGGTGGGGTGGGGGGTGTTCATGAAGGGATTTGGTTTGGAACTGACTCGGATACAAAGAACAAACAGCAGAAAGTGGAGTGTGTGAACACAGCAGATGGCGACAGCTTAAGGGTTTAGGGTGTGTCTTCCACCCTCTCCCATTTGCTGATGGAAGGACATCTCATGCAGTACCAGAAATCCCACCATGTGGTCCTCACACACAAAAGAATAGCGCACCCTTGTGGTCACCATTAGCCTCACCTATGCAACCAGGTTCCCAACCACTGGTGTGAGGGAAATTAAAGGCCCCTGGATTCACTGTGTATATTAATGATTAATGATCCTTTTTACAGTAGGTTGTCACCACCGTCAGCTTTAAAATATATATAATCCTCAAGATCTCCTCAAAGCAAACATTGGTCATGCTCATTCTCAGTTGATTTTCCGGTTTCAGTAAGCTGCTGCAACCTGGTAGCCGTCCTCACACATTTATAAAGATTTTAATTTGGTGTTGTAATTGCCTCCACCGGTGCATCAGAGGAGGAACGACCCCTCTCCATCACTCCCCTGTAGTGTTTACACAAGACAATGAGGCTCCTCAGAGGTCTTTAGTGTTTCTTTATGTGACCGTATAAAGTTTAAGAACCTCTATTTAGCATTTTTAAGTTCTAGACAAACATACAATTATTTAAATACACAAATTATAACACACTGCAGCCGAAAGCAAAAATAAGATTACCACTTATTGCAAATAACTTCACATAGCAACAATTACATAACTTAATATAGCAACAATTACAACTTTAAAAAATTAAGTTTCTGTCTCCTAACTCCTCCCCACGTTTCCCATTTCCATTGTCATATTCTAACATGAGACTGAATCCCACTGAATCATATGCTGATAGGGACATGGGGAACAATTAGCTGGAAAATTACAACAATTACCATGCCCCTGTATGTCTAGTCGACTGGTCTGCAGCATAATTACTTCAATAAAAACAGGTCACCAGATCTAAAAATATGTTGGGAACTGCTCATTAGAATCACGACAAAGCAATTAAATAAAAAGATCAACACAGCAATTAGTATTTATTGCAGCCACAGTTAATGCAATTCAGCCACGCCTAATGAGGTTATCGTCTCCACTGTCAACAATCTACTTGTGCTTCACAAGGAGAATACAGAAAAACTCAAAACTTGCACACGACACTTTTAGAGTGACACTTCATCTCACACAAATAATCACGTCAAAAATGTATGGGGGAGAAGTCACAGTGGAAGTGGCTGTGAATCTGTTGAGGGCTGTCATACTCGATCTTGACACAAGAGGGCACTGGAGGTCTTTCTGGAGAAGCGGGGCTGACCTGAGGAGGCAGCAGGGATGCAGCCTTTGTAGGAGTGATCTCAACCCTACCAGAGGCCCACAACGTGGACACAGGAGGGAGGATGGTGGTGCTGCTGGAGTGTATATCACTGTGTGGATTTGAATTCGAGGACCCTTGGTCCTCCAGTGTGAAGAATGTAGACGTTGGTAGAGCGGTGGAGGACGGAGGTTGGTGGTCACGAGTGTTTCCTGAGCTGAGAGAGAAAGCAGGAGGGCACAGAGCGTGCTGGTGGATGGCTGGTTGACCATACATGTTACCCCACGGGCCCGACTGGTACGCGGCCATTCCACCTGAATGGAAAGTCACAGATTTAAACATGTGACATGTGAGACATGGAGGTCATTTTAGCTAAAGGAGCAGGACCACTGGATGGGATGGATGCCTTACCTAGACAGCCCTTTCCCTCAAATTGTGACCAATCCATGATGAAGTCCCTCATCTTCCTCAGACAAGTTTTTCCATTTATTTTCATGAAAACTCAGCTCTCCCTTTTCTTGATACCAAATTGTTCAAGTTTACTGCTGGTGAAAACCCAAAATTCCTAATTTTACCATTTTAGAATAAAATTAAATATAGAAAAATAAAGGTGATATTTACGGCGAAACGATTTATAGACAATTTAATGTGTTTAACACTGAATTAGCTGAACTGTTAGCAACTCATCCAACTGGGAAGCATAACCAGAAAGAGCCAAGTCATGCATTTATTCTGAGATTTTCTTTTCAGGGACGCAAAACCCAATCTCAAATGAGGAGACGGCTTATAGATGGAAGTGATACTCGCTTCCAGAGCAGTAATGTAGAAATGTATTCTACTTTCTTAGAACTTCCCTTGCACTTTGCCTGTAATGCATTTCTGTGAAACTGTCAAAGACACCTGAGCAAACAACCACATATCCCATCAGAAGGAAGTGACACCATAACAGCCAAAACTTTAACCATCTCCAAGCATGCTCCTTCCCTGGCTCATGATCAGCCAATCATATTCCTTGATTTACGAGCAACATGCACCAGCAAACAATTTCACACTTCTGTTGCTGCTTCACACCAGAACTTGACACAACTACAACAACAACAACAAAAAAAAAGCCATGGAGTAACACAATAAGTAAAAGGCGAGAGGGAATTCATAGGACAGGTAGGATTGTCCTACTGACCTCCAGTATGGTGTAAGAATCAGACAAAACTATGTGAACACAATCCAGTTACAAATGTCTTCTGCAAACCAACAGGAAGCAGTTAACAACAAAAGCTGGATCAACATTAATGCACAAAATGCACAGATTTCAGTGAGTATTGAATATTTGCAAAATTCAAATATTATCTGGGGCATGACTTCATGCAACTGAAACCAATGAAACCATTTATTTATCATCCTCATCCACCAACCTCTACATCTTTTATTCAGTAATAAAATAGAAGCACTGGGGTCTGAGTAGCTCGGACACAAAGAATGTAATCAAGACTTTCCGGGTCGGACGTCATCCTGGAACCTTGATGTTAATAACGGTCTAGAGGTCCTACCAGCAGAAGACAAAAAGCTGAATGGGGTATTCAGAAATCCAGAAGTTAAATCCTCATTTCCTGAATAGACAATGTTATGTGAATCAAGCAGTCGAGGTACATAACTTGGATGTTTATTTCAATCCCATAATCATTTGTAGATGAAAAATCCTGACTCCCTCAAATTTATTATTTCATTGTGACATTTGGGCTTCCTTTTGGGAAACATACATTCAAAATGACCATAACAACATTTTTTGGTCATGATTAAACAAAGGTGTCCCTTTTCCTTTAAAAAAAAACAACGTTCTTTAAAGAGTGCCTTTAGAGAGAAACGCTACGGCTCATTAAGAAAATAGATTTACTGAAATATTTGTGATGAGATTTTTCATTAATTAATTCATTCATTAATTGTCTACCGCTTGTTCCAAATTTGGCGGTTGCGGGGATTGCTGGAGCCTAAGCCAGTTGGATTTGCGGGTGAGAGGGGGGGACACTGTAACCACTCACACACACAGGCAATTTGGACAGATCAATTCACCCAAGGTGCATGTTTTTGGAGGGGAGAGGAAGCCGGAGAACCTGTAAATAACCCACGCAGACCCGGGGAGAACATTCTAAATCCGCACAGAGCCGGACTCAAACCTGGAACCATCTTGCTGTGAGGCGCTACCCACTGCACCACCATGACGCCTAAAGTGGTTTTCATGGATACCCAAGAATCAACTTTTGCATTGACAAGCTTTACTTACATTTTGGGACCAACTTCTTTTTGGTCTGACACACTTGGCTGCCACACATTTGTGACCCCATAAATGAATCAAACCACATCTAAAGGACTTACTGTGATGACCAGACGACTGCAGCAGGATTTGCCCCGTGTTCTGGGACTGGAAATACGTGGGGCCTCCAGTGGTATAGGTCACCATCCCAGTGGAGTTTCCTCCAGGGCCAAAAGTCAGGTAAGAGGTGGGGTTAGAATCTGGAAGGTTTGGGGTGAGGTAGGGGGAGGGGGTGAGGTACGTCATGTGAGGTAGAGATGCTTGAGATTGGTGATGGGACTGGGCGCTGGGGTAGGAAGGCTGGAGCTGGAAGGAGAGCGCAGGGTTCTGCTGGCTTGAGTTCAGATAATCCAGCTTCTCCCCAATGTCAAAAATGGAGCTAAGAATACAGAAATAAAAAGTCAGACACCCACATCATCATAAGACTATTATTTACATTTATAATAACCATATTAATAATACAAGCCTTTCTGTCAATAGGGTTGTACACTGTTGAACTGCTCTTGTAGCACGCTTTAAACATTATGTTTGAGAACAGAATCTATTAAAGCTGCAGCCTGAGGCACCGTTTTATCAGTATTCCACAGGACCCCCCACTCATGCCCACTCCCTTCCAAACCCTTGATCCTGTAGCCATCGCTTGTGGCTGTTGTCCCTGCTGAAATCATTTGTTCGACTGACTCCACTGCCGGCTGTGAGCTAGGCTGACCTGGTGTCCATCTGCAAATACTGGGGGTCTCGATGGGGCAAGGAGGAGCCTCCATCCACGGCATCCAGAAACGCAGGTGGGGTGTTAAGAAGAGGTGGAGCGGCATTGGTGGGATTGTAGGTCATTGATAGGAGGGAGAAATTGGCTCGACGGATGGGGGGAGGGCTGTGTAAGGGGCGTGGGTGGTACTGTTCCAAACCCCCCTGAGATGAAAGCTGGTGCTGACCCTCATCTCTCACGATGGATTGGCCTTGGAGATGAGACACAGAGATTAAGCAGTGAGATTAATGCGATACAGCTGTTTGGTGTTCCGACACGGAGGAGCCGAGTGAATTCAAACCAAACAAATTCAGCGCCCGGTGACTGGTGATACAAGTTCAAATCTCTACCCAAGTCCTCTCCATTGGCACCCACACTATTTGTTAACACAGTGCTCCCATTGAACTGAGGAACCTGGACGCAAGTTTAGGAGGTCGACAATCAATAAAACAATTCTAAATCTATTTTTTTTAGCATTACTTATAATATGAAAATTTGTCAACATGATTGATAATTAAAATCTGTGAATTGTGGATATTTAGGGATGAATAATTCAGTCCCCAGCAGTGGGGGCAGTGTCATACGCCTGCAGGTTGTTCTCACACGTAGAATAACAACAGAACTCATCCAGTGCGCAGAGAATTCTTCTTCCCCACATAGACCAGTGGCCTTCAATACGTGCATGCATGCATATTTGGACACCTGGGCTGTTGAGAATGGCCACCAGGTTGCTGAAGGAGGGCATCGTCTGGTTGGACAGGGAAGGGAAAGATGGGGCCACAGAGGTGAACTGGGGCACCTTGCTGACAAAGTGAGAAAAAGAAGGGGCATCTTTACTGGAAAAGACGTGAAAGAAGCCATAATGGAGACATAAAACCTGAGGACATTACAGAGACAACATCGTGATACCTGTTAGGACTCAACATGAGCAGGGTGGTGTTGATTTGTTTTGGGGGGCTGCTGCTGAATCCAGCTCTGTTCTGCCCGTGTTCAGCCTTCGCGGTGATGGAGCGCTCCACTTTCCTCCACTTAGCCCTGCGGTTCTGGAACCAAACCTGGCAAAACGGGGATATAATTTAGGACAACATTCACATAATTTAAACAAGGAGTGACGATGGTGGAAACTCCCCGTTCACTAAGAGTTTAATCCATCTGGAGTCATGAGGCATATTTCTAAAAAGATCAAAAGAGGAAAGCGGCTATCAAACCATAATTCTTTGAGGCGTGACGCCAACTGACGCAGCGATGACTTTCCTCTTCTCTGCATCAGGGTAGTGGTCCTCCTGGAATAAGGCCTCTAAATGCTCTAACTGATCTGTTCTCATTTGTACATGCACACACACACACGCAGACAGACACACACGAAAGTGATCTGCTTAGTCGACTGAATACATGCAGACACACTGACTGTACAGTTACCAGTGCGGTAGAGCGTTCGAGTTTTCTTCTTTGGCGCAGGCGGCATCACGCCGTTGTCCACTGCTTTGAACCCTGGGAGCACTGGTAGGTTGAGGGTGCGGCTTCGACCCTTGGTGCTGTAGCGTATGGAGCGTCGGGTGGAGTACACCTGGGTTACCTCCATCTACCATCAGCCAGAGACATTTCATCAGCATCCAAAGGCAAATATAGAGCAACTGTTGAACTAAAATGATTATTTCTCTGTAGAGTGTCGTCTTCTTTTTTTAAAGCTAAGCACAGGGTGACGGGTAAATCTGAAGGGCTTTTCACTTATAAAGAGTTGGGAAGTGCATATGCAAATGTGAAAACTGTTGCGTTAAAGCCTTTTGTGTCTCCACAATGAAGTATGTTAAACCCAATAAATTCTGTCAGGACTACAAGGTTGAAAATGAGTAAGAAAGATGTGAGAATAGAAGGCTTCTGTTGCGCAATCATCTCTGTTTGAAGCTGGAAGCACGAGGTGACATAAGATGAATCTCTGATCCTTCTAGTATTGAGTTAAAGTGATATTAAATAAAGCTATATTTTGATTTTCTTTTGCTTTGACATTGAGGCTGATGATGTTACAGCAACGCTGTAATGAATCAGTGCGGCGCTCAAGGGGGAGCAGGTGATCAGTAAACAGCTCACCTCCAGAGGCTGCTGGCTCTGCTGGGGGAGGCTGGGAGGCAGGAGAGAGCTGTGAATTCTTTTGGTTCTGTGTCGTTGAGGAGCTGCAGACGGCATCGACATTGGAGGTTGTGAGGAGTACAGCAAAGGAACAGGGATGGGAGGGCAGTACATCCCCGTCCCCCTGCAACCCAGGTAGACAGGATCAGACAGTTCGCAGCTGTTTATCAATCCGACGGGAGGCTCTGATGGAGCCAAGCTCTCCTCGGAGCTCATCACCGACACCTCCTGTAACTGACTAGACCTTTTCTCCTCACTGACATCCTTTAAGCCTCTCCTATTTCTCACTTGCTCACTTTGTTTCTTACCTCGCCTCTTCCTACCCCTTTTCTTCTCCTCTCTCTCTTTCCTTTCCCTGTCCTCCTTCTTATTCGTGTTTGCCTCCTTTTGCTTCATCGTGCCGTTTTCTATTTGCACCTCCTCTACTTTCGGCCTACTCTCCAGCATCATCTGCTCCTCTTCTCCTTCCTTTTTGGACGAGGATTTCTCTCTCTCCTCCTTCCCCCCTTTATCTTCACATTCTGCTTCCTCTCCTGAGTCTTCATCATCCTTCTGATTAAACACTTCCTCCTGTCTTTCCATCATACTCCCTTGGCTGCTCTCATTGTCAGATTCCACATCTTCATCACAATGAAGACTTGGATAGTCTGCAAGAAAAATTATAGCATATTTATTTTACTTTTGACTTGTTTCTGTTAAATCTGGACCACATTAACCTGCATGGCGTACAATGTTCTGTTTCTGTTATTTGCGGAAGTTCACAGAATTTGTTTTATGATCTTTATGTTATGGATGTTGTTTTCTAGTGTGCATGTAAAAAACAAGAATTGATCATTACCAAGAGTTTATCATTAACATCCACGAACCAGTGTTTGCTAGTTTAGCCGCAATTCCTAATTTAAACATGCATGACTCTTAATTAGCACACATGCACTAGCAGTTTGCATTATATGACATAAATAACCCATATTTTGTTAAATAACATTTCAATGGAGTTTAAGCTGGAGGCAATCGCTGGTCATTCCAGTCCTGTGACATTAAGCGTCCCATCGGTAAAGTTCAAGGTTGATCATGACTTTAGAAAACACTTGTTTGCATCTGCATCATCTTTTATTTTCATATTTCTCTACTATTTTTAAAAAATATATAATTCAATTTTTTACATACTGATTTGATCCCTGAAGGGAAATTAGGAATATACTTTTTTTTTTCACCTGAAATAAGTGACTTATGTCCGGAAGAACTTGATGACGCTGCCTTTCATAATTGCCGAGTCATGAATTGACCCGCAAACGTCATCCTCAGGAGGAGCGTGTGTCTGCAGCGACTTTAATCAGAGTCCCAGGTGTGCAGCGGCTCGCGCTACCTCACCTGCCCATTAATTAACTCAGGTCGGCTAGCCGTTGCTAAACTAGCAAACTCAGAGCCATGGATGTTAATGATAAACTTTATAATCCTTAATTTGTCTCTGTGGAATTGAAAATCACCGAGCGACGAGGAGCTTAAAATAATTCCGGAAAGTTTTCAGGACTTTTAACAGAACACCGAGTCTCGTCCGGTCAGCTGGTTAAAGCCAGCCAATAAAACAATTGAACGTGATTTAAATGTCCTTACCTAAATCTTCAGCCTGGTCTTCTTCTTCTTCCATCTCAACTCGAGCCAATCCAAGCCAATAAACTTGACTTAATAATCAATTAAGTCACGAAGAGTCACAACGAATTGCTCCAGCACTGGAGGCTAATGAGGCTGATTGATTGATTATCTGCCTGACCCGAGACAGTTCCGACAATTATCACGTGAAGGGTTAAACTGGATCAGCCAATCAGCGACCAGTAAGAAGTCCCAACGCTTCCTGTTCATGCGTCAAAACCGAGGCTCGCGCTCTGTATTATTCAAGGGGAGAAAAATCTATTTCAGTGATTATAATCGATCATTTTGTTGTAATGTTTTTATTGAATATTCATAAATTAACTGTTGAAAATGCATCATGACTATCCAGGTATTGTTATTTTATTATATAGCATTATTATATTCAGTCCATTGATAAATATGTTAACCATGAATGAGTAAAACGTTATTGATAAATGAGAAGCAACAAAAGGAGACAAGAGGAACGCTTAACATGTGCCCTAGACTCATTAAATATAGCCTTTCTCTGCAGTTTGGAAACTATCCATGTTTGTAAAAAAACAGGCGATGAATTGTGGAATAATTGGTGTCTTCAAATAGCCTACAGGCACACTGAAAAAGCAATTACTTCCTCTCAGATCATGCATGTGAACCGTATCTGACCAAAGCCGGAAGAGGTCTGTACTATGATGCTCATTTACAACAAGCAGATGATGTCTTTGGTATGCTAGTTCAAATTAAAATCAGGAGTAGCATGGGGGAGATTCATAATCTTTTTAGTCTGACCTGAGCATTTTAACATTAAGCTATTAAATTTACAGCCTTGTGTCTCCTGTTTGACATTGTTGTGATCCTTCAAACTTGAGTTTTTCCGTCACTGCTGATTAAACATGAAAGTGAGCCACGTGAATTCTGGTTGCTGGCATCTTATTTATGCTCAAATATAAAATCTGATTTAGGACCACACAGTAAAGTATCCTAGATCAGATCATAGTCCATGTTAGTTATGCTGCTGACCCTGTCCTGAAGAAGCTCCCAAAACACATCAGGGCTACAAATAAATAATATAAACAAGTTTTATGATATTAAAAATCATTCTATATAGCTAGTGTGTATATAGTTAGTGAGAGTGTGTGTGTGTGTGTGTATCTGTATATATAATTTGTATATTATAATGACTGTGATTTTGTGCATATACAGTATATATATACATATACACACACATATGATATATATATGTACAGTATATATAAAATGATAAAATAAAAAATCCTAATAGCCTTATATGAATATTTTTACACAAAAAATACATCGTATTCAGATGATTAAAGACTGAATGATGATTTGTCATTGATTCAATTTCCTAAGTCAATTTTTGTTCACACTTTAAATGAAATTAAAATTTTATTAGCTTTTACTTATTTCCTGTTCTGTGTAATTGTTGTGCTGTGTATGTGAGAATTTGTTTATTATGACAGTTCAACATCAAATGTTTGGTCCTGGAAAATTGGACCAAACAGATTCAATATGTAAATAAATAAATATTTGCTGTAAAACACTTTATAATAGAGCTATACGGTCGGATGGAGCGTTAGCAGAGAAAGACTTTCTCTCTCAATCGCTCCCGTGGTTTTATTTAAGTCCCACTTCAGAGAGGTGAAAATACCAATTGTTTCATTAAACATATATTGGCTTATCATAACCATATTTTCTTAAATTTGGTTTAAAACAATAAAAATCCATGTAGCCATAAAACCTATCGCACCCCATGTGATCATAGCACCATAAAACTATATAGTAGCTGAATAAAAGTGTTGGATGTGTTTTGTGGCTGAAGAATCTTTTTAGCAGGTAAGCACTTAAAATGAGGTACAGTCCATTCTTAACCTTTGACCCCAGGTGGAAATGTTCTTGGAAATGTAAAACTGCAGGAAATGATGAGGGAGAGATTCTAGAATTGATATTAAGTCTGAAATGAATTTGCGTGCGTTTTCATTTTGTCACCCCTCAGGTTTTTCTGGGGGTCCATGTGGGGCTTTCATACCCCAGATTGATGGAGTTAAGGATAAGCAATGCTGATCCTTTGAGCCTCTTATTCCACAAATGCCTACAACAGGGCAAAATAATCTCTTTTTTAAACACACAATGAATGTAACATCTCTTTGTCATCCATTAGTAACTGTTGCATGCAGTGTTTAATTAAAATTAAAGATCTGGTTGTGGTTGTGCTGCAGTTGTTCTCCTTTTACCCACCAGATGGGGTACTGGCTGGACCCCAGGCTCTTGAAACCTCTGTCAATGCCAAATATAAGTCCTGCTCAACCTACACTCCTCTTTTTTAGCTCTTCCAAGCAGGAGAAGGCTCATATGAAACCCTCCCCTCATCCTCTGTGTGAAGTACATTTCCATATCAGCAGACCACCATTCAAAGCCAGCACATGTTGTCTCCCCTACCGACCAGCTGATTCTCCTCCACATCAGAAGACCTTGTTTTCATCTGGTGAAGAATGTAAACTGACACCCCTTTTTGGAATCATTTCCATTCCCGTGCGCTCACGAATCTCCACGGACTGTTTATTTAATCGTTTCATAAGTACATTTTTATTTCATGACCTAAGAATAATAACATCTCTGGCGGCACCTCCCTTGAGGGTCGGCTGAGTGTAAATAGACCGTTAAGAGGCTGTGATCATACATACTGTATACAGTAGCTCAGCACACGGTAGAGTTTAGCGTAATGTCACTGGGTCAGAGCTGGTATGAAGGCCAAGCTAATGCTGGTGTGTGATAACACCGGAGCCAGACTCTGTGTCTGCACGGAAAACCTTCTGGATGTACAGACGAAAATATATTCCTCTTCATGACGGACAACATCAGGATCAAAAGGGTCGCTCATTCAAATGACAAGTTACTTTAATCTGGTGGTGAAATTTGTTTTTGATTCAAAGGCAATTTATAATAGTCCCAGCATTGAAAATCTGATTTAAATAATTTTCCAGTTGTGTGTCTTTCTGCATCAGTGTGCCGGATTCTTCAGACAATTTAAAAACCACACCGATAAATTATTTTTTTCTAGTTGTACAACATCTAGAAAGAGATGTTTTGTCTGAAACACAAATTATATGTAGCTGGCAGAAGAGACATTCGAAAAAAGTTAACCTTTTGGATAAGTTATATTCATCTATGTAGAGAATTACCTTCGCATTTCCTTTGTTACTTACTAATCTCAATAAAAGTAGAGTCAGGATACAGTAAGATAACGCCATTTAATTCTCATAGTGTCCTTTAATCTCCATCATAGTGACGCACTTTTACCTCACATAAAACATTATTTTACAGTGTCTTTTTGAGGAAAATGCGCTTCTGATTTTGGAAAACCATTCATTATCTGCTGCTGCTCATAGCAGGGTCACACAGGGTCATATTTGAAACCAAGACCCTCTTGGTGTGAGGTGCATTCCACTGGCTTTGATTTAAAAACCATTTTTTAAAAATCTGCTAAAGTGAAAGTACAATTGCTGACCTTGGAAAATACTATAAATGAACTGTATGCATAATTACGTTAACGGCTAAAGCTGGATCACCTGACCTGCAGAGGCTCCAGACATTCCCCGGTTCATTGCATGCTAATTGGTTGTAGTAATTTGAATAATTGTGCATTAGTTTTATAGATTTAGCACAAAGAGAATACAACTACAGTTGGGGTGGTATTCCCACCCAACGTAGCATTGAAGGATTTCATGTAATAAGTTATATCTGGATATTAGTCCATGATTTCTTCATGGTCTTACAAAAAGGAATGCACATAAACTCCACATGTTCCCATTCCTTCTTTCAGAGGCTCAAAAGGGGAATGGAATTGCAGAAAAGGGAGAAACTGTTTTCTGGTTCTGGTTTAGTGATAATGGTTGGCAGGTTTACATTCTCAGAGTCCTCACATGATGCACACAACCCCTTCACTCTATGTTTGATTTACTTAGATTTGAAATTTTACTCCTATAAATGTAAGGCAAGGTGTGTATTTTTACGAAACCAGGGATTCTAACAGGGTCTGGAGTTTCTTGGAAAACAGACTGCATTGAGTCGTCTGGATTTAAAGGTGTAATTCTGCACATTCTTTTCGAGACGCAGAGCGACGGCTATAACAAGAGGCCGGTTACTTTAATTTAAGTAACAGAGCTCACCTGCTGCCACTTCTAACCGTTCAGGCACCGGTAGGAACCTGCTGATCGCCTGCTGGCTAGAGTTTCATCTTCTTATCCAGCTCTGGGAAAGAAAGCAAATAAGTTCATTTCCCAAAATATCTGACTGCTCCTTAAATGGGAACATGGAGGTGGAAGAGGATAAGCTCAAACTCTACTGAAAGAAAAACATTTTTGACCAGGGCCTTCTCACAGGTTAATCAAACTTATATAATAACAGATATTTGCCAACTGCTGATGCCAAATAGTTTTGGGATCATTAACGTGACCCAGTTCAAACCCACTTATCCACTCCCTGATTCACCCACTTGAATTAAAATCAACACAAGAGAGAGAGAACAGATCACCCAATCAGGTATTTTCTTTTATTTGGAACAGAGTGGCAGATTAGTGACAGGGCGGTGGCGTGGAGGATCCGCCTCCTCTCGCGCACTCAGCCAATGACAGAAACTCAGCCTTAAAAAAATGCAAATGTATAAAAACAGGAATGGGTACAGCAAACAGAGTGGCGTAGCCTCCATCAGGCTTCACACACACGCACACACACACACACACACGCACAGCTACACGAATCGACATAGAAAGTCACCCTCTCTCTCTCTTTCACTCACACATACAGACACACACACACACACACACACATCTTATTTGGCTACGCAGGCTTCGATGGACACAAACACACGTTTATACTTTTGACAGTCACTTTAGAAAAGACAGTACATGTTAAGATCATTCCTGCCTGTGAGAAGTGGGGTGTGTGTCCGTCCGTGCGTCCTGCGGCGGAGGGACAGACGGACGGTGAAGAGACGGACAGTGTGTGTGGAAGCCACCAGCCGCCCTTCATCCACCGGCTGACACACACACACACACACACACACACACACACACACACACACACACACACACGAAGCACACGCACGCACGGGTGGTGGGTTAAGATGAGGGGAAGACGCGCACACATTCTCACATTGGCCTGGGGGTCGCAGGTGACGCACACACAGCAGGGGGTGGTGGTGGTGGTGGTGGGGGGGGGCAGAGGTGTGTTACCTGTCTGTGGAAGAGCGTGAGAACTGCTGGAGTAGGTAAACACACACTCGACCACGGTACATTCCAACGAAAGTCACCCCACTTTGCCTTTCAGACACACAGAAACACACAGAAGCGTATACACACACATACACACACACACACACCCAGACTAGTATAGTTTTGACTCCCATGCATTTTTGTTCTACAGTACTGAGTATAATAGAAGCTACTAGCCCAGTCACACTGGTGTGGTTATTGTTACAATCTCTTAGATAGAAGCACAGCACTCCTGTCTCCTCACATCCCCTTCCCCAAATCCTCACCCCCTTTTTTTTCCCCTTTGACCCCTCCCCGGAAAAAAAAAGGAGCCTAACAGCAGGTGCAATTTATCCCATAAACACAAAACAACTAAAAGATTCAGACTGATTTTGCGTTGACGGGGGTAACTTCCTGCGTCGATTTGAAACGTCTCGATAGCCCCTCTTGGTTCCTAGAAGAACCGTAGAGAGAACCAAAAGGGTGGAACGAAGAAATAAAATGAGACATGCGTGAGGCGAGATGTCGGGGCAATGATGATGATGGGATACGTAGTTGTGCTTTTACGCAAACAGACCAAACTCTAAACCAACCAGCAAACCGATCCATAACTAATCAATTCGTATCCAGACCACTCGTGACGACCACAATTAGGATGACGATTGATCGATGTGTGTCTGAATGACATGGTTTTACAATATATTTAAAGTCTGTATGGTGTTATTTGAATGCACTTGTATGTGTGTATTTGTGTGTGTGTGTGTGTGTGTGTGTGTGTGTGTGTGTGTGTGTGTGTGTGTGTGTGTGTGTGTGTGTGTGTGTGTGTGTGTGTGTGACTGAGAGCACAGCTCATCTGGAGTGATGATGAATGTGATGAAAGAAATCATGCAGATGGTTAGTGACACCAGAGAGGACACACTGATATTTACATATAAACTTTTTTTTTTTTTAAAAACAGCTCAACACACATCCGCCTGTTTAAGAATAATCATTATAATAATTGTGTTATTATTATTCACCATCCAGCCCAGAACATTGATATATTATTGGTTATTATTACTATCCGTAACTAGTCTTTGTACAGCTCAGACAGACCAGCCTGTGTTTCTACATCCAGGGTCGTTCACCGTTTTCTGCTTGGCCGAGCACAGAGAGAGAGGTCACGGCCACCTTCAAGCAAATACAAGCGTGTGTGTGTGTGTGTGTGTGTGTGTGCACATGCGTCTGTATGAATGCACATGTGTGTGTGTGGGTATGTGAGTGTTTACATGGTTGTATATGGATGTGTGCATCTTTGAGCACCAATAGGATGGAAGGCACAAAAGAGACCTTTCCTCTCACCTTTTGACCCCCGTCTCTGTGCAGCCAACCAGATGCTCTGGGTGTTTTTTTTTTAGGGGTGGGGGGGTGGGGGTGAGGGGCAGAATCGAGCCCACCTCGCTCTCTCGCTCTCTCTCTCTCTTTTGTGTCTTGTCCGGCTCGCTCCGCCCCTTTCCTTGTTCTTTTTGAGCCTTCTCCTTCGCCCCGTAGAAACAGAAGACAACCACTTTTTTTGTGCTACAAAACACAAGTCGAGATCTCGTGTTTTGTTTTCTTGTTGTTGTTGGTTTGTTTGTTTGTTTTTTACAAAATAATCATATCATTACATACAGAACAAGAGCATCTGTAGAATATTAATAACACCATTTACTTTAAAAACATCTCATGTGTATGTGTTATTTTTTTCAGAATATATTTGGATTTATTTATTTTTTGTCCTTTTGTTTTCTTTTTCGTCCACTTTTTCGGTTTCATTGAAAAAAAAGTTCCAAGTCCGCAGAGAGAAAGGCGCCCTAGAGTGTTTTGGAGACAAGAGGAGAGAGGGATAAGGCGAGGCGAGCAGATGAGGGGGGAAGCGACAAAAAAGGAGAGGAAGAGGAGGAGGAGGAGGAGGGCAGGGGCTCAGAGTATCTTTCTCTCTTCTGTCTCTCACTCTTTTTCTCTCCCTCGCTGTGGTGCGTCTCTCTGGCATATGAGGGTTATGCGTAAAACTCCTCCTGCTTGTCTGGTTTCTGGTAGGTGACGGTGGCCTGTTTGGGCTCCTCCAGCGTGTAGCTGCCCTCGTCCTTCTTCTTCATCCTGTACACCAGCAGCATCACCAGGAAGGCAGCAAACATGGCTCCCACCACACCGCCCACAATCACCGCTGGAGAGAGGGAAAAACAGTTGTTAAAAGGCAGAACACCATCCAACAATTAACAAAAATCAATAACCACTACATTAGCATTGACAGCTATATTACTACGAGATCTAAGCCACACCAGCGTGGTTATACGCTAGCTGCTAAAGGAAGAACCTGCATACATTTTGATCACTGAACTCTTGAAGAGTGGGAAAAATTAATTTAGGAATGTTAATCACAATATATTCTGCACTATAAGGCGCACTTGGATTATACGGCGCACCTTCAATGAATGGCCCATTTAAAAAAAAAATTCATTCATAAAGCGTGCTGGATTATAAAGCGCACTGGATTACCAAGCGCAGTGCATTATAAAACACATCTGAGAACTCATCTGCAATGAATGTTCTATTTTAAAACTTTTCTCACATATAAGGCACATTGTATTATAAGAAATTAAGAAAAGCTTTTAGGTGCGCCTTATAGTGCGTAAAATCCTGTAATTGTTGAGGCCAAACCAGAGAAGAAACGGTTTATTATACAAAACGGTTGTGGAAAACTTTCCTGCCATTTGTTGTGTTGGAGGTGTTGACTGTTAATTCCATTCCTGCTAATATCAGGGTGACATTTAAAATATCACAAGTTTTCATCACCCCTGACTTTCAACACAATTTTTTGAAATTAAATTTTTTTGTAAGATCAAGCTTTTTTCTTTCTGTTACGCTGTGGACTTTTACCATCCCTGATTTGGGAATGGAAGACAACTGAGATATCGGACATGAAATATTAATTGCATCCTTTCATATGCACCATTTACGGTTTCTCATGTAAAAGACACGATGAACATATTTTCCTGGATTCGATTGCACATTTATTACCATCATTAAACAAAGGTCTTTAGCCATGCTAACAGTGTAGACTCATGTTTTGAAAGGGGTTTATGCCACCAGATGGTCCAGCTATTCAATGGATTACAATGAAACATCTAGCATTTGTGCCCAAAAGAGGAAGAAATCAAATACTTTTGATTGTCTAACTACTTTTTTTTTTTTTGGCTCAAACCACAATCAAATCAAAAAATGTATTGTAAGTTCTAATTAGCACATGCTATCATTATAAATGCATATTTGTTTTCTTGGATCAAATGATCTAAATGACCAACACATGTACATAATTTCAAATGAATGCATGGGCCTGAGGTTCTATCACACAAACAGTCTAAAGCCTGTTGCCTCCTGCTCTTTACCAATGACCAGGAAATCAGCAAAAACCACCGCCAGCAGTCCACCAATCAGAACAGCTGAAGGAGAGACAGAGAGCCGGTCAGGTCAGCAAAGTTGGCTGCTCCCTCACTTTTCTACAACAGCTCATTGGGATGAGGGAAGGTTCGTGAAGAGGGGGTGGAGGGGGGGGCACTTGAAAAGATATTGGATTTATTCAAAGGGAAAATGATGAGAAGAAACACGGGAGAAAGGAGGGATTGGATAAAGTAAGAGGAAGATTGCTCGCTCTCAATGGGTCAGAGGGTTAAGTAGCACATCCTTACACCGGAACGAATCTGCACTACACAAACTCCAGTTGTTGCTAGTTTATCTTAGCAGCTGCTGGAGGATGGAAAGAATACAGGAGGCAACAGGGAAGTGTAGTCTCTTGATCTAAAGGGTGGATATCGAGTGGAACAAATGACAAATATTTGGTTATGCACAGGAAAAAAAACAAAACACCCACCTATCAAGACCTCTTTCCTCTCCAGGATGTTCTTCTGTGGCAGCTGTGCAGCAGAGCTCCCTCCGTCCACCGTGTTTCCGACCAGGTCGGGCTCTGCCGGCATCACTCCTCGACCGAGATCATTACGCCGATCATCGCGGATCTCAAAATCTCCACTTGGCCCTGCAGCACCCACGTCATTGTTAGCCTCCTGAGACAAAGACAGGAAAGTGAGACTAATGATGTGAAATTTACATTTGATTAAATTTGTTCCGCGGAGCCACTGAGCTGAAACACGGAGACAAAAACTTTCCATGGCACACGTTCCCCTTTGAAACAATGAGCCTCTGTCTGCTCTGATTGGTGGAAATTTGCAACTTGTCCAACACATATACAGACGTCATTAAAGCTGGCATCTTAATTGCAATGTGGAAAACCACATGGATCTTAAAGCATCGTGTTTTAATGTATCACTGCTGCAAATAAACAGTGGCGCACCAATTAGGGAAATGACTCTGGTCTGTAAATGGTTGAGCTGTCGGGATTAGAGAGGTAGAAACACGGTCGGGTACCAGACCTCAATGGGTTATTGATGGAGACCAAAATGAGTCTATTATCACAGCATACTGAAGAAAACAAGAATGTGGATCAGATTTCCTGAGTTCAATCATAATTTTTTTTGCTAAGGCTGGTTTTATTCTCTATTTTTCTCATCACTTACAGAACTGAACAGAAAAAAAAATGACCACAAACCAACAAGAAATCAATTCTTCAAGTGCGGTTCTTTTTAGAAAACCTTAATATTGTGTATTTTTATCCACCACGTTGATACATTTTGGTCTAGAATCCATTGCATGCGCACAAATGAGACACACATTTGCACCGGTTGACTTGCAAAGAGCCACTCCAGTCTATTTTGTGTCAGGAAACATGAACCAATCTGCATTTAGCATTTTAGCTTCTCTAGGAAATAGACATGGTAACTCGAGTCGAGCTGATTGATATCACTCATGCCTGTATGATAAATATGGAGCTTAAGTCTTGAGGCAATTAGCTTAGCATAAAAACTATAATATACCTTCCTATTACAGTATTTTCTGGACTATAAAGCGCACTGGACTATAAGACGCACCTTCAGTCAATCACCTATTTTAAAACCTTTTCACACATAAGACGCACAGAATTATAAGGCGCACTGTTGGTTTTTGAGTAATTTACGGCTTTTAGGTGCGCCTTATAGTGCGGAAAATACTGTATGTATTAGTTTTATGTTAGTTTTGCGCAGCGATCATTAAAATAGTGATGGGGATTGATCGCCTGAGCTCACCTGTGAAGTTGTGGGTTGTGGCGCGTTGCTTGTTCCCTCTGTTGGAGCCGCCTGTGTGCCTGTCGTCATGGGAAATCTCGGCCTGAAGGGAACCCTGGTCTTGACGGTGGTGGTGGCGGTGGATGAATCTGTCGAGGGTTCAGGCGTGGGCTCTGTTGTGGTTACCGCGTCTTCTTCTGTGGTGGATTCCACGTCCAGGCCGGGGTAGAACACTGTGGGCTCCGGTGACAGGTAGACGTCATCTTCTTCTTCTGTGGTACTCAGGTCATCCGAACCAGCGGAGGGCGCTGCGCTTTCTGCAGCGCCATCTGCAGGGCTGGTGGTTGCCACGGGGACGGCGGCGGCGGGGGATTCAGGGGCGGCGGTGGTTCTGGCAGCAGCTCTGATTCGCTCCAGCTCTCTCTCTCTTTCCAGCTCACGCTCTCTCTGCCTCTCTCGCTCCTTCTCTCGCTCTCTCTCCCGCTCCCTCTCTCTCTCGCGCTCTCTCTCCCTCTCCCTCTCTCTCTCCATCTCCCGAACCCGTTCCCTCTCTCTCTCCCTCTCTCTCTCCCTCTCCAGCTGTCTCTCTCTCTCCCTCTCCAGTTCCCTCTGCCTCTCCTGCTCTTTCTCCCTCTCTCTCTCCTCTTCTTGCTCTCTTTCCTTCTCCAGTTCTCTCTCTCTTCCCCAGTACACGCCGCTCTCTCCATCGGCCTCGGTTGGCAGCAGGGTGGCGGCGGGGTCCTCCGGGTTGGGGCTCGGTTCAGCCGCAGGTGAGGCGGAGGGGGCGGGGCTAGTGGCCTGGGTGGTGGAGAGGAGGAGGGGCTCCTCGGTGGTGAAGGACACGCCCGCTGATGTCGGCCTTATTCTGATATCAGGAACTAAAGAGAGGAAAGACATTTTAACATCAGTTAGTCTCGTCCAGGCAATGGAAATGACTTCTTTTGTCTATTTCTGTGGATTTTTGAAGACAACAAGTTGTGCAAAAATTATACATTATAGATAAAATAAATCTAGAACCATATCTGTCTGATGGTAACCAAGATTATTTCAAATTTTTTGCCTTAATTTGACACAGCACAGCTGAAAATCAGAGGAAATTTAAGGACAGAGAACACATGCACACACACACATGCATACACACACACATGCATACACACACACACGCACACAATTTCCCTGATGGCCTGAAGTCAGTTTTAATTAAAAGCCCTCTGGTTTGGACTTCTATCCACAGAATGCAGTACTTCTCTGATCCGAAAATGGAGCTTCCAAAATCATTCTAGGCCGAGTGAGGAACACTGAATATTTGCTGAACAAACAAACTCGGTTCAGGGCTGCAAAGTGAAGTGGAAGCGACAGGAAAGAACTTCAGTAAATCCCTTCTATAAGTTTTGGGGAATTGATGCACAGATTTGAAAAAACAGAGGTCCAATCCTGTAAAGACGAGGCTGACTTTTTATTTCCTTCTATTCCCTCTCTGTGATTACTCATTTCAAATGTCAATATAGGCTGTGCCAGAAATGGGTCAGCACAAATATATCTAAGGAACACCTGCAATGGTCATGTAATGCGACTGCTAAATTAGGTCCGGTTCTGATGCTGTTTAAAGCCAGAGATGTGCAGCAGAGCTCCTGTGCAGACTTTTGTCGAATGACTCCAGGATCATAAAGTAGTGATTTTACTCACTGCTCTGCACAGCAATCAGGGCTGCAATCAAACCATTATTTTATGCTTGTTTAACTGTCTGACAGCATAAATGGAAAAATATGGAAATGAGAACTACAGTTAAAAAAAAAAAAAAAAGCGAGTTCAGATGTATTATAGCAGGGTAGAATAGAACATACCGTGGGCTTAACAGAGTAGGACTAGATATTGGCAACGAGGTGCACTTTAGTCGCTGGACGGCTAAAGATAGAGATGATTTATCTATTTTTGTTTTGGTGTTTGAGAGTGGATGGAGACTTTTAAAGAAAATGACCTGGAAAGGATGAGGTGGGATTATACAGTATATATGGAGAGGAGAGGAGAGAGATTGTGTTTTGGCGATGGGGGCTCCTTGGGTTGAGAGAAAAACAAATTGACTTTACAGGGACAAAGAAATGACAGCTGACGGTGGAGCTGGGGATGATACTGAAACGTTGACTTAAACAATGCAATGCCTACGTCAAAATTATTAAACGTCTCAAAATGCCAGTCTGTGCAGCAGCGGCGACGCAGAATCCACACCCGTCTGCTGGAAATAAGCTTTTCCTCCTTGAATCAAACGGCTCGGCACCACCGTTTGAGATAAAGCAATTTGCTGCTGTTTCTACCACAGGGGTGCCCCATCCACACTCTCCAGCTCTGAATTGTAATTTATTTTGAGTGTGCTCCATACTAGCGCAGTGCCTGAACTGAGGACAGCCCTCAATGAGTCACGCTTAATAAGGAGCGCTAGACTTCAACAGCCCAGATCAGAAAATCAGTCTGAATTACACCGATGTGATTTACGTTAAGTAGGTAATTCCTACACACGCAGACGACGACCAGTTCTCTCTTAACAGCAGACAGACGCTCGCCGGTAGGTAGGTGCACACACAACTGTCGGTGTGCGTGTGATTACCTAATCTGAGTGGACTAATCTGATTAGAATAAATAAGATCTCAAGGAATTGAGCCCTGGTTGCTGCTAGTTTGTGAGGGTGTACCTGTGTTTAAAGGTGTTATAATAAATCTAATCGGTGAGGTTTTGGAGATAAAGTCAGAGAGGCCAGACTGAGATGGTTTGGACATGTCCAGAGGAGAGATAGTGAATATATTGGTAGAAGGATGCTGAGTTTTGAACTGCCAGGCAGGAGGCCTAGAGGAAGACCAAAGAGGAGGTTTATGGATGTAGTGAAAGAGGACATGAAGGTAGTTGGTGTGAGAGAAGAGGATGAAGAAGACAGGGTTAGATGGAGGCAACTGGTTCGCTGTGGCGACCCCTGAAGGGAAAAGCTGAAAGGAGAAGAAGAAGAAGAAGAAGAGAATAAATCTAATCGGTCAAGTTGAATGTGTGTGTGTGTGTGTGTGTGTGTTAGATTTGTGCAGATCATCAGCCCAACCACAGCTCCAGGATGGGGGGCAGGGGGCTTCAGGGTCAGCAGATTGAAAAGCAGCAGCTGTCGAGTTTGAAAGAACCTGAATGTGAACGTGTGACCTCACACACACACACACACACACACACACACACACACACAATAAAGGACACACACTCACAGCCAGAGCCGGAGCCCGAGTAGAGGTCCTCATCGTCGTAGAACTCGTCCGCCGTCGAGCCTTCATCATCAATAGAGGGCGACCAGGTCTGTGCCTGAGAGAAACACAGTTGACAGAGATTAGAGCGATCCATTGTGAAGGACTGAGCTGCTCATCAGTTCATTTCATAGAGAAACCACTTTAGCAGATTACACACACACACACACACACACACACAAGTGTCTGGGAGGAGGCAGCATGATGTGGACAGGGTAACATCTGCCTGTCTGTGAGTACATGGAGGAACATAATTAATGGGTTGATCTAAAGCTGGGATTTTGGGAGAGTAACATTTAAATCCTCGGAGGAGAGAAGGTTCCCTTCAGCTCCTGCTTGTGTCAGTTTACGCATGATGCTCAGACTGTGAAGTACGGAGCAATTAGCTTCTCACAATTATTTCAACAGCCAATTAATTAATTTCTTTTGGATTTGTCAAAACAGCGGCATTGTGAGGAGTTCAAAAAGCTGCACAAAGCTGAAATGTCCTGCGTGTCTGTTCCCTTCTTGATTAGCTTTCTGCTTTTCTGACCTTTGGTAAAGTTTCTTCATGTGCGGTTAATTCTTGTGTCTTCCCCGCTGACGATCGAACCAACCAAACCACCACCATAAATGTGAAAACATATCTTCCTCATTTACGTTGCTAGAAAGTGCACAGTGCTAATTTGACATTCTCATAGCCGGGTGTCTTCAAAGATCCATAATCTTTGGAGGTGTGAGAGTCTCTGTCAGAGAGATGAGCAGCAGGATCGCTCAGGGATTGAACCTCTGAAGGGAATGACCTCAGAGTCAGGTCACTTTGAGGCTGATCCCTCCTTAGGATCCATTCATCTCACTCTCTTTCTTTTGACCTCCATTCTACATCCCTGCGAAGTTTAAACACACGCTTAAGCACAGCGGAGCGCTAATACCTGAGATCCCACCTTTAGCTCTTCATCTCCCACCCTTGCATCACAAAGTGATGCACAGGTCGCCTAGCAACGTAGACAGCTGGAGTTCAGTTGATGAGTCGTTGTACAGTATTGGTTTTGAGAAAATTAAAGGCTTTTAGGTGCGCCTTATAGTGCGGAAAATACTGTAGTTAAAGACGTAGTAAAAGCTGTAGGGGTGATGGATGCTTCACCTCCGTGTCCATTATGACTGCAGGACGTCGCAATGAATCTTGGTCTACGGTCAGACTCAAATCATCCATGTTCTTCTTCTTCTTCCTCTTCTTTTCCTTTCAGCTTGTCCCTTCAGGGGTCGCCACAGCGAATCGATCGCCTCCATCTAACCCTGTCTTATGCATCCTCTTCTTCTGGTTCGACCCACGGAAAAGAAGGACCCGTCCAAACGGGACGACCCTGTTGCTCGGATTTGTTTTAACTGAAACAGGGCTTATGTGTTCATCCATTTCCAACTTCTACTTGTAATTTTCATTATCAGGGTTTCAATACTTATCTATCTGATTGCTAAACTGAAAGAGCCAGTATTCATGCAGCTAAACCCGATCGATTTTGCAGTTGCCTCGGGGATATTCCATCTCCTGATGCCTCTTGTTTATCTAAGTAAAGGAAGCTGAATATTTGTTCCATCATGGCATTTTGTACCTAGATACAGCTGAATACACACTAAGTGGTACAATATTGTGATGGCAAAAACAAAAGGCTCAGTTTTTGCTTCGGGGATTGGAAAATAGTCAATCCACTGCTGAAGATGTGACCAAAACAACTCTATCTCCTCAGCGATCGTAAGCCCGTCCCGAGGCCGAATGGAACTGTGTCTTTGCTCGCCAACGTGATACTAATTGCATGCACACACACTCACACTCACACTCACATGCACATACACTCACATGCACATACACACACACACACACACACACACACACACACACACACACACACAAAGGGGCACAGGCTCCTCCCAGGCTCCAGACAGAGGAAACCTGATGCCTTTAAAAGCCAATAAAAGCATAATGGAATCTAGAAACCCGAGCATCTAAGTCCATCTCGTCTCAGCGTGAGGTGGAGCTGAAACGCTATATGTATCTCCTGAATGAAATTGACTTGAACTTGTTTTGGGGCCTCGACGCATCCAGGATATCGGCTTTGCAAAGTGGAACGATGAGTCTGCAGGAGCTTCACGCTTTGAAAAGTGTGTGGAGGTCCAGCGATCTCTAAAAAACCCAAAGGTAATGAAAAATACAGAAAAGATATGTCAAGGCAAGTTGGTGCCCCCGTGTGTGTGTGTGTGTGTGTGTGTGTGTGTGTGTGTGTGTGCTGTATTCCAGTTTTACAATGAAGGCCGTTGCTATGGGCAACCTTTGCCTTTCACAGAAATTCCCATTTCCAAATGAGAACCTGCCAGCCACACACACACATAAACACACACACTCCCTCTCTCTCCCTCTCATTCTCTGTCTCTCTTTCTCACACACACACACACACACACGCACACACGTGCAACAGCTCTGCCTACATAAGTAAAGGTGTTATGTAATGTCAAATAAACCACCCTAAAAAAACCAACATCAAAAACGTTTTCTTCCCCAGCTCCCTCCCTTATTCCCCCACCACACACACACACACACACACACACACACACACACACACACACACACACACACCCCAAAACCCTCTGGATCCTCACACTCCGTGCCAGCGTATCCCTCCTCTTCCTCGTCCCATTTTTCCTTTTTCATCTTAAATTCCATTCCTTATCTCGAGGCAAACCCCCCCAAAATTCAGCATGACTCCAAAAAAACACACACACACACACACGGCACCAGAGCCGACCTCAGGGGGGCCCCTCTCTCCTTTTCGAGGCCCCTGTACATAACAGCCTCCAGGACATAGACGGAGGCCCTGTGTGTTTAAATGTGCATCATCTATGTTTGTCCCAGCCTTTATATGTGTCCTGACACGTTTGATTTATGAGCCCGTATTAAAAGTGTGAATTGTTGGTATGTTGGGAAGCAATGCGTCATGGATGTAATTACCGTGTGCATCTGAATGGGTATAATCACAGGTTTTGCTCACGCAACTGCCCCTCTAACCTATAGTATTTTGTTTTTTCATGATCTTGGGGGTGAAGTAGAATCAGGCCAGCGCTGCATTCTGCCTCCGTTAAAGGAGGAACTATAAACAGCCGTATTTTCTGCCTGCGCCACAAAGTTAACTAACCACAACGAGACGCACCGAGTTCTCCTCGACCGCACGCATAACCCGGGGGCCAAAATCATCTGTATGTTGCTCTCGATTTTCCCTCCAACATTGCATTTTGCTACTATAAAAAGAAACCTTGAGATGACAGGCGTTTTTCTGCTGGGTCTGCAGCGTGAGCGCAATCCTGGTTTTTGGCAACTTATAAAGAAAGAAAGCACTGGCGTCGTCGGATGCCAGTTGGAGTCATTTTAAAACAATCTGAGCGCGCAGAAGATATAATTATGTATACTTGTGGAAAAAAGAGAAAGCAAAACATAAAATTGAAGGACGGGAGAAGTGATGCAGACAAAAGAATCTGTGCTGGTTGCGGTAACGTCAAGTACTGACAAGGTGAGCGCAGGTGGGTCCTCAGAGAGGTGTTGCAACATTTGCAGTTCCTCATAGAAATCTGATCTAAGGCTGACACCAGATTTGAGCCATGCATTTGATCCTGCACATTATGGTTTCACTGTGAGTGTGTGTGTGTGTGTGTGTGTGTGTGTACCCGAGCTAATATTGCCATGGTTTCACAAATTTACGTCCCACAAGTGCAGAGTTGTTCAAGATTTTAATACAAGAGGAAAGAAATTGCAAGGTTATCGTTGAGTGGCAGTCTGACAAAGACAAGGTGTGTGTGCGTGTGTGTGTGTGTGTGCATGTGTGTGTGCTGCAGGAGCAATGCAAGTATGGACCTCAGCTACCACTAAGATGCAGGAAGCAGCATAACAACAGGAGGCAGAGATAGGACACACGACAAATGAGGCGTCACACACACACACACACACACCCACACACACGCGCGCACACTGGTGCTGGTGGATGATTAACCAGTTGGTTTTACTTTATGTTCGGTTGATTTCCAGTCGACTTCAGCTCAGAGATCCTCTTTGGCGAGCTGGGCAGATAGAAAGCTCCATTGTGATTGACTTCAAATGCATTCCTCAGTAACCTGAGAGCATGCCGTTTCTGCACAAAACACACACTTACACACACACACACACACACACACACACACACACACACACACACAAGCATTTTAAGGCCCTGATAGAGTAAGCGCAAATGCTGCTCTGCTTTGCAGAAATAATCATTAATTGTACTTGGTAATATGTGAGATTTCATCGGAACGAATGTTCTCGACTGCAGCAGCATCTCCGAGCTGAACTGTAAGGAATAATTTGAATTCTCTCACTCTCTTTGCAATCTGGCACCATCTGTGAGTCCTACTCCTCTAGCCGTCCCTCCGTTTACTGCATCCACAGGGTTGGAGGAGAACAGGGAATAGAAACACAATGAAACCTCCACAAGCTCAGCTCCATTGTATCCATATTTATGCATGTTACTCACACACACACACACACACACACACCGCTCGCTGAGGAGGGGAAGAAATTGACTTGCATATTTCCTCAAACGCAGGTATCATCTAGGATTGTGCATCCTAAGAATGAAGCTTCAATTAAAGCATAGATAAGGTCAGTTTCAACCCTTGTTTGTCGCAGTTTAGGACATAAAGGCGGTGTATTTCTGATTCTACTCAACAAATCAGATTCTCATCCTGAAGATATCGTGATTGTGCATCAGCGCCGCCGCCACCGCCATGAATGGCATCAACTTCCATGTGGCGTCTGGGCCGAAGCGATGTCAAACGTGTTAAACAAAGCGTGATGGAAATAATAGCCTGCGAGGGTTTTTTTTCTTTTTTCTTTTTGAGAAGCAGATAAGCCCCAGCAGTGAATTGAAATGATCATTATGGGCTGCTGTTCTCAACTGGCTGCAGTTCAATTCACTGACGGTGGAGACGCCGTGCTTTATGGAGCAGCTGCTGATTCACGACCGTCTCAAGCGTCGGATCCGTCTCAAAGCCGTCTGACCTGCAGCTGAGAAGTCCAACTGGAAAGGGTCAGACCGCTTGACGCGTGCCCTCAGAACAATCACAACACTTTGCAGCCTGTTTACTGTTGTTTTATTCCACACCCGTCTTCCTTTTCCAGAGTGGATCCTCCACCCTGTCAGGAGTGACCTCTAGGCTCCCTCCATCTTTTTTTTGCTTTTCTGCCTCTTCACCCCTCTCTTCTCCTTTTTACCAGCTGGGCAGGTTGGACAGCAGCCAAGTCGAGTGCTAACACACTCGGACAAGGCGATGTGAGAGACATAGAGAGCAGCTAGTGTGTGTGTGTGTGTGTGTGTGTGTGTGTTTGAGTAGGTTACCAGGTGATGACCTGTTTTAGACACCTGCCACCTTCAGCAGAGATTAGCACAGATAGCTTCTGCAGTCACATTGCTCACACACTCACACACACACACACACACACACACACACACACACACACACACACACACACACACACACACACACACACACATCAGGACGGTGACATCGGCTGTACGTTAAACAGCTGGCACCTGCACGATCAGGTCAAAGGGGTCAACAGAATCCTGTCCCGGTTTGCTGAGGTGATTTAAGATGTGCTTTTATTTATGGACACATAATCAGCCAACGGTTTCCTTTTTCTCTTTAGAACAGTAATGAACACCTTTTGTCATCTTGTGTTGCTCTAACACCCTCCTAATTTTTAAATAAACCTAAGTCCTGCCTAAAATGGTAGCAACAGGTGTTCGAACATAAAGATCGGAAAGTGTTTCCTCCTTCTGGATCCCCTGAGATGAACGAATTCCTTGTTTGCTGTTGATGATAAAATAAAAAATGTAACCCTGGTCTGTGATATTTAATGATATAAAACCCTCATCCTGTGGGTTGAAGCCATATAACAAGCATCAGATCATCTATCCCTTTTTTATCTGTAATGAATGTCTCCTACTGCGAAAGAAAAAAACACTTCTGCACCTTTTGCCTCTGTTTTAAACTCAAAGTCCAGGAAAAAGGAAAAAAAAAAAAAGAATTTTAAAACTAAATTACCATTGATTGCCAAGAGAGTGTTTTGCAGTAGCAGCTGCAGTCGAAGCTCATAAAGGCAGACTTCACTTTGGGTTTCCGAGAAGAAAACCTGCAGAGCTATTTTACACTGATTTGCTCTTGAGATGTAGTGGGTGTGTTAGATATGGATATGAAGTCAAACCACATGAGGATGAATAGAAAAAGCACGCTTCAGATTAATTTGGGTAATTGAACAGAAAATACATTTAAGTCTTTCATAGCATCTTGTATAACTCTTATCTACATGGGGATCTACAGCCAGAAAGGATGAGTAGCACTGAGCGAGGAGGCAGAGATGCTGATTTAATACCTCTGCCAAACACATTTGATCTTTTGCTGCGTGTTTTCCACAAACAAATGCTCCCAGTGATCGATGAACCTGACCCAACAGGCAAAAACCGTAAACATCTTCGAGTACAACAGCCGGGAAATGACTGAAACGCTTTTTCTTCCTGTACTATTTTTAGCCGTTTCTGCTGATCATATTCCTATATAGCGATAGCATGACCGAACCCAATCCCAGCCGCACCGGCTGTATTAGCTCCTCGTACAGCAGCTCCTTCACATCAGCTTGGATCTGATGCTGTCTGCAGCACCGAATGATCCAAGCACCAATATTATCTGATATGATGCTTCTCCGCTAAGTTAAAAGGATAAAGATGATCTATGTGATCAATGCCCCCCCCCACCCCCCGGAAAGTCATGCATGTGCTAAATAAGGTTTATTATGCAGTGAACGTCTTTGTCATGGGGCTGCAGGGATGAAACTGGTGCACGATGCAAGAAAAGTCATGTGTTTGGATCAGGGAAGGACAATTTGAATCCATTTTCATGGAAGAAGACCTTAAACATTTATCTTATCTGTTACAAAACAATAGTCCCCTCTTAGTTTATGGTAATGGTCAGAAGAACCTCAACAGAGCGTAGAATTACTTTATATCAGAGGCTATAACATTTGCTGCATTGTTAGCACAGCTATTAATCCTCATTAGGTTGAAAGCTGCCTCCCCCTCCCTCGTTTACTTCTGGAGGTCACGGTGGGTCTCAAAATTACGAATCTGAACATTGCTTTAAATAATCCCTTGAAAAGCAGAATGCACGCCCACAATAATGTCATGTGATTGACCATGTTTGTTTGTTTGTTTGTTTGTTTGTTTTTCAAGGTGATACCTTGAAAAGCAGTTGTCAGATTTTAAATCTGTAGGAGTGAATCCTGGGTGGAAGATGAGTTGAGGGATATCAGAGAGTCTGATGGTTCATTGCTGTGTGGAACTGGAGTCAAATGTGGATTATAATCCAGATCCCAAGAGATTAAAATATATATTTATAGGGGCGTACCTTTGGTTTTACAGTCGAGTAACTGAGAGGGGTGGAGACATGACACTCCCATATTCAGCTGATATACTGAAGATTCAGAGCCACTAAACTGGATGTCATGTAACTGTAAGAATCACAAACTGATGATAAACACACCATTTCAAAAGCTAGGAGTCCAGGAATTTAGTGATGCTTCCTAATTTGGCACCAGGCAGGTCCGGGTAAAGCGACATCACCGTGGCAACATGGTTTGAGTGTGTGTGCTATGTGCTCGGTGCGATGATACAACAATGGATGCAAAATACAGAATGTTCTCAGAGGTGTGGGTGAGGAATCCGTCCTTAAAACGACTCAATTACAATTCGACTTTCATGTCTTGCTAGAATAGAATCTACATTTCATCCCACGTAGAATTCCGACTGCTAATGTGAGAGGCGTTGGTGTGTGATGTAAGGCATGTCTGAAACCCATCGGTGCTGGCGTGATATCAGCTGTATCAAAGCTGAGATTAATTACCAAGAAAAGGAAAATGAACATTTATAACTGTAAATTAGGCAAGAATGACATTAAAAATGGCTCTAAAAAAAAAAACTTTAATTAAAAAACTAAAATCTCAGCATGACGTGGAGACCGTCTGACTGAAGGGAATGTGTGTAACCTGTAATGTTTCGCTGTCTGAGAAAAGACGAGCAGCTGATCGGTCACATGACTGCTCTGACAAATCAGCTGGTCTAGAACCATGTAATGGACTGGAACTGTGACACACACACACACACACACACACACTCTTGATAAATCCATTGAGCTCCTGACTGAGTATAGATCGACCATATTATGGGATGGAGGGATACAGCAACAGAGAGATGTATATCTGGATGTAGGACCCCAGCTGTTACACTAATCTTACAATCCAACAGGATTAAAGGCCACATCTGACACACACACACACACACACACACACACTAACACACACACGAGGCCTCCCTGCGTGAAATCCTCCTCTATTATATATGACCCTATGAATGTTGCATCTCTGAGCGAGTGTGTGTCACCGTCCTGCTGCCAGAAATGCCTTGAGATTCTGACAGGACTGCCGCTCCCACACTCCACAATACCACTACCATGCATTTGTGTGCTCAGGCGGGTGTGTGTTGGGACGATTTGCTCTCGCTGTTCAGGGGAGTGTTAGCGAGTGTGTGTGTGTGTGTGTGTGTGTGTTGGAGTGTATTGATGTTTGTCTGGAGAAATGTTGCAGCGAGCGGTGAATGCTGCTGGTTGGCTGGCGGGTCAATGACTGTGTTTTTGTGGGTGCTTCTATGAAGTGGCAGAGAGAGAGGAGAAGGAGCGAGGCTGTGTGTGTGTGTGTGTGTGTGTGTGTGTGTGTGTGTGTGTGTGTGTGTGTGTGTGTGTGTGTGTGTGTGTGTGTGTGTGTGTGTGTGTGTGATTATAGCCTGGCTCAATGGGCCTATTTCTGCAGGGCCAGTGGGAGGGCGTGGTGCCTGTGGCTGGAACTTCTCTCGTGTTTCTAAGGAACTTTTCAAAAGGGCTCAGAAATGTGGCTGTGTGAGGGAGCGAGAGAGATAGAGAATGAAAGAGAGAGAGAGAGAGAGAGAAAGAGAGGATGTGTTTGTGTGATGGAGCACAAGAAAGGGGAACTCAGAAACAGTGATCAATGGTCTCCTTTCAGTCCCCGATCGAAAACCTCAACACACACACACACACACAAACAAAATTAGCACACAAATGATGAGAATCACATTTCTGCTCGAACTGCCATGACTGGAATCACAAGGCTTCATCATTGCGTGTCTGTATATAATTACAGCTTCTGTAATCAGGCCAATGACTGTCATGCGACTTCACAGACCCTAAGGAAGGAAGGACGGAAGGGCATAAAAAAAGAGTTTTTAGAGAAAGTTTCAAAACTGAGAATACTTGAGAGGTGAAAAAAAAGCGGAGGGGGTGTGTGTGTGATAATAATAGGATGGACGGACCCAGAGGCAGGGGTGGCAGATTGAGAGAGAGACGCGTTTTTGTCTTTCATGCAGAGGAGAAAAATCCAATCAGCTTTGTGTAATTCAATCTGGAATGGAAAGATGCAAGATGCAGAAGTGTGTGTGTGTGTGTTTCTCTCTGTGTGTGTGTGTGGAGGGCATGAAGCATATTACCATCATGCCTTACCTCTCGCTTCCTCTCAAACACACACAGGAGGTAAACAAATTGCTGCTCCAGGGCCATCCGAGCCGCTGACCTTGCGATGCTCTCCTGGCTCGTTCCCATTGGTTGACCGGCTTTGGCAATGCTAGCAGCCAATTTCAAGCCTTAGAGCCATTTCCAGCCCATGGATTGTAAGTGGAGCGACTGTCGGAGCAGATTGCAAGTGATTTCTGGTGTATCATAACAGGCCTTGATATCGACACTCATTACGTAGAATTTTGTGATCTGGCAGCGCAGCGATACAACGAGACCAGCATATGGTCTGTGTTTAACCAGCAGAATGACCCGTTAGCGACGTTAATCAGATATTTATCATGAGAGACTGATTAACAAATGAACGTCAGGAGACTCCAACTAAACATGACCCAGCACGGAAGGAAAAACAGCCTCTCTTCATCCTTAACTTTGTTGTATTTATTGAATCCTATATGGTGATGGATTTCAGCCCCACATGAGGAAGAATCGAAAGATGTTTAACCTTTGAATATGACAGGACATCTTACTGGAACTGATGATAAAATGTCCCCAGTGGAAATTGGGAGAATTCATTAGTCACACAAAGTTAAGCTGTTTCACATAACAGGATAGAGAAAACACGTTTTTTTTTTTAACATTAACTTCAGCTGTTTTTTCATATTTTGTCACTTTAGAGTGAAAATAATCTCGTATACTAAGTAACAACACCAGAAAAATGATGCACATTGATGCTCCAGTTGATTAAGGTTTATATTACAAGCGCTGATGCAAAAGTTAAAGATTGATAGAATAGAAAAAAACAACTTTAATAAGTTGGGTTTTTTTTTCACTTGACTCGTAAAATATTTGAAATTGATCATCTTTATATTTTTAAAACTCCTTACATGAAACCTTATCAAATGCAACGATTTTCTAACTTTCTGCTAAAATAATCCAAAATAATTTGTAGACGTGTTGGTAGGTAAGATATTTTGCTTGTTTAGCAAAGCTAGCCGTTTCCAGCTTGTTTTGTTAAGCTCAGTTAAACAACTTAAGCTAAACGTAAGCTTGTTTCTCATGCAATGCAACTTTATTCTTTTCCCTGCTCAAAACTTTTCTCAATTGAATCCAAACTGGTGGATTTTCTGGGTGGAAATGATGCTGTATCATAAACAGATAAATACTTTATTCATCCCAAAGGAAATTCAGGTTTTAGAATCATATATAATAATGTTCACCAATGCATGCGGTAGGTGGGTGTGCGCCAGTGGATAATGAGGATTAATGGATAACAGTGTTAAATTATTCTGGTAGGAGTTTCCTGTTGCCACTCAGTATTATCTTCCCTTTGTTGAATCCCCTCAGCTTAAAATAAATATTATACCAAGCTTCAGGTGTCCGTTCTCAGATAAAGATAAATTCCTTCCTCTGTGGGCGACATTACTCACTGACTAATTAATTAAGCGGCGGTGGTGATTATCTAACGAATAGCTGAGCTCCAGAGTGGTGGGTGTAACAATCGGTGATCATTAATTCCCTTCTACCATTTGTATAATTATAGCGTTCGTCGTGGATCTGGCGGTCAGTGTTGGCGTGAAGCAGTGAAAATGTACAACTGGAAGACAGGAATACAAATGGGCTGAGATGCCATCTTGCTCTTCCAGCCCTCCTCTCCGGGTGTAATCCTGTCCAGGTTGTTCTCTCCATCCAATCCGTCTCAGCTGCTCTAAGCTCTTTACAGGCCTGCGTTAACCACCAGCCTCTCCATGCTGCTGCCAGGACCCCGGCGCTACCCATCCATCTCCCTTTCATTTTCTCTTTTTTTTTTTTTTTTTTCTTTCTCTTCCAGTCCTCGGCGATCTTATCATTTCGCTCCACCTAAAATAAAAAAAAACAATCCCTCCCTCGTTCATCTCTTTTCTCATAAGCCACTCATATCCTTAAACCACTATTACATATTAAAATATTTTTTTTTCCCCCGTCAGTCTCCTCTTCTCTCCTCATCATCGCTGAAGCATTTCTCCTCTTCCCTCTAATCTGGTATTTTTGACACTTTAGCCGCCACCTCTGCTTCAATACCACTTTGTTTCTGTGATTGTTTCTGACCTTATTCCCCTTTCATTCTCCTCAAATCACCTCTCTTTCCATCTTCCTGCAATATATAACCACTTTCAAATCTGTCACCTCACCTTAGTGCTTTGTTTTTACCCCCCCTTCTACCCTGCAAGAGCTGTTTGGTATTACGATAACATCTATGTTCAAAATCCCATCAGTCTTGTCACAGCTATGCTTGGATTTAAAGGTTTGGGGGCATTACAGAAATGATGGTGATAGAGATGAGACAATAATAAAAATAAATCATGGTGAATCATGTGGTTTCGTTCTTGACCACTACACCACTACCACACCTAGATAAACCCCAGTACTGTTTAGGTGCTATTAGGATTTAAGTTACAGTCTAGGAAGAAAAATACCACTTTGATTAAGATATTCACTCATTTATATAATATTTATACTTATTTTACATTATTTTGCTACAAATGTGGAAAAAAATGCAAGCTATTTTGGATGTTTAGTTAATCCTTTTGGTCTTTTATCAAGCATAAATACATGCAATTCTTGTTTTTGTCAGAGAAAAATTAATAAATAACACTGAGGATGTCTCTGTGTGGTTTTTGCTGAAATATTTGCAAGCAGAGATGAAGATCTTCACATCAATATATGCAAAGAAGGACAAAGAAGGTTCTCTTATGGCAACAATTTCCTGCGAGGCAAACAGTAAAGGCTTTAATTCCCAGTCACGCCAGACCTTATGATCTGCAGCATCACGGAGGAGCATCCAGTAAAGGTTAAGAATTACCTTACAATACCAAAAGGTAGAAGAGTCTTACTCCTGTTAGCACCTGTCCAGAAGGTAAAAAGTAAAAAAGTGTCAGTAGAGGTCACGCCACTGCTTTACATCTCACGCTTCAGAGTGGAGTGTCCTGTCAGTCTGTCACGTAAAGCTGCTGCTGTCATATCGACTCCTGTCAGTCAGTCATCACACACACTTCAGCACGGGCAACAATTATCATGTCACACACACGCCGAGATAAGCAATCGACTCCAGGGAGCACACACACACACACACACACACACACACACACAGTGTCAGTCAGCCTTTCAGACCTGAGGCTCTTCTGGATAACTTCATCGAAAGTCAACAACTGCTAGAATTAAATATTAAGAATAAATGACCTGCTGGAAATGCAAACGTGTGTGTGCCTGTGTGTGTGTGTGCCTGTGTGTGTGTGTGTGTGTGTGTGTGTGTGTCAGACAAGTTCTTTTATGCTGCTAGCCAGTTGGTCAATAACCCTTTCCAATAAATTCTATAAAATCTATATTTAACTTTATCAGAAGCTAAAAAACTGTTGAACGAAACTTCTAGTCAAGGTATTAATCTGCTACTTTTTGTTCAATCTGGATTAAATTTTATTTTGTTGGTTGGATTTTTGATGCAATCGATATAAAATTTAACAGTAGACCTAAAAACCTCGTACCAAACTATATAACGTAATCCAAGTGGGAACACCACCAGGTCTGAATCCTGATCAGGAAGAGGCTTCCAGGCTTGAGAAATGAGTATGTCTGTGTGTGTGCATGTGTGTGTGTGCCTGATTGCAGGAGTTTAAACGGCCTTATGGGAGAGACAACCTGCCGAAAACAGACGATGACTTGGAATTTTACCTCCCTTCCGACGATAAACACGCTCACACGCTCCATTTCATCTATTTCGGTCGTCTACACACACAACTCATTAGCTCCAGTGGTTCGTTGGAAGTGCCAACACCTTTGAAAGAGCTTTGGAATTCAAAGATTTACTTGAGATGGTCCACGTACACAATTTCACACAAACACACACACACACACACACACACACACACACACACACACACAGTGGGTTCAGAGTCTTCATTTAATTGGATCAATGTTTTTCCCTCATGGCTTGCCAATAATTGAAGGGACATGAGTAACATGTGGGAAGCTTTTTGTTACCAAGTTCCTGTTTATTAAGACGGGGGAGGGGGGAGTAAAAAGAGGAGCGACGGAGGAGGAAGAGAGAGATCTGTGGGTGGAGGGATGGAGGGATGGAGAGATGGAGAGAGGGAAAAAACGTTGCAGCGATGAGCTCCTGACCTCGTTCACTCCTCTGTCGGGACGACGGGCTAAATAATTCAAACGCTCACATACACAGTCACATGCTTCTTGCACAGTGTTTCTCACTCTCGCTCAAAGGAGGCTCTCCTCCCATCGCCTCCTCTACCACTGTGTCACACACACATGTGTAAAAAAAAACCAAACACAAATACATAAAAATCAGCACTCAGGAAGTTCCCTCCTGGTCTCAAGGTAGAACGCCAGATCTATAAATACTCTCTTCCTGTCGGCTGCTTCTAACCAGCTGTGGATCCGATGATCATTTAAGCACACAAACAGACACACAACCCACACATCGGAACACAAGCCAGGGAAATCCTGGAGCTCCTTATCGTCCTCAAAAAAGGGGGAGATGACCGCCATCAAGTTACCTCCGCCAGCGAGGTCACATTTTCACCTGCTTGGGTTAATTCTAATAAATAAATCCAGATATTTGTATCACATTCTTTAAACTTACAAGACAGGGCTTTTTTTCATCATTTCTATTTTATGTTTCCGGAATATAAAAATGAAGATGCTGAGTACTCCCAGATACGGACAGGTAGTTGTTGTTGTTGTTGTTGTTGTTTTTCGCTCTTTGGAACATCGTGAGACAAGGCATTCTGCCCCGTTTGCCGTGTTATATCTCGCACCTCGTTTGTATGCAGAACACTGGTGCGCTATCTAACATCGCACGTCGGAGCGGCGTTTATGCCACTGTCGGTTTGATCAACGTAAATAAACACGGCGGCCGTAGAAACGGAGCTTCTTTTCTGTTTAAAATCTAACGGATCCATCCAAAACGTCGTCCTTCAAGCCCCGACCCGAGTTAAAAACAACCTCAGGAGACGCAAACTTTCTGTACGACATCAAGCTACTTGTGTACTAACTGTAAGATTAGTCGTATGACCTTTGCACCTTCCAGCGGAACCCCAGAGACGACACACTCGCTCTCCTCCAAAGTGCTGTCATTTACCAGCCCTGTCTCCCACTATTAACCGCAAACGTACTTAACGGATTGTGACTCAGTGGCCAAAGTGGCAATTTTTTAAAAGACGGGCTCCCGGAGGAGCAGCGATAGCAACTGCAGCCAGAGGCATTAAATATGTCTCAGCCAATGACATGAAGCCAAGGAAACAAGTTCCTAGCACAGAGCATCAAATGCAGAGGAAATGTGGTGTCATTAGGGACCGACTGGAGCGAAAACTACCACCTTGTTCCAGAGTTTTATCATTTATTTATTACTGAGTATATCATAATGCACAGTTGCTTATACGCAATTTTATCTTGCGGTCAAATATAAAGCTGGAAACAAGCAGACTGGAAGAAGAAATAGGCCTTTTTCAAAAGTACTTTACGTTTTATTACTTGAGGGTTTATCTAACACTTCAAAATGATTGTAATTAATATTCTCTGACAAAACAACAGCGGTTACGTCGAATAATCATGTTCTTAATCGAGAAGGACCTAATTCAAAATGTCTGAAGGGATGAGTTTAGATGTCTTATGTGAACCAGCCAAATACATTCAGTTTGAAATGTTAGAATCGACACATGTTGACGTGTCACAAGAAAGAACCGGAGGACGTTTTCTTTAAAAAGCCACTTCAGAAAACTGGAAACCCTAAGAAGATTAATTTTCTCTCGATGCCAATCGAATCAATGCAGCTCTTAATCCTAAATGGAGGTCCTGCCGGTCACGGGGCTCAACTGTTCCCAGTGAAAGCTAAAAAAAAAAAAAACTTCATACCTGATGATGTTGGCTGTTTGGTATCAGTGAACGAGTGAGTTTTCACCATTAAACTGTCTTAAAAGGACAACAAACATGTCCAGGAAGGTGAACTGAGATCAGATTTACAGGTCAGACGGAGGCCGGGGGGGGGTCTGGATCTGGAGGGTGAGGGCTGCTCTTATCAGCCGCCTGCCAGGAAATAAATACACATTCCAGCATTCCCATTGGACCACACAGGGTTTCAATCTGACCCCACCCGTTGTTAACCTAATTACCCCCATCACTAGGAAAAAAAAAAAGAGCGAGGGAAGGTGGTGGTGCTGAAGAGACAGACGTGTCAAAGACCGATATGGGTGAAAAATGTAAATGCAATCTGGGGTTATCGCTGAGACACACAAAGGTTAATGTTTGCAAGGAAGACGTGGCTTTTTTTTTTTTTTTTTTTTTTTCTGTCATGGCAAAAGCTCAAACAGAAAGATCCCAGCATGCTTTGTGGTTTTTGGGAGCTGCCACTGCATTTATAGTCTCTAATTTAGAGTCCTGTAATAGCAAAAACACATGCAAACACACACACACACACACACACATTAATGTGAAGATGAAACACAACTGCTGTCCTCTCCCTCTCTGCGTCTTAATTCATCGTGACAAATGGACCAGAGAAGAGAATCAGAAGAAAAATGAAGGGGGGATAGAAGAATTAGAAAAAGGAAAAGGAAAAGAAGAAGAAGAAGAAGAAGAAGAAGAAGAAGAAGAAGAAGAAGAAGAAAAGCGAGTCGTGCGGAACGACAGAAACTGAGGGAAAAGAAGTAAAAAAGAGAAGAGGGAAAAAAATAAAGAAGCAGATAGCGATGGAGCAACAGACATGACAAGGAAAGGCAGACAAATGGAATGAAAGAGGGAGAGGAGAACGAGGGGAGGGGAGGGAGAGGAGGACGATAAAGCTGTGACAGCGGCAGCCATGCTGGTTGTCATGGCGACGGCCAGGGAGAGCAGGTAGAGCGCGGTCTCCTGGGACTGAGCGGTGCACGCCTCCCCCCCCCCATCCTCAGCCTCAACCTTCTCCCTTTCACTCCACATCCCTCCATCCCACCGCTGCTGTCCCCGTGATCCACCCCCAAAGCCCCACCACCACCACCCCCCCACCTCCACACACATTCGCCACCTCCTCTTCCGCCTCTCCATCTCGTCTCTCCCACTCTCTCCATCATCTCCCAGTCCCAACCCGCCCCTTCTATTCCTGGGATTCACCTCCTTTATTCCTCCTCTTTCGATCACTCAGCACTTCGTTTTCCTTTTTTTTTTTTTTTTGCTCGTCTGCCCCCTCTTATCTCGCATCTCCATCTCGCCATTACCTAAACTCTTTTTCCATCCGTATCCGTCTCCATTTTATTCCCTGCACTCCTTCCTTCCATCTCATTATCCTGTGGTCTATACACCTCCCAATTTTCCATTCCCTCTCTCTCCCTAACCCCCCCCCACTCTAGAGAATATATATGTATGTCTGCACGGCACTGCCCAATTACTGCAAGGGAGACTGTGCTTGTGTATTTAGTATCGACACAAGCTGTGTTTCTAGCCTGTTTTGACCTACCTAAAAACACCTCCAGCATTCTGTCTCCCACTGACTCACTGAATCAACAAAACTGCTGCACGCCACCACTACTCACTAGCCATGTGTGTGTGAGAATGCAGTGTAATGTATGGGTGTGTGTGTGTGTGTGTGCATTTGGGGTTTTAATGTTAATGTGCATCAGCGCATACGTGAGCGAGCACGTCAGCGCTGGTGTGTGCTACCGGTCACGATGAGAGGAGCTCCAGTTTCTAGCTGGGTGACTTCATGGGATCTCTTGAACTCATTACACAGAGGAAGTTTAGAGTTAGAACAAACGACTGAAGCAGATAGTTCTGAAAGTGTAAAAGGAAGCTTGGATGTCGGTACGTGAAGAACTGAAATGTAAATATTAACAGAAAATTTTACTTTTAATGTCTGCGGTGAAACGTCCCCCTGTGAGAGCTGCATTATTAAGGACTGAGTAGGATTGTACTGGTGGATCGTCAACCTGAATAAATCGGAGCGGTCCTGAGGTAATTAATGAGTGAGGAAAGAAGGAAAACAAAAGTTCACCTGTGTGTAGTTTTTTGGAGAACTTGCAAATCTTTCCTTTTTAGGAAATAATTAGAGGTTTTCCTTCTCCGGAGCCCAGATTATTAAAGAAAAGGTAAATCCTTCAAATGAGTGACTGCCAACTTGGCCTCACGCTCACATCTGATGGTAGAAACTAAAATATTCTATTGAATTTTCAGTGGCAGTCAATGGAAAGGGACTTCCAGGTATTAGCATTTTTAACCTTCACCTACTGAGAGAAATTAATCAGCATAATGTCTATAAAAGGATGGATTAATTTTGGATTAGACATGTTTTTAGGGTGGCACATTGGTGGGTTCTCAAACGGTTCTCCAGCTTCCTCCCACTTCCAAAAACACGCAATTTGGGTGAACTGATCTACAACAAATCATCCGTAGGTGTGAGCGTGAGTGGTCGTTCGTCTTTCATGAGGTTCAGCGATGACCTGGCATCTTATGTGGGGTGTACCCTGCCTCTCTCCTTAGCCAACTAGGACAACCAGCAGACCAATGACCCGAGAGGTGGATTAGCAGACAGTGTTGCATGGATTCTTTTCCTCCTGAGCTTTGTCTCGCAGGTGACCTACCCTTACCCTGTAGCTCTTTTGACACACAGGCCATGCAAAAGCATCACAAAGAAGACCATTCTATATGACCGTCATAGCTCTGAAGGTATGGAGCTCCAGGATCTATCATTGTCTCCCCAATTTGGGGACAGTTTTAGTCATTTAGCTGCCGTTACAGAGGCAGAGCAGCAAGGATATGCCAAGTAAAAGGGATTCCTGATGGGTCGACGATGTTGGGGCTCTAAGCTGCCATGATGAGTTCAAGAAATATAGGACAGGAAAAATTTTAAATATCCTCCCGTACAGTTCACTAAATTTTAATTCTTAGCTTTGCGAATCCTAGAATTGCATTTTTAACAGCAAAAAAAAACCATTACTTTGCCTGATTATGTTACTGTCATGAATTCTAAGCAGACTCAGTCCACTGTGAGACCATCAGTATTATATTGTTTGGCGTTTCAACTTAAAGTTACCAGAGACGGCTGTCAAGACCTCCTGTGCTCCACTGGGGCCAGTAATGAGTGGGTATATATATAAACTAAATGTACAGTTTTCTATTCCAAACTAAGCTCCTTTAGAGTTAAAGAAACTCAAGATTTTCCTGGAAATTCTGCGCTCCCATTGTTCAGTCCACCCTGAAATACCAGGTAGCGTGATGGCGAGTTTCTCCAAAACCCCTACACATTGTTATCAGTTGAACCGCAAATGGGAAATTCCATTTCTTCACAGTTGAATTGAAAGCTAAACTTTTATTTTTTCCACCAGAAAGAAAAAGTAATTTCAGTCAAATGCGGCACATCTGCCAAGCTGGTCCTCGCATGTGATAAGAAATTGCTTTCAGATATGAGTGAGCAGAGTGTGTGTACAAATTCTAACACACGCACACACATACACACAATTACCAAAAGGTAGCAAAAGGGGTGAGGAAAGAGGCGAGGGGATATTTTTCCCACTAAAGGCTGTTATTGTTCTGTCTCTCTGTCCAAACTCACCTGCAGACGCCGACCATCTGAATACAACTCCGGATATGAACCGTGATCTTTTTTCATTTCCTCCACACACTGCAACGTGACCCCCCCCGTACCCACACACACATTCATCCCATCACACACACACACACACCTGAAATACCTCCTCCACAGAAGGAGTGTTTTCTACCTGCTATAGCTCGTAAGTGTGTGAGGGGACTTTGTCCTCCTGGATTGGGGGGGGGTGAAGGACCCACTTCCTGTGTCAAATTGCCTCTAACATTCCACACCCTCCCTCAATCCGCCCGGCTCAACCTATTTTTTGCTCTTTCTTGCTCCTTCTCTCTTTCTTCTTCTCTATGGGGGGCTTTGTCAGCTATCAGAGGCACAAAACACTGATTCATTCCATCAGTTCAACATGATCCTCAAGAACACAAAGCTTTCCCACACTCACACACACTCTCACACACACACACATCAAGGAGTGAGGGGCAGACTAAGAGTTTTTGGCATTGGAGATTCACTATTTCTGAGCCCACACAGACAGATGGAGAGTGAGAGCTCTCTGACGAAGGCACACGGATGCTTATGCATGGGACACAGCAGATGTCTGTGGGAAAAAAATCGGCCTCCAGTGTAAAATATAGAGTCACCAGGATGTGATGTCATAACTCTGTTAACTAGAAATACGCAGACAGGCCCGACAGCAGGGCTTCACACGCACACTCATGCCCACACACGAATAAAAGAGTCGTTTGAAGAAAGATCCTGTCAGCAAACGCATGTGACTGTGAGTCATGTGTCAGAGGAAGCCTATCGCTTTGAGGTGACCCTCGCAATTATTAGACTGTCGGGGTGTCTGTGTGTGTGTCTGTGTGCTTTACCTTTTCTAGCAATGTCCATCTGTGCTCCCCTAACAAAGTGTATATTTAAATGTGTGTATATCTGAGTCACACCTGTCTCCATCTGTACACTTAAAGACAGATTAGGTCAGCAGGAGGCGAAGGATCCTTGGCCAAGACGGCAACCGACTGACCTAGTACTTAACGCTGTGTGTGTGTGCACGTTTGTGTGTGTGTGTGTGTGTGTGTGTGTGTGTGTGTGTGTGTGTGTGTGTGTGTGTGTGCGGTGTTGAAAACCCCTGTCAAAATCAGTGTAGCATGACTGCAGAGGCAGCACAATGACACTCACAGGATGTCTACAATACACATGCGTGAAGGCAAGACTGAACTTGGCAAGACAAAGCAATCAAATGCACCAAGCTGGAGACCCCCAGGGGCATCAGGGAGCCGCAGGTACGCTGCACAGCAAACCGGTGATGACGGCATAAATATTTGACTTTTTGTTGTAGGAAGTGCAACACTAAAAACAAAATATATATGCTGAAGTTATTTTCTGTATTTTTAAATAATTTTGTGAAAGTTTATGGTGGCAAAAATCCACCTCAGAGAGCTGTATTTTCTCACTTGCTATATTTTCCTGATCTGAAAGTTCTATCCAGGCAAATTATCACAAACTGGGCAGCCCTCTGTGAGCATAAACCTCCACCAAGGCAGCTTTATGATTCCCCTTTATGATTGTAAAACCCCAACGGCTGGAGTTTTGAATTGTGTTGCCCTCCTTGTTAGTTTGGTAGTTATTTTCCACCAGCCCATATATATTTATTTATTTAAACATTCTGGATCACCAGATGGACGGAGAGGAAAAGCATGACCTCTAACACAAAGCAAAGGCTTCCCTCCACTCAAGAGAACTCTTTGCTCATTTTCACTTAAATGCTTGAGATGTGAGTTTAAAGAAAAAAGAAAAAAAAATGTTTTCACATTCTTTGCGGTTAAATCTGATTCAAAATTCATTGGTGAAGTAAGAGAAAATTTCACATAGGCAAAGGAGAATCCGATCTTTAGAAATGTAGACAAAAGACATCAATGTATATTCTGTTGCTCCCAAATTCCACAGCAGCAATCAGACGTCAGGAATGCTGCTAAAACAGACGCATCGTGCGTTTTCATAAAGAAGACCATAAACTGAAGCGATTACGCACTCCCCGGGACGATATTCCAAAGGATGAAATATTTACATCCCTGCATTTTGACTATTTTTGGTCCTTACTTCCTTTTCCTCTCAATGATTCAATAAGATTCCACCTTCCTCTTCCTCCACCTCCTCCTCACAGGATAAATCGAGATTAATCGGTAACGGAAGGTGTGGGCGTGTTATTGGGGGGGTGGGGGGGGTGAAGCTGTGCGTGGATATTTCCGGAGAGGGGTGAGGTGGTGGTGATGGTGGAGACAGATAGAGGTGGGGGGTGGGGGGGGTTGTTCGCGCATTCTAAAACAGCTTCCCCTCTTCTCCGCGATTCCCGATGACATCATTCCATCCAAGGCTCCGTTCGCGCACCGCATCGCCGTTAACTTCCCCCGTTTACCCCACCCACTCTTCGCAACACGCACACGCAAACACAAACACGAATTGGGGAGTACCCTTGGATGGATTCTGGGCACCGGCCGGACAATGAAAGGGGCGGGGGGGGGGGAAGGTGCGCCATACGGGTGTTGGAGAGGACATCCACGGACGCGCGTCCTGCTGCGCGGCTCCCCGGTAATAAAGTCCTTAAAGCCGCAGTATGAATGGACCCCCCCCCCCCCCCCCCCAAAAAAAATGAACGGTAGGATGTGAGCTGCTGACACATAAACCACAGACCGAGGCGCCCCACAAAGACCCGTAATCAAGCTCAATTAGAGATAACCCGCTAATTACCGACACACACGCATGCAGCGACACACACCTCCCGAGGGGCGAGGATAAAAATCCGAGACACAAAGGCCGGTGTGTGTGTGTGTCTGTGTGTGTGTGTGTGTGTGTGTGTGTGTGTGTGTGTGTGCGTAAACCCCGGGTCGGGTGCGCACGGGACGCGCAGACGGCCAATAAGGGCTGATAAGTAGGTCGAGTGCAGGCTTTCCTACCGATCACCGACATCGCGCCGCACCACACACACACACACACACACACACACACACACACACGCACTGCATTTAAATCAGAAAAGCCGTGGCTCCTGTGAGCACAGGAGCTCCCCGGGTAACAAAAGATCTCTCACCGTGGCGGCGTGGGCCAGCAGCGCCGTGAGCGCCAGCAGCCGAGGCAGCTTCATGGTTGGCGGGGAGGCGGGGGGGGGTTTGCGATCGCTCAGCCTCCCGGTTGCCGCCGCTGCCCTTACGGGGTTCGGGGGGAGGTGGAGGGAACAAAAAAAAAAAAAAAAAAGCAGCTGTTTTAGTGGTTCGGGTCTCGGTTTAGTCGAGCCAACTTCCGAGCTGCGCTGCGCTGCGCCTCCACGAGACTGTCCGTCCTTGTAGTCGGGCTTCTTTTATTTTAATCCCACGCTCCACACGGGGCTGCTTGTGGACAAAGTCACCGGGAGACGAGGAGGAGGAGATCCTGGCGAGGCCTCCTCTCTCTGATTCTGAGTTTTAGTGCTGGAGACCTGATAGGTTCGCTACCGAGAGACGCCAAACCCCCTCTCTCGCCGGTTCTCTCTCTCTCTCTCTCTCTCTCTCTCTCTCTCTCTATCTCTCTGTCTCCTTTCTAGCTCTCACAACCACATCATCTCTCTCTTTTTCTCTCACGATCGATCTATCTCTCTCTCTCTTTCTCTCCTCCCCCTCCCTGTTGAGGGCAGGATGTTCCGTATGGCGACGCTACTTGGCCCTGGGAGTCTGGCAAAGAGGCTCTGCTCAGTGTGTGTGTGTGTGTGTGTGTGTGTGTGTGTGTGTGTGTGTGTGTGTGTGTGTGTGTGTGTGTGTGTGTGTGTGTGTGTGTGTGTGTGTGTGTGTGTGTGTGTGTGTGATCTGGAGGAGCAAGGGCAAGGATGCCCTCTGCAGCTCGTTTAAATACCCGCAGCCATCCAGAAGGGACGGTGTGCGCGCACCCGCGGTGTGCGCGCACCCGAGTGGGATCTGGAGTTGAACAAACCCTCCTGGGAAATAAAAATGAGACAAACACAGTTTAACATAATTTTATATAATTGCGTTCTTATTTTAACAAATGTAGATTAAATAAGCAACAACGTTACACAGTGTTGTGTGCGGCTGGCGCGCTGGGAACGCTTTATTATGGGATGGTTTTTCTCTTTCTTGTGTTCCATTTACTGAGGTTTGTTTTTTTTTTTTGTTTGTTTGTTTTTTACAAGGATGCTTTAATGCTGCTCAACCGATCGATCACCCTGAAGGCTCCGCCAACCAGTGTGGCCTTGACCTGCTCACATATATTCTCTGTGGTGTGAGGATCTGGTGACGCCAACGTGACAAACAGACAGAATGTTGTTCATTCAACCCATTATGTTGTTGTTTCTGTTGTGTGTTGGCAGATTAGTCCTGCAGACTCTAATTCAGTCAAACATCTCGAGTTATTTGAAGACATCCTGCTGCGAGTGCCATGCAAATCCAGACACCAGTTTCTAGCATCATTCCTAGGGAATCTTAGCCCATTCCTCCTGGAAAGGCCTTGATTTTTGGATTCCTTTGTATCTGCTCTAACCCCCTTATTCAAATCCCAACGGAGATTCTCTAATAGATGTGTATTTGCCTCTCAAAACAATGCAAAGATGTTATATTTGCTTTTTTTGTGTGTTGTTGCATGAAGTGAAATATTTTGGTTGAAATGTATAAAATACCTTTAATAAACGGATGCAGACGACTTCAGTGTTCTTGAAAGTAAAAAGTGAATAAGAAAATAGAAAGAAAACAGACAAAGCAGTAAACAAAGGCAGAGTAAATTTCCATACGCTTTAACGTTCCTGCAAGTGCATAAATGACATTTATTTTAACAAAATAGAAACCTTTAAGATTCAATTTCAGAATTATTCAAATGGAATATCTCCACAGATGCACAATGTGAAATTTGCTGAACAAAATGGTATAACATTTAGTAGAAAGTAAAATCAGCATCCCATTGATTTTGGTGTATGGTCACCCCTGTTGGGAACATTAGACAGGACCTGATTTTATCTCAGGGCCGTCTGTCCCTGAAGGCAACACCGTCATCCTCATAATACAGATTTTCCCAAGTCAGCTCACCTGATATCTTTATTGGATCCACTCTAGTGTTTTCCCCTCATTAACATCTCCTCCACCCCCCTGCATGCAGTCAGTTTATTCCCATCACCTGTGTTGCTGCAGCCTCCTGCTACTCATCTCAGTCAGCCTCCGTGACTTCTCCTCTGCTCAGTCTTCAGTTTTCTGCCAGATTGTTAGTGTTTGTCTTACCCTCCATTATTCCTATTTTTCTGCCTGATTACTGTGTATTGATTCTGCTTGATTCTGCGTGTTTGCCTGCTCCGTCGGACGTGTTTGCCTGTTTGAACTGATTACCTGGTTTTTGAACTTTGCTTTCGGAAATTAAACAAAAATTGGATTACATTCTTCTGCCGTGCTTTTGGGTCCCTTCCATCGGTTTCGTGACCCAACCTAACCTTTGTATTGCACTTTGGGTTAAGATGCACTGATGGATAAAAGAAGAAAAAAGTACTGCCTCCTAATAGCAATCTAAATGAATCCACCAGTGAAAACGCAGGAGCTTGCTGGAACCTGAAGTTCTCCCTGCGGACTCTTTTCCTCAGCTAAACGCTGCTGGTTGTCGTTAATCAGATCCCAACTTCTTTACCCAGTTGTCTCGTCGATCCAACACAGAATGAACACACACACAAACACACAAAACGACACGGTTAAATTTTCAAATTTGTTTTTGTTCAGTTTGGTTTCAAAATAAAGATCACACAATTGTTTAGAGACAATCTACAACAGGAGTTACAAAAAATAGTTGCCCAGGCAATAAGCATACACAGGTTCTGTTAACTATACACATATGGTTACAGGTGTGCTCGTAGTAAATATACACAAGGCTGCTCCAAATGTACACCGCTCTGTGGCGGGCTGCCTCTCTCACCCAAAAGGACATGGACAGTATGATACAGCACTTACAGCACTAGAGAAATGCCAAAAAACACAAGAATCTCCTCTGTACAATCCCGCTGAAAACAGTCATGGGTAATAAAAGAGGGGGGGGGGGGTTAAATGAGTAAAATTGATTTTTTTTTATTCCCCCCCACTTTGTCAGCATACCCATAAACATGACACATTTCAAGGGGTAAAGCATTCCTATAAAAAAAAAAAAAAAAGGTCTTAAAAAAACACAAAACCTTCAACATAAAGCAGAAGACACCACTAAAGTCAAACATAACATGTCCAATTGGGAATCAGTGGGAGATAGACGTCTTTAAGTTAAGCAGTGACAAGATAAAACCAAGCGTGGCGAATCTTTGTACAAGTACTACGCTGTATAGAAAGGGCTTTTCAAAACAAAACTTTGATATTACAATTTACAATATACAACAACTCATATGTCACAACCAAGGAGGTGAGAATATACACTGAAATGCACAGTTTTTTTTTCTCCATATTTTTTCCAGTGAGCTTTTTTTTTTTTTTTTTTAAACTTTTTTTTTTCATCTCATACCAAAAAGGGTGGTAAAGCACTTTTACATTACAAGGGTTTACAAATGTACAATTATACAGTCAGAAGTATGTGGTCACTACTAGGATACATTATAGATACAGATTCAACATCAAAACCCAGAAAACTACAAAGTTTTATATATATATTTATATATATATATATGCAAAGGTTCTACACCAAGTATACACGTTATATTTATAGAAGCAAGACCAGAAAACGAATCTCCCATGCTAAATGATCTGTCTGCTGGTTAGCTGATGGTGCATTTGGGTGTCTGTCCATGATTCTGTGGTGACAGACAAATTAAATACTCCTTTCATCTCATAGTGGTAAATAGCGAGGGGGGGGGTGTGGGAGGAAGGGGATGGGCTTGGATTGTGTGTGCAGCAGTAGCAAAATGTGAAGTTTTTAAGAAAAAAAAAAAAAGGGAAATGTAATGGGGGGTGGAGTGGGACATGTTTGCCTCTTGCCTCTCCCTAACATCTCTTCATCCCCCCCCACGGTTAAGACCTGGGTTTTTTGTGAGGGGCAAAAAAAATCAGACAAAATCTAAGGCTGTCTGTAGCAACTGGCTCCTCCCCGAGGGGTTGTCATGGAAACAAGGGCAAAAACGATGTCCATAGCGAGAAGGACTTGAAGAGGGGGAGTGGGGGGAGGGTCTGCATGATGCCTTCAGGAGCGTCAGACAGGGCCTCTGGGGTGGGGCCGGTGGACATGATAGCTTTAGGAGGATGAGGGGAGAGAGGAAAGGCAAGAGGGGGGAGTTGATTTCAGACTGGGGGGGGGGGGGGGTGTCGGGTTACATGATACCATTAGGGGGGCCACATAGAGGACCCAGGTCGACGCCGTTCTTCATGTAGTACTTCTCCAGCTTGGCCAGGATGTGTTTTCCATACGTGTACTTCCTCAGGGTGGAAATGTGAGGTCGGATCTGCAGGACGGAAAAACATAAGTTGGACACGGAAGCAGGAAGAGACACAAAAAAAAAAAAAAAAAATTATTTCTGGTATTTGAAATTGATTTGTGTTAGAATTTCACACAAGGGAAATCTGGAGTGTTTTTGTTGACGTCTAACTTGATGTCAGCCTCTGACTTCTTGTCTAGATGTAGCTTTACAGAGAAATCACGCGTTAGCCCCAACAAAGACGTTTCTCTTCACAAAGCAGGAAAGAATGGAGGCTTCAACCTGCTTGTGGGTTTCACACATAACCGGTCATTCAGATTACGAAGCAAAGGCTCCCTTCTTTTGAAGATTTGACATGTCAGACCTGCAGAAAGTCGCCCAGAGCGGCGATAACATCATCACTGTCACTAAGCTCCCTTTTCATCCTGGGGAAAAAAAGGGTGGGGTGGGGTGAGAAGTCCAAGGATTTCAAATCAGGTGAAGAGGGTTGGTGTTGGAGTTTAAGTCCACATTCCTGGATGGCGGCCAAAGCGACAGGGAATCTGTGGGTTTGAGCGCATCGATGTTGGAACTCCATATCCGTCTCAATAGATCAGCGTCGTGGTGCTTGTAATAGTCTGATTGTTTTCCAGGTGCTCCACAAAGTCTCTCTGTAAAAACTAAACAACAGGACATCTTACATGTTCCTGGTATTTCGATTGGTTGTAAGAAACTGGCGTTATCTCTCAGGACCTGCTTCAAAAACTGAAAGTCCGTCTTTTTACGCATCGAACTGAAACGTTTTAGCGACACAGCGAGTGGATAGCTCTGTCCGATGGAGCGTAACGGTATGGATCCGTCCAGAAACACTCGATCAGTCTCCGATCTTGTGGACGGTCTCCTGTGTGTCGGGAGTGACGCGACATCCCAGACAGCCGTCATTCTCTGCCGGATTAGAATTCTACCCCGAGCTGTAAGGGGGGGGGGGGCACCTTCCCTTTGTGCTTGACCGTGTCCTTGCAGACCACCTTGGGTTCTAAGCCCTTGAGACTGAATGAATGTCAGATGACCGATGTCCATTTTTTGAAAACGGGGTTACAAGCAATTTTCTCCTGTTTCTCCTGTCATCTGTCTGGTTTGATTTTCATTCATTTGATTGACACAACAACAACCCCCCCGCCCCCCCAACCCTCTTCAATTCTTTTCACCCACCTTGTGCATTACGATCTTGCGCTGGGTGGGTTCCGCCACATCGATCATCTTCTGCACCACATAGTTGGCGTACTGGTCCTTCATCATGGTGTATAAGGCACTGTGGGGGCCCTCCGTCAGGCTGCATACCTCATCTATAAGGACTGCCCGCTCTGCCCGTGAAGCGTGAGTCACACACTTCTCCACCACATTACTAGCGGAGAAAAAAATGTTTTTTTTTTAAAAGTGAGTGATGAAGACATTTGAAAACGAGGTGGAGAAATAGTCACGAAATACTGGTACCTTGCAAATTTGTGCTGGCTGAGACCCAGCACGTTGCCTCGGATTTCAGCGACTATCTTGCTCTTATCCTCGGCTCTGCCGTGCTCCAGAACGTGCTGGATTACGTAGTTTCCATACTGGTCCTAAATAACGCAAGCACACACACACACATACACACAAACACACATGAAGTCAAACGTGAGGATGCCAGATGGCGCTTCTGACGACATCAAACACAAAGCCGCCTTCAAAAACTTGGATCGAGAGATTTATTTTAAACCAACTCAGAGGAATCATCATCATCCTAAAAAACACACGACTGGTGGAAGATGAAAGGCTGCGAGAGCTGGTGTGTGTGTGTGTTACCTGCACAAGCTGCTCTGTGTGTTGATGGAGCTCCTCTAGAATAGGCAGAGTCTGTTCAGGAAGGCAGTGTTCGAGGATGCGTTGGATGACTCGGCAGCCGTAAGGGTGAGTAGAGAGGGCAAAGACCTGGGGGGCACGCGAGACGGGACGTCACTTACAGTATTTTCCACACCATAAGGCGCACCTAAAAGCTTTTAATTTTCTCAAAAACCAACAGCGCACCTTATAATCCAGTATGCCTTATATATGGAAAAAGATTTAAAAGAGCCCATTCATTGACGGTGCGCCTTATAGTCCGAAAAATACTGTGCTGGTTCGACACAAACAAGCTGGAGGCAGGCGAGCCGAACACGACACTAATATAACTTTGTTAAAAAAAAAAAAAACACAGGTAGTCCCCACATGAGTGAGATTTAAAGGGACTCCTCAAAACGCCAACCTTTACATTTTATCTGATAGGAAAGGTGAGGGCGAGAACAAACGCCTTCCGCCTTAATTTATGATAATGTAACATTTAAGCTGGTGGGTAGAGGACGGCGGCTGCCACCGGGCTGAGGTTTCCGTTACCATGACAACGCATCCCCGTTCATTTGGAATCGGACCGAGTAAAGGAGTGTCTTGGTTGTGCCTGGCGCCTCAAGGTGGTGCGCACACGCAAATGAATGTGTGTGTGTGTGTGTGAGATTTTGGGATGGGGGGGGGGGACCCACCTGTCCCTTAAAGGCATCTATGATAAAGTGCAGCGCGTGAGGCTGGACACACTCGATACACTTCTGCACCACGTGGTTGCCGTTCTGGTCCTTCACGCACTTCAGCACATGGCCGTCCAGCTCCCGCACCATCTCGCTCTGCCGGGAAAAGGGGGGGGGGGGGGAGCAGAGCGACGTGTAATTGTGAGACATCAGATACTGCCTGAAAGCATTTCCAGACCTCTCCTTCATTTTTCACAATGACTCACAGCCCAACAAATAACACCGGGCTTTGAACTGTTGCCCCGGAGAAATCATTTGAGGTCCATTAGGGAGAGACAGATACCTTTCCTCCCTCCTCTGCTCACACAAACGCACTTTCCTCCCCCTCAAACCTCCTGAATTTAAGCAAAACTATTTCCCCGTATATATCCAGACAGATTTATCTTCCACCTGCAGTCCAACATTTGCATATAAGCTGTGGCATCATTAGCCTCATTCATTTTTGATGATAGAGCGCCCAGTGCTCCTCGCTGCAGCGCCGCCATCTCTTTATTGGCGCTGCATTCTGCTCTGTAAACAGATATTGTTAATCCATCCTCATACAGGACTGAATTATGGGAAAATGAACAGTAGATGTGCCACGAACGCGACACACCTGAACGCTCATTTTGAAAGGAAATCAAAAAAACTCACAATCGGGTTAGGAAGGGAGAAGTTTCAAGTGGAAAAGTTTCAGTATTTTTCCCCCAGTCATATGTTAATATAGTGGAATGAATCCGAGTACTCACTATGACCTGCTGGTCGGAGGGGATGAACTCCAGAGCTTTCTGAATGACCCTGCAGCCGTACATCTGCAGGGCAAGCGAGAGCACATGACCCCGAATCCTCTCTGCCAGAGCCAGCTTCTGATCCAGGCTGCCAAACTGAAACACAAACACACAAAATAAGCCTGAAAATCCTTTAATCCGTTTGATAATACACACAAACACAAACGGATTCTTGACTTTCACTGGCTGGCATTTCACCACAAATACATACTTGGTTTGATGATAATAATCAGACTTGTCATGCGCACCTCAAAGAACTTCTGGATGACATAATTTCCAAAGACGTCAACCATCAGCTGGTAGGCCGCCTGCAGGATCTCGCTGAAGACAAGCTGGCGCTCTGCTGAGCTGGCTCGCTCCAGTTTCAACTGAATAAACCTGTTCAAGACAGGAGAAACATTTTTATCAACCACAGAGATCTTTAATATTAACTTCCACCTACCAAGGCACCTTGGTAGATTTTTTTTATTTTGCAATATATAACTCTCACGAGAAAGCATGAAACCTGCTCTCCTGAAACCTACTTAGTATATGAAAGGGATTTAGAAAGTTTCTATGAACTTGGAGTGGAGGACAAATAAAAACATCAGACAGTGACAGAGCAATAAAGCAAAACAGATGTATTTGGACAGAGAGAGGGCTGCTCCCATGCCGGTAACCCGAGGGATCTGCCAGACAAAAAGGAGATGAAATTGAGAGTGGGAGAAAAAAAGAGACAAGAAGGATGGATGTGATCGTCAGTGAGGTGATGAACAGCGAGAAGAACGCATAGAGAGAGAAAAAAGGCAATTTCAATGAGACCGAAAAGAGAATGTCTGGAATTAGCAGACTGAACGTCATCATGTTAATACATCAAATCACATTAATGGTGCGAGTTAGAGACAACACTGAGATTTCTGAAAACCAGACCAGAGATACTGAAATAAAAACCACATGTGTGCAGAATCTGGAGGACTTGTCACGCACCTGCTGCCGTGCTGGTCCTGACTGAACTCCATGATGTGTCCAGCTATGTCTCTGAGCTGGAGGTTCGGGTAGCGGTTATTCCTGAAGTCCTCCAGCAGACGGCTCCTGCCCGACGGCATCACGTCTGACATGCCGTAGCGTAGCCGTGACGACGGGAACAGCTGGCTGCTGGGGGAGAAGAGGGAGGAGCCTGAGCTGGCAGCGCTGCGGTATTTGGCCTCCGCTCCAGGGGCTGCGGAGATGAAACGTCCACTGCCGTTGGTCAGACCTCCTGGGTGGGGGGGGGGGAACGGACAGGGAAGTTATTATCGGAACTTTTGAAATCATTAGTAATAGTCCTAAAAGTGCTGAGACTCCAGGGTTAAAACAATAAGCATAAATCCAGAAAAAATATTAATTAATTGAACGGTAATGTACAGGATAGAGAGGCAAAAACAAATTGAACTTTAAAAAAAAATTATTTTCTTATTCTGACATTGGGACGAACCAATTATTAACCAGTATAAAAAGTATAAATGGCAAGATCTGACCATCGATAAAACCCCCCTCTGTTTCCTTGGAAACCACATATAATTGAATTTGTGAAAATATTGCTGCATTCATTACTTGCATGAGTGAATGTGTTGCTACTTTAAATTAATAACACTGCAGTGCTAAATGTTGGAGAGGATATCATGAAAAATACATTAAATCTCAGCAGAAAATGAATACAGAAACAACCGGAGAAAAAAAAAAAAAAAGAGAGGAAACATCACAGGTAAATTATCATCATCATAAACTGGAAAGCATTAACACCTCTATAATATATAACTATAAGAGGTTTTGAAGCCGGAGAATGGTTTCAATCCTGACAATGCGTAAACATATTCCAGTCACTGTGTACCCCTGACACCCTCCATAAAACACTTTGGCGTCTGCTCGCTTCAAAAGCTCCATTTCACTGCAGTTCTTATCGGTGTACCTAAAAACAAATCTCTAACAGTCGTTACGAAGCCCCCGACTCGGCTCAGCTGCTTTGTGTGGCTGTTGTTTCATCACACTCGAGTCTGTTGTGTGCGTCGCTCTGCCGACTGTCACTCATGGAACGCACGCAGGGAAGCAATAAAAGCCCCAGCCGGTAATGAATCCTTCAAAATAAGACGCCTCACAAATCTACTGTCACATTTTAGACTTCCAGTTCAAATTGCGTTAATGACAACAGCTGCTGGAAAAGTCATGTCAGACACGTTTAGTAACATTTTTAAAACCTGTCAAAACAAAAAATTTAATTACATTGATCTCGCATCATATATTTAATGTCGTTACGTATTTGTCGACGACTCTCATTAATGTAGGACACTTACCAAGATTGAGGTTGGAAGAGGAGCTGTGATTGGACAGGGAAGGTGGGGGTGTGAGGGAGTGAGACGGGCCCTGGTTGGGTAGCGGCATGCCCACGGGACCTGGGGAGGGGCTGAAGCCCAAGGTGCCGTTGTAGAACCCCCCGTGACCGATCGGGGTGAGGCTGGAGGGCGTGCGTTTGTAGAGCTCGTTGTTGCCGGTCAGGGAGTCTCGTCTGGAGCCGCTGCCGCCGCTGGAGTTGGCCACTAGAGGCAGACAAACGATAAGATTTGGATCACGGACTGGAGCACGAGGGAAATGCTGATTATTCTGGATGTCTGATGGGAGGCGTTTTCCCGACCTGCGGTGCCGAAGCCTCCCAGCGTCGCCCCCAGGGTGGCACCGAGGGAGGACGAGGTCGGCTGGCTGAAGCCCAGGGAGGCCGAACCGGGTCCCGGCTGGCCGGAGCCTTGTGAGAACAGAGAGGAGCTCTGGGAGGAGGAGCTGAGGGAGGAGGATCCGTAGAAGGAGCTCCCTCCCAGAGTTCCACCGGGGCCTCCCTGCTGCTGAGGCTGCTGTGACGTCATGGCACGGAACGGGCCGTTGGCCCCGCCTCCCAGGCCCCCGTTGGCGCCGCCTGCGGAGGCTGCTGCTGCTGCAACTGGGGAGGGGGAAGAAATCAGATGAGGTCAAACGGTCCGAATGAATGAATCCAATTCAATCCAATGCAATAAAGATTCTTAACAAGATTCACCTCTGGAATACGTTAAAATCAAAACCCTACTTCATCATCATATCAGTAATGAATTAACATCATGCTGGGAACTCCCCAGCATGATGTTTTCCGCAGTCTCACCTGCTTGAGCTGCAGAAGGAGAAATGATGACAGAGGCCGGGGCCATGAGGCGGACGGGGCCGCTCCTCGCCCCAGTGTTGACCACCAGAGCCCCTGTTTGATCATAGTAAGCTGCAGGAGCCAGGACTGGGTATCCTGCAAAAAAACAAAAAAAACAAAAACATATTCAATGCATCAACACCAACATAAAAACACTACTTATTGTTTTGATATTCATATGAAAGGAGACGGAGCTAAAAGACAGCAAAGCCAGCTGGATTTATTTCTAATAAAGAACAAAAGCGTGTCCGACTCACCGGGAACTCCAGCTGCCAACCCCTGGCCGAAGGCGAGAGCCGAGTTGACTGCTGCTGCTGCAACAAGCTGGTCGTTCTGCTGACCCTGCTGACTTTGGCTGGGGGTCAAAGGTCGCTGGTTGCCCCCAGGACGCATCACCTTTTATTAAAAAAAACAAAACAAACAAAAACACGAGATATTCATCAATTAGTGGCCAACACACAAATGTAAAATCTGACCTCTGACATCTGTTCCAAAGCCTGTGATGTTCATGACCTCATAGTTAATGTCCAAACTAAAGAATCCGTGAACAGAAATACAAACAGCGGCAAGTAATAATTCGCTATTTATGGATTAGTATCCCAGAATAAAATACCACCTGCTGACTGGTTTGTAATCAGCCGGTGGAAATAAACACGCAGATTTTTTATTTTTTTGTCTTCCATCCAACTGACCTGCTGTTGGTTCTGCTGGCCTTGGTTTGCTGCCGGCTGATTGGCCGAATTGTTAGCTGCAGCTGCCTGCTGCTGGAAAAGATTGGCAGGGTAGACCCCCCAGGGGGTGACACCGTAGTACTGGGGCGGCATCACTGCTGGGCCTAGATGGAAATGAAGATGTAAAATATATATGAGCGAATGGTCGCATCTCCTTACTGTAAAAATTGAGCAACATTAAGGGGTTCAAACCAAAACAACCTCCTCACCGAGTGTAGCTGCTGCTGCCAGTCCGGCGGCGTAGGGATCTGTACCCGGCGGCGCGGCACTGATGATGTAAGGATTGGGCACAAATGCAGGGGCCAGACCTGAAAAACATCGGGATGAAACCGGGCTGAGACATACATAATACTTGGAATAAAATGACAGAAATTCCAAGAATGAAGCTTCAAAACACGATAACCACCTCAGGACGCCCCCACACACTTAAAACACGGAGAGTAATCATAAATGAAGCCTTTCAGTAGTTGGAGGTGAAGCATGGCAGAGTCTTTAGGCTTGTTAAGAGTTACATGTCTGAGTACACATGGGAAATACCAACGCAGGAATAATTAGCAACCGCAGGGCTGAAATAACATGTATTTTTTCTCTGGCATCTGCGTCCCAGACTCACCGAGTCGCAAAACAAAACAAAAAAATGACAGCAAACACTATTTTAGGGGTTTTTTAGGGCCCAGGCTTACTTTTACTTCTTCCAGATGGATTTATTTATTCCTTACAAATGAAAGGTTTTGATGAAAACAGTGTAAAATCACATTTTCAGATCTTTTGTGAAGCCATAAATAATTAATGTATATATTATGGTCTGGTATGAATCAGTAGGTGTGATGGCAAAAGCTACAAAATTAACACAAAAAAAAAAGAATTTGCCAGTTCTGTGTATAGTGACAGACCAAAAAAAAATATACATGTGTCACGTGACATGTGGTGTAAATATCCATGCATGCGTTAACACACACACAGCCCCCCCTTACCGATGTGAGGCTGCTGCGCCGCTGCCAAGGCGTACTGCTGTTGCTGGGCTGCCGTTAACTGCTGCACTGCGAGGGCATTGTTTCTCTGAAACAGCTGCGACCACAGGTGAGTCAGTTTGAGCACAGAAAGGATGAGGATCCAATGATGCGTGTTCCTAAATGAAGTCTGGATGTTTCTTTACCTGCTGCTGGTTTGTGTAGTCAAATAAGCCCACGGTGGGGGCGGAGTCCATCTGCATCTGGGAGTTGTAGTCGAACTGAAGAGGCTCCATCACAGACTCCATGGGGTCCATGGTGACACCACCTTGTTCCACACCAGAGAAATCCTCTGGAGGTTTGGGCCCTCCGCCCCCTCCCAGGGGTGTGAGACCCTCGGCCCCTACGCCCCCAGGACCGCCGAGCAGATCGCTGTCGGGGCCGGGGGCCGGCATGCTTCCTTGTGGACGACTGTGGGGAGAGCAAAGGATGGGAATATTTTACATCTAGAGACTTTTAAGCCTTTCAAACTGTGAGTCTGTGACAAACTGAGTCTTACCCAAATTCTTTGACGTCGACATCAAGGCCGTTCTGAACGGGCAGCCCGTTGGGGTTGATGACATCACCGATGACATCTGCCTCAACTTCTGTCAACTCTTTCAGCTTCTCTCCCTCAAACGTCGACTTTGGCTTCTCCCTCTTTTCCTCCTCCACCTCTCCGTCCCTCGGCCCCTACGAAACGGACAGACAACTTAATATTCTAACGTAGATAAGTGCCATAAAAGACCAGAAATACAGAGGAGCTGCTATCAGTGGGAAAAAAAAGCTCACTGAAGTACAGAATGTGAAGGACAGACTGATATCAGACATGTTCTTATTTACAACCAGTGGCTGACAGGACAGCGATGTAGAAGAGGGTAAAAGCAATCCAGACAAGACAGAATGTGAAGACGGAACACGAGAGTCGTGACGAGGACTGACAGAGAGTGAGAACAGAATTACATAGGGTCCCTTTCGAAGGCAGGAATCCAGTTTGTCAGCTGGTGAGGAGGAGAGGACGTATTCCACCATGCTGACTCCGAGCCCTCCGCTCTCAGATCGTGGTGACATCACCGAGCCCACCCCAACTTCACCGCCGCCGTGAAAGCCCTGGCCTGGTCGACGGGACACCATGATTGGCTGAGACACTGCGTGATCTGTCATGAGAGGGAAACGGGGACGGTTAAATAAGATTCTTCGTGGGAGAGGAGGTTATTTTAGCTCCATACCTCAGGCAGCAAAGCCATAAGTTCCACCTCATAAGCAAAATGTTTCTTCATTTATTTACTGGAGATACTTTATTGGACTTAATCTGTGATCTTTCTAAACTCTGCGGCTTCGGACTTTCCGTTACAACTCTGCTTTCATTTATTGTACGACTCTCTCCCGCCCAGAGCTAGATTTGGTAGATGTTGTAATTTCCTCTACAGAAGCTTCTTACATTTTTTCCCATTATGAGCTAAAATACATCTTTTGAGAGCATTTCCTTCTTCGCGTCTTCGAAGCAAACCTGAACTTGTTACTTTCACACGATGCATTATGCAATAAACTATAAATCATTATCAGTGCAGCCAAAGCTAAATTACATCAACAGCTTTATGAAAATGTTACAGTCTTGACTTTGTAATAACAGCAAAGTCCAAGAAATACATTCTGCTGAAAGTTAATAATATCAGAATCATTTTGCTCTGCAAATGTATGCATCATTTTCTCTACAGCTATAAAATGGAAAAGAAAATCTGCAATGTTTCTTTTGTAGCCATGTCTACCTAAATAACAGCGTTTCGTTGATGCGATTTATCTGAAAACTCAGACGACATCATCATCTGGGAGAACATATGGGTGACTATCCTGACACCTGCTTTGGATTGTGACAGAAATCTAAATATGTACTTTCAAAAGGCCACAGTGATTGTTCCGTTTGATATTTGATGTGCTTGTGAGAAAAAAAATAGACGTTTGACACACTTTCCTGCTTACGTGACACTATGTCCCACCTTCCAAAAGAAATTTTTTTTTAAATGATTGAGTGTGTGTACCTGAGGCGCCCCATGCGCTGTCCCTCCACTGGTCCAGAAAAATCCCTTTGGGTCCATCCTTCCCAGAGTCATCCGTCTCCCAGAACTTCTTACCGGTTAGAAGCTGCTACAGAGACAGCAGACAGGAACAACAGTTCAACTCGGTTCAACCACTGATCCGTCAGCGGTGCATTACATTTCAGTCGTGTACTGGTGTCTATTGGAAGAACTTTGACCTGTGACTTCATCCAGGACAGAACATTCGCAGGACATTCCACCTGGATGAGTGCAGTAAAAACAAAATGACGCTGCGCTGAACTGAAGCCAGTGCTGAAGAGAAAGCATGAAGAAATTCAGACTGATTTCTGTATCGATTAATCTGAACTAGTCCTAAAAGTTTGAACATCTAATCTGCAGCTCTGCATTTCTCTGCGTGGGTCTCCTCATATCCAGTCAGTTTTGATTACAGCCAGCGCCTCAAAAGATTTACTTTAAACTGCATTAGTCAGTCGGAGGCAAACATGTAAATCAACATTAGGTTCCAAGAAACACAACCGACTGGAACGGAACTACTAGACTGTTTAACAAATGCAAACAAACAACTAGACTAGATAAAATCAGAAAGCCTCCACTGTCGGTCTCATCATCTGGGAAAAAGCAACATCCACACAAATTCAAACTGCGCTGGGTTCAAAGGTAGAGCACTTGAGCAACCCTGTTTTTTTTCTTGGTTTTCCTGTAACTTGGGTTTTGTTCAACGATGCATCCACAAAATACAGGACAGTCGTTTTCACGTCAATGGTTGATTTATCCAACGCTTTTTCAATGCCAGGGAGTTTAACCCAAAGGTCAGACTTTGGTTAACACACCGTTAGTATCCACAGCCCAAGTTCTTCACTATCTTACAACCGCCAGAACATATAGGTGGCATGAGCGGTGTGTGACGGTTGTATCACCGGACTTCTGTGTCCACGGTAACAGAACTACTGGTTTTCTTCATGATCATTATTAACGATGGTGATCTTCCTCTACGCTTATTCAGAGAGCACGAGAACGAGATAAAGAGAGAGCACTAGGGGTGGCACTGGAATAACACTGGCCTTCAACTCATTCTGTAGGTACAGACCTTGAAACGCTGGTATGTTGCCCAGATGAGCATCCAGAGATCACTTTTGATTTGACATGTGTGAGCGGCACAGAAAAATGTCAGAGACCATCCACCCTGAAGTCTTACCTCTCCCATGGCACGTCCCTCCAGAGCCAGGGCCTGAAAGTCGTGGTTCAACTCATCCATGGACCGCACCTGTGGACAGAGACGCGGTCGGAATGAACGACGAAATGCTTACTCTTGAACTGAGGTACAAACGCAACTTTGATTTTGTACGTAAATAAGTAACCGCTTTCACAACCCTCGTGTTAAAGTGACCCAAACTAAAAGGAAACGCTTCTAAAAGTGACATTATTCAAAAACCGCAACAGCCTGTAGCTGATGTGTAAAACGTGTTGAATCTGAGCCACGCTTCAGCTAACATGCTAACTGGAGATTACTTGCTAAAATCAAACCACCTCCCCCGAGTAACATACAGTATTTAGAGAATGATTTATGGTGACGCTGAATCAATTTCAGAACTACGTTCGCTTTGTACTGGCAAACAATGGTATGTGACATAACACAATAACAACGCGTTTGTTGACACTCGTCTACCAGTCCCATACCTGGCTGTCGTGGATGTTATCTCCAGTGGGCCAGCGATGTTTGCCGGGCTGTTCCCCATGCTGTCGCTGGAAGAAATAGTCGACCATGGCATCATCCTGGGAACGCCCAGCACCCGCCACACCCTGAGAGAGAGATAGAGAAAGACAGACGCACACACGTTCTAATTATCCTGGAATTACTGGTATCAGTAATGTACACAAGTACACAAGTACACTGTCTGAGAACACAACCAGTTTGATCACACGAGATGAGTTCAAAAAAACTTCCAAAATTGTGAGAGCGCCTGCAGTCAGATTCAAATGAAACACACACACACCAATATAATAGAGGTAAGATGCAGATCAATCAAAATTATATTATCCACAACACAACAACAACAAAAAAAATATCTAGATGATTTCACTGCCCATGTGTCGCTGTGAAAAAAAGAAGTCCAATCTTCAGACTCTGTGATTAAAAGAAATCTGTTGGGTCATTAAATACCAGATGGAGAACAAACCAGGTCTTCCCGGTCATTGAAAACAACTCATCAAAGCACATTTTAGTTGCTCTTGGCCACATACTGAGCCGTCTTTTACGAATTTTAAAATGATATCAGCAGTACAGTGATCCCCCGTTACTCGCGGTTAATGCGTACCAGGACCACCTGCTAAAAACAAAATTCCACAATATAGCGACAAACTGTTTATCATTTACGGTAATTTAAACGTTTATGAACCCCCCCTATACTGATATTAAACCGCCTTCTATCTGTATTACCATTCCCCACACTCTATAGCCCTTGTAAGTGTTTCTTTAATACATGGAAGTGCGCTGCATTCCGTGAGTGTCGGAGCGCAACGCACTTCCAGATGCTGTCAGCCAATAGAATGAGAGTACGGTATCACGTGACTACCTACTAAAAATCCGCGATGAGGTGACGCCGGGTATCTCGAAGCGCGACTAAGCGAGGGATTACTGTATTTGTGCAGGATGTCCTGTGGTGCACTAGTAATCCCACAGACCAATCACAGCTCTGAAGTGTTTTCATAAACATGCTGTGTAATGCAGCAACTATTTAGAAAGACCCGTAAATATCATAATTCAGAGAAGCTTCCATTCATTTATCTGAGAGGCCGAGGCGATGACTTCAAACATGTCTGATATATTTTAAATTCACATCCTGTATTTGGTGCAGTGTCGATTTACAACATCTGTCAGAACAGCAACACGCTCCTCTCTGAGTGACGTCCGTACATCAAGTTAATTCAGTATGTCAGGCTGTTCAGGTGACGGTTTTACCTGCTGGCTGGGGGGTGTGGCCTGAGGGGTCGGCCCAGTTGGAGGGGCATGTCCTCCGCTGCTGAGCACCACAGGCATGCTGGGAGATGTAGTTCTATGGTGGGGGCTGAATGAATCCTGCCAGAGCACTGCTTTCCTCTTCAACACACACACACTGCTCATTCCACCACAGCCTGTCAAGAAAATATATTTGATATGGTTAACGAACAAAAAGCGCTGATGAGCTCTGTGGCTGGTTTAAGAAACGGATTTATTCATTTGTAATGAATGCAAAATCTAAACTGAAGCAGCCCAACACACCTCCACAAAAACAAACATCAGCACCTTTAATCAAGTCATGATCAGAAGTGCAATTATTTTTGAATTTTGGAAACAGGAAACACAAAAGGACACAGAACACTGGTTAATACTCGCTCAAAATTTGATTACTGAAGTCTTTTCATAAACTAAAATCCGCAAACTCAGTCCTACCACTCTATATTGATTCCACAAGACATGAGAATTATGACTGTTTAAGGATATTACAGAGCTGTTGAAATGGCTGCATGAGTTATGCACTAATTTAGCAGTGTCTAATTAACTGGTGAAAGAATACAGTTTTAACCCCACTGATGTGCAAAAACCAATATCCTGCAATAACTGTGGTAACTTTCCTCTTAAGTTGCTGCGCCAACATAAACTTTATCAACTTAATGGTCACAGCAATTGAACTATAATCTTTGTTCTACAATCATAATTCATGGGGGACCAGTATTATCTGACAAAATAAAACAATTAACTCATTATCCAGCTCACACTGAAACATGAGCCAAACGCCTCTTCAGGTCCAGTCACACCACACAGGATGCAGTGGTTAAAGTTCTGTGTATTATTGCTGCAGTCTTGACGAATAAGGACGTGTGATATCTGTCAGTCAACGACAATGACTGATGATTATCTACGCTTTTCATGAAAACAAAAAAAATAAAAAATAACAGACATCTTCATATTTAAAAAAAACAAAACCCAATGACCTTTAATTTGTGCACACGTGAAGATAGAACAGGCTGACATTGTCAGAAACAAGCTATAGCCACTTTAGCAGGTGGATAATTGTTGAACTGTGGATCTAGGTCAAAGTACTCTATGCCTAAATGAATAAATAGTTCACTGAAGATAAAACTCAGAGTAATAAATACCAAACGTAAATTAACATCCAACTCAAAGTCCTTAAAAAACTAACTCTGGAATTAACTAAACCAACTGCCAAAAAACTTGCAGGTGCTCTTAATCCAGATTTAACTCTTTCGGGACATGCGAGTCAAATTGTGATGTGTGCACCACAAAGCTAATGAACATCTAAAACAGCGATGACATGTTCGGCTCATGCAGGACGTCTAACGCTTAACGTCCTAGTCGACAATCCCACCAGCAGAGCTGAGATCAGTAGTTAAAGATTAAAACTGTGAATTTTTTCACTTAGCAGTCCAAGAGGCAGGTGATTTAATTACCAACTTGCAAATCTGGCCTGACAACACTATGCAGTAAACTTTATCACACTCCTGCCATTGGCTGCAACCACGTTTATTGACCTGAACTCCTGTGAAACCAGTCTGAGAGGCAGAAGTTCACCTTGCAGGAATTTCAGAAAATAAGATATGCAAAGCACGCCCAAATACGGTTTTCAAATGTTTCCCTACGAATTAGTCAAACGTTTGTTCCACTAATTTGTTCAAGGTGTTTAATCCACAGATATTTTTGTTGTGATGAAAATCTGTACAAGCACAAATCCATGTAACACGCCACCGCCATCAGTTAAATTCAGATTGTTAAAGCTGAAATAAGCCACAGAGGCACATGAGGACATTAAGTCGTGGGTGAGTTTATAAAGTACACCCCGCTAAAACAAAAGTAGCATGATTTGAGGTGTTGATTTGTCTTTCGGTTCAGTTTATAGGCTTGGGTATACTGAATTATCTAGAATATTTTGTCAAACTCACTTATGTCAGTGAGGGCGACGATTAGAGACAATTCAAAAACAAAAACTTACAAATTAACTCCTTTCTAACAGGTTAAAGATTTTTAAAAAAAAAATCATAGTAATAACACTCAGGATCTCCAGTTACTGGTGAATTACTGGTGAAAAGCATTAACAAGAAATAGAATTTGTAGAAAAAGCAGAGTTGAAGATGCATATGTACAGATAGTAAAAAAAAATACATTGTTCAATTTAACATTAAAAAATTTAATACAAATGCTGAACTTCCTGAAAAACAAAACACAATTTCAGCGCTTACTTGTGTGTCCAATTCTTTGTTGAGAACGACTGAATACGAGTTGTTGTTTTTTTAGTGAGTACTGGGACATCAGGGATGCTGCCAAGCGTCTTGAAAAATTTGTTGAAAATTAAGCATTTGAGGCTACACAAGGGGGAGATTATTCTTTTTCCTCAAAATCTTGCTGAAATTTGAGAAGTTTAATTACAGCATCACAAGATCTGCAAGAACTCATTTTCCTCCTTGGAAAAAAGTGTACTTTGAAGAAGGTTAGGGCATCTTGCTACAGAACACGCAAATCTTAAAGTCAGCTGATCCTGGATATAAGCTTGTAAAATGCACGGTAGCCCAGGTGGACTAAGGTTAACCTTCAGCCTAACCCTAACCTCCCCCTCAGTATTTGAGATCATTTCTGGAAACAAAACCAAGTCGTAACTTCAATCATGGAGACAAAAAACCCTACAGACATGGATGTGTATCTGTATGGTGGTCATGAACACAATTACATCACAAGAACAAAGTGTGGTTTTCACTAGTCTGGCGGATATAATTTGAATTTCACAACCTCTCTTCATCAAATAAGCTCAAATCAGAGCTAAAATGACCACTTTTACATTATTGTCCCTTAAGGCCATGAAGAAATTACAGGCAGTCCCCCTTCTGTTCTTTTTTTTTTTTTTAACACCAAGCCATATACAGTAATTAACTTTAAATGAGTTCTGAATCTTCACACACATGCAGCTTTCTCTCATCTCTATAACACACCATCTCCATGACGACAAAAACAAATCTGACGGCATGTCCAAATGATCACATTTAATCATGTGCTGATTTCCCCTTTTTCGTTCAGCTACGAGGCTATTTTAGAGTTCTAGCAAAGGAGCGATTCTTTGGTAGAACTCTATATCAATTAGAGACCCGGAAATCCACATCAGAGTGGCCGTTCCCCAGAGAGAGAGAGGTGGCTTGTTGTGCTGCAAGTTTAACTTCTAAAAACACTGAAATGAGAACCAGCTTCACCGGGTTAATTATTGTTCAGTAGCGGGGGATCAACGCACCTCATACCGGGCGAACACACAGGGGTGTGACGCTCCGTGCAGCCAACCTGCAGCTAGCTTCAGACAACGTTCGGTGTCTCAGCACAAACCAAACATTTGTCACCCGCCGGTCATGACACGTTAAAAAGAACCGAAACATGTACAAGCCTCGTCAAACGGAGTCGTCGCGGCTTACCGGAGGTTTCACATCAAAGCATCCGAGTCCCCCTCACGCCAGTCTGGGATGGTGTTATGGAGGGGATCGCTGCCCGTGTCTACCAACAATAACACGGCCTCCCGACACAAGCTGGAGCCCGGCGCCAAAACACGGGCTCCACATAACGTTCGTAACAGCGTTAGCATTAAGCTAGCATCGTAATGCTGTTATTAATAACCGGGTAACCGCCTCTACCCGTCTCCCGACCTTGCAACCCCACGGGTCCCCCGTGACGCGGATGCTAACAAAGGCCCGAGAGCTGTCTGGAGCGGAAGACCGACACAACAGGAGGAAGGAGGCGAGCAGCAGAAAGGGAGGCAGCCGCCTCAGTTTCACCAAAATACTCCTCTCCTGCCTCTTTCGGGGCTCCCGTCGCAGCAATACCGCACCGAAGCGTGAATAAACAACACCCCGAGCTGCCTGGACCGAGCTGGAGGCGATACTCACCGGCGGAGAGGGTGGATGGTCGCGGATTTTGGCCCCAGATTCTCTCTGATACCCCGGGCTTTCACTCCGACAACATGGCGGCTAGACGGAGGAACAGGCAGCCGCGCTGCATGATGGGAAGGGATGAGAGCGAGCGTGCGGTTCATTGCGCCAACCGGGAGGGGAGGGGAGGGGAGGGCCGCACCGGACCGGTTCCTTTGTTTCTATGGGTGGTTTATTTGTATAGTGTCACGGATTCATAATGGAATTTAAGTGTTTAATTCACATGTCAATACTGAATAGAAAAAAAAAATTGACAACAGATACTGACTTTGTATTATTGGAACAGGCGGTATAAATTAAACTATAAAGGTATGCTGCAATATATATTTTATTTTATTTTTTTTACAAATACTACTAGTTATATTTAGAATTTAGATATAACGTAACCTACTTATTCACAATTATATAGAGATATTCTCCTTAGAGACTGTACACAATGTTCCGGGATCTCCACGGTAACGGTTCGAGTCCGATTACTGAATACGCGCTTTATCCAACGGGTCAGCGTCCGTATCGGAGCCGGACGCGCCGTTAACTCTCGGGGATGTAGAGGGATGCTGTGAGGCTGTGGAATCCAAATAAAGAAAGAGACAATTTTTGGCGACAGACTGTAGTGGAGATTTACATGTTTATGAATGACGTAATGCAACTACATCCAGGCAGCCCTTGGGTATTTCTGGCTTACTGTCTGTGTAGTCCATATAATGAATACACATTAAATCATACAATTTTATTCTTGCATTCATGCAAGTATTAGTCTTTAAAGGTTTGGACACACCTTCCAATTGTACAGAATTGTACAGACTTGAGTGTTACTGTATATTTCTTTTAAAATAATGATTTAATAAAGTACAAATCTGTGTTACTCTACTTTCTCATACCCACCTTTCTATGAAATGCTTATTTTTTTGGCAAATCCTCATTGTAAAATATAAAATCAACAGCATGCATTATTTGTTTAATCTTCTAAACTAATCTGGCAAAAATGTAACTCTCTGATCCATAATCCAGACATTTACACAATGTAATCAAAGCTAGAAAGGGAAGCACTCATTTTATTAAACCTCCAGTCACTCGTTGACTCAAAAGGGTGTCTGCAGATGACAACAAAAGTCACGTTTAATGTAGAAAGTGTACTTTTATTATTTCAAATGTCACTTTAAGGTTTTCATCTCATACCTGCCTTTCTTTTCTCTCTTCCTCTCCCCAATTATACAAAAACTACTCAAAGTGTGTTTTATTTTTTGTTCACATTTTCCTCGTAGGTCTCCTGTATTGCTGTGCTCCTGTGGAAATAACTGAAAGAGCTGAAGAAAGGTGGGGAGAGAGATGACAGGGAGAATTAGCTGCCGATAGGTTAAAGGAGAGTAACACGAGGGCGTCCAGGAAGAGAGAAGAGAAACGGGCATGATATAAAACTCTGATGTAAACCCCTCTGGCCGAGTCCAACCAACCCCCTAATGTAACCCGCCCCTCTCTAAATGGAACCAACAAAACAATCATTGGCTGGTTATTTACATGCACAGTAACCCCACTCCCCCACCCCTTACCCCACCCTCTGCCCCAACCAAGTACATAATGCCTGAGCCCAAATGCATTTGCATTCCTAGTCAACAGCATTGCATGTGAAGACGGTTGTTGTTGTTTTTTTTCTTCCTGAAAACAAATTGTCCTGGTAAATTAGATTTTTGCAGTGATCTGGACTTCAAATAAAAATTCCGATGAAGTTTTCCATTTTTAATGTCAGCAACAAAACAAGACTAAAACCAACAATGAGTTAATCCTGTAAAACAGCCTGATTGAGCATGTTCCTCTGTGGAATCTGGCTAATTATCCAAGATTAAAAAAAACAAACAAAAAAACAAACAAAAAACAGAAAAAGAGCCACACTCTTGGATGGCAGGTTCCTTCACTATGATGAACACAGGCACTGTAGTTTATTTTGAGATAATCCCACCTCCTACTGTTGTAAACACTCAATAGCACAGCACATGCATGGCTGGAAATAGTCCTCATTATTAGTTAATTATTCTTAAATCTAGTTCAGCTTTTTATTATATAGCAAGTGTAATTTTATGACTTTTAAAAAGACAAATGCTTCCAGGAACTGAAGTATTGCAGATCAATTCATTGTTGATTGAGGTCAATAATAACAGATGAAGAATATTGCTAGCCTGACCCTCGTCCTCCACCAGCTCTGTTTCGCCACCTCAGCAGATCAGGGCTGCTCTAAAAAAGCTTGAATGAAGTGAAAGATGGCTTTGGGGATGGGAATCGTACGACCGTCCAGGTTTGATATAGTCACATCGTAATGCGACAACAAGTACGTGCCAGAGTCGTGCCTTTTTTCTTTTAAATTATGTGATCCCATCAACGCCCCCACATGAGCAACCCCCAAAATAAATTCACAGGGACACCAAGTGGTTACAGTCCAGGGTGCAGATACAAAGCACCCACTAGTCCTGTTAGTTACACAGTCTCTCTCAAACACACACACACACACACACACACACACACACACACACACACACACACACACACACACACACACACACACACACACACACACACACACTTGTGGGAGTGTAGTGAGCTGGCAGTTAAGCGAAGTGTGTCTTCTGTAGTTTGACAGAATTTTCCCCAACCTCTCCTCCGTCATCTCATCGCACCTCCTGGCATGCTGGTTCTTCCCTGAGGTCTGTACATTCTATTCAGGGCTGTATTTCTCCTCCTCAGACACACGCATACACACACACACACACACACACACACACACACACACACACACACACACACACACACACACACACACACACACACACAGACACACACACATCTTTGCCTCTAAGTGGGGGAAGTCCATTCTTGGGGATAACTGTGACACAGAATGTTTTCAAGGCAACCGCTTCTTTCCATCCACAGTGACACTATCAGGGTTCGGTCTGAAGGGACGCTACCATCAGCTAACCAGCCCTGGGAATGAGATGACATGAGGTCAGAGGATTTCACAATGTCAGACATCAATGTCATAATGTATTGTAACACAAGGGCAGTGCACTGGTTCTGCAGCTGACGCTTGGCGGACTGGTCATGACCTAAGAAAACAGTTGAATATTTTTTCTGTCGCTCTGGGGAAAGTTTTCCAAAGTCAGAAAAATAACACACTGACATCATTTTTGTCAATTTAGGCATAGCATGTCATGTTTTTAAAAATAAGCATGCATTACAAACTGGGGTTTAACGATGTGGGGACATAAGAAATAGTGAGGGCCAAAACAAGGTGCATCATTGAAAAAGTAGGATGCCGTGTTTCTTATGACATATTGGCTTGGTTAAAATGATTTTTATCCTCATTAGTTGTGTAAGACTGAGTCCCTGCAGGAAAAAAAAAAGAAGAGATTCTATTTGTAACTCACGTGTAAAGAGGCTGAAGCTGCAGATGAGAGGACTTCTGAGGAGGCTGGTAGCCGTATGAGTCAAAGCCACCTATGAAATCAACTTCACAGAGATAAAGAGATTATGTCATTTCTCTTTCCCTTAAGTTCTTTTTTATCAAGTGTCATATTTCAAGATCAGATTCTATTTTGACTTTAAACGTATTTAAGTATTATACTGCTTCAGGAGACCTTTATAAAAAAAATATAAAAAAAAAAAAAACACAGTGAGATTAGAATCTGTGGAGATGATCAGACACATCATTCGTCTCGCTGCTTTTATGTCGTCTTTCTATCATTCTAATCTTTCTAAATCCATATTAAGGGAACCAATAGGATGACAAAGAAAACATTCTCTGGTCATCTACATCCATGGAGACAAGTTTAAGATCTGTTTTTCCCAAGCAGGATCAAAGCAAGAGGTCGGATTTTTGGAATAAGATGTAAATAGATGTGCAGAAAAATACAGTACTGAAGATATACTTTACTTTATACTGCATGCCACTGTTACTTCATCACAAAACCACAACATGAGACACTTATTACAGTGCAACTATATCACAGCATGACACTTCCTGTTACAGGAATTCAATCTGATGATGTCACATTCTATCTACAGGAGCCAATTTCCTTCACCGGGCGGGTGAAACATAAGACCAATTCAGATGCACAAACCGCACACCCGAGGTGACAGACAAGCACCGCTACCCAGCTGACCACCAGACGGACACCGACAGAGAGGAAAGGTCCGGCACACATCCTGAATACATCCACACAGCCGGAGCAATCGGATCACCCAGAGGGAATTTTTTCTGGTGATTCTGCTTGGCCAGAGAAGACAAAGAGCGTTCACATCAAGAGCCACGGGTTGCAACGGTGGCTGGTGATAAAAGAGGGGTTTTTTTTGGGAAGGGCGCAAAATTACAAAACATAACAAAACTCACTTTAATACTGCCTGAATGGGGATTTTAATTTTCCAATAAGGCAGAGCAAAGACTCAACTAGAGCACAGAGTTCAGGGAACATATTTATTCAACCGTGTGCGTGAAAGATAGAGAGGAGAAGATTCCTCAAGGCTCTGATGAAACAGAGGAACAGTTTGAGCTCAGGTATCCTTCCAGGACAACAGGTCATAGTGTCCGTCATTAGTGTCAAACATACAAGTCGTTCTTGTCAGTGTTTCCAGTAAAAACGGTGTAAGGATACAGCTTTTGGACATGGTTGCATTTCATAAGCAACCATTATGAAAACACTACGACTCGTTGTTTTACAGGTTATATCATCCTCTGGAATGCGGCCTATTGGTTCTGAGCCCCACCAAGAAGTGTAGTCAAAGGAAATCAGTCCAAAATAATTTGGAAACAAACCAGCAGGTGTGTTACACAAAAAAATATTTTAGATTTTAGCATCATTTTGCGTCATCTTATTAATTTTGGTTGACCTTGTACCAGCAGACTTAGATATTTTGACGGGGGGGATGGAACCCTAACATAATGTACTGAAGAACAGGATGAAGGCAAAAGCTTTCTCAACAGTACAACCCCAGTAAATGTAGTCAACTGTGAGGAGCAGTGAAGGATCAACAAGCGTTTAGACCAGGGGTGTCAAACTTCTTTTCACCGAGGGACACATCAGCATAATGGATGTCCTAAAAAGGTCAGATATAACTAATACATGTAACTAATGTAACTGAATGTACTGTAATATAAATGTAACTACTCATTAATGTTAAGCAACTCCGAATTTATTACTTATTCAGGTTACAGCTGCACAGAAAGAAATATGTTTGTTTCTCTGTTGTAACATAAATCCTATTAATTTGTCAGGTTATTAAACCCACAGAACTTCATCAGTCAAGGATCAAACTATTCAAGAGAATAAAGAAAAATAACATCAAACACAAGTTAGGACATTAACTATACTCAAAATGTTTTTGTCAGTGTTAAAAATAGCTTAACTACTGCATTGTGGGAGATGTAGTTTTGCTCAAAGCACACTTTTGACCTATATTTATTTTTAGACACTCTGACCCTTTATGCCCTGGCGGGCCACATATAATAATGTGGCGGGCCACATTTGGCCCCCGGGCCCCGAGTTTGACAAATGTGGTTTAAAAGGAGAGGAAGGTACTCACAGCTGTCCTCGTCATCCTGGAAGACTTTGCTCACATAACAGGCGTACACGAAACCGAAGAGCTGAGAGAGAGGAGATGTTCATGAATTTAAAAAAATGAGTGCTGCCATAGGATGAATCACTGGTCTGAGGGTTAGCAAACAAAAAGGCAAAGTGGTGTGTGATTATTTATAGGAGTGTGGGCGTCATACGTACGGCCAATAGAATCTGAATGGCTGAACTCAACACCTCGATGTACTGGTAATCCAGGAGACACCCGGAAACAGTGATGACATGGTGGTCATCAGGGGCCATGTGAGAGTCGAGCACTGGCGTTACCAAGCAACCGGGACCGTGTTCCATCCACCATGAGCGATGAAGGGATGTGTTGAACGTCATTAGAAAGTCCCTGTCCTGTAACACACACAGACAGACGCGTGAGATGAATCTTTGGAAATAGGAGGGGAAAAGATGTCTTTGTGATTTCCCAGATGTCAGGATGACATTGTTTTACGGTGATATAAAACAAAGGAAACAACAATAGAAAATGAATCTTATTTAAAAAGCCAGAGCCAGAGAATAGTTGTCACTTTTTCGTAATAAATGAATTAAACAGACGGTTCCCAAAGAGCACTTATCAAAGTTGTGACGTCTAATCATACAGAACTTACCTGTGACAGGTTTCCCACCTCCAGATAGAAGCAGATGATGAAAGAGTTCCACCCCACCCAGAGGACCAGCCATACTGCATACTGGGCAGACACACAAACAGCCATCAGTCTCGGCCTTATCAGTGGAAAAAAAAACAAAAACGAGAGCTGGTGAAGGATTTACTCACAAAGATGAGGTATCTGAAGCGAAACTGCACGGTGCCGAACATGCCCAGGATGACGGCCATGATGTGCAAGAAGTTGGCCAGGATGGGAGCCCATTGGTAGCCCAGGAAATCAAACACCTGCCTTTGCAGGGCTGCCACCTATAGGGGATGGGGGGGGGGTGTCGAATAATACATACAGACACGTTCATAGAAAACCACAGAAGTAATCAAGGTTTCCCAGACACACGGTAAATATATACACAGACACACACACAGACAGTGACAGGGACACACACGTACACACACATACACGGTCTGCCGCAGTTGTTTCCATGGTAACTGCCTGGAGGGAGCAGCAGCCAGTCCAAGGACTGTAAACGAGGAGCACCCCTCAAAAGCCCCCCCCAAAACTAATGAGGATCTAACACACACACACACACACACACACACACACAACAACCTAGCAGCCTGGCAAACAATCGCCAGGGCAACAGGGGCCTTCGCACTGCTCACACACAGTCATTACACTCTGAATGATGATGATGATGTTGATGATGATGATGAATGGGCTGGAGGTACTTGCAGGAGCAGCTAACTTTAACTCCAGAATGGAGACCAGATGGTGAGCAGGGCCTCCTTCGCTTTACATTCACATGGTTTCACCTCTCTCTCTCTCTCTCTCTCTCTGGGACCACCCCAACACCAGAGAGCGCCCCCCCCCCCCCTTCTTGTCCAGGCACCCCCTGCTTCAAAGCCATGCAACACACCCTGGGCTGTAATGTGGCATGGCCCCCACAGCAGCAGCTGCAGCTCAAAGCCTTTCTGGTGGAACTGTAGAGAGAGACTGGCTTTACTTTCAATGTGTGTCTGTCTGCTCTAATTATATCCCCACTAGTGAGTGGACTAAGTATAGAGGTAGTTTTTTTGGAGCTTTTAAAAAAAAAAAAACAACACTAACTGTATGTTAAATGCACGCTCACCAGCTGCAGAGAACAGATCACCAGCAGCGTGCATCTCCCGTCGCACTTCCCCATCTTGGAGGGCTCAGGACGCGGCTTGGAGCCGCGGAGGCTCCGGGGGAAGGACGAGTCCCCGGTCAGATCCAGACTGCCTGGTAAGGTCTCAGATCAACACCATTCCCGTCCGGACCGACCCACCCCGCCGCCTCAGGCCGCCGAATGGATGGCCCCGCTCACAGTGACCAACCCATCCTGATCGATCGGTACTTTTTGTCGGTGAATTGAGGAGGAGGAGACGGTGGAAGGAGGGAGGGTGGAGCGCGTCCTCTCCGCGCCGGCCCGCTGCGGTCCGACCGCCAACAACCGAATCACCTCCCCGGGCCACACCTTCCAGAAAGAGGACACACAAAGACACAAAGAGAGAGAGAGAAAGATGTCACAATCCACCCCAGGCTGCAGGAATAAATGGTCATCATATGATCCAGAATCACTAAGGGACGGGGGCGCGTAAGGGTGGAGAAGGAGGAGGAGGAGGAGGAGGAAGGACCGACCCCCGCAGTGTTACTACAGCTAATGTTTGGCTTCGCAGACAAAGCAGTTCGTTGTGACTCTCGGTTTTCTATGAACCGGAGAGTCCGCGTCCCCCTCCCCATCGGCCCGATCGCCCCCTCCTCGAAGCGCGCAGACAAAGGTGACGAGTAACCGGACGGATCTGCTCACCAGGACCGGGTTCTGGGCTCCTTCGCTCCGTCTCGGTGGGTCTTTTGTCAACAATCGCTGCCGGGGGAGGGCGCAGGAGGAGCAGCGAGGGGGGGGGAGAGAGAGAGAGAGAGAGAGAGAGAGAGAGAGAGAGGGAGAGAGACGAGGGGGGTGGGGGCTCTCACCGCGACCCCCATCGAGGAGGAGCCGCGTGGATTCTGCGGAAGTGCGCGCGTCCGAGAGAAGGAGGAGACGCGTACGCGTCCCGTTAAAGCGGAGGGGAACACAATAATCAGCCGTGATGACCTCAAGTCCTTACCGTAGGTCAGAGTTCACATAAATCCAGTTGGATGAAAAGAGCTCTAACAATCATCATCATCATAATTATATGAGAAATATTGTTAGAGGAAATTAAGCTTTAAATAAGTTGCTTTGAGTTGATCAAAATCCAAAAAAATGCCCCAAGATCCATCTGCTACCCCCCGGCCCAGCTTCACGTCATCACTTATTATATTCAGTAGTGGAAAAATGATTATTTATGTTGTAATTCAAAAAGGCAAAGAGATTTTATCCACAATAGAAACCAGGAGGTGCCGACTTGTGATGTATGGTTCCAAACACCACCAGAATTTAAACATGTTTCTACACGCCACACAGAATATCATCAGATTGTGTAGTGCTAATTGAATGGACCAGGTTAAGTCATCTCCACAGATTAATAAACCAGCATGCTTCCCGGTTGCGGAAGCAGTTTTGGATTATGGTTTCATTTTGATTTGGTTAAGCTCATTACTGTATAAAATATATAAATTTATGGTGTTTATTTGTTGCAGCTACTTTTATTATGTCTCCTCTTTTATTACAAAGGGAAAGAATTGTGTGTTAAAGAGGAAAGGAAATTTTCATACAAACCATTGGGTTCTCAGACAAGAAGGATCAGATTCACTTAGATGTGTTTTGCTTTTTTTTGTTGTTGTTTGAATATTTTAATTATTTATAATTGAAAAACGCTAATTGAGTTTTGCTCCACTGAGTCCTGTCAGTTACTTTTAAATTCCCCAAATACTTTTCCTGTTTTAAACTCAGCGTGGGAATAAAAACATGGAAGCATCATGAGCACAAAATAATCAAACAAGTTCTTTATTACAGAATACAGAAGTTTATTTTTTTAAAAAAATCAGATTTTAAAAAAACAAGTCATTCTGGAGTCTGTTGTGACTTAACGTGATGAACAGATCCTGAGGTTGTTTTTCGATAACACGAACAAAGCTCGTGTCTTAAGCGTTGAACACCGTCCATCCACTTCTAAAGCGGGAAACACACATTAAAGTTCATACAATATCCTACTGAATTTCTCCCATGTAGAGGCGTTTGTCGCTGGAACCAGACAGCACTGCGCAGAGGGACAGAAAGAGAAGATGATTAAAATTTTTGATGTTTCTTCTCCGTCTAGTTTGTTTCTTCTGATCAGTTGATGAGAATCATCTTGATGTGTTTCCTCTTTGGTTCAGTAACTTTTTTCCCTTTACTTGAAAAGAAATCAAAGATAAAAAAAAAAAAGTATCATATGCAAGCTTTCTCTCAGCTTGTTTGTCAGATGTTGGATCAAGACAATGAGGAAAGAGACGCAGGAAGAGAGTGGTGTGATGTAGATTTCTATAAGCGTTGACAAGCGATTTAACAAGAAACAGTTGTGTATTGGCATCATTGCTCTGGAAACTGTCTGGGCAAGGTGCTTGGAAAGCCTCTACCAGCAGAAGCTCTTATAATAAACACTCTGCACACTTTCCAAAGAGGACACACTATCCAAGATGACAAAGCAGAAGAAAAGAACCAATAGCCAGAGAGACCAGATTGTTGGATTGGATCACCTTACCAACACAAAATCACCCCATCTAAAGGGATGAAGGCATTCATCCTTTGCATTCACATCTGACCTTGTATCAAAAGGGGGAACAAACCAAAGTCTATAGAGATTAAAAGGAGTGTGTTGTGAAGACATCCTTGGTTGTGAGCTTCAGATAAAATGACATGATGCAACATGAAGACTGACAGACATTAAAAAAAATGACACAGATCAAAAAACAGAATAAAGAAAAATGTGAAAACCCTTGACTCTCTGCTAGGGGTGACTGGCGGCCCTCACAATTAAAAAACCCCAAACCTGTTGCTCTAGTTCTTAAATGTGTGTCTGTACCAGTCTTCTGACATGTATGACAACGTGTGGTCTGGGCTGAAAGCAGCTGTTGGGCTCACCTATCGGCTCCTCTGGGTGGAAGGCCACTTCGTTGACGGAGCCAGCGTGGCCTGGCAGCTTGTATAAGATCCTCCGTGACGTGGTGTCCCAGATGTACACAAACCTGTGGAAACAGTGTAGGTAAGTCACTGCTATCAGTCTGGATGAGAAACAATGGAAAACTGAGAAATACTAGTTTTTATTTTTTAAGAAAGATGTGAATCAGGAATAATGTGTTGTTAGAGATCAGGTGAATGATGCATACTTATGTCTAATCCTGGAGTAAGGTCTCAATCCATAAGAGTTATGGAGGCTTCGTAAGTAACACTAATGAGGTAATGTCATTCAGATTAATTTAACTTATCTGAAAAGTAAGATGTTATATCTGGGTGAAGAAAAAACAGGATCCACCACAGAAACTTATTTTTGTTGATAACTTACATAATATGATGATAAAAACCTGACTCAGAACGCCAGGAGTAGGTGTCAGGTGGGATTACTGTACTTAATTTGGCAGGAGGCGTATCTGATTACAGTGACACAATATTATGTAAAATCATACAGTTACTAATTTCTTGATCTAATTAATTTTATTACACTTTTTTTAGACGAAGCAACAAAAGAAAGAAACACTTTGTGTGTGTGTGTGTGTGTGTGTGTGTGTGTGTGTGTGCGTGCGTGCATGTGTGCGTCTTTCACCTGTCAGCCGAGCCTGCAGCAATTTTACTGCCGTCAGTCGACCAGGAGCACCTCAGCAAATTCTGAGAAACAGGAACAGATGTTGGAAGCTGCATTAGCAACGTGGCACAGTCATTCTACACTGGAGCTACTGTTACAGTAATGAGGGGAAAGATGAACGTCTTTATTGGAGAAGACAGCAGAGAGTAATGACAACAGGCATGCGGCACCGTCAGCGTGACTCCTGTAGAGCTATAGATGGAGTCATTAACAGAATGAGAACGCAGGCTGCAGTTTACTGCAGGTTAGAAACAAGTGTTTTGATGCATCTTTGGGAAAAGATAATCTCCTGATCCAGGAGTTTGCTAGGTGGGGAGCATAATTACTAAGACATTAGTTTTCCAAAATAAACCATCCCTCATGATGGATGTTATCAGCAATGCAGAAACACTGCATCAAGTTCAATGAGACTACGTAGACATGACAGTAAAAACGGGAGCAGAAACAATAAAACTGTACCTGAACACACTGAAAACTCCACAGACATCTTTGCAAAAACGATAATGCTGACAGCTTCACTAATAAGAACCTAAAAATATCATTTTCAGTCATAAATACTGTACGTGTTCAAATTAATCATTAATATTGTCTGTAACATTAGTGTCAGAACGGGGGATACCATGATGAAGATGTCGACTAGAGGCACTGAATTTTGAGCACAAATGTCAGAAAAACAGAAAATTTAAAAATTCCACCACAACCAAGCATTGAAAGCGTTTTTTGTGGAGTCAGAGCTTGAATATACATAATTTCTGATGTGTCCGGAACATAACGGTACCCTCATAGTTGTGATAGATTTTTGAGGCACTCGTAGATGCTAAAAGTTCAATTTGTCTCCAGTCTGCTTGTTGCTAATGCCTATGTTGCAAAAATATTTATGCATTAGAAAGACTTCCGAAAAATGAGAGGAACATTCTGTGTCTGCTCTCTCGACTTTAGTCATTTACTTTCCAGGGAGTCAAAAGAATTTCTCTCACCGCCTGGCCCCCCTGCTGATTCAACATGCTGACCTAACTGGGAAGTTGTCAATGCGGGCCAACTTCTGTCAGTGTTACCAGACATGCAGCGGAAACTAGAGCCACAGCCGCTAACTGGGGTGTTTCAGGGTTATTACCTTTTCAAAGTTGTGAACGTTGCCCTGGAAAATCTTCACACATCTCTCTTTGGGCGCAAATGGTCGAACATCCCAAATACGCACTACGCAGAGACACACACACACAAAAGAATATTCAGTGTTATGAGCAGAGAGGAGGTTGTTTCAGAGGTGGAATACACACCAACATCCTACCTGTGTTGTCCATGGAGTTTGAGAGAAGGTATGAACCCTCAGAGCTCAAGCTGAGGCCGGTTACAGAGTCGCCGTGACCGTGCATATTGTAGATCAGCTTATTCTGCCTCAGGTCCCACACCTACAGGACATAAAAAGACAGCTTATGAAAGTGTTTACGCCAAGGGAAATACAGGATGTATCAAAAAAGTAGGCTTCTGTCATGAGGTAGGAGACCAAGGGAAAAGAAATAATGAAAAACTGATGTTCGTACAACACATAAACACACAAATCCCAAAGGAGACTGCTGCAGGTTTATGGAGGAGACAGGTAGCAGAATGAGGACAAAACACCAGTGCAGTTCTTCAACACCATTTCAGGAAAACACAAGAGTGAAGGGGGTGGAGAAGGGAAGGGATTAGCAGCACCTGGGGAGGAAGCTTCACAGCACACTAACAATGAGTTTAAGCATCTTGTTGCACTAGCAGATATCAGCCTGTGGCATCTGGTAACACTCTTTTAGATGTAGTACATTCTAAATGACTGAACTCATGGACCCCTGCCAGCTGCTGGAGCCGTGTCTTCTTCCAGCGGTGCTGGATACCCAAAGCAATTACTGTAATCTGTAACAGAACTGTTTGCAATTTGTCTTTAATCTTATTTTCGAGGCTCTTTAGTGTCTTTTAAATACTTCTACAGTTAAATACTTATCCACTGAACCGTGGTTCAGTGGATAAGAAGGGGGGATACATTTTATTGAAAATGGGAAATTTGGGGGGAAAACTAGCATTGAGAGACGGACAACTCAAAAAACAAGAGTTTCATCTAGTATTGTTTCTTTGACTGTCTTTCTTTCAAGTGTAAATGTAACTATATTTCCCTCTTTAAAAAGTACAATAAAATATTCATATATCAAATTTATATTTTATTATGTTTTGTTCCAAGAAAAAAATTAATACACATTTAATGATGCTGTAATTCTGTTTGTTTCTTTCACCTCGAAAAATAAATGAATTAAAAAAAGTCATTGTTGAGAACTGTAAATGTTATCAAGCTAAAGACAGAATTCTTAGACAATTTTGACTTCTTTAAGAAAGTGGTGACCATAACACTCATTTCTCTCAAGTCATATAATCAGTGTATTTTTGAATGTTATAATCTGGGTGCGAATTGTCAAAAAAGAAGAGGTGTGTGTGTATGTGTGTGTGTTGAATCAGGAAAAATATAAAAATAAGCAAACAACTGGCCTAATTAATTTTGACCTACTTTTGTTCCATGCGGATATATTTGCAATCATACTCATTATTTATTTATGTATCCCTGCAGATAACTGTCAACATGGATCCTTTTCTAAAAATCCATTTTCAATGTCTTAATTATATATATTTATTATAATGATAATTATAATAAAATCATGTCATACTATTTGATTAAAGATTATTTTCCTGTATATGGTGATGTTCATTTTGAAGTACATTGTAAAGCTCAGTACCTTGATGTCATTGTCGATGCCTCCAGATAAGATCTGATCACTGGTGTCACTGAATGTCACAGCCAGCACCTGGTAGGTGTTCTGGAAAGTGTGGATTGCCCCTTTCTTGCGAATGTCCCACAGCTAAAACAGCAACATACACATAAAGAAGGGCAAAAATGAACGTCATGAAGCCAAAAACTGTTCTGCAGTGACTAAGATCGATTAGGAAGAAAGACAAGAGCACAGGGTAGTACCAATGTTTTTCTGCTTGAACGATACATTTCTACAGGTCAATGTAATATTTATTTAATCTTTACATTTTTCCATTCTTCACAATAAAACGCTCTTTCCTAAACATATTATTGAGATCAATGACACCAGTGAGATTAAAACTTGAATTCGTGACTCCAAATAACTGGTGACTGGAAATCTTGCCTTGACCGTCCCGTCATCACTGCCGGTACAGATGAGCTGGGGCCCTCTGCGGGCCGGGTAGCAGGTGTTAACAAAGGAAGTGTGGCCCTTCAGGCGCTTGATCCGCTCACCGGTTTCACTGTCCCACACACCAACAGTTTTGTCAGTGCTAGCTGAAAAGAGCAAGCTGAACACAGAGGAAATACATAACGGGTCAATCCTTTTCTGAGAGACATTTTTCAAACTGATGAATTTAACAAATGAAAAATAAAACAAAAAGCAATTGATAACATGGAATGTTTCCACAGGCAATAACCCTTCCTTTTTCATTCATAGTTTATATCATTGTTTGTCCATCAACACCCATGACTACTATTTTTAATCTCAGACTGTTCTTACCTGCCATCTGTATTGTAGTGCAGCTCCATCACTGCTCCACTGTGGCCCTTCAGGGTGGCGAAATTCTCACAATCTCCATACACATTCCACATCACTGCAGCAAAGAAACAAAGTGTGCATGTTAGTCTCACTGTCTTGGAGTACAAAATTGATGTAAGTGTGAACTACAAGCCTTTGCACCACTTTAATCATACATATGAGTCTGTCGAATCCTGAGGAGGCCAGCGTGGCTCCGTTGGGGTGAAACTTGCAGCAGTAGACTTCACCCTCATGGCCAGACATGAGCATGATGGGAGCCTGCAGGCTGGAGCTGCGTGGTGGACCCTACAGGAAATATTAATATTAATAAATATATACACACATGGTAGAGAAGACGATCTTCCTTTTACATTGAGGACCAGTAGTAATAATTTATCCTTGGTATATGACGCCCTGCAAACATGTCGATCAACAAGAAGCAGTCATAATGTAGTACTGACATGTGATGGACGGAAGGACGTATCTCCTGCTGATTGGTTGCCGCTATGTCGTTATATTTTAATTGTACATTAAGGTGCAATCAGCCCCGCTTCTTGAAAACCTTAAACAATGGTATACTTAACAATTCCATACTTAATAACAGAGTATATTGCAGTATACTGTGGTGTATTGCACATCCTAACACTAACGATACTTTCCGTACCGCGGCCACGAGTTGTTGGGACTGCACTGCCGCCACTAGCTCCGTTCGGGGCCGCTTCACGGCGGTAGGGACCACCGCCATGTCCGCCACCCTCTTCTTCGGTTCAATCATCCCGGAGAAATCAGCTAAACAAGCTAAACAAAAAGTAAACTGCTATAATATACAAAAAATGAATGGACGTCTACGGCGAAGAGTGGTCGGGCTAACAAGCACCAACGAAGAACAGTGAAGGAGTACTTCCGCTCAGTAGAGCGACTGTGATTGGTCAGACGCAAAGCGAGAGCGGTGATTGGTTGAATGGCTTGTTGTTAGTTTGTTTGCACCGGATGTAAAATTGAACTAGCGTTCCGACGAACGGTAATATTTTATATCATTAACTTATCATTGCATCGTACATTGTCTAGAGTTTTTTTTTAATAGACGTGGATTTATATTCTATCCAGTAATCCTATTTACAAGTCTTTATATGATTAACATAGCAAAGCAAATAAATGACTGCGCATTTCAAATAGAAAGCCAATGCTAGCTAGCGTTAGCCTCACTACGATTCAAACGCAAAGCAAATAGCAGTGTATGTATTTTAATATAACGAAGATTTACAGTATTTTACGCTAACCGTATTTTCTAAAATTTTTTCAAATAAATTGACTAATGCAAGCTGTATTTTATTGACATTTAAGTAACTCATCAGAAGCAGCAGCATCGTAAAAATGAAACAGAATTTGGATCTGAGGAGTGATTGAACGTCTCGTATTAATGCTGAGTTAAAAATTGTAAATATTTTTTGCTCAACCTTTAATGCATGCATGATGTTAAATTATTCCTCACCAATATTTTATTACTCAATTACAAGTGAAAGGACCGAACTTTTTTGGTAGATGTACTACGATAAAACCTTCATTAAAGAAAGTGAATATTGTAATAAATATGAACACATTTAATATAAAACTGTACATAAAATGCATCTTGTTAAATGTAAACTGTACAGACACATTATACCTCAGACATCTGATTTTGGATTGCATTAAAACAATCTTAATTGTCAGCATAAATGAAGTAATGTGTCTATTTGATCAATGTACAAATAATGAAATGTGTTATAATCTGTCTTCTAGATTCACTCCTGGATATCTGCAGTCCACCTTTACTGTGGTAATGTCTGACAGCGATGGTCCAGTACAGGAGCCTGCTGGACTGGAGGGTCTGCCCCCGATGTACAGCATTGCCAAGGGTGAGGTGATGTCTGTGCAGACTTATGGAGCCTTCGTCAGATTGCCAGGGTACAAGAAGGAAGGTTGGTTATAAAGTATTAAAAGTCACTTATTTACTACTTATTTACTTATTTACATATTGTTAGGACGGTCACCAACACATACAATTATTTTAATTCATCAAGATGAAGGTATTTGGCACACAGTTGTGTTATCCAGGATGACTTTAACATGGAGAAATGACACTGTGGATGTTTGGAGCAGGGTTGTTAAGAAATGGAACAGTTATATCTGTAAATACTGCAACTAGGGCTGCATATTAATGACTACTTGCTGAGATAGTATAGATTTATTCTTGAGTTTGAAGTTGAACTGAACAGAAGTATCTCAAACCGATCAAGGAGTTAAAAATAGTTGTAGAATAGTTGTCACTTTAAAATGTACCGTAGTTCACATAACTAATGCATTATTGGAGTTTCAAAAAAAGAAAAGTTGAATTATAGAATTTAAAGGCATTCAGACTTTGCAGCAAATACAGTACCATACAGCATTAGCTGTAGGCAAGTAAATGTCAGCAAATGTGACTGAAGAGATGTGTTCAAAGATTTTTGAAAACACTATACTTTCTCATCATCACCCCCCATTTTGTTCATTTGGATGGATTTTCACAATCCATGGTTTCATCCACATCTATGGTTTCAAAACATCCACTCAAAAAACTTTTCACTTTTACATCCTGACAAGTTGAGGTTTTACATTTTTCCAATTTATGAATGAACTAATGGAAGGCTTGAATTGTGTCTTTTCATAATAAAGGCTAATATTTTACTGACAACAAAATCCTACGGCTCTCCTTCAGATTGATTGCCTGTAATTTTTCCATGACATGTGAAGGGCTGGTGCATGTGAGTGAGATGTCCGCCACACGGGTCGAGAATGCCTCTGAGATTGTGGATGTGGGAGAACAGGTGTGGATTAAAGTCATTGGGAGAGAGGTAACATCTCACACACACAAACACACACACACACACACACACCTGTAAACAGACTAACTGTGTCGTGTTATTTGAATGAATCAACGACATGACTGTACCTCTGTCCCTGTCTGTCAGATCCGTGGTGACAAAGTGAAATTGTCCTTCTCAATGAAGGCTGTCAATCAGGGAACGGGGCGGGACTTGGACCCGAACAATGTTAACGCAGAGTGAGTGCTGACACTCTTCTTTTGTCAAAGTTGTGTTGCTCTGTGTGTAGAGACTGTGTGTATTTTATCTCCTGTATGTGAATGCAGGCAGGATGCAAGGCGACGTAGGAACTTCAGGGATCACACAGGCAACAGGATCACACTGGAGGCTGTGCTCAACACGACATGTTCAAAGTGTGGTTGCAAAGGTATAATTTTTTTTAATGCTTTTTTCCCATAAGCAGTGTTTGAAACCAGAGTAAAGAAGTTAAGAAGTTTTAATAAATCCCTCATTTTAGGTCATTTTACAAAAGACTGTTTCTCCGCTCCGGGTCTGCAGTATGCTCTGCTGCCTGAGGAGGGCGATGAAGAGCCACAGCGGCGACAACAGCAGCAGCCCGCCACAGTCAATCCACAGCAAGACTCAGACAAAAAGAAGAAGAAAAAGAAGGTGGTTATGTCAGCAACGATTTAAAGCGTGATTTTCTCTTCCTTTTTCTCAGCTCTCTTCATGATTGTGAGTCATCTGATGCGGCAACCCACACTTCTCTGTATGACTGCACATATGCATGGGTTGCTCATACTGAGAGATAGAAAGCTGCCTTAAAGGAACTACAAAAAGAGATAAAGAGCAGCTTTGTGCTGACATAAAAACATTTTAATTGTTGGTTTTGAGGGATCAAAGCCACTGTCTGCATTTAATGTACTTCTTCATTTTTATTGTTTAAGTTCCATTTCATGGCCTGCAAAAAAAAAAAAAGACTTCTTTTGCATTTACATTCCCCAGGAGAAGAAAATGAAGAAGAAAAGGAAGAAGGAGAGGAAGGATTCCGATAGCGACAGCAGCAGTAGTGAATGCAAATCCAAGAGGAGGCGCCGTGACCACTCCGCTGACAGAGAGGCCAAAAAGAAGAAAAAACACAAGAGGCATAAATCGCACAAACACAGCTGAGACAACAGCATGGATGATCCGGCATCTGTAGTCACACACTGCAGCGAGTAGACAGATGCAAAAGTAGTCATGGTTAGCAAGAGATCATAATAAAACACTGTCCATCTATGTTATAGAATGTTTAATTTTTGCTATCTCTTTATCAATGGACACACATCAAGTGGCCAATGAGGGAAAGCGCTGCAAACACAAATGTCTATAAATGATAAGCTCCTTTTGTCTTAAAGTAACATCTTCCCACTTCAGTCTGTGAAGTTTACACATCATATGTAACCAGATATGCGTAAGCAATATGGCAGGAAGTTAGTATCCCTTTGAAATCCAGGTATTTGTTTTCACTTCATGGGGGTGTGGATAGAGGAGGAGGCAGGTACATACAAATCTTCCAAACAGTCCACTCTACATAGCACACACATACACTCATACATACAAAAAGGAAGTAAAACACCAACAGGATGTGTAATGCATCACAAGTAAGCCCAACAGGAACCTCGAGCTATTGCTGACATCATTAGGTTTCCACTGGTTATTGTGTTCGTGTGTGTCTTACCTGCAGGAGACTCCTCACAACCCCTTCCTGCATGTCAATAAAGATGTTTTTGCTTCTAATGTGCCATTATGTCTTTAGTCTATGATCCTGCACACACATTGTGGCTGTTTAAAGTAAATACTCAGAGGGCCAATGCACACACATCAGAGTTCTGACTGGTCCACCATGGGTTCATGTAAGGCCTTGTTATTCTGATGGTTTAAATCCTTGTCTTCAAACAAGGTGAGATGTCAGATTGGATTAGAACCTAGACTTTCTGTTAGGTCATGTCAGTTCAAAGTGGATCGAGTAGGTTAGGTCCCCCCCCTCCCCTTGATACACTTGTGGCATTGTGGAGAAATGTGTTAGTGGTTGTAAATGACTCCACAGATTCTTAATCCATCTGACTGTCTATCATAAGATTCCACATATTCTGAAGGTTCTCCTGTTTCAAAGATTTGTATGAACAATACGGAAATGCTAAATCTAGTATGATCCCAACCAGTCCCAACAAGAATTTTGAGTTTGTGCTGCATGAGAATTTCAATATAACTGCAACTACATTATACTGGTAAAATATTTGAATACTGTAATATCTATTTCATATCCTAAATCTTTGTTCTCTCGCGATATAAAAGCACACCTCTATTTTTGTTTGAAGATTTGTCTGGATAATTTGTTTTGGCTGTAAATAACCCGTATTTGGCCCTTGTTACTTTTTAAGGGTTATCTCAGTTTTAATCAGTAACAAAATAAAGGCATGAATAAAATCAATGTCAAAAAATGATATGCTCTGTCACTCAACCACCATCACAGGTTTTTCACTCTTGAGTTCTGGAAACCGGACTTCCCATCAATACAGCAACTTCAAAGTCATCAAGCTCTATCATGTCTCAGAATATTTCTCAGGCAGGTACGATGATACTGATTCTGGATTGTTACACATGATCGACCAGAGGACAGGTAGTTTGCCATGCCTCAGTTCCATCGCATGCAAGTACCATCATCTGAAAACGATACAACGGAAAAAGCACAGGCCTGCCATGGCACGGCCATAGCCATAAAATGTCTGTAGTAACAAAATGAGAATGTTTGTGAGGCATTTTCCAGAAAAAGTTTGGATTTTTTAATGATTAAAATAAAATTTAAAAGAAAAACATTTTTAAAAAATCCTTCTAACTGGAGCAGTATTGATTGTGAATGTCATGCTTTGCAGAGCATTGAATATAATACATTACTGTAGATTGAATCAAACAGAATTGCATAATAGCCCTTTTGCTGTGGTCAAAACTGTCTCCATATCCTGCATAAGAAGCTCCTGGCCTCTCTTTTATCATAGCATGTGGACTGTTTCCTGTGGTCATTCACTTCTGGGCAACAGGCACCGACTGAGAGTGACCTGAATTGTCCTGCACCCTTTCATCCCACCCTCCTGCCCCCAGTGAGTGGGTTGTGCCTGACACATGACATCAATCGTCTGCATGAGGGAATGATCTGAATTTAGAAAGCACACGTCCAATGCACAAATACGTTGAATAGAAGTAGCTGCATTCAGCGGGCAAAGTTTGACAAATGCTTCCCATCACCTTTCCAGGACAAAGGCTACATACAGTACATACACCCTTGTATGTGTACACACACACACACGAACACGGGATCAGGAGCTATAATTAACCTTCCTCTGCGTCTCTGTGATGGAAACTGTGGTCACACTCTTCAGATCTTTTTTTTTTTCTTCTATGGCCCAGACTGAAGAACTTTCAGGACAACCCAAAGCTGTTTAAGTCAATCTACTGGAGGTTAAGAACGTTCCTAACGTCCAGTGGATTGACTTAAACAGCTTTGGATAACCATGACCTGGATAACTGAGAACCTACACAGACGTTTCAGGACAACCACACTCAAAAAGTTTGATAGAAATTCACGACAGAATCTTTAGATCACATGTGTCAAACTCAAGGCCCGGGGGGCCAAATATGGCCCGCCACATCATTTTATGTGGCCCGTGAGATTATAACAAGTTAGTGCCTAAAAATAAATAGGTCAAAAGTGTGGTTTGACCAAAAACTACATTTCCCACAATGCAGTAATTAAGCCCATTTTAACTGTGACAAAAACGTTTAAAACAAATTTTATGTTTGATGTCATTTTTCTTTTTTTCATTGGATAGTTTGATCCTTGATTGATGGAGTTCTGTGGGTTTCATAACCTGACAAATTAAAAGGATTTATTTAATAACAGAGAAACAAACAAACACATGTTCTCTGTGCAACTGTAATGTTTGTAACTTGAATAAGTAATAAATTCAGTTATTTAACATTAAGGAGTAGTTCCGTTTATTTTACATTACACTGAGTTACATTTGGTCACATTTATAAGTTACATCTGGCCCTTTGAGGACAGCCGTTATGCTGGTGTGGCCCTAGGTGAAAATGAGTTTGATATTTGATTTCATTTAAGGTTATTTTTCTAATTTCAGTTTATGTTCAGCAATTGAAATATCTGCATATATAGACGCACACATGAAGAAGAGACGCATCCCCCAGAGCAACAATGCAGAGACCTTTATTTCTCAATATGTAGACTTTCAAAATTAAAACAATTTCAAGGTTTATGGAACAATGAGTGACACATTTCCTAACAGGAAAATGTGCAGGTTTGACATTTAAAAACAACAATTCCTTAGAATTTACTCAGTGGATCTTACAGTACAGAGAATCAGTAATCTTAATACTGAATGTACACGTTAAAAGGATATTGAGGGGGTTAAACAACAGGTTTTCTTAGTGATGATGAGTTTAGGTGTATGTTTCAGAGCCGGGGTTTTACTGTTTTGCTACTGCTCTTACGTAGTAACGATGGCAAACGACGTCCTCTAATGTGAGGATCTGTGATGGGAGAGAAAGAGAGAAATAAAATAATGTCAACACACACTTACAGATATGAAGTTTGTGAATGTTTTGAGAACACTAACCAGTGTGAGGTTATCGCCGTTATCGCCGCTGATTTCTCTGACCAGAGTTGTCTCTTTGCCGTCCCATTTCTGTGTGTGCACCAGCTTTCCGTTGTCTAATTGTACAATAGACTGAAGCATGGACAAACAAGCAGAGGAAGTTTTTACTGTCTGGGTATTTCTATTCTGTGCTACTACTATGGTTTATTTTTTTAATCAAATACTGTACCCATACTTTAAATACCACATGATATTTACATGCTCCCCATGGTCAGCTTTGAAATTTAGTTTTAAAAGCAGGTTTAAGTGGTAGTAATCGTAACATAATTTCAATGACAATAATAATGATAACGGCAATCTTTTCTGATAACATCTTCTGTACAAGAAATTCAAGTCAAAGCACTTTTCAAAAAAGAAATGACATGGAACAGTGAACACAATTTGAACCCGTGCATAGATTAAAAACTGCCTTGTGTTCTGTCTGCTCTTGTTCTCTCTTTTTCTCTGTCACTCTCTCCCTTTCTTGATGTCTTTCTATGTCTCTCTGTCTCTCTTTCTAGTCAAGGCTGATGGCGCCTACAATGAGTCTTGGGCCCCGTCCACACGATGCCGGAATTGTTTGAAAATGCATCGAAAACGATTCGCGTCCACAGGACAGCAAAAAAATCTCCATCCACACGTAAACACATCAGTGCGTTTATCAACACGTGTATAAGCAGAACAACTCCGAGAACGCCAGGAGAGAGGACCGGGACGTGCAGAAATTCACGGTGTTCCTCCTGGAGGAGAACCTCCATCACAGAGTTCTCCCACCAGCAGACAGCGCGTCCTGGTCTGACCCAGAACTGGCGTTGGCATCTTTGCAGAGGAACGTGAATGAATGAATAAATAAATATATAAACTTTATGACACATGAAAACGCAACAAAAAAGTTGCGTTTTCAAAAAGGTCCGTCATCGTGTGGACGGGGTCTTAGGTTCTGTTCAAGGTTTCCGCCTGTTGAAGGGAAGTGTTCCCTTGCTTCTGCCACAAAAGCACTTGCTCATATGTGGCAAGTTGGGTTCTATAAGAGCTGTTCCAGAAGAGTCCATTTACCATGGCCCATTTAAAAACAGGAAAAAGGGAAATTGACAATAAAGATTTAAAATATCAAGAATAAAAGTAAGACAAATTTAGGATTTATGAGTCTACAACAAACAAAGGATCTCGACCTCTCACCTTAACTTTCCTGCCATCGGCGGTAACCTCGTCAAACTCCTCATCTAGCTTGAAGGAGATCTCTGTAGATTTAATGCTGCTCTCGGTCCTCAGCGTCACAGTCCCATCCGTCACACTGATGATGGTGGTGGGCTTGGTTAAACATCCTGCTGTGCGTGTGGCCAAGCCCAAACCTGTGGAAAACAAGACAAGTTCCACATCATTCACTGGTGATGATACAGTAGAACGACTCCAGAACATCCAGCAGCTCACAGGAACACGTAAAACTGAACACGATGCCTTATCTTATGTAAGGTAAACGCTAAGATTAGCAAGAAGATATAGAACACATTAACAATCACTAGCTTTGCAGGTATTGTATCACAAATCAAAGTATCAAACATTGGTGTTCTTCATGCCTTTCTATTATTAAATCATTCTGAAGACAAATTTCTTGGCACTCGGGTCTATTATGGATGTGAAACATGTCAACTTAAGGTAGAACAAAAGGAAGCCAGAAGTTTGTTTTTGCTTTGATCAGGAACGTTTAACTCTAGTCGTAATTCATTCAAAGACTGTCAAGATAGTCATTCTTTATCACGGCGGTGGAACCAAACAACCGCAATAACCATTCCAAATCCTTAATTTGATCAAATCATAAAGAAAACCTCAGTCGTAAAAATTCCCTCCTAATAATCCATGTCGTAATTGAGGAAGCTTTACAGAAGCCTCCACACCCTTAGAGTCTCCTTTAGCTCAGCACACTCCCTAATCTCTATTTGCCTACTTCTCAAACCTGCAGCATGTTCTCCAAACACCTCAGGGTCCCAGGCCGGCCTGTTCCGACATGAAGGGAAGCAATTAATTTATGTAAAGGAGGGAGTGTGCCCAGTACTTCAATCGGAATCATTTTTCTATAAAGTTGAAAGTCTGGTTCTCTCATAAAGCTGCAACAGCTTTCCCACATTCTTCACAACAGCGTCACATCATGTGTGTGTGTGTGTGTGTGTGTGTATGTGTGTGTGTGCATGTGTATGTAGGTGGAAGAGTTTCTGTTTTTTTACGGGGTCAATGCGAACATGGCTCTGAGGTCACCCAGCTTGAATCTTTAAAAAAAAACACCCACAACTTCACATCACGCATGTACGCAAAATTGTGTGTGTGTGTGTGTGTGTGTGTGTGCGTGAGAGCGAGTGTGAGTGAGTGAGGGAATTGTGAACTTTTTCTACACATCCACTCATCCCATTAACCCACTGGTCCCACGTTCACTCAGCTCCACCCATAGGCTCAAACAATGAGTGCCACTCAGGGCCTATCACACACACACACACACACACACACACACACACACTCGTGTCTCCAGTGTGACTTTCTCACACACATCATAGCCCCTCCCTTATCTATTTTCCAGCTCTTGGACCATGCGGCCCTCCATTCTTTCCTCCCCCTTTAGTGTTACTCATCTCTGCTTCAGTCTTCTGCGATTCTGCGAACGCATTTCTTTCATTCCTCATTTTGGTTCCTCCTTCTGCAAGTATTCACCGTTTCCCTCCATCTTTTTTTTTTAAATTTTATATTCCTCACCTCATAATCAGCTGATTGATCCTTCAAAATAAACCATTTGGCAGCTTTTATTGTTCCTCAGCCTCATCGTCACATGTTCCAACATGCGGCATTTGCAGCATCCTCTCACACACACTCACAACAGGAGATATAACACACACACACACACACACACACACACACACACACACACACACACACACACACACACACACTCACCCAGCTTCTTCATGTAGTCATCAAATTTTTCACTCGTCTTCAGGTCCCACGTTCCAACGAAAGGCTCAACCATGTTTGCAGCGGAATAAATGACTGAGAGTGTGTGTGCGCGCGCGTATGTGTGTGTGTGTGTGCGTTGGAGGAAAAAGAGCGTGTGTTGCGGCAGAGAGAGGGAGCGACAGAGTGAGGGAGGAGGGAGAGCGGAGGCAACGCAGCTCGGTGTGCTGCGATCCTATTGGCTGTTTCGCACCGGCTGTTCGTGACGTCATTATGTTACGCAGGGAGCGCGGAAGAAGAGGGGGGAGGAAGGAGAGGCGAGTTTATGTATGTTAGTATAATAACTGTACAGTATATGCTTTATGAAAGAAAAATGCAAATTATGTAAACTTGAATGGATTATAAACTTGAATAATCTGTTGGAGTTCTCTATTAAATAGTTTCTGAATATTAATTTCATGTTTTGCTTATTTTTTAAAGAAATGCCAGGAAAGAAAAAAGTTAAAAATTCAGTATTTGCAGTAGGTAGGAGAGAATCTGAGTGAACATGGAGTTAAAAAAGAAAAAACGAAAAGTAAAGGAGACGGGGGAGGATGACGACGAGGACAGATTGACCCTGAGAGGGTGGGGGAGTGGGGATTGATTTTTTTTTTTTTTTTGCGTAGAGTGGGGGTTGAAGGTTGAAAAGAATATCATTAAAGTGTTTCCTGCCCTTCTTTCCTCCTTACTTGCTTTTGATCATCATTGACCTCCAGTAACCTCAGTCTTTAAAGAACTATATGTGTGTGTTGTGTGTGTGCTGCCTTATAAACATGTGATGGTAAAGCAAACCCTCCTCATGAGGGTTGCTGTACATTGCTAACTATTTTGCACACACACAGGTGAGTTTTGCATTAGAAACTCTTTTATTCCATTTATATTCTGGTCGGATTGCCATTAGAGTATTATCTTATTTAGTATCTTACCTGTAATTTATACCTTACATGTTTGTATTGTGCTTCATTTCCCACAGATGAGAATATTTATTTAGGTTAATTTAACGATTTTTTTGCCTTTAGCGGCATATTCAGCGAGCACACAGGAGCAGAGTGAACCATATGATGTAGTTCTGCAATTCCATTTTTTAATATTCTCTTTTTTTTGTTTCGATAAATTTCATTTAAGAGTCCTCTGCAGAATTAATATTTGGGACATGACAAACACGCGCGCGCACACACGCACGCACACACACACACACACACACACACACACACACACACAGCTGCAATCGTTCAGACACACAAATGCTTCTCTGTCTGATGAAATATCCCCCCATGTGCACATGATCTGATGATCTCTGGGAGTTGCGTAATAACAATCACATATTTAAACAGACAAACTTTCCCACCAAACACACACATACACACAACACACACATATTTGACCCTAAAAATCAGGGATAAGTAAACAATATTCAATAGTGAGAACTGTTACATCACATCACACCATGTTACACTCCCTGTCCCATTGACCTTGTCCTCCAGTTGCCTCCTGTCACTCTTGACTATTAGTGTGCCTGCACTTGCACGTGTGTGTGTGTGTGTGTGTGTGTTGGAATAAGTCAGTGCATGCATCTGACGTTTGACACAAACAGGTGTCACAGAGACACATGGAAAAGGAAGGATGGGGAGGGGAGAAGGAGAGGAGGTGAAAGGTCAAAATCATTGAACTCCTAATTTGTTCCCGTGTAAGTTTCAGCATGTGTGTGATGCCATGCAGCCGTGTGATGCAGCGCTCTCATATGGCACTGTGGTCACACCTCGGCTGAAGTTAAAAATAAAGGATTTTCTCCAGCAGTTTGACTTAAAGAATTCCTGTGCACACACCCTTTTTACAAAGACCTGTGATTCACCATGTAAGCCAGATAATATATATATATAACATTATGAACAAGAGTGTTCGAATAATTACACAAGCAACGCATTTATTAAATTAAATTTTAAAAATTAAATTAAATTAAAATGTGCTGCATTCATGCAGGCTCTCCATTGCTCTCTATTGCGCTGAGTTGACATTCTTTGCTTTTCTGACTAAATCAATTCCCCAGTCTAGACACTATGGAGGTGGTTGACCTTAGAGTAGCCTCTATACCCCCCAGGTAAACCCTGCATGTTCTATGTTACAGATTAACATATGACCTTAACCAAATGAGCATGTGGACACATTGGTGTGTAAATACACAGAGCTGATATGAGCAGAACACAGGTTTGCCAGCATGCCAAATGGGATTCAACCCCCAGAGCAGCAGAAGGAGTCCGGGATAAACCGAGGCCTTAAACCAAGGAATGTTGATATTTTTTCCAGGCTTGTAAAATGCTTTTAACATCTGGACAACGCCACTCCCTTCCCTCGCTCATCCTTCCTGTCATTCAGTCTACAGCGTCTCCTCCTTCTTCTTCCCTTTCTGCTTTTCATCTGCAGTCATTCTCACTCCCATTGAGCTGGAGCATCAAAACATGAAAAATACGTGGACACGCCTGACATGCTTGGTAAAGTGAACTATGGAGCCCCTCCCCCCCAAGCCTAGGAATGCTACCACATTGTAAAAGAGCTCCCTCATGAATGTAAGAGCCTGTTAAATAGACAGAGAAGGTTTAAAGCTGGAGGAGGATAAACACCTGCAGGGGAGATTTTCTTTACAACCTGGCAACCAAGAAGTAGTTCTTGTTAATGGTGTCTAACTGCTTTATAAATCTGTTATACATTAACCATGAATAAAGTCATTTGTTCCAAGTTATTAACTCCCCCCTTAAACGTTGTATAATTGGAAAGTGGTAGCAGTTTTTGGCACACACTGAAGAAATGCACCATAATGCTTCTGTGTGTGTGTGTGTGTGTGTGTGTGTGTGTGTGTGTGTGTGTGTGTGTGTGTGTGTGTGTGTGTGTGTGTGTGTTTGTCTCTGACATTGCATTCCTTGTTCCTCAAATCCAGTGGTGGATGACAAACGCGGTGAACAGGAGGCCGACACAGGACTATTCAAGGACGCCGCTCTGACTTAGTCTGGTTTCCTTCATTCTGTGTTGGAATTCCTAAAGCTGGTCCGAATCGAACCCATTCCATAAAGCTGTGAAAGGGTTTTACATCTTAACCTTAAAATATGAAGTAACAATAATATAAACATACTTTATATTATACTTATGCCGCTATTCAGGCTGCCACAACTGGTGCATCTCTTCTCTCTGGTCAGACATGTGGGAGGTCGAGTTGCCTCCCCTACTGACAAGATACCGTTAATACATGTCATCATAGTTTTATATTGTAGATACTATTTTGTCCACTTTCTATAACCACTTAAATTGTTCAGGGTTGCAGGGTTATTATTATTATTGATTTGGCAATTATAGTGAAGATCCTGCAACATATGAGGTATGATCTTTTGTATTGTAAGCTAATTGTGACCATCATAAAACACTTAATCATGTTATCAGGGGACAAACTTATTTATTTTCCTCTTGATCTCAAACCTTTCACAGGAAATAAGGCAACATATTCACTATTTCAATTTAGGGCAAAGACACACACACACACACACAGAGTCCGGGATAAGAAGCCGGAACAAGAGTTGCTGCTTCCTGATCCAATATTAACAGTATCCTTGGAGACAGAGCCATGGGGGGGCAGATCAACTGGACACTGTGTGTGTGAGGGTCAGCGTATTGGATTCCATATGTGAAACTATAGTAACTGCCCCTGTGATGCACATCTTGTGTTTTTAAGCAATGAGAGGTGACAGTAAACCTTGACAGAGAGCTGGTCGTTGGATAATTTTATTCAGACATGGAACCATTACAAATACAGCATACATTTAATCCCTGTGACTATTTAAAGTTGAAGAAGTTTGAAATGAAATTTGAAATTAATGCTGAATCTCTAACCTCTAACCTGAATTGTTGCTGCTGTAGTGCACCTCATCATTTCAGCAATGTCAGTCTCAACAAAATCATCAACCACCACCACCAAGTAATAAAAGACTTCTTCTCCCTCACTTCTGGGTGTTACTAAACTAAATCTGCTGTGCTGTTTAATACTCACGAAACGAATAAACTTAGTTTAAATGTAGAGTTGGAATTAAGAGGCAACGTCAGACAATTTTATGAACTGTTTTTTTTAAGTGATGATATGAGCTCTGTGATGATTGTTATTAATGAACGAACTGAGTGCCTCTCTACCTTTCACTATACAGTATACCTGCATGCCTACAGGCCCCTTGTGTGTGTCAGGGCCTGTACCCACACAAACATACACGTGTGATACATACAGTATGTAGACTGTGAGCAGAAAAACTAATTTCCCCAAAGGTGTTCTTAAAGTATATTTCTTCTTCTTGTAATTGCATATGCAGAACTTTTACACCGTAAAAACATGTTTAATATGTTTATAACAATAACAATAACAAAATCCAGCTAACATCGTGTTTATTCAGAAAGCATTCAATCTACGTGTGCACACAGTGTAACGACGTTCAGCTGCCTAGGCTTTTATTTTGAAGGCAAAGTCGCTCAACTTCCGGCTCTACGCTCCTCTTTGAAAGCCTCACAACTGACCGCGTTGCCATGGCAACCACTGTAGCCACTGGGCTCTTGGCATCGCGTTGCCTTCACTGGTCGCTAACAGAGGAGGATATGGCAACACTGACGGTTTGAGGCCGGACGTTATTGATCGATAAATGTCTGCAGGTGGTTTTGTTGTTTTGGGACGCCATGACACCCCCGCAGAGAAACAGGTACGGATGCGAAGGGGCGCGGAAATGGAAAAACACAGGTGAGTATTCCGACTGAATTGATTTGACCTCATTAAAGTAGAAACAGGATGTTCCAGTCAACACGCTAAATTACAAGTAGGTCGTTTCTACCAAAGATGATTCAGGGTTAAAAACACTTGAATCATGTTGAGTCGGTTATCTCCAGGATTTATATATAAACAGCTTTAACACAAACCTCCAAATGACAAATATTGAAAGTTTGTGCAGTCAGAATTAAATTTGAAAAAACGTGAATTAATAGAAGAGAATTATTAAATGGTAATAATAAAAAATCATATTAATATTATTATTATTAATTGATAGAAATCATAGAGACAGAATACCAGATAAGTTAAGAAAAGATAAGTGATAAAGCCACAATATGGAAATGAGATTTAATTTCATTTAATTATTTGGGGCACCATGTGAGCTGCGGAAAGTTACACACACTTACACACACTCGCACAAAGACCCTTAAACATTCCAGGACTCCCAAGAGAAGGATGATTCAGTCAGTCCTGACTGGCCACAGCTGCCTCTGTGAGATGTTTGAACAAAAAAAACTCGTCTGTGTCCACTGTGAAAAGCCTTTATTGTAAAGTGTGTGTGTGTGTGTGTGTGTGTGTGTGTGTCCTGTTGCTCACACTCAGGGGGCCAGTGGTGTCTTGTTAAGTGGTAAGGGCCTGGTCATGTTGGAGGTATACGTAGGTTCTTGTGTTTCCGTCTGTTGTTCTGCATTTGGAAGGAAAACAACCCCCCCCCCCAGACTGGAGGAGAGCGTCTCTGTGTCTCCCTCAGCGCCAGAAAGTGAAACGTCAAAGATGCTGTGTGGCTCTAACGGTTCATTAATCATGCAGATTCAGTTTGTTCCAAACAGGTCAAGCAGGCTTGTGTCAAGTTGTGTGTGTGTGTGTGTGTGTGTGTGTGTGTGTGTGTGTGTGTGTGTGTGTGTGTGTGTGTGTTAGTGTGCATGACTTAAGGAAGTCTAAATAATTTACCCAATGCAGTAGGGTGCTTGAAGAATCTCGAATGGCCCTTGCATTCTGTGTGATGGAAAACACTCAAATCTGATGAGCTGGATTTGTTTTCACACACACACACACACACACACACACACACACACACACACACACACACACACACACACACACACACACACACACACACACACACACACACACACACACGCGACAAGGAGCTGGTGTTTTGTTACTTATGAGTTTTTCTTTGTGTACAAGTCTAGAAGACCACAATGCTGTGATGACTTCAGTGTCATTAAACACACTTTCCAGTAGAACACTGAGTAGAGAACAAACATCCACACAAAGTCAGGCATTGACAACAGGCATTGATGACAGGCATTGACAACATTACCAGTTGAAGTCAATCATCAACCTGGACAACCCCCCCCCCCCCACACACACACACACCTTTTAATTAATCTAAATAGTCTAAAAAATAAATAGAAATAAAATTTAATAGAGGCTATAATCACTGTCCTTCTCTTTCCCTGCTTCAGCTCCTCCTGTCCCATCACTGAGGCATGCTGGTGGGGCGCCCCAGCCGTGGCCCATTCTCCCCCACCCTAAAGCAAAGGTGCTCAGGTCCCACTTACCTGATCCTCCTCTTCTTCCTCACCTCCGGATGTTCCACACCCGACATGCAGAGGAGAGCGCCGAGAGGCCCCACCTGGTCACCGTCGTCCATCCCTGCAGCGAAATACGCAAGGTGACGTCCACGTTCACCACTTGTACTAAATAATAAAGCTTTTACAGGTGGTGCAGAACATCTTGATCAATATTTTACAGATGTGTCATGGTGTCAACATGTGAAGTTAGAGATTACAACCCTTTTCTTGAGGAGATCTGTAGAGTACGTAATGGGAATGTGGAGGATTTACTTTACTCTCTTTGACTCCTCTCCGTTTTAAAGGTGACAGTTCTGTTGAACCGCAGGGGTGTGGTGTCCTACGAACAGCTGCTGATGGATATCTCTGAGGCTTTGGGGTTTCCTCGCTGGCACAGAGCCAGAGTCACCCGTTTGTACACGACCCACGCGCGAGAGGTGAGATTCACTTGCGGCAGCACGAACTAATGATGCTCCTGTTCCTGCAGAGTCCTCTGCAGTGTGAATAGTTGTTATGATGTCAGGTTAAGATGAACGATGTGTTTCATTTTGAAGAAAGGACCCTTTTTATGTCACGAGATTCGGTAATAATGTGGGAGACTCCTTAAGGCCCTTTTTCATGTCAGTTCCTTCCATACAAATCTTTTGCTCAGGCGCTTCAAACAAGTTAAAACAAGGTCGACCCCGAACTTGAAAGGCTTCTGAAATCATAGGGGCCCCACGGCTTGGTCCTCAACTGGTGATCAGTATAGTACAGAACACACTTAAATTAAAAAGGACAGCGGAAGAAGTTGACATAGATTATATAAGAGTAGGATGCAGTAGTCCACATGTGTCAAACTCAAGGCCCGGGGGCCAAATGTGGCCCGCCACATCTTTTTATGTGGCCCGTGAGAGCATAAAGGGTCAGTGTCTAAAATTAAATTGGTCAAAAGTGTGCTTTAACCAATGCTACATTTCCCAAAATGCAGTAATTAAGCCAATTTTAACTTTGACAAAAACTTTTTGAATAAAATTAATGTCCTAACTTGTGTTTGATGTTATTTTTCTTTATTCATTGGATAGTTTGATCATTGATTGATGGAGTTCTGTGGGTTTCATAACCTGACAAATTAAAAGGATTTATATTATAACAGAGAAACAAACAGTTGTTTTTTTTTGTGTAACTAATGTTTGTAACTTGAATAAGTAATAAATTCAGAGTTATTTCAGTGTAAGGAGTAGTTATATTTATTTTACGTTACATTGAGTTACATTTGTAAGTTACATCTGGCCCTTTGAAGAGAGCCGTTATGCTGATGTGGCCCTCGGTGAAAATGAGTTTGACACCCCTGCAATAGTGCATTCTTAAATGACTCTCCTTAGACTCGTAATGGGTGAGTTCTTTCATTCTAAATATGTCGGGGGGGGGGGGGCTTGTCTAGATGTGGTTAAATATCAGGTTCCAGGTTTTTTTGTGTGTGTTGTCTCTTAGGTGAAGGGAGTGTGTGATTTCTTCAGAGGCGAGTTGGCTTTCCTGGCCCTGGGGAGGACTCGTCCGGAGCTGGGCGGCGTGCGGGAGGCGCTGGAGGAACTCTTTCCACAACATTGTCAGTATCGGGCTGACGCCCTGCAGGCCTGGGAGAAAAAACTTCGCCCAGCGCCGGATAAAGCCGCCAAGGCCGACAGCGGATACAGCGATGGGACGGACAGCAGCGAGACGAACACCGGCCAAGAAACACACCAGGATGCAAATACAAATCAGAGTAACACACACGCAATTAAGCTGCAACCTAACCGCATACACACACACCCGCCTGAAAATAAGGACGCTAACGCCCATAAAAAGATTTCATCCAGAAAGCCTGCTCACCTGCCAAACCACCTGCAGAGACTGAATGTGAGGGGCGGGGTCAGAGAGCAGCAGCCATCTGCCATTGGTCTGTTTAAACAAGAGGACTGTCTAAGGGAGGGGGACACACCTTCACCAACACTATGTGAAAATTGCCTCACAAGGAGAGTTAAACATCGGGGTCCAGAACTAATCCATCCACTGTCAGGAAAGCCCCCGCTTCCTCCCGTTTCCAGGAAGCAGAAAGGAAGTTCTCCCACAGATCCGGTTCAGATCGGCCCTCCGTCTCCTCCGCCAAGCAGCAGAAAGGAGGATCAGAGTAGCCCCCAGTTAGAACTTTCAGACCCATATCCGAATGTCAGTCCAGAACACGAAGAGTTACAACAGAGGACGACCTTTGACCTCCCGTCTGACGGCAGTGGTGTCACGTCGGCAGATATCGAGCGTTGCTATGAATTTGGACGTGTGGTCGGAGACGGCAACTTCGCGGTAGTGCGAGAGTGCCGCCGTCGAAACGACGGCCAAACCCTCGCCGTGAAGATTGTGGAACGCTCCAAGCTGATTGGTCGGGAGCACATGATGCAGAACGAGCTGAGCCTCCTGGGCAGCCTCTGTCACCCCCGGATAGTGCGGCTGTTTGGCCACCATCACACAGACACTCACTCCTACCTGGTGATGGAGCTGGTGAAGGGAGGGGATCTGTTTGAGACCATTAGTGAGAGGGGGAAGTTTCCAGAGCCGGAGGTGGGGCTGATGGTGTCGGACGTGAGCGAAGCGCTCAATTACATTCACGGCAAAAGCATCGTCCACCGAGACCTAAAACCAGAGAACCTATTGGTGAGTGGGAGTTATACGAGAATTATGTGTAAATGTGAAACACACAAGAGTTTCACTAGTCCCAATAGGGAGCCACCAGTGAGCACTAAACCTACACCAATTCCATAAAATTTTGAGGGTTAAAGAATTCTTCAAATATTTCCTTTATCTCGATCAAAATCTAATCCCCTCTAGGATGTGCTATGATGCATCATTGGTAAAAATATTTTTATATTGTATATATCTGTTTATTGTGTATTTTAGTTTTAGTGTTAGCTTTCTGTGTATTAAGTCTGGTTTTTGCTCTTTGCACTCTGCATTTCTTTTTTATGCACCAATCCTGCTTCATGTGCCTTTAATTGCCCCTTGGGGACAAATAAAGTTTTTTGAATTTGAATTAGTTTTGGAGCAGTCTTGCTGACAGCTGTTAAGCTGCAACAGTTTTGCATATCATTTAGCTCTTCTTATATTTTAATCTAGCATGTGCTAGATTGGAAAAATAAGAGTAGTTTTAAAGCTTTATTAGTTTTTCTGACCTTACATATCACATGTTGGGACGCTGTCACACCAGCAGAATGCAAAATGTTAAACTTGTGACTGGAGATGCTTCAAATAGCTCTGCGTTTAAAATTAAAACAATATAATGTCAGACTAAAATGTGGGAGAGACGGTAAGATGAGTTTCTACTGCGAGGCCGTTGAGGCCGTTGTGCTGTTGAATTTTGATTACTTACCCTAACGTGAGTCATGTTCTGGGCTTCTTGTTTTTCCTGTTCTGCTCAGATAGAACATGTAGCTGCTGGCATCTGTAGGCTGAAACTTGGAGACTTTGGTCTAGCCATGGTTGTGACTGAACCAGTCTTCACTATATGTGGCACACCCACATATGTAGCCCCAGAGATTCTCTGTGAGACAGGTTAGTGCTGTTTGTGTCTGTAGCATAAACATTTTTACTGTTGACCCTAAAAATTCAGGTTTTTCCTTATTTGAGTTGTTTTGAGCCAACAGGTTACGGTGTTGCTGTGGATGTATGGGCTCTGGGTGTCATTCTTTTCGTCCTCCTGTGTGGATTCCCTCCATTTCGCAGTCGAGAGCGAGACCAGGAAGAGCTGTTCCAGTTAATAAAGCAGGGGCAAATTCACTTCCTGTCCCCTTACTGGGACCCCATCTCGGAAGGTGACAAGAACAGAAAAATGCTGCACAAATTTCTACATATTCAAGTGATTTTTGTCTCATTCTGGTGTCTGTGTATGTGTGTGTGTGTGTGTGTGTGTGTGTGTGTGTGTGTGTGTGTAGGAGCCAGAGGCCTTGTCAGAGCTCTGCTACAGCCCGATCCTACTGTGAGGCTGACAGCAGAGCAGACCTTGCTGCATCCCTGGGTGAAGGCTATGACTTCTGTTGGTCAGCAGATGGCGCTCACACACAAAAATTCGAGGAACACAGCCAAAGCTGGACCAGAACCAAACAGATACCAGAAATCGGCCCAGATCAATGCAGCACATTCATGGACAGACATGATACCAGCTAACGCCAGCAGCACAGGAGAAACCACCCAAAAAGATCTCAGCAGACACGATGAGAAGCAAACCGTCACAAGCACAGGAAAAGAAAAAGATGAGGACAAGTCAGTGAAACAAAAATCAGAACACAACATCTCCCCAACGTTCAAGGTGCAGATGGTTTTAGAATCAACATCTTCTCAACAACCACAATGCACCATTACAGACCCTGGCTCTCCCAGTAAGGAGCTCAGAAGACTGGAAGTCCAGGATCCAGGGCCCACATTGACAGACGGAAACTGTGATCCTGATCAAAACAAAGTAAATGTGGAACTCAATCAGCTCCACACTGATCCTCCTCCATAAGACAGTTAAAATAAAGCAGCCATCAAAATATCAATTACACATTTCCCACAATCAGGCACAACAAACCACAGGGGGTTCACTCAACACAGCAACCCCCCACCCCCCTGCAGCCCAGCAGGAACATGAGAAGAGCCTTTCTGCCGTTCAACCCAACTACAAAACCCCAAAAACTGCAACGATCTCAGTGTTCACAGCGTCACCCACCCACCCACCAATCCACACAATCTTGACCTCACCAAAAGTCTCCTGCCTTCCCATGTGATTACATCAGACTCATCACTTTCATTCTTCCTGACAATATCACTGATTTCTCAGCAGCTGAAATCACTGAATGACCTGAAGATGATGTGATTTACTCTCTTGGGATTGAATAGCTTCTGATTGATGAGGCTAGATAAGTCTCAGAAATGTGTGTAATTGGATGCATCCTGCAATCAGACGCGCCAGTAATGTTGGAAAATGACCGAGCCATGTGTCCATGTAGGATTTCGAGTGGTGCGAACATTATGTTAGAATTAACAGTTAGGTAAGACTCAATTTAGATTTATATTTTTACCATTGCTTCCAGTTTTGTGGTGTAATCACGTGACGAATTTTGAATGAATTTGTGTTCCGGTCATGTCGTTCTTTTTTTATTTCTGTGTACTCTGCTTGCCCTGAAGGAGGTGATAGGTTATGGCCTCAGTAATGACTAGAGCTATTTTTGGTTATATTTATGACAACACTCAAGCTTTTATAGCCTTATAAATAAGCGGTAGAACCATTTATCTTATAAAATGTATTTCCTATACATGTATACACAATGTATAGGAAATGTATAGGTTTACTTGAACTAAACTCCTTTCTGACATTGTGTTCATTGTAAATATTTTCTATTTTCTACTGGGCCGGACTGGTAAAAAGTTCCTGCTGATTTGAATAACAACCCTGGCTCTGCATTCTACCACAACATCAATACGTCAAAATCTACGACAAATCAATACGTCCCGTCGCTGAGAATAGAAATTGTCAAACATTAAAGGACACAGTGTGACCTCATACAGCCACTGGGTAAACTGTGTGTGTGCATAACCGAGGGTGGTAAGGCTCAGTTGCCATTCAACACAGTCCAGTGGGGGTGGTTGATCTCCTCCTCCCTGAATTGCTGACAGGACAGTGTCACATCCTGCCCTTCATAGCTTCAGGCACCCACACCCTGCATTCATACACCCCCTCCTACCCCTGAGGTCATTCCAGCCTAGCTGTAAAATCACATATTTGCTGGGGCACTGGATAGATGAATAATCTGCAGCATTAGCAGTCCCCTACAAGGAGATCAATCACTTTGAGAGAAGAAAATATAGTACAAATCAACTTTTGTTTTTGTCTTTATTGTTCTTGTACCAATACTGTTGCTTTATGTGACTTCAATTGGCCCTTGGGGATAAATAAAGTTTTTTGAATTGTTTAAACTTTATGATGTGACCAAGTGGCGATGTTGTTGCTGAGTCGTTATAACATGTAATAACGCAGGTGGATCAAAGCATCCTTTGATGGTGTACATTGTCTTTGAAATGAGTCGCTATAACGTTGCAAGTCCTGGCATATTTTGACCTCAGGTGCTCACTGCGCATGCGCGTTGACAAACTCTTTAAATACCCCCCAAGTCATCTGCCACAATAAACGTCCTGCTGTCAGCCAAGACGCGGCGCACTGAAGTACCTACCGACAAGTTGAGCTAGCCAGAGATACACGCAGGAATATTTACTTTTAATTACGCAGCGGTCCAGAAGCTTCTTGAGTAAATTCGTAAAGAATTTTGGAGGGTGAAGTCGGGGGGAGACGGACAGGAGAAAAAAAAAAAAAAAAACAAAGATGGCTGTGTAGCCAGAGAGACGAGTCCCAACAGAACTCTGTCTAAACCGCGGCTCGAATCAACGACAGGTCCCGTGGACAGTTCAGCCGGTACCGGAACAGAGACGCTAGACGAGCCGCAGAGCTCGGCCGCCGATAACCGTCGTTGTAACCCGCTGTCAGTGCGAAAATAACGGCGTCGCCAGAGTTGTTTTTGTTCTGCTTTGGCAAAGGGAGAGGACGGCTGTGTTTTTGTCAACGTAGCTAGCCGCATAGTCTGCTAGCCTGTCTGTAAGTCAACAAATCTAGCCGACGATTAATGAAGTTTTAATTACAGTTTGACTCACACATGATCTCGTTATTATACAGTCATTGGCTTGTTGTATTTGTAGTTCATACGTGGAGCGTGGGAATAATATTAAGTTTCTTTCTGACAGCCTGAAACCGCGTTAGCCGTTAGCTAGCGCTAGCTAACTGTCAGCTGACCGTTAGCTTGACAGCTAGCCTCTGAGCTAACCCGGTCAGACTCCAGCCTCGGCCCGGTCGCGACAGGTTGATCCCAGAAAAAAACAAAAAACGTCTAGTCATCGCCATGTCTTCACTGGAAGAGAGAGATGTAGGCGTTGCGGCCGCCCCTGGCTCCTCCTCGGCCGGCCTGGGGGTAGGGGCCGTGGTGGCGGCGGTGGAGGCTGTCGCCGGGGTCGCAGCCATGCAGGACGAGGTCGGGATGCGACGAGATGGGCCCGAAGCTGACACAGACGAGCCACCCAAGAAGAGGGTGAAAATCCCTGAGGGAGAGTCAGGAAAGCTGGAGGAGAGACTGTACTCAGTGCTGTGCTGCACCGTGTGCCTAGACTTGCCCAAGGCCTCTGTATACCAGGTAAACGTGGTGTCAATCACAAACCTTCCCTTCATCACTATAAACTCACCAAAACAACAGCAAACCAGCTGGATTTTCCTCTTTGAGGAGTCCCCATGTGTCCCAACAGCTGATCCCCAGAATCCACCTGTTGAATGTGTTGTCCAGTTCCATTTATTTGAACTGAAACTAGCTCAAAACACAGGCCCAAAAAGTGTTTCCTTGCACCTCACTTCTGAGCCATGAGGCCAGAGATCAGACACACCTGAGCGTTCCTGCTCCAGATTCAGCTGATCATTATCTGGTAACCATCCTCAACTGAACCCGTATCCCCCCCCACAAACAGCACACATGAAGTCAAATGTCCAGCGCTCACGCAAAAGTTAATCTTAAATCGTCCTGCCCATCCTCTCAAACCACCTCAAACTGCTCCCTCCATTGTGGAGGGAACATGTATGTAATTAATCATCGCTCAATCTTGAACATAGACATGCCCTTCTGCAGCACTAACAAGTTTGCAATCTTTTCACACAAATAGACTGGCCTTGAGAGAGGTGATATTAAAAAAAAAATCATACAATCACAAATGGCAAATAACAGCACAATAAATGTGAGCATTTACATTTTGGACAAAGAATAATCCACAATTCCAGATCTCTATAAACCATAAAAGCCCTTCATTTAGCATTTTTTTAAATGTAAAATTATGTTGTGAAAAATTGAACATAACATACAGCCAGAAACAACTCTGTCTTCATAAACATTTCATGAAACTAAAACCACTCTGTGCATCCAATACAATTGTATCATACTTTCTTAATTCAGTGCTCCATCATTTTCCCTTTCCATAATGTACTTATTCATACATTTTTATCTTTCCTTTTTTGTCTCCCGTTGCCGATACTGTTCCCGCCAGTGTACCAATGGACACCTGATGTGTGCAGGTTGTTTTATCCATCTCCTGGCAGATTCACGTCTTAAAGAGGAACAGGCTACGTGTCCCAACTGCAGGTACACCAAAATGCACACGTTCATTCACTTTCCATATTGCAAATTCTGTATGGGGTCGTGGGGCTCCATTCCCACGGGGCGGAGTTCGCAATTTTATCACTGGAGTACATAGAAACAACACTTCTCGCTCACATTCATGCCTGCGGTCAATTTAGAGTCACCAGGTGAACTTTTTTTGGTGATGAAGCTAGAGAATCCAGACGGAACCTAAGAGTTTCAAGAGTCCTTAGCGGAGTTTGAATCCAGGAATTTTTTTGCTATGAGGCAACTTTTTTTCCCCAAAATTTAATCTTTATTTAACCACATAGGTCAGGTGAGAAGAAATTCTCATTCACAATGGCGACCTGGAAACAGCGCTGACCACTGCACCACCATTAATTTTTTGCAGTTAACTGAATTTTTGAGCTTTCTCAGTCATTCTATCAGCAGAGAATATGCAACATATACTGTAATTTCACAGCTTTTGTCATCTGATCCAACCAAACCTTCTCTCACAAATTGATTTTTTCCTTCATGGTCTTACTTAAGGGAGAGTGTCATTCTAGTTAAGAGTAATCAGAAGTGCAAAAACTCCATTTGGCTTGGGATAAAATGATATCAAAAGCAGCAAAAAAAAAATCTCCTGGAGCGGTGACAGCTCTTCATATCCTCACAAATGCTGTGTATTGTCAAGTGTTCTCATTTCCCCTTCACCATTAGAGTAATGCAATAAATATTTATCCACATTTTCATAAAAATATCTGTTTTCATTTTTTTATGTACAGGATAAAGTAACCGTTTCTGCATGTAGCCTCAAAATCTGCTGAAATCACCACCAAGTGCAAAATCTATTATCCAGACAGTTCATGCCTGTCTGTCGTTCCTCATGTTGTATGGACCATTCTTTAAGTACCACAAACATCACACACACACATGCCTCCTGTTTGTTCATGCAGGTGTGAGATCAGCAAGAACCTGTGCTGCAGGAACCTCGCAGTGGAGAAGGCTGTGAGCGAGCTTCCGACAGAATGTACCTTCTGCCTAAAGCAGTTCCCTCGCTCCAGCTTGGAGAGACACCAGAAGGAAGAGTGCCAAGACAGGTATACACAACTCTCACACACAAAAAAAAATTCATGTGTGGAAATGTGAGAAGAGTTTCAAAGTTAGCCCGATCGGAGCTGCTGGATAAACTTTTTTCAGCGTAGAAGCAAACCCAAGGCACAAAAAGTTTTCATCTGCCTTGTGCTGCCCTGGTCCGATCGCTTTTACTTCACACTCAAAATGATTAAATACCCTGTTTAGAAATATATATGTGATCGCTCAGGGTCACACGGGGTTAATACGAGAACGACGGAGGAGCATGTGACCCGCTGCCGCTGATGCGATCGCGCACTGTGCGTCTGTCGCACACGTAGCACGCAGGCTGTGGAATCCGTATGTATTTAATCCTATGGGGTTGTTGCTATAGCAACAGGTGACCCACCTTAGCCTATGCCAATGTTACCATGACAACAGCCGTGGCACACACCAGGTGTTTTTTTGTGGTCAGGTCAGGCAGAAAATGTGAAAAATGTAACTTTGCGTTTTATCCAGTGGGAATGACACCAGACTGAAGAGGTTAACTATCACCTGCCTCTTTATTCCACCTGACATTCAGCATGAAAAGAAGAAGGAATTCATTGAAAAGAACCTTATGCCCCCAGGATGTCATTGATATAAATCCGCTCATGATTTCTATAAAAGGACCTAAATTATAGATCTTGCTTTCCACAAGTTCACAGTCTTAACTCACCCCGGCTGTTGTTTTTCCAGGGTGACTCAATGTAAATACACGCGGATCGGTTGTCCTTGGCAAGGCCCGTTCCACGAGCTGCCGGCACACGAGAGCGAGTGCTCCCATCCCACCAAGACTGGGACCGAGCTGATGGGAATTCTGGGAGAGATGGACCAGAGCCACCGCAGGGACATGCAGCTCTACAACAGCATCTTCAGTCTCCTCTGCTATGAGAAGATTGGTTTTACAGGTGCATAGAAAAAACATGAGTCAGAGGAATAGAATTAGAAAACCTGCCTGCAAACTAAAACCGGTCCACTATATTGTGTCATTTCTTTGGTTTAAACCAGTTAGCTGTCAGTTAGCGGTCACTTTTAGCCGTCTTTCCGTCTCATCTTCCACCCATGTGTCCATCCAGAGGTGCAGTTCAGGCCTTACCGCACCGATGACTTCATCACTCGTCTGTACTACGAAACACCGCGCTTCACTGTTCTCAACCAGACGTGGGTACTGAAGGCCCGCGTCAACGACTCCGAACGCAACCCCAACCTGTCCTGCAAGCGCACGCTGTCGTTTCAGCTCATCCTCAAAAGCAAGGTACACACATTTTTCTGTCCACACATGTTTACTCTCTAAGGATTTGAGGGAATGTTGATCCAGAGGTGGTTGCTCTACAATAGATCTGATTTTAACAGAAGTTTGCTTGAAGGATCCAAAAGCGTCAGTGTTGGATGGACCTCATGAGTTCAAGCCTGTGACTCAAACGCATCGATGCAAGTGAAACAATAATCTGTACGAAACGCGTCTCATAAAACCTTTCATTCACTAAAAGGGGGGGGAAATCACAGAAAAAGACAAACAAAAGCCTTCCATACACTCACCGGTCAGTTTATTAGGTACACCTTGCTAGTACCGGGTTGGACCCCCTACTGCCTTTAGAACTGCTTTAATCCTTCGTGGCACCCGGCGTGGTCTTCTGTGTTGTGTGTTCAGAGATGCTCGTCTGTCTACCTCGGTCGTAACGAGTGGCGATCATCTTGACCACGTCTACATGCCTCAATGCATTGAGTTGTTGCCATGTGGTTGGCTGATTAGAAATTTGCGTCAACAAGCAGTTAAACAGGTGTGTCTAATAAAGTGTCCAGTGTGTGTATTTCAGAGGATTAGCCTGAAGAATCAGTTCTTGTAGAGGAGATCCTTTTTTATCTTCATCATCACTGATGCTGACCTTGTCAAAAACATGATAAAGAATGACTCGTTTTAAACATTCCGGCGACACGTGGGTGTGTTTTTGTTTGCAGGTGAACTCGGCCCTGGAGTGCTCCTTCCTGCTCCTGAAGGGCCCGTACGACGACGTCCGGATCAAACCGGTCATCCACCACCACTCCTTCAGCAACGACGCCAACGAGACCGACTACGTCCCGCTCCCCATCTCCGACTCGGTGGAGTGCAACAAACTGCTGGCTGCTAAAAACATCAACCTGCGTCTGTTCATCTTCCAAGTCCAAAAATAAAGAGGCAGGGGGGGGGGGGGGAGAGGAGGAGGAGGAGGAGGAGGATGGAAAAGGCGACAGAAGAAGATGATGAAGATGGAAAAAAAGAGGGGTGATGGATGGTGAGGCGCAAAGAGAGACGAGTGTTGAAGATTAAAGAGAGACACCACTGAACCACTGATACCTCTTAACAACTACACAGATGCACACTGTCACACAGGGTACACACACACACACACACACACACACACACACACACACAAACACACACCATTAATTATAGTTACCTCCTTTTACAAGATATCCAGATCCCCATGTTCAGGGGATAGCTGTGAGTTGCTGTTGAGATGGGTGGACACTGTTATGGGATGGAGGGGTAGGATGAAATATGAAAAAGGCACAGCTGGGTGGGTGTTGGGTTGGGTTTGGGGGGGGGGTATCGTGACGGTTGCCGAGTACCTGTGGAGGCTTTCTGACGTCTTTTGCCCCTTGACGCCCGCAGCCAAAGGTAGCACACACACACATACGCACACACACACACACACACACACACACACACACACACACACACACCGACCAAAGCAGGATTTGCTGGCTGCATGTTTTTAAGCGTCTGCGTGTGTAAACGTGTGACAGGAAAGCGAGTGAGAAACAGCGAGCGACAGACCCCAGAGTGTGACCCCGATCTGTTTTTATCTTTAAAAAAAAAAAAAAAAAAAAAAAAGTTTTTTTAAAATGAAAAGCGTTAATGTGAAAATAGAGCGATCGCCTCTACGAAGCTGTTCTTGGGACGTGTGTGTGAGAGAGTTTCTTTTCCCTTCACCCGACACTCTTAACACCTGAATCTATGAATTCTTTCTGCTTTGCCTGAAGTGAAAATGAAGTTTCACTCCTCAAAATTTTTTTTCAGAACAGATTAAAAGACACCCCCCCCCCTCCTCCTCTTCCTCCCCGTGACCCCATTCTACCTTTAACTAGAGGAGAGATGCCCCGGCTGCATGCATATTTTAGTTCCTGGACTGATTCCTCCAGCTGCGGTTATATTTAACCTACAACACTAATACAATTTTTATTCCTCCTAACCCTTAATATTTAAGTGCCCATGAATGTTTTTCCTTTTTAGTTAGGGTTTTTAAGCGAACGGCTGGCTGCCTTTGTGTGAGCCTGTGTGTGTGTGTGTGAGAACAACACGATTGTGCGATTCTTGTGAACATGTCCCCGTGTTAGCACCAGTACAATCCTTGATGATGTTAATAGAAAGGCCCTGAAAGCCCCAGGTTCACCGCGTTCAGATTGTTCTTAATCATTTGCAAATTGTTTTTGGAATTTGAACCTGTTAAGTCGATGAACTAAACCCCCCACCCCCACCCCACCCTCCATAAGGGGATGAACCTGGAGGCGTGGGGGTGTGGGGGTCGCGTAGCCTGAAACTGAGCACAGATCCTGGCAGAGACAAAGACCACGTCATCCTGCTTCAGTGACTTTTCTGGAAGACAAGACTTCAGGTCTTGATGATGGTTTTTGTGTGTGTGTGTGTGAGAGTGAGTGAAAGGGGTGGGTATGGGGGGGCTTTACTTTAACATGGTGACATAGTGTTAGACTTACTTGAATGAGAACATGTTACTGAAGTAGACGCTACTGTAAAGCAGACGGATCTCTCTCCTCCTGACCTCTGTGTGTATTTTGTGTTTTAATGCTTCATCTCTACGCCAGTGGACTCACTCATCTCACTATGGCTGTACATGTGCCTTTTATTAAAGATCATGGAACCTGCATCGCTCCTTGTGTGTTTGTATGAGTGAAATGATATAAAGTGATATAAAGAGGACACAGAAGTATTCGGTTGGAAATTATTGACCTCAGTTCTGATAATCATCAAAGGTATCTGTCCTGCAAAAATCTGTCTAAATCCGCCTCGCAAATGTGAAAACTAGATTTTTGTTTTATGAAATGTGCTGCTTTTGTGATGTAAAACTCAAAATTTACATGATCTGCGCATAGGTCAGTTTGAATGGACTCCAACCATTTATGGAACTTTTTAAGAATCTGTTGTGAAACTGTTCCCGATCGATCGTTGCTCGAAACGACTTGTTGCACACAAACATGAAATCCTCGCTCTCCCACCACAAGTGTATTTTCATAAATAAAGACAAAGCCATTACCAGACTGATGACTCAAGAACAGATTTGATTCCCCCCCGCCCCCTCGCAGAAATTAAGTTGTCTAAGAAATGTTTACCAGTATTTACCAAAAATAATATCTTAGTTTTACGGAAAAAAAAACTTACTCAAAAGTTTGGACGTAAAATGTGACTTAATACTTTTTTTAAGTTTTAGGACTAGGAGATGTCCCTAAACCACTAAACTGTTCCTGCTGGTTGCAATTCTTGATAATATTACCAAATAATATTTTCTAAAAAAAAACTTACAATTCTTAACATTTTAGCAAGTATCACCACTTTTTCCAGTTTGTGAAAAAAAAATGTATAGTATTTGAGATCCACACCTGTGATGATCTTTGCTCTGAACGTGATGATGTAATGAGAGCCTTACGCCGCAGGGGGGCGCTAAATCTCAAAGGGAATCCCACAGCCGTTTGATGGAAGCTGGTAAACGATGATGATCTCTGACAGTCGTTTTGAACATTTGCACCAGTGATGAACATTATTCATGAAAATATTTCACCTGCTTTTAAAGTTTTTCTCACTTTAGAATCATAAGAGAAGAAAAAAGAGCCAACATGATATAGAAATGTGACATCAATCTAGCCACATCACTTTATTCTATCCACACAGTGCATTTCCTTAAAACACTATATATAATTTAATATCAATATAAAACTCCATTTGTGTATATAAATTATGCATTCAATACAGCAGCTCTGATAGGCTATATATACTATTAAGCTTTGGTACAGTGGTACATTGACGTGAGTGAGTGGATGTGTGTGTATGCGTGTGAGTTCACACAGGAACTTAAGTGTCGTCATTCCGTCTGCTGAGGAGCGATCAGTACTGAGCGTTCCAGGCAGGGGCGCTGAGGTTGGCGCAGCTGGGAGGGTGGCAGCTGCTGTGGTGGGAGGGTGGCGGCACCACGCAGCAGTAACCCGCCTCCCCATCAACCATGGTCACAACTTTACTTTGGGGATAGGACATCGAAACGCCTCCCTGAAGAAGGCAGGAGAAGAATGGGAGGAAAGTTGGAGAGAAAAATCTGCAACCACAAGGACTTTGTGAAGTGTTAAGTGCTTGGCTGTTGTTCTGGAGGCCGATGCAGAACGACACCTTTGGGTGGTCGGTGTTTACCTGGACCATGCTACACTGATGAGAGGCCATTGGCGAGAAGGTCCCCAGCACAGCCTGAGCCTGATTGTGTGAAGACTGCTGCTGCGGCCCCACAACAGGGGCGTAACCTGCTGCAAACACACACACACACACACACACACAGAGTATATATAAGATTATAAACAGTGAATTTCACCACCGCTTCGATTAGCAGCAGGTTAGAGAGGAAATCAGCCACGAAAATCTTAAAGCGTTGAGAGGAAAATGAGCTGATGCACCACAAATACAAATAAAACACACAAATTTCCTTGAATGTGTATCTTTTTAAATTATGTAAATGTTATGTGGGTTGTAGGTGATAAAATATACATCTGCTGCAAACACCTTTATGGTTATAGCGGTTATATTCACACCGATTTATTATGTCCCGACTTCTCTTTTTTTCAGTTTTTCATTTCCATTTGTTTAAATGTAAAAAAAAAAAAAAAAAAAAGACATGATTTTCATAGCTGCTGGCGCTGATTTTGGTTGGAGGCATTTTTATTATGAATCAATTCAGTTCTTACTCTTAAATCTTCATTGCCTATGATGAATAATAACAACTAAATAAATAAATAAGAACGGCTTGAGAAATAAATTTACATTTCTTTCATCATTCCAGGTTGTCTTGTTGATTGTCATCTCTGCTCCGTTATTTTTTAGTCTTAATTCATTTGCATATTTCCTTTGCCCGGTACCTGGAAGGTGTCGGCTGACGGCGGCTGTTTGTTTCAGAAGCTCTCGCTCATTAAGGGACACCAAATCCTAAAGCGACGGTTTGGAAACAGGTGTCTCCTATTTTTTATTAAATTATTTTTTTATTTTTTTGTCACTGCGTCGAACAGAAGCAGCAGGAAAAGAGACCGGTTCACTGTGAGACCCTCAGACTACATCTCTGACAGTGTAACGGCCCCCTCCTCTGCTGCCACAGTCTGAATCTGTCTCAAACACACACACACACACACGGTGGACATACCCGTTGGTGGTAATGCTTGGCTGTGGGTGTGCTGGCTTGGTGAGACGGGCTTGCATGGGTGCTGAGCTGAGGTAGGATACTGGCTGTAGTAGTATATAGGCACCTATGGAGAAGTAAAATGAGAAATAAAAGCTTTATATTTTTATTTACCTTAAACTCGTCTTTTGTTTGATTAGAATTTGATTGATTCAGAATCCCCCCCCCCCCTTTCGTTCTCCTCATCGGTGAATGGTAAATGATAAATACCTGAGGCGAGGGCTGGCAGTAGCTGGGGTGGTTGGGAGCAGGGGGGGGAGGGGGAGGAGCTGCATAGATGTATCCCTGACTGGGGGGGTAGAGGGGCGGGGCTTCACCTGGCGGCTGACAGCTCACGTGAGTGAACTGCGAGGACAGCTCTTCAATCTGTTGACCCCGAAAGAAAGAAAAGGAGGTCAAATCTCGCGCAGATGATGGGGGAACCAGAGGTCAAGCGCAAAGGTCGTCTCCACTGCGACACGTACTGTAGAGTATGGCTGTGAGGGCGGGACGGGCAACATCTGCGGCGCCGTGTACGAAACGGACGAGTACTGGACCAGCTGAGATAAAGACACAAAACGGAGGTGTGAAAAGAGGCGGGGCTAATGTTGGGACACTTCCTGTCAGCGTGCCGACGCTACCTGCTGAGAGGGAGCACCTGGAGGATGAGCCTGGCTCCTGATTGGCTGCTGACCGTCTGGGGGGTTGTACACAGCAGGGGTTCCATCAGGGTTCAAGAAAGGTTGCCCTGAGAGGTCAAAAAAAGGTCAAGTGTGACAGATGTTCGTGTCATCTCACCGGTGTGTGTGTGTGTGTGTGTGTGTGTGTGTGTTACCCACCAGTATGTGGGTTCACTAATATGCTTCCTGGAGGGATCCCGTTCTCCTTGATGTAGTTGGGAGCCGGTTCCTCCACCACGGATGGCGAGGAGGGGTGGGGACACGCGGTCGGCAGTCGGAACAGAGTGATGGAGCCTGAGAGAAGAAGAGCGACATCATCTCAGCACGTGACAAATTCACATTTCATCCTTTTTATCCCATCGTTTCCGCCCCGGCCCTGACAGCGATCCGTGAACGCAACTTCTGCACTTGATGGAATTTTTTTCTTCTTGAATATGTGAAGATGACTTGAGGTGTTTGTGTGAAACTTTACAGCTATGGGTGCGAAGATTCATGTAGCGATTTGAATTTTTTTACACCAGAACAACTTCGGCTTGCTTTTTTTTTTTTTTTTGTTAATTAGATGCTACATTATTTATAAGAAAAAAAGCGTTTTTTTTCTCCCCCCCTTCTGGAGCGACATCCGACATCTGTGAATACACACCTTTAAGCTTCGCCACACATTCAGACGTCACTAAGTGCAACGCTAATGTCACGTTTAAAAGCAAAACACACACACACACACCTGAACCACCACCACCGCGTGTTTCCAGGCTGTGGTTGGGAAGTTGGCGCGGTTTGGGAGCGGGACTCGTCCATTGGTAGGAGGAATCGGAGTCTATGCTGCTCCAGGGTTGAGGGTCGTTGCCATAGCGACAGTCGGTCTCGATGCTGCTCTGCCTGCTGCTGCCTGTCCAGCTGGAGCCGGAGTTGTCGCGGCTCCCCCTGCGAGGCACATCCACAATTATCCCACAAAGCTCGCGTTGCTGCTGCGACAGTCGTGCAATCCGCGTGAGCGCTACGCCGCGCGTAATGAGGCGCCGCGAAACGCTGAGTGACATCAATCTAAAAAATTAGAATCAATCCTTCCCAAAAAAAAATTTCCCACGTTAAATTTTTTTATTTCACTTCCTAGAATCCTTAAAGCCCCCCCCCAGCATTCTGAAATAGATCTTTTCGGTTTCCGCTGCAGAACGGCGCTGCAGCCAGGCTGACCGGATTAAGATGATAGATGATTGTGCGTCTGTGCCGACAGGCCTCTACCTGAAGAGCTGCCTTCTCCTCTGGGTCTCGGCATATGGATTGTACTCCTCCACAGCCCTGCATGCATCACACACACACACACACACACACACACACACACACACACACACACACACACACACACACACACACACACACACACACACACACACACACACACACAGACGTATATTAATGCTTTCATCTAAATATAATAAAGCTGAAGAGGCAGGTGGAGCGACTTCGCAGCAGTTTAAAGTTACCTGATTTCTGCCTGGGCGCTCTCCTGGGTGCAGAGTTGCTGTGGAAGTACAGCGAGAAAATAAGTGAGTCTCTCTCTCCCCACCATCTGTCTCTAGATCAGATCTGCCTGTCGCTTTTTCCTTTCCCGTCTCACCTCTTGGTTGAAGATCCTGTCTCGTGCTCGCTGGTATTCCTCCTCCCTCTCCTCCATTGACTTGCTTTGCTTCTCCCGTAACGGGTGAAGTCGGGTCTGCGGTGAGGAGAAACCAGATCAGGCAAAGAGGACTGGGAGGATAAAATCTGTTTGGATTATGGGAGGAAATTTTGTTTTAGATGGCTTTTAGAAATAAAGACGCCGGACGGACCTGGTCGTCAGAGCTGTTGTCTCTCTTCAGAATCATTTTCCAGCGGTGGATCTCTTCCGTCTTGTCTTTTTGGACCTGGTCGATAAAACGCTGCTCCGGTCTTAGAATAAAAAAAAAAAAAAAAAAAAAAAAAAAGAACAAGCGAAAGCAGTCGTTACTCCACAATAGACGCTTGATGACATGCACGTGTTCCCAGATTGTGTGGTGCGTGCTTACATGCGTGTGCTGCTGGTCCTGTTGATGATGACAGACTTGCCTGTATGGTCTACATTGTGCTCCATGCCAAAGTAGGCCGCCACCCGATGGACCAGCATGCGGTGGTAGGACGACATTTGAGGGAACTTTTTAAAGGGGCTAAAACGAAATGGAGATGTGAAGCAGGATGTGAAGAAAATATAATAGATATAGAAAGTCTCAGATTTCCTCCCCCAGGGGCTCAAACACCTCCCACATCAATACAGATGATTCAGTGAATTAAACAATATAAGGAGAAATATAATAAATCTGCAAACAAATCTAAAACAAGCATAAAAATTTGGTTTAAATATTATAAATATTTCATTTTCAGGCAAATGAGTGCTCAAGGTTATGTGTTCTCCTTCACACACACACACACACACACACACACACACACACACACACACACACACACACACACACACACACACACACACACACACACACACACACACACACACACACACACCTATTGCTGGCGATGTAGTCGATCATGTCCTGCTCCAGTTTGAGCAGCATCATACGGTCTCTGGTGTTGCTGTTCAGAGTGTCGACGATAAACTGGTGCAGGTCTATTCCGGTGGAGTCTGTGTACTCCAAGCTGGACTCTGAGGTGGAAAAAAAAAAGGAAAAAAGCAGACTGCAATATAAAACAACCCAGGAGAACTACATCTAAATAGTGGCACTGAATCCAGTTTTATTAGATTTTATTTGCCTTGCCTTTTATGAGATATCAATCACAGGCAGATACACACAAACACACACACATACATACACACCTTTGGACAGTGAATGTTTCTTTGGATCTGTGCTCCTCTCTTGCTCTTCCTCCTTAGAGGGCGATCTCTCGTTGTCATGGCAGCGAGACGAGATGTTGGCATCTGATGATGCCTGAGAGGGAAGAAAATTAAGAGTAATTTGAGAGTGGTGATGAGGATGATGATGAGACGGAGGAGGAGGAGGAGGAGGCGGTGATGACTGATGTGTGTGTGTGTGTGTGTGTGTTACCAGGGTTTCTTCAAACGGTGACGAGTCCTCGCAGACGGCCATGCTCCGCACCAACTTTCCTTTGGCCTAAATTACACACAAACACCGGTTGGTGGAGTCGGGTGCGTGTGATATTTCGGTGGGGATGATGAATTATTTCAGCTTACCTTCACCTTTTTCTTTGGTTGCACCTGGTTGCAGTGTTTCTGAGGAGGAGAACGCAATTTATCAGGGTGGCGGCGTCGGTCGTACGACGTTAACATCAACACGTCTGCAGCGACACTCACCTGCTGCTCCATCTTCTTACAACCCTCATCCTCCTTCTGATCACGCGGGGACACGCATGGCGAAGGGGCGGGGCAGACGATGATGTCACACAACGTCATATCTCGGGGTTTTATGAGGAGATCCGTGCTTTCTGCAGCCGCGTCGGTCATCCTTCTAAAACACATGAAAACACGCACTCTGAACGACCGCAATGAAGTCCGAGTGTGTGTGTGAGTGTGTGTGTGTGTGTGTGTGATTTAGTTTTTGCCTGCGTTTGCATGAGTTTGGAGCGAGAGCGTCGTTCCCACCTATCTGGAGTTTGTTTACTGGAGAGTCTCGCAGGTGAATGATGAGGTCATATATCCCATGTTCCCACAGGGCATTCAGAAACGCAATTATCCTCTCTCGCCTGCGTTCGCCTCCTCGAATGCTCGTCTCTCTAACGGCCCTTTACTGGTCAACGGAAAAAAACAGCCTGAAGAGATTTAAAAAACACAGGAGAAAACACACAGTTAGTGCACAGAAAGCATACACACACACACACACACACACAAACACACACATCTAACAGTGCTAGAAATGACATCAAGTCTGGATGCGAGCAGCAGACTCTTTCTAGGTTTTCCCAAAAAGCGCTTCTGGCTTCAGAGCTAATTGCTGCATAAATTGTGTTACTGTAAGCGAGACCGTGTGTGTGTGTGTGTGTGTGTGTGTGTGTGTGTGTGTGACGGCAACTCACAGCCCTGTTCTGGACGTGGCATTTCCTATTTACATGTGTGTGTAGCCCATGTGAACACATGTCTGGTGTGTGTGTGTGTGTCCTTGAGCTTTTCTTAGAAGCAGCAGCTGTGGAGTATCATCCCATCAGCCAGGACTGATATTCCCAGAATGCCGAGAACAGCCTCTTATCTAAGTGGTGCGAATATTGCCGGGACCAAAGGGACAGACGCGTGGCGGCGGCGGCGGCGGTGGCAAGAGGAAGTGGCATTCCACCATCGTTTTTTTTTTTTTTCTTCCAAAAGGCCAACTGCGTTCAGCGGGGACACATTCTGCTGTAACGCGGCGCTCGAGGGGACGCTTATTCCTGTAACACCTGGGACAGAATAATGAGCTCAGAGCACGCCGGGTCCCACAGCATGGTTATTCAACACCCGGGTGGAGATAGCGGCAGGTTTTTTTGTTTTTTTTGGTTGTTCTTTTTTTTATTTACAACAAGACATGTCTGTCGGTCCAGGTGTGACCAAAGAGGTTTCTCACCTTGGAGAAACACCTTAAACAGAGACGACAACCAGAAGGGATATAGTCCAAAAGATGGTTGAATAACCTGGACGGCCTCCGCACAACCACTATAGACCCTGATCTCTGACCCCTACAGAAGGAAATCACTCCAATAAAAATGTGCAAAATAACATAAAGCACAGGACTGGAAATCTGCAGGAATACCAGGAGATGGGTGGACAGAGGTGAGAAGAATGACTGTGAGAAGGAAAAAAAAGAAGATGAATGGAAGCAAAGAATGAGGAGAGATGAGGAAACAGTCTGTAGGGACAGTAAAGGTGAAGAGGGGTGATGGGAGGAAGAGAGAAGAGGGGAATTAGAGACAGAAAGGTTTCGGCTTGCGGCTCAGTCCCCGGGTTTTTCATCCGACAGCCTGGAAAGAAGGGATTTGAAGAGCTGCGACCAGTTTTTTTTTTTTTTTTTGAGCTGAGCGCTGCAGAAGCGGCCGGCCGCCCGGGGAGAAGGTGCGACATGATCATTAGCGCGTGACGGATGGTGGCGGGGAGGCAGCGAGCGCCAGTACCCGCTACATCATCATCCATCTGCTGCTTTTCGCCCAAAAGCCTCCAACCGCCTCAGAAGCCACCTACTCACCAGGACACCTTTCTTCTGCAGCCAAAAGCGGCCTGGCTCGTCCGCGGTGGGACCGGATCCAAAAACTACTTTAGATGGTCATTGTCAGCCAAATAGGGTTATTTAAGTGTTTACGCCCCAACACAGCCTCGTTTGTAAGAGCTGAGATTTTTTTTTTTAATTCTTTGAATATCAACTCCTGCATCACTTTGAGATGTTTTTAACGTCCGACCTTAAGATGCTCGGGGTTTATAATCCATAATTTTTGTGGTGTTTGGGTCTATTTTCTGTCTTTGCTCCTTTAAACCATAAAAAAAATAATAAAAAAAAAAAAGTAGAAATCATCCCCGCCTGTGGTCACAGAAAGCTGTCTGAAGCTGCATCAGAGCCTAAGAGGGGATTTTGTGTTTTTATTCTTCAGCTCTGTGCTCATTAGGAAATGATTCAGTGAGGGAGTAAAACTCATAGAGCAGGTCCGCTTGGTTTAAAATCGTAATTGGGAAATTTGAGGCAAACTCTGAGGCTTCAGTGCTTTGTTTATCCATAATCTATTCAGGCTTTGCCCCCCCCCAGAGTCTCTAATTGGCCATTTTCCTTCTCTGTCTTACAGAACATATCGGGTTTTCACTTCTTCTTTTTTTTTTTTTCTACCGAACCGCTTTATGTGTTTGCATATCTTGTGGTGTCCTATCTGCCTCACCTTTAACGAGGATTGCAGCTGAATTATCTCCTGCCTGGGCAGCTGTTCGTTTATCTGGCTGGTTGGAACCCAAGTCAGTAAAAATAGTCAGTAAAAACAGGTCACAGGTTGTTGGTTTTTTTTTTTACCCTCCAACCAGAAACTAGGCTGCACTTGCAGAAAAATTGGTTACATCGTCCTTTGAGTCATCAGCACCTGTGCAGCCACAAGCAGCGCCTGTGCCTCAGTGGGTTGCGTGCGCGGTAGATGTGGTGTTCTGCAGCGGAGCGCAAAGGAAACGTGGGTGATGGGGGTGGGGGGTGGTTTACCTGCATGTACCGGCATTGGAGGGTTGCTTCATTCAAAGTGTCTACAGTTAAAAAAAAAACCAAACAACTAAACACCACCACCTGAGATCTCGGCTTTGGACGCAGGAATGCGCGCTACAACAAACAGGTGTCGCGTCCACGCGCATCCCCGTGGCTCCCCGTTGACCCATTTAACGGGACGGAACCGGAACGCACGCATGATCGGGCTTGTGTGATCTACTTTCGGGATTGGCTAGATGACAGAAACCGATGGGAACCGTTTGTGTGTGGGTGTGTGTGTGTGTGTGTGTGTGTGTCGCATTACCCTGACCCACGTTAAGCTGACCCACGGGGGTTATTTTTACATCCGAAGGAAGGAGTGGACCTCCTGCTCCCGGACTTCACTGTGCTGTCAGTTGCATGTGGAGACACACAAGCTGGGGTTGGGGGGTTGGGGGGGCACGAACACACACCCGGTATCAAATATAACGTGAACTATAATCAGAACGGGACTTTTTTTTTTTTTTTTTTTTTTTTACACGGATGAGGATCATTTTGTCACATTTCCACACACAAAAAACAACCAGAAGCTGAAGTTAAAGACAAACCATCGCTCCACTGAATGAATGAATAAATAAATAAATAAATAAATAATGTATTCTCCACGGTAACGCCACTGATCACAAATATTTTGTATCGATCAGTCATTCATTGACACGCGTGGGAGAGGGGAGGGGGGGGTGTTTATCCGTGGATGCCATCGCGCTCTCCCGACGCGCCGATTCTCCATCAGGTGTGACCGATTGCGTAAAAAGTGCGAACCGGACGCGCCGCGCCGGTGATCCGGTGGGACGCGTCCATCAAAGCCGATCAAGGTGTTCGATTGTTCCCCCCCCCGCCACCACCACCAACACCCCCCTAGCGTGTCCGTGAGGTTCTTACCGTGAGGTGACGATCCGTCCGTCCGACTCTCCCCTCTGCGCGTGTTTACTGCGAGCTCCGTCGCTCCTCCTCCGCTTTTTGCCCGTCTCTCCGTCTGTGCGGGAGGGGGTAGGGGATGTTGGGTGGAGGGGGGGGGGGGGGGCAAGAAGAAGGAGGGTCGACAGCTCTGAACCCCTAGCCACGCGCCCACACGCGCGCAAGGAATGCAAGCGAACACCCCCCCCCCCTACACACACACACACACACACACACCCGGCGCACCGACTCCCCCACTTGTTCCGTCTTTATCTTCACGTCATTTCGATCAAATGTTCGTTAGTGCGACAATTACAGCAACATCCGAGTCCCAAAGCTGGAGCGCGAGGCAGACACGGACCAATCAGAGCCGTCCAGGGGCGGAGCTACATGGAAACACCTGCCCAAGGGGGGCCACAGGTGCCCTTTAATTAATCCTGATACAGTATTATTCTAACGTCCCGTCCGCTTGTGTGAAATGTGTTTTAATGATCACTACTGCAAAATACAAATTCAATCTTTCAGTTTTAACATTTGTTTTCTCAGTCAAAACTTTATTGATTATTAATGATCAGCTGATTTCATTCCTTGAGATTTCAGTCACGTGTTTTATTTTTTTTATTCCACCAGGGAGCTGATCTGTTGGTGAATCTTTTTTTCGTTCGCTTAAACATACATTATTAACGCTCTCAGCATGTTTTTATGATATAATTTTAATGCTCTGCGTGTGTAAGTAACTCACATCCTACTATGGCGATGCCGTGATTCCCCCCCCCCCACCTCCTTGCTCTGACTGGTCTGATGATGACATTTCCCACATAGTCCCAGTCCGACCAGTGAAAAGTCATGTGGGGAATGTCATGTTCATGCCAGAGCGGGCCATGGCGTCACCATAGTAGGCTCAGTGTCGTCTTCCAGATAAGCCTAAAAGTCTGATCACCTGTTCCTGCATGCAAACAGAAAAAAACAAAACACACAGAAACAGACTCAAGTTAACTAAAGTAAATTCTTCTTCATTTCACAATAATAACTTAAAAGCACTCAGAGAGGCCGTACTGCCGCAGGTGTCTGAACAGACCGCTTTCCATCAGCATTCAGGCCCCCAAAAACAATAAACATGACGTGCTCCTTAGCGTGTAAAATAAGTGCGGGCTCGTGAAGAGATCACCGATTGTTATTATCATCAATAAATATTTAAAGCGCATTTGAATTTCTGAACCTGCATCATCTCAGCTGCTCTACATTCCAGTGGCAGGAACATGCCTGCGCTCCTCTCCATTACCGTACTGTAACCCAATTCATTCAACACCTCCCTCCAAACACATACTTCACTGTCTCACATTGGAGTTGTCAGAAGGTCGCAGCTTCCAGTTCCCAACTCTGAAGCGATCCAGAACAGTCCATCTACACAAAGCTACATCAAATTAGTTATTTTAATTTGAACATGTCCTCCAATGATGGTCAAATGAATCCATAATGAATGAAGAAAACTCTGCCGACCTTGAAGTGGTACGGTTGCAGTTTTTAATTTGCGGCTTCTCATCTGTTACCTTGAGACGGATTAATCGTGGAGGTGGAGAAGTGCAGGTCAATTGAGATGCAATGATGTTTTTATTTATTTTAAAGAATCGTGCATGTCACTTTTCAAATTAAAACCAACCTATACCCATCCCTTGAAAATTCCATACACCAAGACAAAGTGAAAAAGAACCTTTTTATTGACACCAAATCAAAAATATTGCATAAAAATCAGACGTATCTGTCCAAAGTTTTGATTTTTTGTTGTTGTTGGAATTCATATTTATAAGTGATCCATGGATTTGCCAAATGGATAAAAAACACAATGGTGCTCTTATTCAGAGAGGATTGAGGTGAGTCACGTTACATCAGGACCAGAAGTGAGTGGTGGCTGCAGCCGGACCAGGAGTCCCTGGAGTCCGCCTGCCCTCACAGATCCTCTCTGAATCTGACTCATGGAGCCTTTCTATCTTTGGTTTCACCACATCAGACACAAGTCATAGACCGTTTTACATTGATGACGTCCTACGGTATGATACCAAGCCTTATATCGCAGCCAGGTCCGCTTTAAAAATAAGATTAAATGCGGTATGTTCAAAATCCCCTGATGGCCACAGGGGGACTTGAACGCATCCATCTATTACAAATGCGATCAACTGGTGCCACGTCCAGGCTGACCTGACCCCGATGACCCCTCAGTTCTTCCTCCATATGTGTCCAGGTTCATGTGAGGAGTATGAAAAAAGTATGAAAAAACATGAAACTTGATGGGAAGTTGGGTCTCTAACCAAAACAATCCACTTTAAATATGGTGTGGATCCCGATAAAAGCAGAAGATGCAAGATTATTTCATTTTCTTTAACACAGTCAGGATATTTTTTGACATTTACCTAATCTTTCATGTATCTTCGTGCAGATTTAAATTAAAAAAGAGACCCATCAGATTGTAATATGTTTTCGTCAGGGGTATCTGCTCTGTAAATCATCATTAAAGGGCTGTTAGTTTGGTTTTGGATGAGGTGTGATTGGATTAAAGTAGACTGTTGATCTGCAGAGTGTCTTAGTATGAAATAAAAATTCATCTTCTTTTGCTTCGTTGCGAGAGAAATGTAAACTTCCTGTGAAACCAAATCGGAAACCATTTGCTCACCCACACAGCTAACGCGAGCAGCGCATCAGTTACCCCGTTTTTGACTCATGTTCCGCTAGAAAAGGTTCCTTCAAAGCAAGAATCAAGACCGAATGAATGAACTCAAGCATTAATCTGCGAGAAGATGGGAATATCAAGAACGGATTCATTCATATTCCATTAATTCTAGTCTCATTCGGTTCAAAGATCACATTATTCAAAGATATAATTACATAAATTATAACCCGAGATCTCCAATATGTGATAACCGCGGCCTGGAGGAGGTAAACCTAATTCACACCTTCACCCTTTAGAAAATTAAACTCTCTCTCTGAAGGTTCCGCGTGAACCAGACAGTTTTCAACAGCTTGGAAAATCTCTGAATTGATTCAACACTCGAGAAAATATAACAACAAATACCTCTCATCGTTTAATCAGTGCTGCAGGGGGGAAAAAAAGAGGTTACTTTTGTCAAATCATGTCTGAAAGAATTCGATATACCTCTGAGTGCATTCAGTTCTTCATGAAGGACTTCTTTGAGCTCACTTTCAATTTAAATGTTTGTACTCCGTTTTAATAAAAGATACCATGCCTCACACATAAAACAGGCAATAGCTGATACATCTGGCACTTATATGACTTATAGGAGTGGAATGCATCAAACACAACGATGGAACCGCAGACTTCAGAGATGACTGAGCGAACACTCCAGGATCTGCGTCATGCAAAAGCAGAGCAGACGTTGTCGTATATGTGTGATTCTATCCTCCCTCGAAATGCAGATGTGTATTCACACATCTAAGGAGGTTATATTTTATTTTCACCTGCGTTTGTGTGTTTGTTGTCTTGTTTGTCAGCAGGATTACACAAGAACGACACAATGATGCTTAACGGATGCTTCGATTTCTTTATTTGAGACCTCAGTAGAAGACATACCTCCATTCAGACCCCTGCAAAATCCAGTTTGTAGCCCTGTAGCCATTAATTAAATTAACAGCAAACACTAGAACACTGTGGAAATCATAACATCCATCCGTGTGAACAATAAATCTGCAAAAGGAGATCTAAATTAAACAGCATTTATTCACACACCATGAAAAATACACAGCAGGAAACATCAGGGCTGCGTTCAGCAACCAAATGTTTGTGACAGATCTGGATCCGTAACCGAATGCCACGTATTCTTCTGAATATCTATCAAAAAAACTGTCAGAGATGCATTGAAGCTGCAGGAACACACACTATAAGATCTGATCAGCTCAGTTACAAAGTAGTGGGAGCTGCAGGTTTCTAAGCAATCTGGATCCAACGGGTTTAACAAGTTGAAAGTCGTATTTCTGTGAGGCTCATCTTGGAATCATTTCACATCATGCAAAACACACAAAAAAACAACAACAACAACAAAATGCAGTAAAATCAAACTGCAAACTTTTTTTTTTTTTTTAACTTTCTACAACCAGTCATGCGTAGACAGCTGGTGTACATGGAAGCTCAAGTGTGTCCTGAAAAGTGGCCTGTAACACAAACACACACATACACACACACACCTGCTGTCTGCAGTCTCTGCCAGTATGACCGGCATGTGTGTGAACAGGACAGAGACTCGGTGGCGCTCATTTCCCGTTGCAGAAGCAGAGAAACGTTGCCCCGGCTGAGGCGTGTTATATAAACACACCTCATTAGAAGGTGCCCGGCTGACTGTGTGTTTGTGTGTCATCCTGTTACATCAGTTCCAGAGCCTCCCTGCTGGGGTACAGGAATGTGTGTTTAAAGACCTTTACTGGAACCGAGACCAGTTCCAGATCTCCACTGGTAATTCCATATAAGATCATACGCTTATCTATCAACACGTGATCATCCGTGTTCGGCTGCTCTGCAGGCCCTGGAGTGAATAATAAATAGGTTTACGTTATTCAAAAGGAGAAGCTTGAGATGCATGTATGATCAATGAACTGGTTAGCATAGCTTAGCATAAAGACTGAGAGCGCCAGAGGGGGAGGGAAAACAGCGAGTCTGACTCAAAGAGAAGGAAAAAGCAGCACTTCTACACAATTAACACATTAAATCTCAGCTGATTCATCCATAAATAAAAATGGAGTGCAAAAACAACAGTCTGTCACTTCACAGGGTGTTTGAATGTTCTGTGCTGGGAGCAGAAGTTTTATTCCGTCTTCGTTAGTTGTGTTACAAATAGAAAAGGAGGAAACGTTAATTAATCCCTGTGGATATGAGAATTATGGGTAAATATAAAATATATGTGATGTTTGCAATTACTAAGTCAATCAAGAACATCTATAATGCTAAAATTTAATCTCTTAATTATTCAACCTGTCAGTGACAGAGTAGAAACTAACTGATTCTTCTTCACCTTCTGGAAACATTCCTGAGGAATCTCATCCCTTTCCTGACGAGCAACGGCCTTCAGTTCTGTAATATTCCCAATGATCTACTCCAACCACCTTCTCCAAGGAATTATTCCTGACCCAAACTTCGGTGGACTTTGAGGTCTTCTTGGAGGAAGATAACCACATCCAAAGTTTCCAAGTATCTGGAGGGTTTCAAGCGACTGCAGTCGACTTTTTCTGGCGCTTTTCTGGGGGTCATCAGCGGTGAACGTCAATGTTTAAACGACAAGGGGAGGAAATGGTGACTGGATCAATTCCTTAAAATACATTCCAAGGTCAGAACAGTGGGAATTTTCCATTACAGGCCACAGCTGTTCTTTACCATTGCATCACACCATTAGCTTTCAAATCTTGCCTTGCAGACATAGCTCACCCGTTTGATCATCGCTGTGTGTAAATGTCTGCGTGCGTGTGTGTGTACAAAAGATCGAGTGACACCTCAACAAGTGAGGCTCATAAATATTAATGTGGGCTTCATGAATATTCAAAAGAAGGCTATGAATATTTAAACTATGATGGAGCATGTGGCTGGGTGACTCGACAGCAGCAGACAAGAAACAGACAAATAGACCTCCTCCTTTGCTCCTTAACCTCAGCGAGAGGCAGAAGCACAGCCTCTCCTTCAGGCTTCATTAATTCTAATTAAGAATACATCATTTCTATTATGATTTTGTTTTTCGTGTGAACGAGGGCTCAGGGTAAGAATAATAGACTTTATGATGTTTTGCAGCCGACTTCCAGCTACTTTATTCAAATGAGGAAAACCTGCTGAGTGGAGGCTTCCGAAAATTGAATGCTGCACAAACTGAGGATAATATAGAAACGCAGACAGGAAATGTAATCCTAATAAAGATCCGGTAGGTTTGAACAAAGACAAGTGACGCATGATGTCATGTTAACATGGCCCTGACACTTAATCTCACTGCCTTTGTATTCAGTTTCCATTATTATGTTGAATTAATTGGATTTTAATTCTACTTTTACTATTCTATTGTGTGCTATTTATGTTTCTGTTCATAATCTAATGACTTTACTGACATATAATCTCTGAAGTTATTCAATACTTGTCATCTTTTGTGTTTATTACAGGCCTCTCTTCCTGTTCAGTTGTCTTTCTCTCTCTTCTATTACTGTTTGCATGATTTTGCTGGATGCTAAACAACATTTCTTTGTAACCATGAACACACGTCGAATCTCATCAGATTTTTCTGACGCAGAATATCTTTGATTATATATTATGTATGAATTTAAAGTGTCCTTAATCAGAGAAGTTAGAAAAATACCCTGAAACAAATGCTGTTACACGTCGTCAAAGGAAGTGGAAAATAGAATCCTGGATTCACCTCTCTATTTGGATCCACACCAACATTTCACGGCATCTATTCTGGTCTAAAAGCCATCCTCCCACTCCACGATTCATTGAAATCTGTTCTGTAGTTTTTACATAATCCTGCTGACGAACCAACAAACAAACGCAACCTCCTCGGTGGAGGTTACTTAAGTTTAATACATTTATCAGTGCAATAATGTAAAACCAATAGAGCTCCTATAAAACATTCTAGTATATTTCTGTGCTTGTTGACATCCCTGGGGGAACTAATGATGTGGTAAACAGTGAGAAAAAAAATCCTCTGGATGCTCAACTCTGCAGCTCAGCAGGGTTCACACCGGTAACAAAGACATCCAGGCAGGTGCCGCTGCTGCTATTATGAATCAGAAACAAAGAATTTGCTTGCAAGCGTGTTGAAAGTTGCAGAAATCGTGTATTAAGTAACAGCTTGGACTTAAAGAAGGAGTAAAATAAGAAGATGATGAATGGATTCGTTGAGTGCATGACTGACATTCCTCTATTGGCTGAAGTACGGGACATTCACCTCATTTGAAGGATGAAAGAAAAACGTTTACGCAATGCAACCCGGTGAGTACCTGAGGTACAAATAAATAAATAAATAAATACATACATAAGCAAGCCCTGATGCCACCACCTGGGGAAGTGGATGATGAATTTAGAAGTTGTGCGTCAGCATTCGGAATAACAAAACTATGCGCGCAGTCAGGAGCGCACGGGTTCCAATGTGGGCGGGGTGAACGGAAAGCGTTCAGATTGGGTCAGAGAGCGAGCGGCTGCAAACGTCGTGGATGGGGTGGGGGTGAGGGGTGAGGTCGAGAGTGATGTTGAAAAATCCGGATTTTATTTTCTGATCATTGACAGTGACTCACCAAAAGGACGCGCCATGACGCGGGCGAGGCTCCACCTGAACGTGCGTAAAATGTGACCAACCACCTCCACGCACCGTGTGTGTGTGTGTGTGTGTGTGTGTGTGTGTGTGTGTGTGTGTGTGTGTGTGTGTGTGTGTGTGTGTGTGTGTGTGTGTGTGTGTGTGTGTGTGTGTGTGTGTGTGTGTGTGTGTGTTTGGAGGTGAAGGAAGTGCGCTCGTTAAGTGATAGACCTGAGCAGTGCGATGGCTGCTGTGTGGGTTCGTGGTCTATAACGGATGTTTGACAGGATGATGAGCTCTGGCTCTCACACATCGCCTCCTCCACACACACTCTCCTCTCCTCCTCCTCCTCCTCCTCTGCCTGTCTTCTCATCTCTTTAGGCGGGTGGGCGTAAACTCCCCCCCCCCCCCTTTTTTTTTTTTCTTCCTAAACGCCGTCTTTCCATCTCCACTCTATTCCCTCCCGCATCCTCCAGTCTCTCTATGCATGCTGTTTTGGCTGATTGTGAGTTTGACAGGTCTTTAGAGACAGAGACGCAGAAGGAGAAGAATCAAACAATCCCATCAATTAGACAGCCCACACAAGCGCGCGTCTGAACTCCACACCATCTTCATCAGTTGTCGCAGTTTTCATCTTTCAGTCGCAGACACCTTTGTTCCCAAGTTGAAAACACACTGTTCACCACAAAGGCAGAGAAAAACCATTTAGCTTCCCGAGAACACAAAGCTGCGGCAAGCCTTTAAGGTTTATTTGCATCGAGAGAAGGAGGAGGAGGTGGTGGTGGTGGTGGTGGTGGTGGGGGGGGGTCCTTTCTGCTTTCTCTCCCTTAATTGACCCACCAGTTTACTTGGAATCTGCAAAGGCTGCACTGATGTGAGGGGATTCACGCTGGAAATGGATCCCTAACTGCTTTTCTTATTGGATTTCATTTAAAAGCTGAATTTAAGTACTTAAAGGCAATTAAGAAAAAAAAAAAAAAAAAAAAAAAGGAAGGGTTGGGGGTGTATGTTCTGTTGATGCTGCGCAATAATTACACTTATAGATTGTGAAAAGATTTTCTCCCTGACATAAAGAATAAACTCCACCATCTTTCCCCATGAAGTTGGAGCAGCTGAAATATATTTTTTTTTTTTGGAGCCGGTTGGGAATATTAACAACCCTAAATCTGTAAATGAATGAGGATAAATTCATCCATCCTTAACATGGGGACATCTTTCACTATTTTCATCTATTAATCATAAACTACCTGACAAGTTGGTAAAAAGGATGAAAATATTTAATTCCTGGAGTCGCAACGTCAGGAAATACAACTGATTCATTATTTTAGCAGTAATTGTAGCTCAGGAGTCAGAGCGGGCATCCACTGTCTTTGAGTGGTTAAACCAGAAGCTATTTAAAGACGATCTATTCAACATGTTAGTAATATTATTACAGTAACATTAAAATCATAAGAGAACTTTTTGGAATAAATTTAAAAAGCCTTTTGTTGTTCTTTTAGCATTTCTGTCTCAGGCCTTCATCAGACAACCAATCAGAACCCTCAAACTGTAACATCTTTTAGACTTTGAAACACAGGAAGTGAGATGGCCGGAGTCCATACAGTGGCAGAGTCCATACAGGGGCGACAATGGGATGAGTCAATACCGTAATCCTGCCTACCTGCAGGGCCTCAGACCCGTTGATGCAATCAGTGGGAGATTTCTTGAGTTTTCTCTTTGCTCCCATCTGTCTCTTCTCCACTTGGCTGTCAACCTCCCTCACCCCCCCCCCCATCCTCTCACCCATCCTTCCTCCCACACCCCTTGCTATCCTCTCCCCTCTGCTCCACCTTCTCATTATGTACCCCCCCCCCCGCTCGGAAAACCCTGGTTCTGCAAAAGTCATATTTTGGAGATAAATAAATTCCTCGTTCTCCTCAGGAGTCAGTCCCGCCGTCTGATTATGATTCTGTTTTAGTCACGTCTGTGTCAAGATCTCCATCCTTTTTCACCATTTTCCACTTAATCCTGCCTCTAATTGTTCAGCATCGTTTTACTTAAATCTAGTGTTGCTGTTGAATCTGTGATTTGCTCCTGGGGGGGGGGGGGGGTCACTACAGTTTCTGATATTTGGCGAATTTCTTCAGTGATAAACTTTGTTTCCGGCTCATCTACCATCTCTTTCTTTTTTTTTTCTCACACAGATCCTCCTCCGCCCGTTTCTCCCGTCCTCAGGAACTCGCTCTCTTCCCTCCGTCCTTACAAACCTTCACTTCTTCTCTTCTTCCTTCCTTCTAATTCCCTCCTTCATTCCTCTCTTTCTTCTTCCTGACTCTCCTGCTGTATCTCTGACCCTGGAGCCTCTGAGCCCTTTCTCTCAGCCTTGGGCATCATGACCATAAGTTGAGTTGCAAGGCTATTTATATTTGTTCCTAATGAGGTGAGATTTCTCTCCGCCATGGCAACGGTCTCTATGGATACCCTGCACTTGGATACCAGATCCCATCCGGTTTTAAATGTCTTATTATGGGCTGTGCCTTCCCCTGTGCATCATAGCCTAATTAATTCAGAATTATAGCTCTTCATTGTCTGAACTGAGCACAAATGTCCTGAAATCACCATGGAGATGGCGACATCGGCGCAACTTTGCGTCATAAATACCCATTCGAGCTCCGCCAGCAATCAATCAGATCGATAATAAAGCAGTTAGCGGCGCCGTTGTCAACTTCAACAACAAGCAGGAGGCGCCGCCGGAGCGCAGGAGCGATGAACGGCCATATGGGTGAGCTATTGATCAGGTCTGATCGGTCCGAGGGGCCCTGAACGCAGCACCAGACCCAGGCAGCTGAGCGCAGATCATTAGAGGTGCTTTCTGCAGCTGAGGTTGGAGGGGGGGGGGGGGTGTTTGGGGAGGGGGTCGGGGTCACACAGGTGCGGAGACCCAGCATCTCATTTCCTGACACAAAGCGTGACAACCAATCAATAAAGAGCGCAGGGGCTCGTGCGTGCGCGCGTGTCTGGATGGATAGATGCAGCTTTGTGTTTACAGTAAGAACCGGGAGACGTTCTCTCGGTTCTCCTGATGACAGACGCGCCCAGACAGCTGCATGCACATGTACTCACACAGGTACACACACACCGACACACACCCTGACAGGTGCTGCATTGTTATGGCATGTCTAACTCTGGCAGCTTGTTTTCCTCAGACCTCTCACCCTGTGTGATGACTCAGAAATGGGGGGGGGATGAAGGGAGAGGCAGGACAGGGGTGGGGGGAGAGAGGAGGGCCGTGACAGGAGGGGATGGACGAAAGAAGGTTAAGCAAATCATATTATTAATGCTATGTAAAGAGATTGCTTTGACCTCTGTGAGGCTGTCTGCACACACACGTGTGTTTGTGCCTGGCCTTTGTCCCACGACAGCAGGTGGCAGCAATGACGTCCGTCTTCTTCCCACCAGTAAACAACCTCCCCCACCCCCCCCACGCATACACATACACACACACACAATTTTCCTCTCAGCCACTGTTCTCCGGTGTCAGTCCCACTATCGTACTTGAAATTCACTCATCATATCGGGTGGCCTCACTGTGGTGCCTGCTCAGACACCCCCCCCCCCCGCAACACACACACACATACATTCATGCAGGCAGCCAGCAACACAGCATGGTGGACTGACTTGATTATAGAAGCGGTGCAGCTCAATCTGACAGAGGAACATGGTACCAAAAAAGGAAACACGAAAAGAATATAAAAGGCTTATTTTCCAGTGTTGTGTAAGCGTGTTTCATCTTCCCACTCTCGCCCACCCTCACCCACACAGGTTAGATCCAATAGCTGGAGCCAGGCCTCTCTATCTTGCGCCACAAACATCTCGGTGTGAGGGGAATATTGCAGCGGAGGTTCTTTTTCGTAATCTCTTTCCTCTACACACCCACACATGAGAGGGTGAGAGGGAGAAGGGGGTAAAGAGGAGCTGCTGGTAAAAGAAAATGAAAAGAGGTGAGGGGGGGGTGAGAGAGAGAGAGAGAGAGAGAGAGAGAGAGAGAGAGAGAGAGAGAGAGAGAGAGAGAGAGAGAGAGAGAGAGAGAGAGAGAGAGAGGTGCTCATGAGAGCCAGGAGGTAGTTGTTATAGTAACTGAGTCTCTATACCTGTCAATCAGATCTATTTCGGGCATCACGCTTCCGTGTGTGTGTGGGGGGGAAGCGCACAAAAATGTGCGCATTGGGGGCCAGAGGGCTGCTGCGCTGAGGCGAAATTATCAGCCGACACATGCGCTAAAAAAAAAAAAAACAACCTACAACCCTGATCGAATTAACACCGAAAATGAGATTTCAGCACTCTGTCATTCTTACAGTGAAAAGGTGAAAAGCAGGATGACAGCCGTGGCATGTACACAGTTTTATAACACCAAAGACACCCCCTCAACCCCCACAAATTAGGCCTCCACCTCAATTAAAACATCACAAGCAAGTGCATCCACCCCCCGACCCCCTACAACCCTCCCAATCAGGTTTCTCATTTGCTTATTTCAGCTGATTTTAAAACTACTGTCAAAGATCTGATCATGCAATAATTTAAAGTACAGCAGACTTTTTTAATATACACACGTACGTAATATATGTATCATGCATATTTACATACATATACACACACATATCTATATATATAAAACAATGGGAGCTCACTGAAACATTATTCACTCTATTTTCGTTTTTTTTCCCCATTATTTCTAAACATTAAATGTTTCATTTGTTCACTATTTAAACCTCCTTTTTTACTTTTTGACCATCGGCCCCCATTTATAGGTCAACAAATCAAATCTAATCCATATTTTAAACAACCATTCACGTCTTTTATTTTGTAATCTACTGTACGCATGTTTCCCTTTTAACATTAATAATCCCAAACACATCTCCAATACTTCTGCCATCCATTTAAACTTGTCAGTTATGTTTAAATCAGCACTTTTAAACCATTTCAACCATTCATCCAAATTTTCCTATTGTTAGTTACATTTTTAACTACATGCTCGTCCTGGCGGATGAGAGGGGGGGGGGGTCGAGGCGAATCCTCTGGTTCAGGATTCATCTATCAGAGTTTCTTTTTTTCTAATCAGCTGCTTCTGTGTAACTGTCAGAATCATATAAAAGGAGAACATGTGATTCAGCTCTACTGTGGACAAACACATGAGGAGGGAGAGGAGGAGGAGGTGGGAGAGAGAGAGAAAGAGAGGGAGGAGTGGGGGAGTAAGAAGAGTGTGAGCACCAATATGGCTGAGTGCTGAGTTTGGGAGCCATTAGGCAGAAGGTAATTAATACCTGTCACTGCAGTGCTCTGTTCGCTGCCTTTATTCTGTTTCAGACCAATTAAAATATGACACTCCTCCGGTTGAGGACGTCTTGTTAAAATTAAGCGCCTGAGACACGCAGACACCTTTGATAAACACATTCAGAGCTACAATTGGCTTTGGCAGGGGAGGCGTGCTGCAAAGATAGAACGAGTAGGAGAGAAACATAGCTCTGTGTGTGTGTGTGTGTGTCACTTCCAGTAAGTGTGTGAACTCTTAAATCTGATTAAAAGTATGTATCCTGCATTGAGTTTCGCTCCAGAACACACACACACACACACACACACACACACACAAACACAAACCCAGGACTGATGTGATGTACGGAGACGTTTATAAACCGAGCCGCACTGACCAGCGGAGACAAGTCGCTGCCAACGATTCGTCGCTCGGACAGCAAGGACAGACAAATGGTAAGCAAAAAACAGACGAGCCAGGGGAGAGAGTTGGGGGGGTGGGGGGCGGAGGAGAGAGCAGCTGATGGTATAAAAAGACAGGTGGTATTATGAAAAAAGCTTTTGGAGCGAAGGAAAATATGAGGAGGAGAGTCTGATTGGGAGGACAACAAAAGGATGGGAGAACGCGTTGGGAACGTGAAGCGAAATATGGTGGATTTTTTTTTTTTTTTCTTTAAGAGTTGAGAGGAACTCAAGAAGACAGACTAGATGGAGAGAAGAGAGGGGAGAACGGAGAGGATGGAGTGATGGAAGCAGGCAGGGGACCAGCAGCTCTCTGCCAACATCTTCATGCATCCTTCCAGACATCAAACTGTGCTGCCATCTGCCTCCCTGCCACACACACACACACACACACACACACACACACACACACACACACGGGGAGAGATTTGTGAAATCATTAGCGTCTCCTGACACTGAATAAATATCTGGGGATGAAATCTGTCCGAGGAGAAATCACCTGCAGTGAAATATGATTGGATGAGATCACAACCTTAGTGGAACGTAATTTGCATGTCACCCAAATGGGATCTGGCCCCCCCCGCCACACCGATGCTCAGGGGGGTCAAAAAGCACAACTCACTCACTGATTGGCTGAAATGAGCAACAATAGCTAGTCAATGGCTGCTCCCTGTGAATTACAGGGCTGCCCTCCTCTGGCTGATTTACAGAATCCTGTCGTTTGATTGGAAACAAGACGTGGAGACAAATGACGACTGGCAGTTGTTTTTAATCACAGTAAAGCTGAGGAATAAAAATCAACACAAAGAGCACAGAGTGTCTCGATAACCACATACAGAGTCTTATCTATACATACAGTTATATAATAGATTCACTTCTCCCTGCTCGAACAGCCTATGATTGTAATATAGAAACATGCCAGTACTGCTTGGGTGAGAAAGAAGAGAAAAAGGGGGGGGGGGGAAGAAAGAACAGAACTCTTTGACAGTCATCATATACATTAGAAAACCTTCAGGCTACATGTTTTTATAGGTTTATACATCAGTGAGGCATCGGTATTCGTTATAAAAATAGGAATATAGCTGATAGTGAAGCGTTGTGGGGTTGACGGAATGGGATGCAGGAGTGATGCACCTCCAGACGCGCAGCAGAGTAAGAGTCAGACGTCAGTGGAAACCGAGTGAGTGTTGAAATGACATCAGAACAAATTTGGAAATAAAAAAAAAAAAAAAGACTGAAAGAGCAGAAATGATGAGTCAGCGCGTCGATGAAAGTCGAGGACAAGCTGTCCGGTCGAGAGCCCGAAAAAAACGAGACAGGAGAGAAAGACTGAAGCAGCAGAGTGGTGGTAGTGGGGGGGGGGTTAGCAAGTAGTGCAAAGCAGCTCTGAGGTTCCATCACTGTTAGTGAGAGAAAACTAAAGGTGAGACTTAAGGGAGGGGGCTAACAGAGATGAAGTGTTATTGCTGGGGTATGTGTTTTTTTTTTTTTTAAATTTGGTGTTAACTGGTGAGAAGGGGGACGAGGGGATGGAGAGCAGAGTTATTGCTGAGGGTAGTACTGCTGCTGAGGCGGCTGCGCGGGGTAACCGGGGTAGGGCTGTCCGGGTCCGGCGGGAGGGGCTCCCGGGTACCCCGCCTGTCCGGGAGTCATCTGGTAGGGCATGTAGGGCATGTTGAACTGGTAAGCGTAAGGGCCGTAGCCCCCGGGCATCTGATAGTACCTGAAGACACAACAGAGAGGAAGATGAATGTGACCGTCTGGAAAAGATTAGCTTAGCATAGCGTAGCGCCGCTAGCCCGTTTTGCACAGATTACGCAGCGGCGCCACAACGAAGACCCGTTTCCACGGCTACAAAGAAGAAGAAAGAAGAAAACAAACACAAATGCTAGGAAGTAAATAAAATGAACTGCTGGCGACGGGTGCTTTTATCGGACCTCTGCAAACAGTTTAGAAAAAGATGTTTTCTACCTGCTGAACAGCAGTTGGGGGGGGGGGGGGGCGGACACTCGCAGCAGAAATAAGGAAAAAAAAAAAAGTTTCTCCTCTTTTTTTCCCACAGCCGCTCCTTTGACTTGACTGCTTTTAAATGAACCGACTCACAACAGGTGAAACGTTAATAAAACCTCACCCTGGGTAGCCCTGGTAGCTGGGGTAGGGGGGGCCCTGGGCCTGGTTGGGAGGCGCCATAGGTGGTGGGTTGCCGGTGCCGGTGGGTGGACCGGTCGGTGGCGTGTTGGTGGGAGCGCTGGAAGCTGCATGTGGGGTGACGGTCGGTGGAGGGGGCCTGGCCGGGGGCTGGGGCTTCGCCTGGGGCTGCCCGGGGTCCTGCTGGGTCTAGCAGGCACAGCGGGAGACGCCACACAGATCAACAACAATAACAACAATAATAATGTCTGCTGCAGCTGTTTGGAATATCGGCTCTTACGAAGACAGTTCTGGGGGCGGGCGTGGGGCCGCTGGGGGGGGCCGCCGGGGCGCTCTGATAGGCTGGGACGTTAAAGGATGGAGCGCTGGGTTCTCGGGCGATGCTCTGCTGCAGCTCCCTGAAACAGGAAGTCAAAAAGCGACTGAATGTCTCCTTCGTATCCAGGAAGTTACCTGGTCTCACATGACATCATAACAGGAACAACACACACACTTATACCTCAACGTCTACACAGGAAACATTTAAAAAACCCTGAACATCATTAAAGAGAAAGGAACAGGAAATGTCTTACTTAAGTAGTTCATCCCGCTCTGTTTTGCGAGCAAAAACGATGTCACTGCATTTGTTCTGGAACTTGAGCAGGATTTCTGTCAAGTCGTTATAGAACTGAGGAGGGGGGGGGGGGGGAAGAAGCAAAAATAAATCACCTGACTTGCAAAACACACCCCCATGTATGAAAGCGAAAGAAATAAAAGCGGAAAGTTTCTGACAACGCATGCATTAATGCGTGACGGTTTATTTCTGCTCAGGCACGAGTGTGCTGAGTGCGTACTTTGGTGCCCTCCTGCAGGTTGTTGGTGATCTCCACGTAGCTGTCGTGAGCTGAAGCCAGCTTCTTCAGCACCTCCTCCCTCTGGTTGGCCTCCGAGTTGGACTGTTTCAGGCTGCTGAACTCCTGGTAGGACGTCTGGAAGAAGATCTCAGGTTGAAAAGGCAGTTTTTATTGAAATACAACACGTGTGTGTGTGTGTGTGTGTGTGTACCTGAACTTGTCCCAGCAGCTCCTCCTGCCTGTGAACGCTGGTCTGTACCTTCTCCTTGTAAGCGCCGTACAGCTGATCGAGCTGGTTGACCGACAGCTGCTCCTCGTTGATGGCCGCGTCCTGAGCCAGCGCCGTCAAGAAAGTGACGGACATGTCAAAGGTCACGCCTTTGATCTCCCCCTCCAGGGTCTCCCTCTCCTTCTTCACCTCGTCCAGCTGGGCCAGCAGGGAGCGAAGCACGTTCACTACCTGGGTGAGGGTAGAGAAGACGGACACATGGAGCAGCGTTTCAAGCACTTTAAAATGAGGGCAGCGCATGTTTTGTTTTTTTTAGCATGAATGCAGTGAAACTATAAGATGTGCACTTCCTCCTTGCCAGATGCTCATTTAGTTATTGAAGTTCCCCAGTGAAACAAAATGCAAAGTCAGCAAGCAGAATGAAAAATTGCGCTGCTGTTGTGAAGAGGGACAGGACTATAAAGCACACAGCGTCCACTGGGTGTTTCTGTAGCACAATTCTATGTGTATTTATGTTTATGTGGCAAACACAAAGAGACGACTCCTTAAAAACAAAAGCTAATCTCTACTCAGTCGCGTAGATAAACGTATAAAGACACGATCAGAACGACGGACCTCGCTGCCCTGCAGCGTCTTGATGGGGTTGGCGGAGGGGATGGCAGCGTTGAGCTCGTTCTCTGGTTTACACAGCAGGGCGATCATCTCGCAGTGCGTGTTGTAGCGGTCTTTCACAACCTGGTCCGCCTGAACGGCCTTGTCCAGGATGCTGCGGAAATTAGCTCCCTCTGGGGGAGAGAAGGGAGGGACGCAGGTGAGGCGATGGGAAGGAAGAGAGAGGAGACGAGGAGCAAGGAGAGAAAATTAAGATGAACGAACACGTATGGGGTTACTGTGTGTGTGTGTGTGTGTGTGTGTGTGTGTATATACCTGTACGAAGGGGCTTATAAAGGTCACCAGAGGCGGTTCTGTTCCATCGCTGGTTGAACTTGGCTCTCAACTCATTGTCTGTCGTCTCTTCATCATTCAGCATCTTGAAAGCCTGAAGACAACGAAACACACAAAGCATTTCCTCAGACAATCATTCCTTACATTTGATTGTTCAATAAATATTTTTATTCAATATTTTTATGTAATAAAGTAAAAAAAGTTCTATTTACAGTCCAAAATTCAAGTCCACTTTTTAGCCAAAAGAAATTTACTTCACATTTTCTTTCAACTTACACAAAGTCTTTTAAACAAGAATTTACTTTTGGGAGAAATTAGTATATTTTACTGCAGAAGCTTCAACTGCCAACAAAGTTGGAAGCGGTGTGTGTTTTATGTTTTTAGTCCCGTCTGTTTTTTTGTTTGTCAATAAGAGGTCTAAAAATGGGTTGGATGAAGCTGAAGGAGACACACACACACACACATAGGCACACACAGTTCTTGGCCCAAAGATCAGTGGATTAGATTTCACTGATGATCCCGATCTGGGATTTCTGCCATTGGGGACGATCGTGATTTTATTTTAGCATTCATGTGTTCCTCTGGTAAAGGCGTTCGGAATGTCCAACACTCAGGAAGTCCAAATCAGCTGCCAAACAACGTTTCATTCGTACGCTTCTTTGTCAAGAAAGTTAGATAAGTAATTATGGGATGTACACAGTCCTTTAAAACAGCGATCAGAGTGTTTCTGCGTCTGACCTCATCCAGGATCTCTCGGTTGCGGGTCAGGAGCTCAGGCAGGTCTCTGATGAGCTGCTCGATGCTCTGCAGTCCACCCTGCTGCACGATGGACCGCGCCTTCTCAGCAATGGATTGTGGGATAGAATCTCCTGACAGATCCTCCAGAGCAGCTGGCAGATTGAGGGACGCCAGCACCCTGATGGAGCGTTACACATAATCCATCAGTTATTAAGGTCTTCAAACATCTATTTGTGCCCCTTAAAAAAACCAACAAGCAAGTCGTCTAAAGAATAGTTTATCAAACTGTTCACTGGAGTCGTTAAACACAGATAAACAGTATCAAATCAGGTAATGTGCGTTCATTATTTAGAGCACTAAAAACGAGTACTTGCATTGACATTTTAATGGTAGCAGCATTATGTTTTAAATTTTTTATAAATCCATCACCGCATCGAGACTTGAGCACTCACAGGGATGTTCCTGTTTCTCTTGCATAGTTAAGGACGTTTAGAGGAAAGTCATACACACCCGTTGCAGAGGTTGGTGGCCTCCCTCATGGTTCCCACCAGTCTGTTGACTGTCTCAGCTTTCCTCTGGTTGTACATGCTCATGGACTGCTGCACCATCATGGGCACCATCTTCTCAAACAAATCTGGAAAGGAAAGGCAAGAATCTGCATTAACTGGAAAAACATGTCATTCAGTGTTGATGAGAGTCCATCTGACGGCACTCAGGTCAGCAGCCTCAACGGATGGGATGCTGTTGTCTCACATCTGTTCCCATTTATAGCTGCTGCTCATTAGAAAAGTGTCGTGTCATGATTTATGGATCAGCTTTACTGTTCATGAAGTTATCAGAGGCAAAAATTGACAAGGATGCTCTGATGAATGCCTGCTGAGCGCCTCACCTGTGAATTTCTGGCTGAGTGGATTTGTTATCGTGGTGGCTTTGACAACTGCTGCTTTGCCGATGTGATCCAGATCTTTGATCTCAGGCACGCGGTCGTGGTAAATGAAGTCATTGTCTTTTTTGGCTGCAGCGTGTAAACGGTTGATCTTGTCACTCAGGTCCTTAACGCTCACGTATTCATCGTAATGGGACGCCACTTTCTTCACCAGCTCTGCTGAGTGCTGGAGAGACAAACCAGAGAGACAGTGTTGGAAAAAACACTAGAGAGAACTTCTTTTATGAATATTCTGGGTTTTTTGAGGAACTTCCAAGAAGGTGTTCCTAAAGTCCAGTTCCTGAAGTTTACATAACGTCACCAGACTTCAGTCAAGGTACAGCAGGACCTCTACCTGATATCCTGAGGGGCCTGATGGGGGTTTATTCAGAGACGCATCATGAAACTGTAATTCTCTACTGTACCAGGAGCCAGTGATGTGATTTCAGTGTTTGCAGTCTGGCTGCTGTATTCTAAATGAGCTGGAGATGTCCTGGATAATCCTGCAAGAGTAGCTTTAAAGTTGTTTCATCGGCCAGAGCTGAATTAGTTTTTTTGACTATATACGCACATGTTTTTAAGTGATAGGATGCTCAATTCCATTCAAAAAAAACTTTATTGGTCCCCAAGGAACAACTGAAAGCACATAACGCAGGACTGGTGTAAAAGTGTAAGCATACAGTGTAAACATAAGCAGTGTCAACATAAACAATGAACATAAATAATAATATAAAATACACTGTTAAATAATTCAAAACCTAGTTAGGTCAAAAACTAGTCAGTTTAAAACCTAGTTAGTTATGTTAGGTACGTTATCTTGCTGCCCCTAGTATGTCAGAAATGTTCTGATGATCCAATATAATTCCACAGATTCTTACTTGCTTGTGAGATAACGATGCAGAAATCTTCTGTTTAAGAATTTTAAAGTGAGTATGAGTGCAGTGTTTTCTGTATTCTGCAAAAAAAATGTTTTTAACACCCAGCAATTGGTGTCTTCAGTGATAAAATGAAAACCAGTGGCCCGAGAACTGATCCTTGAGGAACTCCAGGGGAACTGATTCTGTGCACAATCAGCCTTGAAGTTAAAAGGTTCTGATCAATAGTGATCAAACAATACTATGAGATAATGAGAGGCTTAAAGTCCAATGAAAGCACTTTACCTGCAGCCGAGCAATCTCCTCCCCGTAGCACTTCTTCTTCTGGGCCACGGCGCTCTGGTGCAGTTCGGCGTTGGCCTGCATGATGCAGTGCTTGGCGGCCAGCACCGACAGCACTTCCTGAAAATAAAAATACTGACCAGGGAGAGGCAACCACAGAGCAACACGCAGACACGCAAACACACACATATGCAAAAACACACACACAAAGATGGAAAGGCAAAACCACAAAATGGCAGACGCACACCAGCGAGGTCAAATCACAGATGGCAAATACATACAGGCACAAGCAATCAGAGGTGTGCAAACAACACAGGCGCACAAACACAACCAGTGCCAACGCCACCACCAACGAGGGATGCAGAAAGAAAGGAAGACAACGAGAGAGAGAACAGAACAGGCCATGAGTGTTTAACCTTTCAGCAAAAGCTGCCACACCATCAAATGTCCCATAGCTGTATATGAAGTATGTGTGTGTGTGTGTGTGTGTGTGTGTGTGTGTGTAATGTGTGAGTCTGAGTGTACGTGTGAAAGAGAGAGACACAACGACAGTGAATGGGTCTGATTCATACATGACTTATGGATACACTTTCCTGGGATTGTTTCCTGCTTCCAAACAGACTCAAGTCTGAAGTTCATGTGAGTGAAGCTGCCGTTTCAGCCGCGAATGCTTCTAAACTAGCCTCACATGTTTCGTTCATTTGACACAGCAAAAGGTTAATCATGGACCGACAGATGGAGAGAATTGTGAAGTGACGTCAATTGTTAACTTGATGTTTGCATTCCAGACGTCTTTGTTTCGAGTGTCTGTTGTTGGCCGAGGAGTGTGGAGAAACGTGACTCAACTTATTTTGTAAGAATAATTCATGGAGGAAGCCACTGAAATTATTTTTCACTGAATCAGCTGTTCTGATGAATTAAAGCTGCCACCGAGGCTCATGGCAGCATCACAAGCATTAAGATGAAGTTCAAGGCCAACAAACATTTAACTTACCTGACATTATGTACATGCACAGCCTTGTTTTTAATGAATTAAAGCTGCTGCTATTGATTATTTTTATTGGATAATCTGCCGATTCTATCCTCAATGCGTTTTGGTTTCTTTTGATGCCACTAAGTCCTTTATGTTTCTGTACATGTGTTGCAGATGCAGGGTTAGACCATGAGTATTTCAGCTGCCTGCCAGTAGGTAGTTGGAAACCCATTAGGATGAATTAAGTCATACTGCAGCTTGGTAGTAACAAACCAATCAGAGTGAAGACAGGATGGAAACAGGCCAATAAGAGAATTTGCAACTGAACAGTCCCACAACCTGAGTACCAAACCAAACGTTCTAAAATTCCAGAAATACATACAAAATTATACACAGTCAAAACAGGCAATACACACACACACACACATACACACACACAGACACACACCATACAAAACCAAACCCCGTATGCATCCTCCTCACACATGTCTAACTGCCAATGTGTTTGTCGCCATATTTTTCCAAACTGAGCACTAGTTTTAGTTGAGTGTGTAACCGGATGCATGTCCTCCACATACCTTGGGAAGGTTGTCTTTGTACTGGCACTGCTTGTAGGCGTCGCCGTAGAAATCCGCTGCCTGATTGGCTAACTTTGCAATGACAGCATCTTTCATCTTGTCTACGGGGTGAGCGAGAAACTTTAATGAGTTCACAACAAACAGAATAAAATGAGGAGAAAAGAAGATTGTTGAAGGTAATATAAAATTTTACTAATTAGAAACTGTAAGTCTAGTTGTTTTGCAGAACTTGTTTGATGACCCAACCTTCAAAACTGTTTAAATATTACGATAAACAGCTCGGAGCAGAGGTTTTGTGCCTCCTGCCTTGCCGTCACCAGAAATTCATCTTCAGGCAAAAACCAAACAGGAACTTATTAAAAGTTATACGCGGTGCAGCCGCTCTGATGTCTTTATATCTGTGTGAGTGGCAGGTCTGTGACACCATAAACTCATTCAATACATTACTGGGATCAATTTGTGGCCCTAGTCTAAAAAAAGAGTAATAAAACGTGAGTCCACCACTCAAACTTGGATTATGCGCTTCCTATTCTAGCAGGACAGGAATAGAGACCAAGTGTGTTTGTACCCTTGTCAGTCTTTGATACCTGAGGTGGCTTTGAGGAAGATGACCTCCTGAGCCTGGGCCAGCATGATGATGCTCAAGGTACCGACAGTTTCGGGAGAGATGTCCATGGTGGGCTCCCTGTTCAGTGATGTCAGCACTGTGTCCTTGATGTGGCCAAAGGCTCCACTGGCCAGCTGGAGAGTGAGACAGAAAGACTCGAGCTAATGAGGCTCTGCTGCCAACGCTGTATTTCACATAGCCTGATTTATTTGAACTTCTGCCTCCTGCGTGTAATTCAGCCCTGGGTGTCTACATTTCCTTCAGGCCCTCATGCACGATCACGCCAAGGTTACGGGTACAAAGTTAAGTTTGATATGTCAAATGTGGGAAAATTAGTAGAGGAAATTATGTTATTTTGCTAATTGCATGCTATAAACATGAAGAAAAAGATCCAGGGTCTACATATGGACCTCTGAGACATGAAATCCATGAGATCTATAAAAAAATAAGTAACAGATAGATCAAAACAGGGTAAACTAGGAAACTTGTGTCCAAGGACACACATGGCTCAGCTACTGAAAGAAAACGCGATGTGTGCTTATGTGGAAAGACCATAACCTTTGTCATTACACACACAATTTACAATTTACACCCCCCCCACACACACATGCACACACAATTTAGCAATCCGTTTTGAAAGGAAAGTGCATGGAGCACGCCCACCACCACAGCTGAATAAAAGCAGGATGACATGAAAAGCGCATCAGTTCAAATATGCATAGATGATGAAACCAATTACGACAGTCACATCCTCAGGGCCTTGAGACACGGGTGACCTTATATACCCCATATGGTGGGGGCATAAAACAGTGTAGGTGGTAGTGATTTCATTTTTTCGAGCCGTAATCATATTTCAAAATGAATAATTCCATTTGAGAAGATGTCTGGATCTGTAGCCGCCAGCACCACAACCACCAGCCTCTAATCAACAGCCCTTTTTCTTCTTTCTGAAACATAGATGCTGTGCAGCCGTCTCTACGTAAAACAGCAGTTAATTAATCAGTAGTTTTCACTTGGGCCTCTAAAATTCAAACTATATAACTGTGAGACGGTGCACCCACCTGATAGAACTTGGCTGCGTTCTTCAGTCCCTCTTCGCTGTCCAGGTTCTGCTCTGAGGCGATCTGACTGGCGAGCGCCGCGGCGTTGAACAACACACACGTCTTCTCGTAGCCCAAACTGGCTAAAGCTGCACAAAACAAACCCGATTAGTATTGAGAATCTTTGACAACCAGCTTCTTGTCACCTGCTTTCGGATTCTTTTGAGAGAAAAGCTGAAATTAAATTTTTTTTATTTCAGACAGGCTTTACCAACAGAAAAAGTGACTGTCATTCCTTGGGATACCGTATGGTCATATATTTCTGCAACAACCTACTCCTTCATTCAAAATTTTCCTTACGTGGTGGGCCCTTTAAAAAAAAAAAAAGCCCAAAGAGATGCGATCCAACCATTCACCGCAGACAACAAAAGATTCAAGCTTGAATGGACTTAAGACTTAAGTCAACAAGCACCAAGCTGCCACCACATTCCTCCGATTTCACAAGGATTTATATTAAAGTGTCTTTATCCATCGGCGTCTGACGCATACTTATATACAGTACTTACTTACATGTGTCATTTATTTCTGTCCATACACAAATTTTCAGACCTATTTTTGCCTGAACTCCTTTCCTTTCCTCTCTGCAGCTGACTACATCTGTGGAAGCACCCGGTTGCATGGACGGATATTCTTAGACCGATGCAAACGGACTTAATTAGAGGTTGCGCTTACCAAGCTTGACTGAGCCACCAAACAACGACCCTTTATCAAAGGCATCCTTCCATGTGAAAGTCAAGCAGAGCTGTGGAAATACAGAGACCATTTGTGCTCGAGTTCTACTATTTAGGAAATAATCCACAATCATGCATGCTGGAAAATCAGTTACCTGATTTTCTGAGAAAGGAAACTTCGGCTCGACGGCGCAGAGCTGGTCATAGTATCTGGAGAGAGAAAGAAACACCAAGATTAAATCTGTGTTTTCTTATGTTTCTTATTCTTATGTGTGTAGAAATCGTCCTCATTATTTTCTGTTCCAAAAAACACACCGAATGAAGCAAAAATTAAAAGTCAAAGCCTGCCATGATTTCATCAAACTTCCAATAATCAGTGATATTGATCAAGTCAGACATGTTGATTTAGACATTACAGAAGTGTAGTGTCTAATTCTAATTTTACAGTATTGTATTGTTATTTTGATGAAGCTACTATCATTCTATTTGATATACTTTGATACTTATTTTATATTGTTTAAGCCTAAAAGCTTTTCTTTGCTATTATTATATTTATTTACCTAATTATTCATTATTAAAGTTGACTTTGTCGACTGCACTTAAACAAACGGAAGTGCACATAGGCCAACCCCTCTGTTCTGACGGGTTACTATTTCAGGAACTGTGGTTAAACAATAACTCAGCCTTAGAGTTAGTCTGCAGCGCACCGGGTTACTTCCCCAGTATGAGGTTACCATAGAAACTAAGCTTAAACTATGTTGAACACATTAAAAATGAGTCAGACATTCTGATATTTGATAACTTTGTTCTATGGGAGCAGCATACATGTTTATATTTAAGTAAACCTTAAAAGAAAACAAGAAATGATGAAAAACGAGCCGAGCCTGTAGAGTTATTAACTCAGAAATGCACATGTGAACAGGTTGTGATTATTGTGAAATATCTGCTGATGTGAGGAAGCTCTATAGAGATAAACTTCACAATGAATCATTTAACAAACATTAGGTGAGGAAACCACACTGCAGTGAATACACAAGAGAATACTCTCACACACTGAGCGACAGCTCTTCATCAAATATCAGAATCAGAATCAGAGTCTTTATTTGTCATACTGACACACGTTTCCGCAGTTGACAGCACGAAATATGACTCTGGAGGTCCCAGTAAGCCCGGTCAATAAATAAGATAAATAAGTTAAGAGAAACTAGTTAAAAAAGTTTTTAAAAATGCAAGATAAATAAGTTAAGAAAACCTAGAGAAAAACAAAAAGTTAAAAATATAAGATAAATAGGGAAAGAGAACAAAGAGGAGTTAAGATGTAAGATAAACAGTAGAAGTTCAAGGTGTCTGGACAGCAGAATGTAGTTCACACAACAACAACAACAACGCAGCAGCTCAAGTGTGTAGGCACTCCATATATTGCACTTAAAGAAGCACCATATTGCACTGAATCCCCATGTATCTGTGGTGATGAATATCTGTGTCAGTGATGAATAGTTTATAATTAAAAATGCCAAAATACAAATTTCGGTCAGGGAATCCCTTATTATTAATTCATCTATACCACTTTTCCTGTTCGGTAAAAGACTGGAGTGTAAATCTACATTTAAAAAAAAGAGGAGAAAGGTGGAGAGTGGAAAGCTGAGACGAGGTGTGTCTCTTGGTTACCGACAATGGTTACAATGATGACATAATAGCTGTGACAGGATAGGCCGTTGCTCTGGATACCTGGCACATGGCAGGTGGTACATGTAGATCGCAGAGAAATTAAATGCTAGCAGCAATCTGCTATGCACAGACTTGCTATTCTACATTTTCATGCTCATTAACCAAAATACATATAAATACCATACTGTACATGCTTTACATTTTCCACGTTTGATATATTTTAAAATCTCTATATTATTCCACCTTAAATACTGTGGGAAAAGTTCTGATCTTGCAAATTTTGTTTTCCTTTTGGGCAGTATAGATAATTTATTTGACATTTTTTGTCAATAATTCCCAAAACGGTCTTATAAATTAACATAAACCTGGAATACATTGACTTAACAATCTGACTTCCGATGTAAAATGCACGTAATTCCTCAAATCAGGTCATATGTCTGCTGGAGTGGAACTTCTTAAGCTGTCTGAAAATGAAACTCGAAAAAAAAAGTTTTTTGTAACACAAGACTTGAGAAAAAGCTCTACCAAGTCACATGATCAAAAAAAAAATTAATTAAACATCCAGTTAGTGTTTAGCGCGACTGCAGATCAGCAGCACTGATAATTCATAACCTTTAATACACTCTTTCAAATATTACCGGTAAGCACTTCCTATTAGCATGTGTGAGAAAACACCTCTATGTGCCGTACACGCCCTAGGAGCACATACCTGGCTTGTCACGTCATTTGGGAACCCTTTGCAGAACACAACATGAGTCATTGAAAAGAAAATCTGTAATGAGCGCCAAGGCTGAATCTACATGCCACGTAAAAAATAGTTGTGCTGCTTATCGTTGAATAATGTGACGCTGGTCATACTGTAGATTTACAATTATGTCAAGGATAAACAGCAGATTTACTCAGTCAAGACTTCCATGATCTTCTCCATTCAGGCTCCATTAGTCATACTTAAGTAAACAAATAGGAGAGTATTAGACACAGAGGAAGTTTAATCAAAGTTCCTCAGCAAAGTGGTTTAGCAACAATTTCTTGTTTGTCTATGTATATTTTTTAAATTGTATTTTAAAATTAAGTATGTCAGAGTTAAGTCGGTCTCTGTCAGGAGGGCTGACAGTGAGTCACATTGGTTCCTACCAGCACCCGACACAGACTATGTCATGATAAGATCACGAGTTTGAATGTGTTTAAACTCGGGCTGCCATGTTTAGTCAAAACTTTTCAGTCGCCTTTTCAAACGTCATGACACAGAAAACAAAAACAGGTTTTAGCAACCTGGTGACCAGTTCTCCATTTGACTGGTGGGAACTGATTATTCGGTCGGATAAGGTCGTTTTCTAAATTATGCTGTCACTGATGCGGTGTTAGAACTAGGTTGATGACTTTAACATGTTTTCACTATTGTTTATATATTTAGAGTTTATATTTTTGATGTTTTAGTAATACGTTATTGCTTTGATCCGTCTGTTCCGCGGAAACGTTGGCATCTGAAAGTAAAATTGAAGTTAGCTGGAATGCTAAAATAAAACATGTAGTTTTTATTTGGGTTTTCTCAGAACTTAAGCCCATAACCAGATCAATGTAGTTGTTATTTTTTTACTTCCGAAGTGTATCTGACAGTTTAACAAGATGACAACTCCGCGTCGGCCTGTAAGGAAAACTTGGATGGATGATGTATGAGTCAGGTATTATAGGGCATACCTGCTAGCACGTTAGCTTGATTAAGTTTAGCTACCCAGTTAGCAACTAAAAAAGCTCCCCCGTCTGGGTGCGGCAATGACTGCGCTAACACGCCGCCGCTAGAGGGTTACCATTAGTTTAAGCACTAAAGTTGCTTTTTCTGACTTGTTTCAAAACTATTAATTCTATACCTTAGCAGAATATCCAGGGAGCTCTCGTGTTTGTCCAGCGGCCTCCCCACCGCGCTCTTGCGGAGCTTGTTTAACTCCTCCACGGCGCGCAGATACTCCCCTTGTTCCTCGCTTGTCGGGTATGTGGTTGTTATGAATTTCGACAAAGGTTTCACCAGGTCCACTTCCGAAGTCTTCTTTAACGGGACTGAAATAAACGTCGCCATTTCGGCCCCTAAAAGCGCTGTGTTCTATCAGAGAAAACAGAGACGCCTATAGAACAGCGAACACAAACAACAGCGACCGATTCACTTCCTGGTTTCTGTCAGGGAGCGTCAAATGACGTCACGGGAAATGAGACTCACCGCGCAGAGTCAGTGCTGCTTTGTGGAGAACCTGAATGAAAGGTGAACTGTTGTGATGTGAGGTAACCTTATCTGATTATAAACAATAAATTAACCAGAAATATCGATAATACAAGCACATTATTCTTTCAATCAGGTAAAGATATTTGATTCAGACTAATACATATACGATCCTCAATTGGTGAGGTTAAAATACTGGGTTATTTTATTCTGTTTGGTTTTCCTTAAACGGTTTACTTACGGTATTTTAATTTAGTATCAATTTCATACACACTTTTAAAATACTAGATCTGCGTAAGTGAATAAATATCTACATTTAAAATTATAAAATATCTATATTTAAAAGTATAAAACTATTATTGTTCTATTTCTATACACATTCATTTCAGTATGGTGAGATTGTATCCAGTAGTTTGTATTGTGCTAAAAGTGCATATTCTCACAATGAAGCCATTCTGTTCAATAAATATCCTCTTATCAGCTGTGACACAGTGAATAAGGGACTTTGGAGACCTAAAGATTAAGCAACATATAATATACAATGACAATGTTTGTGCAATAAATATTATGACTGTTATACCACATAGACTATTATAAACACTAACACAAAAGAAATGGTTGATCTACACAACACACAACCTGTGACATTTACATGTGAGCTCTCCTGTTTTCAGTCCTCCAGGATGTGGATAAGCAACTTGTCGCTTATCACACTGGATTATTAATCGCAGCTGTTGTAAGCAGTGGCTTGAGGGTAAACCAATGTTCTGAGACTGAAACATTTACTAACCCTGCAACAATAGACATCTGTTTTGCACTGTCACCTTTGCAATACCACAAGAGACAATCATTGCAAAGCAACTCCAAATGTAATTTTTTCCTACATAGCCAATGTATAATTTCTTTACGTTTCTGAATGATAGAAAAGCACTAACATCAAGTGTATGAGAGCAGTCTGTGAAAATAATTAATCTATCAGAAGCACTCCATACAAAATCAGGAACTCCATATCCCAAAAAGAGCTCACCAAATGAGGGATATTTAACAGAAAGTTGCCACTGAATGCAACTTTCAGCATTTTATCTTTGCCACAGATGTCTCAAATTTAATGGATCCATTTTGACCATTAAAACTAAAATTTCCCGCTTTAATAAAGTTGGTGCCTCTCCAAACTATGACAGTCATGCCTTGTTATCTTCGTCTCTTACTGAAGACTAAACTAAGCTAAACGAATAGCAAACACTTTATGTTAACAACTGCGTTCTGATAAGCTTGTCTTACAAATGACGAGACTTCACCACACTGGAGAAAGTTATGAAATCATTTATTCCCAGCACATGTGGTTGTGTACATCTCCAACATACGGTACTGTGCACATGAGAAGCATCATAATTGACATTACACTGTAAATGAATGGTGTCACTTCTCCTGCTCACATTCTCACACACTCAGTCACACAAACAGACAGACAACTGGTCAGGCCTTCAGGGAAATAAAAATTCTCTCCAGTTTGTCTGACATCAGATCCGCTCTGTTAGTCATTAATTTTGCGTTGGCCAACACAGTTTATTGTGCTGTGGTACTCATGTCCTTAGAAACACCACAAGAGCTACAGTCCAGGCTCTGGCGCATGGTGTGACATGTTTTAGCATCCAGTCTTTTTTTTTTTATTATGCAGATAAGAAGTGTGGCTGTAGGACTACTGACTACACATCAAGCTTGAGATTTGTGAATTTTCAGTGCAGACTTGGTCTCTAACATCTGGAAAAAGAGGGAGGTGTTACACTCACAAAAACCAAATTATACCTCTCTCCCTTCTTTCCCCTTCTTATACATGCTCTTTACTAAACAGTAAGCTAAACACAGTTTCATCATACCAACTGGAAAATGTTTGTGACAACTACTGACATAATCAAGTTTTCTTTGCAAGAACAAAAAATGGTACACATGCATACACACACCCCGTCTGACGCCCAGAGGCGTGCACAATGCACGCATCACCAGACACCAAAATCAAACAGCGTAAAAAAAAAAACAACCTTCAGTACTGTGAAAAAGCATTTGCCTCTTTCATGATTTCTTCTTTTTGTGCATTTGTCTTACTCAGATGTATCAGATTAAACAAGTTTTTATATAACCCCAACTATTAGATGAATTGATTTAAGTGTGACTGACCACATTTATTTTGGAAAGTCGAGTTGAATTTCAGTAAATATACCCAAGACATCGTGTCAATGGAACCTGTCTGGAAAAGTGAAGTAGAGAAAAAGATCTCAAAAAGTCACACACCATTCTACATCCATCAGTCTGGACAGTTACAGAGCCATTTCTAAGGTTCTGCTACTCTGACTGAACATTACCCTAAAGAACTGCAGAACTCACTTGCATCACTGTAGGCCGGTGTTTGTGACTCCACAGCATCATGCCAACAGTTAATCATGGTGCTGTGATGGTCTGAGGCTGCATTGCTGCTTGAGCACCCGGCAACTGGTCCAAGATTCTTCTGCAGCAATGTGAAAGATTCATTGCCAGTTATGGCAAATGTTTCATTGCAGTTGTTGCTGCTAAAGGTGGCAGAACCAAGTGATATGGCCTTTGAATAACTTTTTACATTAATAGAACGGGATTATTTAGATGCATAAGAGGCATGTAATTTTTCACAGCACTGTTATGGCGACTCCCAGGACCTGCGCGGGACTCTCTGTCACTTGTCAAAAGGTAAGAGCAGTCAAAACACATGATCTTTGCTTCCTGCTTCTAGCTAGATTAAAAACACAAGACGATGAAGACGGATGTGGAGCGGTCACAATTGTGTAGCCTATAGATTAGGGCTACTGGAGCAAGGCTACCGCAACAATACATTTCTACCAGCCTGTAGTGTGTTGGGTTGTAACTTGAGAGCAGGATGGAGGGTTTATTATTTACATGCCGTGCACAAGCAAGTCCATTAGATGAAGGTTTAGTCTGCCATCTGATCAAGTCTATGAAACCTTCACGTGACCAAGATGTGCAGAAAAAAATGAGGATTTTCCTCAAATAAAGCCAGAAAATCTAAAAACCGTTTGGTCCACATTATAGCAGATATTTGGGTTAGCGCTAGTGCTCCACATGTCAATCGTCAATCATCTGAAGAGGTTTGTCCCTCTTTTTTTTTTTTTTTGCATATCGATGGCCAAAAATCCCAGAGGGCATAAACCAGTGTTTCATAATTAGCACAGAATGCAGAGAAATCAAAGATGAGGTCCATGTGTGTCGAGTTTGTGAATGAGATTAACTAGATAGTTAAAAATGCCAATACGGTACCAGAAACAAGTAAATTAAAAGAGTGGGAGAGACAGCTGATCATAAATAAAGCATAATCTAAAACAATTTACATTAAAAGATGAGTGGGACAACAAAAGAAAAAAATATGGCAGGAAGTCGAAAATAAAAAACTGACCTCTATATGAAAGATAATAAAAATGAATCCATCCGACAGTCCCAAATTTAGCCTGGTTATTTCATGGTCTTTTGATTTTTGTTTTTTTCTTCAAAGATGACTGTCAATAATGTTAAACAGGCAGAGCACATTTGGATTTTCCTTATAGCAAGCTACTATGTTGAGATCACATGCTGTTCAATGGTGCAGGTTATCAATACTGGCCTAGTGCTGGTTGTGTGTTGTTGTAAGAGGGGCAAACAAGCAGTCAGGAATCTGCCTCCTTTCCTTCTCCTGCTGACAAGAACTTCACCCTCCCCTCTGTCCTGGAGTCTCCCCCCACACAAAACATATATAAAAAGACAAAAAAAATAAAATAAAATAAAAATACATACATCGTTATCTTTCCCCTGAACCAATAACCCCCGTCCCAGTCTCTCTTCTTTCACCTAAACCCCTCCGTTAATAGTGTTTTCAATATGAAACAGTGGACACACCCATGTCAGATTCTAACAGTTACATGGCTTTAGCGCAGTCGGCCTGCTTTCCATCGAGTGAGTGTTGAAAGAGAAAGGGAGGAAGTAGAGGAGGGGGGAGGAGAGTGGAGGCAGGCAGAGAGGGACAGAGGGAGGCTTCAGCTCCAAAACAGAGGGTGGAGTATTAGTGATGCCATCTGTCCTCCTCACTACTTCAGGATTAGATGGAGTCCTTCGCCCAATTCATCTGAAGAGGGAAGAACGTGAAGGAAGAAGTACATCAAATCCTTGTGAAATAAACAGCATTCTTACAGGCCAAGTGACGATTTCAAGAAAATCAGCTTCCAGCGTATCTTCAGCTCACCTTTGACGGTGCTGATCAAAAAACAGCTCTCGTCAGGCAAGTTGTAAACCATCTGGAAAACAAGAAACACAAGGTAAAAAGCTCAGGATTCTAACATATAACCACTTTTTATAAACAGTCTGTGTGTGTGTGTGTGTGTACCTGGTCACTGAGCAGAATGTGTATGCCTGTAGGGCCCTGTCTGTACACCTGGTTGATGGTTCCCAGAGGAAGGCTGCACACACACGCCATCTTGCGGACCAGTTCTACAGCTGTGAGCTCCTCTAAGTACAGAGCATGATACACTGCAAGGAAAAAGGAAGAGGACGATTTAAACTTGTGTGTTGTGTGTTGTCACCGGCATACGCAGGTTATTTTCTTCATCCGTGAGCAGGATTACAAGAAACCTTGTGACTGACTTTCAGAAAACTCGATAAATTAGGTTAAACATTGGGATTTGATTAAGGTTTAACTTAATTAAAAGGAGATTTTGAGTGGAGGTATGCGCTCGACAGCGCACCCTTCTAGGCATCTACGAAGGTTTTGTACCGTGTAAATTCGAGGAAAGGCTGCGTTCTCCGTTTTCATTGGTGCCGTGTCTCTCCAGCAGAGGGCTCTCTTGAGACTCTTGACAGACGTACACAGTCAACCTGGGACGCACAGACCTACGCAAACAGAGAGACATGAAAAATAATGAGACACCTTTAAAAAACACTCACGCAGGTGTCAACAGGAAATACAAGAACAAACACACACCTGGATTTAAGTGCATTGAAGAGTCTGATCCCATCCGCCGGCCCGCAAATCTGGACCAAGTCGTCCCGGGTTAGCTTCAACAAATCAGAACCTGCACGACAGGTCAGAGTAAAACCACTGGTAAAACAGCTGTGAGAGTACAGCCACATGTTAGTATGTTTGGCTGTGTGTGTGTGTGTGTGTATGTGTGTACCTGAGAAGTGAGAGAAGAGTCGGGTGTAGGAGTTGAAGCGGTTTTTAAGCAGCCACTTCTGTGCGTCCTGTATGGAGGCAGTGGGGCTCAGCTGCTGCAGAGGACAGAGATCAACAGGAGGTCAACACGATGGGGTCTCAGCTTTACTTAAATAAATTCATCAACTTGGACAACCAGCAACAACAGAATGTTATAAATTGATTTAATAATCAGACCAATACCATGAAGTACAGGTGTAATTCATAACATTAAGAATGGTTGTGGTCTTTCCTCACTACGTGTTCCAGTAAGTCGAGAACCCAACACCGGAACCCTGAAAAGAAGTAGCTAAATGGAATTCAGCCACTGTTAATGTTATTCTTGACACCTGTACATTTGCTGCTGTGACGTGTTGAAATGTCTGCTTTTCCACCACTTCATATAGCTGAGAAGACTGCAGTCTGACCTCCGAACTGCCATGGCTGCCAGGATCTGCCTGATGATTGGGTGAGGATGAGTCACTACAAGAAAAGAGACAAGAGTTGATGAGCTTTACATTTTTTAGAACGTGGGACGTAAATGAATTTATTTAACATTAAATGTCAAATGAACCGGGGATATTGTTTTGTCGCATTCGTTGTTCAACCTCCCGAGCACAAAACTTAACTTACCCGTTTAACAGACCTGAAATTCAAATATCTGACTGAATGTCGGAAAAGGTTCCAATTTGGAATTCTAGACGCCAAACCCTCATAGGGAAAGATCATCACCATTCCAGCAGAGATCAACAAACGCTTCAGCTAAAGGATGAACACACTCACCTGTCTGGTACTGAGGAAGTTGTGTAGGTGGACAGTGGGGTGGAGGAGAAGGAGGGAGTAGCTGCCTGGTTGGTGCTGACGTAGGCCTTGTCTGGCCAAGGGGAGCACTGAGAGAAGACGCACACACAGACATGTATGACATTAAAATATTGCCCATCCCAGCAGCTGAGGATGTTGTGTTTAAAAGCCTCAGACTGCTCGGCGGAGTGATGAAGAGGAGGACTGAAGGCACAGCTTACACTGCCTCTCTTGGCCAGGGAGTCGCCACAGTCAGCAGGAAGTGTCCTCTTGCTGGATTTCTTCAGTTCATGGTCACCCGCATCCTCTATGATGGGTTCAAGCCTCGTCTGCACACAGAAACATGGCAGAGGTAGCACACAACCACACACAAAAACTCCGGTAACACACTTAGTGATGGAGGTGTGACATGCAAGTGTGCAGCACGTGAGTTTCTTTTTTCAAGTCAAGCTGTGATAAGTTCTGACCCAATTTCAAAAATCCCATTCTCAATTTTAAAATGTTTTATTTGATGTTCTATTGTAGTTTGTTCTATTCCTGCGCAGCTGCCGCTGCATACTGACCTCTGATAGGATAGTGGTATCGTAAGAAGGCTGGTACTTTTCCTTCTCTTGAGCAGTGCGTTTCTCCATTTTCTCCCGGTCTGTCTTCTGCTTACGGTCCGCTCCCTTTGGCTAAACGGGAAGAAGAGAGATCAGACAAAGGAGGACCGATTTTATATAGATCATAGACATAAAGGGAAAAATGGCTGCTTATGATCAATCGCTGGGAAAAAATGGCTGGGGTGTTACCTTAAAGACTTTGATTTGGCAGGAGGCAGAGTGAAGGTGCTCTGTGTACTCTCCGTTTTCACCCTGGGTGAAAGTGTCGAACTGAATCCGGAACGGGACGCCCTTCTCGCCGCCGTGCTTCCTGGGAGTGAACTCCGTGCTGATGCAGTGCACCTGCAGCAGGGGGAGAAAAAGAAGCGCGGGCGTCAACAGATTACGTATTTGATGTGGAAATTCGGAGGCAACGCCCCATCAGAAGCGTGATGCGTGATGACCGGGATGTTGGTGGGTTACCTGGACGAAAACAGAGGTTCTTTTGTTCATATCCCACAGGAACTCGGCCGCGTTGAGCTGGGAGGGGTGAGTCTTGGGCTCCACAATCCCCACCGACATGGGGATATCTGTCTCGCACACAAACACAGACACTTGAACACAAAGTCGCACACGTGATGCCGGAAAAATAAAGCACTTGTCGTGAGTCATCCTCACCGATGTCGAGGAGACGGTCTCCTGGACGATTCCACTTCCAGCCCTCCAGCTGCTGATGCTCTGTGTACTGCAGGCGGCGGTCGTGAAACACCACTCGCACGATGCTCTGGACACAAACACACGTGTGTGAGCTACAAAGTGGCCTCGAGGTAACAAGTAAATGTCTTCACGTGTCGTTTCACTCCGGCTGTAGGCATTGTCTTCACCTTCACCATCTTGTTGTTGAGCTCTGGGAACTCATCTGGCTTCCTGTTGTCCAACATGCGTACCTCATAAGACTGGCCTGAGGAGGAGAGAAGGAATACGGGTAAGGTGACAGAAAAATGAGACAGTAGATTGAATACATACTACACATCCTTTAAAAGCCTAAAGCTGATTGTTTCTTGTTGATGTGTTGTTTGTTTGTCCACATCTATCTCCAGGAGCTGGAGACGAGTTACGCTTAAAATCTAAGATAGAACTGATCCCAAGGTGATGACCTTTTCAATCAACCTTTAATCACAATTAGAGGTTAGTCTGGGTGAAAATATGAACTCCTGATTCATGTCAATTCATGTCATTATAATGAAAAATAAAACAAGGCTAATCAAATAAAAAATATCCAGGCATGGGTAATTCCTGTATGAAGCTAGATATAGAAATTTAACCTGTCCAAACAACATCTGTTCCATCTCAAATGTAATGTTTTTCTGCAGCCATTTGACTTTCTCTTCGGTTCATGCGTTGTGCGTCTCACCTTGATTTAGGTATGTGAGCGTCTCGTCGTGCAGCTTGACAGCAGGCGACGTGGCGGCACACAACACATACTGGAATGGGGGATTTTTGGTCTCGTTTTCAGGAGGAAGGGTGGTGTCCTCCTGCTTGAATATGGGCAGAGCCAGCACATCACTGGGACAAAAAGAGGACAGGAAGTCAGAGTCAGCGTGGAGGACTCGGAAAAGACAAGCGAGAAGGCAAAAAATGAAACATCGAAGAGTTGTGGTCGTTTTGGTTTTTTTTCTGAACACGTTACCGGTTGATTTTTTTTCTCATCTCTGGCCTGTTGGCATTTCAGCTTCCTATTCCTCAAAATCTTTTTGATTAGATTCTCAACACCATGTGTTAATTGACATAATTACATAATCAGTCCCCTCCTTAAAAGCAAAGAAAAACGAGACTGGATGTTCTCGTTTCACAACTTTCCAAAAGCAAATATCTCCCAAAACCATCGTCCTTAAAAATCATTGTTTTATTTATCAGTTCACAATGTGGGGTAATTAAATGGGTGGGCTCGTTTTAGATGATGTGACATTTCTCCATGAATCAAACGTCACTTGTTATGTATGCATGAGGTCGCAGCAGGATACGTGAACAGAAACACCCAGAGATAGACCGAGCTGCTGACACACACTATCTCTCACACTTGGCAGGCACTCGAGACAGCCAACGCGTCGTCAGCTCACCCTGACAAATGCTGCAAGAGTGTCAACAAGACGTGTGTGTGTGTGTGTGTGTGTGTGTGTGTGTGTGTGTGTGTGTGTGTGTGTGTGCGTGCGTGTCTCACCACCCAGGTGAAACGCACATTACGGCATCTCATTACCTGGGAAACTTTTGACAAGTTATGATGCCGTTCTAAACTCGGGTCAAACTTTTAAACAAGCTCGACTATTTCAAGATATTCCTACAGCATCTTTCTACAAACAGCCGAGTCGTTCAAACAGCAGTCTGCTGGATTTGTCCGACCTCACTTTCAGTCACTTGTTAATGTGTTGTGATACCTGGACAGAGCGCCAGCTCACTTCACACACACACAAAAAAACATGGCTTTTTTTTTTGTTTGTTCCAAGTTCAATAAAACGATTTAAGCTCTATGATCACAAAGGAATTGTTTCTTTAAGAATGTAAAGAAAACAATCCATCCACTTATCGGTGGATCACCATCATTATTGCACAAGCCCAAATGTCCAGTTCAATGTCAAAAAAGTCACTTATTGGACATTGAACTCAGCAAATTTTGGCTTGGATATATTGCCAAATTCTCCAGAACACTACTCGAGACTTCCTTTGGTGAGAAGATCATACAATTGACACACAGCAGCAGCAGCAGCGGTTCATGCGGATAACATGTCGACTGCATACGCTCTCACACCTGTGGAGTTGTTTCGGTTGATAAAACCGCACAACATAGATGGCTTTTCTACGGCAGCAAGTCCAAAACACACCTGTGCAAAAGGTGGTTGAGTTATTTGTCAAAATATTTATACTTCAACCATTTATGAGAGTAAATCGGATATTTTGTGTAAAATCTTTCGCTTGGAAAAAAAACAAAAAGGGTAAAATCAAACATATTTTTGTTGAGGGTTGATCTGCTTCCTGAAATCTGAGGAACTGTTTCCACTGACACTTGCGTCGACATTCTGCGTCTGCCAGCTGCTGACTCCAAACACACTCAGCAACACACCCCCCACCCCAGAGAGAGTACACTACTCCCAGCACCACCCACCGACAAACACACACACACACACACACACACACACACACACACACACACACACACACACACACACACACACACTCACTTTCAGCATTGTAGATTCTCACTGAAGACGTCAAAATTGTGAAGCAAGTTATATGGAATTATGAAGGAAACAAAAAATTGTGATAGAAGCATCACACGCTACGACAAAACTGGTTCCCATGAGAACCGCTCCAGGAACAGAAGAGTCACCTCTGATGCTGAGGATAAATTAATCTGGGTTCTAGTAGTAAGACATCTCTACATCAACTGATCAGAAGAGACTGTAGGAATCAGGCCTTTATGGTCACAGAAACTATAATTAAAAAACAAGCAACAAGAAGAAGAGATTTATTTAGTCAAATATGTGTTCATTCATAGTTTTGATAACTTCAGTGAAAATCTACAATGGAAATAGTCTCAAAAATAAAGAAAACCATTAAACTTTTGACCGACAGTGTGCATCATAACACACTGAAACACACACACTTCCGTCACACTCAGATAAACATGCTAAGAGCAGATGGACTTGGACACTGCTGATAAGACACATGAAAGTTCATGGAGCGTCTTACCTTCAGCAGCGAAACATCATCACTTCCCATTACATGTTACATAACGCAGCACAAACATACCAAGTGTAACTAATGGAACAGGTGGTTACAACCACACAAACATAATCAACACATAGTACCAATTAATCAATGAGTCACCGACTCACGCAACAACACTTTTTATTGGGACTGTCACTCGTGTGTGTAGCGGCTAGAACTAGGGAAGATGAAATCACGCTAGACATCAGTTATGCAGGAAAATGTCAGTTCCACTGACAGTAATAACAAAATTTTTGTTCTATTCAAATTTTAGGGAGAAAAAATAGAAATTCGATAATATAAAATTTAACACCACTGGAGAAATGAATATAGAAACACTATGTGACTTGAAAAAAAAAAAAGGCTCTAAAAATAACAAGCTAAACAAAGACCCTGTGGTGCAAGCTTTCAAGAATCTGACTGCATCCAATGTCAAGTTCAGACAGGTAACCTTACAACCTGTAGTTAAACTGTACGTTAGTAAGTGTTTGCACTAACTGGATGTGTGTTCATTCAATATTTGTTTGCTGGTTATCCGAATTGTTAGAAAACAATCACAAAATCACATTAATTTTTGAATTTGCTTAAAACTTGGCATCAGAATAAGGCAGCAAACAAACAAGTACATTTCTCTGTGGATGTGGATGCAGGAGACTTGAAGGACTTTTTTTAATCGCACTTCTTATCAACAAGGTGTGATTTTAACATTTTTTTCAACCTACATGAAACCAATGCTCATTATTCTTTTTTTCTACATTTTTATGCTCTGCTGAATGTCATTCCAGTTTCCTTGTTTGATCAGATATTCTCCAATTATATATAAAAAAAGAAAACATCTTCTACCACTTCCTCTACTCACTGACTTTTTTAGGGAAAGATCTAAATTAAAACATGAATTGTGTAGTTTTGGATAAGGTTGGTGTGACCCAGAACTGTTACAGACATACAAATTAACTTTGGTAACAATTCATATTTAGGAAAAACAATTATCTATTAAATATTAAGTCTTACAAAACTGTAAAAAAAAGAAAAAAAAGAAGTGAACACATTAGGGTTGTGTATTTCAGCTTCAAAGAAGTAAAAAGGCGCTTAGGTTTGCTCCTCTTACACACACTGATCCAATCTTCTAGGAACATGTCTACCATTAGGTTTTCATTCAAACTGAGGTGGGTAAAAAAATTGTTTTCTGAGGGGCCAAACTGGGGCATTAACTGACTTTCTGTGTGTTATCTCGAAAAGTACACAACGTTTAGGTCTCCATATAGCAACAGACCCACAGTTAGGAAACGTGTCCTTCAATTTATTGAGAAGTAATGTGTGTTTCCTATGTAGTTTCCTATATATTTAGAGGTTAAATTGATCGTATCCTAGATCCCAAAACAAAGAGAAGCCATCGCACTAATACAATGGGAATAACACAAACAGGCGCGGGGTTGTGTGGATGGGTGTGGGGTCTAGAAACTCATCCACACACATAAGCCATTCTCTTGAACGACTCACAATAGTGTGAATAAATTGGGGGTGGGGTGGGGGTGGGGGGTTGTGTGTTAATCCCATCTCTAACCTCATACTGTAGGCTCCAGCCCCCAGCTCCTGCCCGATGCCGGACAAGCTGGCATCGAAGTCGTGCACAAGCCCCGACTCGATCGTGGCATCGTCCATCTTCAGCACCCAGGCCATCGGCCCCAGCTCCTTGTCCTCGGCTTCAACTCGTAGGGCCGCCAGCTTGTCTCAGGTACGAGGGCTCGACGAGCGAGGAAGTGGGCTCTGCAGCTTCTGAGCGATACCGCGATAGGAAAGTTATGCTGCTAGCCCGCTAGCCACTCCTTGGAAAGCTGGGCAGGCGAATTTGTTGCTTTCCACAGAGACTTGATGGATCGCCATATCTTCATTCGGGATTGAGGGGCTCTTTAGTCACACAAAAGTTGTGCTACACAACTGGCAGACTGTCTAAAATCAATGCTAAGTAATTCCACTCAGCGGGCAAACGTTAGTCGTGACTGAGGATGCGAGCAGATTGTCAGCATGCTAATGTTAGCTAACGGTTAAGCTAGCGTCACAAAGGCAACTTAAACATGCTAGCGTGGACCCAGCAGCCTCATTGTCACCTCGGGTACGGCTTCTTCAAGCAGCCTAGCTAACACTAGCCAAATCAAACTGAACAAGCAGCGGCTATTATTTTGTTTTAGTCCATAACCGCATCCCACATCGCGTCCGCACAGCTGTTGCTACCTGGCTATCAGGCTAACTAGCATCAACTTCACTTGGTGTAACTGCGAGATGTCCGGTGATCGCAACCGCAGCTCTCCTCTGGCGCTCTCTGTACCAACCCAACCCGCTCTCCTCTTTTCATCGCGGTTGCTGGAGTCACCACCGAGGCTCTCAGGCTTCCGGGAAGCAGTCTTTAAACCATCCAAAGAGCAGCGATTGACTTAGCACCAGGAATCAACACGGGTCCCTCAGCAAACAAGCAGTCGATCGGTGGAGCCTACGAGAGCTGCGCGACCGCCAGCCTCAGGAAGGATGCCAGGAAAGCTACCAACCAATCACAGGCTAGCTTCAGTGCCCAGCGCAGGAAGATGGACCAATCAGAGCCCTCCGAGCTTCCGTCATGGTGCGCAACTGTACCTGCGTTTTACTTCTTACAATTTATAACGCATCTGACAGTCAACAAGGATGAAGAGTTGAAAGAGGAGAAATACTCGATTTATTCGACAATACACACACACACACACACACACACACACACACACACACACACACACACACACACACACACACACACACAAAATGATGAGGCTCCAAAATCAAGAAAGCAAATAAATATATAAACATATATATTATATATTACACAGTCGAGAGCTAACGACATAAAATATCAAGATTCATACCTTGTGTGTCTGCTGCCAACTTGTCTCTGAGTGGGGGCGCTGAAGTTTTCGGTGTAGGACTGCCAGAACAACATGCTGGCCCGACAAACACCTGCCGCCGCTGCGGTGTGTCTCACTCCAAATAAACACGACTCAGACCCCCGACGAGGAGTTGCATGTCCGTTTCACGTCAGCGCTGACGACACGTTTGTCTGCAAAAGTGAGTTCCTGCGTGTTTAATAATTATCCATCATGTCGGACCCTGAACGTCGCGCAGTTGAAAGTAGAAAAAGTTTTACTCTATTTTGGAAAGAGAGAGGAAGCCCCGCCCCCCTGAGATAACCACAGTGGTCCTCTGACGGCTTATTAAATTCAGGGTGAATTCATGTCAGACTTAAGATCATAAAACCTAAAATATATAAAAAATGTATGCATCTGATTCAATAATTAAACAGTGAAGCTGTAATTTGAGTAATGGGTGCAAATAAAGCGCACCTAAAAGTCTAATTTTCTCAAAAACCAATACAAGGCGCACTGTTCCTTCTGGTCCAGTGCGCCTTATAGTGCGGAAAATACCGTATTTGAATCTGCGTGTAATTAACGTAACTCACATTCCTTCTTTTGTCACAGCACTGTGCTGTGCCAGAGGCATGAAGGTACAGGAATTGATTCTATTGCGATTCATGTTCTTGAATCACAATAGAATCAATTGCTTTTTCAGGTAACTTCACAAAGCGCATCTTTTGAGATCATTTTCAGTACAGATCACGTTGTAGCTGCAGGGACAGTTCAGTTCAGGTGTCTTTTGTAAGGAAAATCATTTACAGGCCGGCTGGTGCTTTATCTGTAACATCTTTTGCTGCACGTAAATTTAAAGTACACGCATACGAGAAATTCAAAACCAGTTTCTCAAATAGTTGTTGATTATAGCAGTGTTTTTATTTTAAACTAGGTTTAGGTCACCACTGGCATTCCATGCACCTTTTCTTAGTTTATCAATTAACAATCGGAACTATTAATGAATCAACACCATTCCACAGCTAAAACTTAAAGTAACTCTTAATTTTGATGAACCAAACATTAAACAACAATCACAACTATTTGACATTTCCCCTTATCAATACACCGAACATATATTGACTTGCGATCAAACAACCCGATATTTAAGGTGACATAACTCACCTTTAGTCCATATTCACTGCAGATATCTAGATCATCTTGAAATTGTACTAGCATGAACTGTTTGACACTCCCAGCCAACAAGTTTGTGCATCACATTTGGTGACTGAACAGTACAACATACAGTATATCATGTATTATATGGAGAGGATGACGAATGAACGTTTAGCTATTCTTTGAAAAAACCTAAGACAAACCAGAAAACAAAAAATAAATTCTATTCTGATTAGTCTTTAGTTTTAAACTACCCAAGTTCTTTTTTTATCATGTGGTGATTTTGGGGGGTCATCTCCCTGACCCTCAGGTAGAGTAAAACTTAGAACCTCATGTTTGAGTTTATTCCAGATCCGCATTTCCAACTTCATTATTATTAAAAGGCAAAGAGTATTGTTCTGTACAAGTTCTTGATTTTATTGTAAGCACAGCTTTGTAAATGCACAGAGGAGACGACAGTTAAAACTAGAATGTTACAAAGAGGGGGAGGGAAAGAAAGACAATGAAGAGAAGAAGAATGACTTTTTTTCAGAGCTGTAAATAATACATTTCTACAAATTTCTCAGCTGAGAAATCATAAGTGTGTGAGAGACTACTGCACGCGCAAAAGAGAAAATAAAAACAAGAATGGACACAGGTGCGCTTGTGCACCCCGCCAGGGGACTCTCCTAAATGACAGTTATCTGATTTCCATTTTAATATCATATATAGATACATATTCACTATTTGATAATAAGCCATGTCCTGTCATACTTGATATAGTGAGAAGCACACACCAGTCGTTCTTCCTTACGTTGCCCAGAAGTGGTCCGATCCAAGATAAGCTTGGAGAAACGGAGGACATGGACGTTTGTTCACATTATTTTTAAAATGCCAGTCCCACTGCTATGACTGTCAATCTGACCAGAATAAAAAGTTCTTTTTAAAATTTAGTCTCATGCATAGCCCAAGCATACAATGCCTCCTATACTTTGGAATCGGCCTACATACTGTATTTATTACGAGCTGGCATTGCCAACTGTGACTTTTCGTTAGTGATGGGCAGGGTTGGTTGTTCGTACCTTTTAGGCTAATCAGCACCTTTCTGAAAGAGAGAAAGCGTGTGTTTATGTGTGAGAGAGAAAAACCCAGACATTTAAAAACTTCTGCAGTCAACCTTCATTGTGTAAAATAAATCCAAACTATGACACAATGTACATTTACATTCCTGCCTATCTTGCCCCAGTTACTCGCCGTGAAACAAAGACACAAGGGCGGCACCATTCGTTCGGCTCAACGTGTTCTATGAACCTTATCCCCGAAAAAGAAATGAGAACCATGCAGTTGCACCACTTTCTGTTGACATCAAGATGTTAAGAGGGGGATTGCGGTTTCTGGGACACAGAGGAACTGGAGAGGACGGACTTTTTCATATATTGGTGTTTATTGACTTGGTGGAGGATGTGAGTGTTTATGTGTTTCCATATTTAAAGGCTTGCTTCAGTCTGAGTTTGGAGTTTTTCCTCAGCGACGGTCAGGAGGACCGTAACACTCCTCTGTTCCGCACCACGACTCCCATCCTGCAGCAGGACAGGAAACGTATGAGGACTGCATACCTGTGTGTTTGTGTGTGAGTGCGAGTGAATGCGAGGAGTTTGCTCCTGTGAAACTGTTAGGATGATGGTTTTGTTTTTGGTCAGTGTCGGCGTGAGCTCATGGACAGAGGGTTTTGTTTGGTGGGCACAGATGCAGTTCTGCGTTTGTCCCTTGGGGGGGTGCTGTGCCTCCTATAGGCCTTCAGAAGGAGGTTCGCTGCCACTGGACCCCGACTGAGCACGCTTGATGTACAGATTCAACAGCTTCAGCTGCAGACACAGAGGACAGATGTGTAAACATTGGAAGCTAATAATCAATAATGTGCAGTAAGGAGGAAGTTCCATCACTGGTTTCACTGTTGGAGCAAATCCCACTATGTTATAATCTTTTGTGGGACACTGTATATAAATAAACAAGGATTTATTTGTTTATTTTTGCACACCGGTTCATGATAAAGTCCGTGCTTCATATTACCTTGCTGCTGGAGAGTTGGCTAAGGTGCGGTTTGAGGTCCTCTCCGATCACTGCGTAGATGGCCACCAAGCAGAAGACGCAGGCTTTCCTCACGCTGCTCTCAGAGTTGTCGTAACCCTGTTCAACCGTAACAAACAAGTCACAAACCAATATGGCACGTTGTTTACAACAGAACCGTCAGACTGTTGATATTTAAATGTGACTGCCCCATACAGGAAGTCTCAGTTTCATTACCTGTATGAGTCCTGGCACTATCTCTGGCAACAGGTTGATCAAACCCTCGCGGGGAACCCTCTCCATCACTTTGGTCTGCATCTTGATGGCAGCCAGGTTGATAGGGTAGTCAGCCGACTGGATGATGGGACACAAAACTTTGATACACTGGTCTGGACTGATGGACAACGACAGCATAGCTGCTGTCTCCTCTGCTGCTCGTACCACCTGCAGAAACGCGCAAAAACACCATCAGGATAATGTGTGATGCCATTAAACACCTGTGTTTTAAGCACACGCACCTCCTTGTGGGGGTCTTTGTGAGCCTCCAGGGCCTTCATGATGGTGAGCTCTGCGTAGTTCTTGAACCTCCAGGGCTGTTTGCTTAGAATTTCCCTCAGAACCCGCAGAGCCAGCGTTCGTATCACATGCTGGGGTAATCACAAACATTTTAAGTTAAAAAAAAACAAACAAAAAAGAAAAACAATCTCAGCTTTGTGCACGTATGCAGAGTTTCCAGAAGCACCTCACCTCTCTGTCGCCCATCGTTTCCAGCAAGAGCAGCAGGATGGTCTTGAAATGTTCATCCCACACCTGCAGGGTGTTGTCACGAATCAGCTTCAGCAGTTCACACAAGGCCGCCTTCCTCTCCTCCACGCGCTCGTTGTGATTCGACAGCTCCTTCAGCAGCTCGGCCACCACCTCTGACTGGTCCAGGCTGCTGTCTGATAAAAGGCAGGTTGCCATCATTAAACAATCTGTTCTGAGCTTCGGTGCCTTTTTTTCCTCTCGGTCTCTGTGCGTACCATCAGTGAGATGCTCAGAGTCCTCCAAGCTGGTGTCTTTGCGGCCGTGTTTGAAGGGAGAGTCCAGGAAGTGTTCTCGAGCTCCTCGGGGGCTGGAGGACAGCAGGGGGGTGTTGAGGAGGGACGTCTTATTGTCTAGAGCCATGCGGCCTCCATCCATCAGGTCTGACATTCTGCCGTCTGTCCCGCCGTCCCCCTGCAGAGATGCGATTCGACCGTCACAGAGGCTGTATTAAACATTCACGGCTGCATTTGGATTCAATTCATCCCATGAGTTAAGTGCAGAGTAACATCAGAGTTAAACTGGTGGCGAGAAGGGAATTAACAGCTAGTTAAGTTTTTGGATTCTTATTTAATGAAATACCACAAACAACCGAACAACAGGTTCACGGCAGGTGAGTTTTAACAAAAGCTTCCAAAATCGGGGCAAAACATGTTTGGTGTGAAAGCATCAAAAAATCTAAATACATTCCTAGTTTAGTTTTTGGGAATCACAATGTTTTTGTTTTGTGGGTATTTACACTAAGACTACTGAAGTCCACTCTCTGAGTGATGATGTGATGAGTCAGGTGTACTGGAAAGCTGCTGACACACAGGCTGGTTGGATTTCAGATGTGCCTCCGAGGAAAATGTCAGGAGGTTACGCCTCTGTGCCGAAATGTGCACCGCGTCCTCAGAAAGGGGGCGGGACTGACCGCGGAGCTGAAGTTGTAAATTTAGACTGAACAAACAGTGTTCAGATAAGCACTTGAGGAAATATAAAAGTGAAACGTGTTGCTGAAAATAAAGAAATAAATTTTAAAAAATCCTCTTGTCCAGTTTCACACGGGATCGGATCAAACGTGATTTCATCAGTAGCTGCAGAGGATTAACTTCGCAGTCATCCAGCTCATAAACACCAAGTGTGTGTCGCTCAACTCCCTCAGCGAGGGAGGAGCAGTGGAAAAGATTGGATGTCAGGGTCAAGTGGGTCGCTCTGCTTGTGTGTCTGTGTTTCGGCCTTTGCTTCTGTTAATTTCGTACTAGTGTGGTTTTGTACGTCTGCTTGTATTAGATGCTGCTGTTTAAAGCACTTTTTTTACTTTCTATAAAAGTAGTGCCAAATATTTTTGCTATTGTAGCAAAATAAAAGCATCAATTTTCCACACAGTTATCTAATCAGATAAAAATGAAGGGTTGACATTTTATGTCCCAAAAGGTCAAAGGTCAACTTTTACTGTTACATCATGATTTATGGCTATTATGCAACCACAGAACTCTGACCGTGTTCCACATTTAGTGAGACTGTCCTTTGAACTCTGGTGCTTGTAGATCTTTTTGAACTACACCGTTGAAAATGTTCATGAAGAATCTACATTTGAAAGCTTGCAGCATCTTTAGGGCTGCATCCACGCATCATCATTCACCAAAAGCTCATTGGTTTGCTGAGACCAAAATTCATTTGACTGTCATGCATCAGTTACTACATATTATAGAGGGATTTGCTACAGGCTTCATTTTTTTAAATTCTCTTCTATCTTTAATAAAAACATCTCTTCATTTCACGGTGGTTCTCTCTTGGATCATTTTATCATGTCAAGCGTCACTTCAAACCAATGATGCACACTTGCATCAATCCATCTGCTCCACTGACCTCGTCTCCTTCCCGCCGTTGGACTGGGTCGTTCATGTCCTCTTGGCTGCGGACGCTGAAGTTCTGGATTGCCTCGGTGACACCTTTCAGCGAGCTGTAGATGTCCTCGGAGTTCATGTTCTCCGTGTCATAGTCGAATGCACTGCACACAAACAAGGAAGAGAAGGACACTGAGCCGGGGGCTGCGGAATTATATCTAAAGCAATTCATCAAAGTTCTAAATGTCAGACCCCAAATACTGTATATATCAATTTTTATCTGATAAAATGAGTATAAATCTCTAGTTAAAATGAAAGAAACTTTTCCACCAAATTACATCAAAACCACAAAAACCATTATTGGCTATTCATATGCGTAACCATTTATCCCAAGACTCTAGACATGTAACAGGATAACTCCCGTCTTCCGCAGCTTTTCTCTTCATTTATTGACTTGTTTCAAGCTAATATGTCAACGTTTGTTACACGGATTGCCCATTATAAAAATGTCGCAGCAAGCGTCTGGACACGAAGAGAAGTGAGCATTTGTTTGTAACCTTGGTGATGGGGTGTTCTGGGAGGTGTTGGTGGGGGAAGTGACCGGGCTGGACCAGCTGGCGGGAGATCGAGGGGTGTGTCGGGTCAGAGGGCTGCCCATTGATGCCTGAGAAAAAGACAAAACATTCAGTTGGAGTGAGAAACATGAATTAAAGGTGGAGTGTTCTGTGTAATTGACACGGTGTGTGTGTGTGTGTCTGTGTGTTACCTGTGCTATGTTTCCAGTGTTCTTCAGGTGGTTTTGAAGCAGCTTGGTGGCGCCGTCCTGGAAGGTTTTGGGAAGAGCTGCCAGCAGCATTGTAAACTCTGGAGTGTTGAGCTGGAACAAAGAGATAAGCACCGACTGGGCCGCCTGTGAAACACATAACACATTTGTTAGACCCTTCACTGTGACTCAAACAGGGCAGCAGTTCTAAACTCCTAGAATCATATCTTGAAGTAGATTTTAAAGGATTCCGTGTGGTAAAATTATGTCTGGTTACAGTATCTGCACCTTTCTGACATCAGAGCTCTTGGGTTCAGTTGTCCAGGTGATGATGCGCGAGACGGCCAGCCTCGTCTCGCTGGAGTTCACAAAGTCTGGAGCTTCCATCTGTAAAGTCAGTGTCTCGATATATTTCAGAATGGCCACTTTCACCTGTGATGCAGACACACATTTTGAAAAAAATCAGGAGTTAGATAGATTAACAACAAAGACTGCGGCCAATAGTCGCCTGCAGAAACACAAAAGACGGTCAACAGCTACGGCAATACAGATGAACAACCACAGATTTTTCATCCCTCGCTGGTCTGGAAATGAAATGATAATCAGGAGATCACATTGCATTCATACCATTTTAAAAACGAATCACAAGAAAAGATGACAAATGACAAAAAAAAAAAAACGAACCCACAAATGCCAACATTCACCACAGGCTTTTCCTCTTCGCCCTCTCTCCGTCTCCCCTAATATGAACCTCATGGACCAGAACCTCCTCCACATCACTTTGCAGCATCGTACGTGCCACATAATTGCTCCCCCCGGAGCGCACTGACCTGGGAGGACCGGCTCCAGGCTGCGGCCTGCTCGTCTAGAGAGCAGGCGTGACGCCGCGCTCTGGGGGGGAACAATTTTACCCCGGACCCTCCCCTGCCTCGCCCGCAACACGAGCTCCGAACAGGCTTCAGAGAGAGAGAGGAGAAGCACCGTGTCAATCAACAGGGGAAGAGAGGGGGGCTGGGGGGTACAGGAGGGCAAGAGGGAGACACAAGAGGGAAGATTGGATGCAGGGAGTTAAAGAAGAATTAAAAAGAGTGGACAGCAGGCTCGGGCAACTCTGAAATTCTACGATAAAATCCTGAAAATCTAGCGATACACCTTTTAAGTGCTTCAGCCACAGGATGGCAGCAAAGATCTGCAATGTCTGGTTAGCATAAAAAAATTTGAAATTCAGAACAATGACTGAATGCTGTTGAAGGAATCCTCAGGGAAAGGATGGTCTACTCTTTCTGACCACATTGAGTTTGACAGTAAAAATGGCAATCATGCTACATATGGAAAACGAGCGTGAAATTGTTGAGCTGATAAAATCTTCGATTTTCCAAGCCGGGTAGGAATGCAGGTCGAAAGGAATCAAGAAAATCTTTGGAAGGAAAAGGAGGTGAAAGGGGAAGTGGGAGAGCAAAGAGTGACACGACAAAAAGATGAGATAGAGACATGGAGGAGGACAGTATGAGATGGGAGAGGTGGAGGAGGGATCCACACAGCAGCAAGGTAAGAAAGCCAATGAAGAAAAATCGCCGTCCAATCACAGCCCAGGATTCAGGGTTTTAGGAAGCAAAACCAGGATGGGTAGAACTAAGTTCATGTGTCACGTTTATCTCCAGCCTTAATATCCATCATTACCTCATTCTCTCTCTCTCACACACACACACACACACACACACACACACACACACACACACACACACACACACACACACACACACACACACACGCACACGCACACGCACACGCACACGAGCATGTACCTTGAGGTTAGGCGTCTGTGTCTGGTCCACAGTGAACCGCATGAGAATAGTGAACTGGAGGTCATTGGGGAAAGACTCCCTGTTTGAGAAATAATAAATCAAGGTCATACTTGGAAAAGATCTATTATAACGTTATATTACAAAGGTCAGACGTTAAACAGTTTGTGTCATTACCCATTTCCCTCCAAAAGCAACTGTTTGTATATTGGTAAAAACCAAATGGGAACGTGAGCTTTATCCACTTTTGTGGAAATTTTGGAACCCCAAATATCATCTCAGTATAAAATTGTGTAGCTCATGCATGAGCAACGTCTGTGTCCTGATCCGACACCAACCGTGTGACATCCAGCGCTCTCTGAACTTTGGCCTGTACGGAGCCCAGCAGGTCGGCTCCCATCTTCTTCAGCAGCTGCGTGAGCAGGACAAACAACCAGTCCTGCAGGTCCTCCTTATGGACCTGGATGAAATCCACCAGGGTCTCCAGGAACATACTGAACACCTACACAAATTACAAGGTTGAGTTACAGACTGATCCCGTGAGTTAGCTGCTCACACTCCATGCATGCATTCAAAATAAGCAGGCAGGTAAGATCACAATGAAGAGGAATCAAGTGACGTTAGTTAACAGTTACCCTCAGATCAACAAAATTATTTTTAAAAAATTAGCAAGCATGACACCAATCGGACTGTGTGGTGACCATCTCTAAATGTCAGTGACTGATTTGTGCAGGACAGTGTTGTTACAGCGACGAGGTGTGAGCTGGGTTAGTTAGTGATTATGTTGTCGCCCTGATAACTGGTTATCCATTCAGGTTAATGAAGGAGATATTCAACCAAACACAAATGTAGCAGCACAAGTTGGCCAAACTTACTCTCTACAGAGAGTTCCAGGTGGCATTGGGGAGAAAGAGACACATCTGTTAGCATCATGGGAGAAAAAAAATCACTGCTCACAAATTTAACTTTCAATCCAACATTTGCAAAATGGAGCCAGTCACGCATATAAGAACGACAGCGTCAAAGATATGCGAAGTGACTTTTTTTTTTTTTGCACACAATACAGAAGACCTTCAAGAGAAATTGAGGGGAAAACAAAACATGGAGGATGAAAAGTGGGAATGGCATGGGATAGATGAGAGGAAGACAGGATCCATGGTGAGATGCAGTACCTTGAAGGAGGCTGAGCTTATACCGGATTCTGCTGTGCCGTACACCCTGCCGGAGTCTCGCTGAAATTCATCAAATCGTCAAACGTCAAACGAGAGAGAAGGTGGGAGGGCTCTCACACACCTTACGACATGTGTGAGGCAAGCGGCACTCACAAAATGGCCAGAGAAAGGTGGCAGTGTTAGAGAGGGCGAACCGCAGCTGGTTAGTTAGAGATAAGAACCGGCAGCCCGAATATTTGTGTGTGTGTGTGTGTGTGTGTTGTCAGTGTTGTTGCCTCAGGGAGGGGAGAGAGACAGTGTCAGTGAATGCAGCGAGCACAGCCAGGGTTTTGGCACAAGTGACAGAGCAATCCCAGAAGACGGCAGACTCGGGCGTGGCATGCCGTTAGAAAACAGTCCTTCACACACTCCGCATGCCCGTGGTTTTACGTTTGAGCGTGCGTGTGTGTGTGTGTGTGTGGCTGTGTGTGTTCCACTTAACCCTGGATCTCTAAACATATTTAGAGGAGTATCCATGACTTAAGACGTGTCTCTGTGTGTGTGTGTGTGTGGTTTAACAAAGAGATCCCCGTTTGTTGGTTTAGGCAGAATCCGGTACAGTGAAGGATGGTGGGAGAATGTAAAATCAAACTGGGTGAGAGATGAATCGACCAGGAATGAGTTCTGTGTCTTTCTGTGAGCACGGCACTGACATGCACTCCTACCTTACTGTGAGGGTCTGCAAACATCCTGGTAAAGATTTCACACAGCCTCTTCAACTCCACCCGACTGCAGAGCAACAAAAAAACGACGTTTGATGAAAATCTAACAAATGATGCATCCTTTAAGCACACATCTGTCTGCTCGGGTCCTGACCTGAGGGTGCGTTGGTTCTTGAGAAGCGCCTGCAGACCCAGCAGCCCCTCCTTCCTCTCTGACCAGTTTGCACTGGCACAACGGTTCAGCACCTGGCAAGAACCAGACCCGTAAAGGCTCGTTAATTCTGCAGTAAGGGAAGTGATGATATTAAGATGTGCTGAACTTGATGCTTTTGGTAAATCTGAACTGCATCAATATTAACTCATTAGCTGCCAGAGCTTTCTAGCAATTAATCTCCTTCAATTCTTTCTCTGACGCTCCGGACATTTACTGGTGTTTTCTTTCTGTTCTTTATCGATTACAGTTTCGCTCATAGTTTGCTTGCTGATATACGCAAACTTTGTTGCATTGTAAGCTGCCGCCAACTTCTGTCTTCTTCTGATTCTCCATCCTCTGTTCTTTAACCGAATCAGTCGTTCTTATGCTCAAATTCATAATTAGAAGCCTGATTTTCACTTCCTGAGTTTTGCCAGTTGAAAAACGTAATTCACGTCTACAGATGTCAACAGCAGCCAGTGAGTTAATCTGATTCAGACTTTTCTACTGTGTTGCCATTCGTCTCCAACCTCAGCTACATCCTCTGTCTGCCTCATGTAAGTGGGGATGGCTCCTCCGTTCCTGGAGCTATAGGACCTCTCTGAGCAGGCGCTGGATGCGTCGCTGTTGGCATCGTCGTCGGAGTACATGCCGTAGTTTTCGTACCGTCGCCGTGCCGGCTTCTTCTGCGGGTAAAGAAAAATACAGCAGACGTGAAATGAATTTAAAAAGGAAGACATTGGAATACCAGGCACGGGCGGAGGAACATGCATTTTTATGCCCAACCTGATGGAACACAAGCACAGAAAACATACAGAAATACAACACAAAGGCGAGGAGAAGAGGCTGACCTTGGATCGCATGTCTCCCAACAGCTGACAGCAGTAAACAGAGGTTGAACCAGGGGGTTAATTAACACACAAACACACTCCAGGAGGTGTGAGCTGCTCACAGGTGTTGGATAATGTACACATGTGTGCGTCTTCATACCAGTGCATCTGCGAGAGCCTCTTCTACGTCCGAGCCCGTGTTGAGGACCCTCATGGCGCTGACCGAAGAGGAGAGCCGACTGGACTGGCTTATGCCGAAACCCGATCCTGCGGACAATCAGACAGACGGAATGAAAAAGGGAGGAAGCATGAAAATGCTTCATGGATCTGTCTCGGATTCTTCCTCTGAATGGCCCGCCTCATCATTCATTGTCTGACACATCACATTTCTCATGAATGATCCTGTAATTTCATGTGATGGTTTATTAGGCGACATTGCAGGAAACCACTGGGATGGAAAGAATGATAAAAAGAAAACACATACAGTAAGAAGGCATCCTTGCAGACGAAGGGTAGAGCTAAATAACAGGAAAAAATGGGAACTGATAAATCTGGCAAGATTTTTGCCAGACAGGAACAAACTGAACGGGCGGAAACATGCGATTCCACTGGAAGGATCGACATCCTGGAGCAGAATGTAAATAAAAAAAATTTTTTTAAAAGAAACACGGAGGCTGATGGACAAAAAAACAGGCTGACAAATAATGCAGGTGGAAATGTGTGGTACTGAGGAAGAACAAAATGAGAAGAGCGAACAAATATTAAGGCAGTGGGTGGGTGAGGTACGGAGGAATAGATGTACTCAGCCTTCACCTGCAGCCCCAAAAGTGTCAGGTGTGTGGAGCGCTCCGGTGGAGCGAGAGTAGCTCCGCGCCGCTGCAACCACAAAAAAAACCGAAACACACATACAGAGTTTAACACTCACACACACGCGCAACAAACAGACACCAACCTAACGGCTGATCGAACAGTCTGAAAAGAAAGTATGAAAAACGTGCAAGAGATTCTTTACGAATCACCCTCAACTTTTGGCTTTAAGTTTAAATCAGACACCGATTTAAAATAAATGTGTTTTTAGTTTGAGGCAACGTTTACTTTTCCTCCTCATCCCATTCCGCTGCTCTACTCACCGAGAGGCGTGAAGGAGCGTACGGGGCTGGTGTCCCGGCTGCTCTCCCTGCTGGCCTCCCTGCTGCAGCCCTGACTCATACTGGGACGAGGGATACGACTGCCCCGAGCTAACGCCACCCAGGTTACAACGCAGCACCGCAGCAGATGTAAAGTACACGGGGAGAACAGGGGGAAAGAAGACCAGTGTAAAGAAGAGACAAGATAGTAAGAACACAAAAAGACAAGACCAAGAAAGAAGATAGATATGAACAATGACAAATGAGAGAAGAGGAGGAGGAGGTACAAAGATGAAGACATGAACGAGGTAAAACTGGCTAAAGAGATAAACAAGAAAGACGCAGGTCTGCTGGTCCTGAGGGAGTGTCTCCTCAGCGTTTATTCACTATTCATTATTGATTATACAGCCAATTATTGCAATTATTAGAGATGCAACATGGGATGCCTTATCAATTAATCCGTCTGCCATCATATTGATTAGGGGAAAAATGCTCAACACAATTTCCTGGAGTTAAATTTCTTGTTTTGTCGGATGAACAAACGGAGGTCAAGCATCATTTGTGTGTAGCTAAAATGTTGAGTCATTTTCTGTATAAAACATTATAATCTACAAAATCCAACAAAGGTTCCAAAAGAGCCAAACATGACGTTTTCATATTGTGTGAATAGCATTTATTTTCAAATCGTAATAAACTTTAACACTGTAATTTTTTTTTAAAAAAAGCAAAGAACGGTTTGTTTTAAGTTAAGAGTAAATTTTGCATAGCTCCACTAAGCATTTCCGCTCTGGATGGGACGCACCCAGAAGCAGCTCAGGACAGCAGGACTCGCATTAAAAGGAGACAAACAGTTTGATCACCTCCCACGCTCCAGAGATCGACCCCACGTCTCAAACACAAACGCGCATCCAGCAGAAAAAGAAGCGTTAGGAGAAGGATTTAGCGATTGTTGGGGTGGCCAGAGCGATTTTTATCCAGTAGCACCGCAATCAACTCCACCGTTCATTGCTGGTCATCAGCCTCTGCATCTATCCAGCCAATCAGGATTAATCACAGCCTACCAAAGGGATTACACACCAAGCCCTGACACAGCTTCACTGATCATGTCAGAAGATTCATTGTCCAGCCAGTGCCACAGGTTAGTAAAGAGAGGGGAAGGGGGGGTCCCCATGATGGACCCCCGTCAATGGAACACAGCCATGAAGTCAGACACAGGTTAGAGGGATTGGCTCTGTGAGGCTGAGGCATCGAGCTACAGCTGGATGGAGGGATCGGGAAAGCGGGAGAGGTTGTGAGATTTGTAGTGGCGGATGGGGATAAAGATGGGATGATGATTTTAATATGAGAAAAGACAGATTGAGGTAAAGAGGTGGGCAGCGGGATTATTTGCTTGAGGGCGGGGCCTTACCTCCTCTGGACGCACCGTTATAGATGGAACTAATGCTGGAAGGAGCTGGAGGACAGAAGCAGCAGGGGAGGAAGACAAGGAGCACAGGAGGAGGCACCGAGAAAAGGGAAGAGAGGGAAGAGGAGGGGGAGAAAATTTGAGTCTAGATCCAAAGGTGTATGGGTTTAGCGTGTCTGAAGCACACATTTGAATAAACATCACATAAATCCTAAAACGTTGAATAATCAGACACCTCCTTAGCTCTACGTGACTGACAGGGAGTGTCAGGTATTTCACTTCCTGTGAGGTCATCAATAATGTTCTTTGTTTTTAATGATGAAGCCGTTTGCTTACCAACAGACAGGCGGGTGGGGGAGGAGTCTCTGGAGCAGCCCTGGCTGCGGGGGATGCGGCTGCGCCTCTGTCCGTTGCCGCCGGTCCCTGCCAGCACCCTGTGGGCCCCCGAACTCATGGTGCTGAGAGCCGTACTTGTCAGAACGCGACCTGGAGATCCACTTCGACTGCCAGCTTTAGAGACACAGACACAAGACGACAAAAGACAAGAGAGAGAACGTCAATTCTTCATACGGCTACGAATAAAGAGAAAACACTGGAGGAAGTGAGGAGCGTAATCCTAAATTTACACAGGGTTGTCTCTGCCCTTACTTTCCAAAAGTAGGTTTAATCATTACTCGATTCATTGGAAAGAGGATTCTTGGAGCTAAGAGAGGAAAACAAAACTAAGATCAAAACTGCATTTTGTTAAGTTTCGATTTAGAAATAGTTCCATATCTATGTAAAAAAAAAAAAAAAAAAAAGCATTTTTTCAGAATGAATTCTTGTCCTCTCCAAGCCATCCTGTCTCCACATGAGTGGTGGGTCTAACTCTACAATGACATCACTATCATACCAGAAGGAGTTGATCTGCAAGGTGGAAAAGTATGTGAACAGACTTCTGGGTAACAATCTCAAAACACCAAGTGACCTATCACAATCTCAAACACACCATTGATGCACAGAAACACCACTGTTGTCACACACTTTCCACTCAGCGACACAATTACGCATCTACACAAAAGGAGAAATTATAAATGGGAATTTGTTTGGTGTTCTCCAGTCCAAGAGAGATGTTGGAATAAAATTTTGTTCCCCGTAAACCTCAAAATGACATCCCACTCACTGAATGTGTTGAGATTAACAATAATAATAATAAAAACCCTCATGGAGAAAAACATACCACATTCAATTGTGCTCTGGAAACAGAGGGAAGGATGGAAGCCATTCCGATTTCCCATGAAATATTTGTTTGTGGCTGGGGAACTAAAAAAATGCGTCCACATCCAGGCACAGGCAAGGGTGCAGAAACTCAAAGGTTCCCAAAGCAGTGATCATAGAGGTGCTACATTATTAGTTTGTTACTACAATTCCCAGCATGCCTCAGCCAGAGTGGGAGGAGCCTAAAGTGCCATTTCTGGGTGCATGAGAAGAAAGGGAAAACCAGGGTAACTGAGGAGAGGCAGTAAAGAGAGTGAGTAAAAGTAGTAGTGTTGTAATCTTACCACCGACGGGGGTAGCAGACTGAGATCCTGAGCCATTAAGCCCATTGGATGGAAGGAGGGGGGAGGCAGAGGTGAGGGGAAGGAACAGCAGATTAAACCAGATGAATTATGAGCATTAGTGAAAGAAACAGAAGAGGCGTCATGGGAGTTATAGAGCACAAAGTACGATGGAAGCGCATCCTGGTGGTCCATAACACGAATGAAGGCAAAGCTGAAGCACGATGAGTCCGTCCATTTATTAAAGAGAACACACTTTGAAAATGTGCTGCAACGACACATTACACACATCGAACCAACTGCAGACGATGCCTGGAAAAAGCAGTGCATGTTGGGACAGCTGGTACATGTATGATGAGAAGCCTGTTCACAGAAAAGTAAAAGAAAAGACCTGAAACGTAAACCTGCTGAAAAACCATCCGCGCACACATCTTCCCAAGACTCTGATCAGCTGCCATTTTGATTTGTTTCTGTTTATCTCCTATTCGTGTTCTTTTCATTTCATGTCCAATTCTGATTCAACCACACTCTACTTTTAAAAAAATCTTCAGTTCCTTCACATCTGCTGAAGCATCTTTAAAAACCTGAATGACAGCCGGAGCAACAGTCATCTGTCCACCACACCATCTTCAGTGAGGACACACAACATGCAGAGGAAAACACTGATGCCACACACACACACACACACACACACACACCCACGCACACCTCTTTAAAAAAAAAAAACAACCACTGTGATGATCATTATGAGAGCAATAACAGGTGGGCCCACCACTCCCACTGTGGTACACAGATGAACACACACACACACACACACACACACACACACTCTGACACACAAACAGAATACCTGGTGTGCAATCGGATTCTTCGGAACCTGAAGGCACAAAAACATTCGAATGGAGCTTATCGTCACCATGGAGGCAACCAAACTTTAAACTCCACAAGAACCACGCACACTCTGCAAATACACACACTATTTCTGCTGCTTTGCAAGACATTAAAATCCATGTTCCTGTCACAGCTGGGTTTAAAGTCATGCTGTGTCTGGAGGGGAACGGAACGCTGCTTACGTTGTGACTGGGAGACCATCTTGGTGCGGCTGCGGCCTCGTGAGTCCACCTGGCTGGAGACGCTGCCGGCAGTGGATAAGGGCTGCTTGGTGCGGGCGTGACCTGAGTGAAAGAACAGATGCAGTAAAACCTCACAGGACAACTTCACATCACATCCAAGTAAGCACACACCTAGCCACAAACGGTTAGCCGCTGAATGGAGCCCGAAATGTAAAACAATGCAGCAGATGAACAAGAGATACTGCATTAACCAGGGATGCTCATGATTGTTTTAGCTCTGCAGTGACTTAAAGCAAGGGCACCACAGTATCAGAAATGTAATGGGGGTGGTTCTGCAGAAAACAAACTGAATCTCTAGGTTTGAATTTTGTCCCAACTAGAGCATCCCCGTTAATATATCACATTAGAAAAACAAATCCAACTAAAACCATAATAGCTACGTGAGTTAAAAGCTGCTATTGATGGTTATATCATTTAAAAAAATAAAAACTGCAGTGAAGCAGAGGATGACTAATTAGCGATGCCAGTATGACAGCGAAACATGAAGGCTGAACATAAGGCAGACAGCAGGAGGCACTGTGGCCACACACTGCAAATAAAGGAACAGGCATGGAGTAATGGACCAGAATAAAAGCGAAGGAAAAGAGAAAGGAAAACAAAAGCCATGAGCAGACTAGCTGTGAAACAGAATGAGATGATCTTACCATCCGTTTTATCAGAGGCATCATCTTAAGAAGCCAAGAGAGTGGAAGAAAGAAGAGGGGAGAAATGAAGGGAAAGGATTGATAGAATTGGTAAGAGTGAAACGATTTGAAAGGAGGAGGAACACGGGAGAGGGAAGATGAGTTGGTAAACAGGAAACACAAAAAATGAACAGGAAGAGAGAAGACAGACAGAAAAGATAGAAGACAAGAGAGGAGCAGAGTGTATATTAATCTCAGAACATCTGTAGCCAAGAAGCATGCAGATGCAGAGGCCAATACAGAAACAGGGACACACCATCACACAGGACAACGTTCATCTACATGCACATAGAAAATATCTCCATGGAAACACATACAGGGTGTAATGAGCAAGCAGCAGGAGCAGAAAGTACGAAAAGGCCAGTCCAATACTTATATTTGATGTTGTTGCTTTCATAGAGATGGACTTTTACTCTGTTCTGACTCTTCAGATGGAGCCTCCATGACGTCTCGCTGTTAGCATGCTGACAGACGTCTGCTCTTTTTGATTAGTCCACTGACTCGACTGACGGGGCCCTTACCCAATGAGGCGTAGGAGCCAGGAGGCAGACGTCCAGCTGCCCTGCTCTGTCCGACATTCCGGTGTTTAGCCACCGCTGCTGCGTTTACATCCACATCACTACGGGAACGCTGCAGGGAGGTCGACGACACCCCGCTTTTTTTACCCGCAGGGACTGATAGGACAGGAGGGCGGGGAAGGAGGAGGAGGAATGCATTGGAGAAGAAATGGGACGAAATGAGGGGTATATAAACATCACAGACACATGCAGGTACCACGCATCACAAAAACAATACTGATACATGAATGCACAAACACACACACACACACGTGTGCGTGTGTGTATGTGTGCATATTAACAGAAAAATAACAGGAAGTGGCTGCACGGGGCTGGATACAGGCAGATGTAAATGACAAATGGGAAATGGTCATGTAGTAGCTGATGTTTGTAATACGGTACGGTGATCGTTCACAGGAGGAAGTCAGCATGACATTATGTATTTAAGTGTGTGTGTGTGTGTGTGTGTGTGTGTATATAAGACTCACCCCGCCCCGGAGCTGCAGACCATTTTGAAGTCAGAGGTCGACTGACAGAAGAAGATAAGTAGGATGAAACAAATGAATTATTCTTTTTTTCGCAATGATAATCTACAACCATCTCCATAATCTTTCACTGCAGAGTGAAACTGCACAGATAATAGGGATAAATTAAGGATGGGCATTGATCATTACTCAATTTTAGAAAATTGATTACTGTAGTGTAGATGATGACGGTTTGTCATAAAGAATAATTTTTCCATTTTACTGGAGCCTGGCATTGATGCAACATTACTGACAATAGGTGGCAGTAATACAAATACAAATACGCTATAATCAAAGAAGAAGAACCCAATATGACCACAAGACAAGCTGCAGAGGCGTTCTAAGCCTCAAAAACTCCAGCGTGGAAACCCTTTATGAACATAGGGTGCAGTTTTATCAGTCTTATCATGTGTGACATCATCTCAAAAACAGTCCTGTTAGAGCAGAACAATTATCAACTAGTTTTGCTTGATATGGACGTTCATTTAAGAGGTACACAAAAGAGGACAAGAAGCAGGAGTGCAATATGAAAGTACTGCCACAGAGTAAAATCTTCTAATCGGATATCTAGTTCTCGAATTTCATTATAAATAATTCCTCTTCCATACGACTGGTGTTCTAACATTTAAAGATGTTTGCAGTTCATTCAGATCTTAAATGCAACTAATTCTACGAGCTCCTGCCAGAGAATTTATCTACATTTCCATAATAGGCAATATAAAGCTTGACTTGTTCCATGATATTTTAGAACAACTTGGCCAGAGAAATAAACAGTAGATTCAAAATATGAAAGTCAAACTGAGGATATAATTTTGACTGTATTTTGAGTGGGCAGTCAATTCTTTTCTTCACTGCAGAATTTGATTCACATACATCATCTTTGAAATACATTTCTGAGAATGACTTCATCCAAAATCACTACTAGGAAGCAAAGAGGTAATTACTTGAGGCTCTCTTGAGAGGAGGATGAGGAGCGGTCACTCTGGGGAAGTGAGGCCACACTGCCAGAGCTCTTCAGACAGGACTGGAGAGTCCTTTGGTACGATGACTCCAAGGAGTTGTAGAGAGCATCTGCCTCGGCTGGAAAGTGGTTCCTCAGACCCCAGTAAGTCCTGAGGGAGACGGCAGGGAAGAACACAAAAAAGGAGATGAGACCAAAGAAATCAAATGAACCAAATGGGAAATGAAAAGCGGTGAGATAACATTTATGTCTTACTTGCGGGCCTCCACTCTGGCCTCAGAGTCCGCATCGCGAATTCCCTTCTTGATGCTCTCGACCAGCACTGCTGTATGCCTGGAGGAGTGAACAGGTAAAAGACAGGTTTCAATCACCCCCATCTATTCTTCAAAAGTTACACACGTGAATACAGGTTTTCGACAACAGTCCCTACCTCTCTAGAGAGTGTGTTTGCCATTCCTGTAGTAGAAGGTCCAAGAAATCATAACAGCGCCTGGAGACACATTTTACAATTGTCATTATTGCAGAAAACACTTAGCATCACCATCATTATTATTTAATGAACTTTGAACAATTAACTACATGCTCAAGAGCAAATTTTTTATTCCCGTCTTGTCGTCATCAGTGGATTTGTTAATCATACCTTCTGACAGCCACAGACTTGGATGTGCAGTTACTGGTAATCAGAGGGATGAGTCTGGGGACGTGGGTGTGCTGTACAATCAAGTAAAAGAATCCAATCATCACAAAACAAAGAATCTTAATGTCAACGATCGTTCATTTCTGTTCATTCAAACTCACCCGTATGATGATGCGGATGGCCGACACACCAGATGTGGCCATGACTTTGGCACAGTTGGGGATGAGGTTGAACAGGACGGGAACGATGGCCTCCGCTCCATGGTCAAATTTATTCCCCAGTACCGTGGAGAGATGGCTGTAAGAAAACACACAAATAACATTTATTTCAAATGTGCTTTAAATACAGAACACAATAGAGCAGAATAGGAGATGATCTGTAGGTTATTTGAATGTGTACTGCAGCAGCTGATGTGCTGCACAGACTAATAACAGTCATGCTCGCTGAAACACCACTTATTAACGTCTGGTGAAATAACAGAGTCCGACTTGTGTTTCTTGTCTTTTGAGAATATTCAGTGTCCGCCTTTCACGCTCTGCTGTGCAAGTTCTCGTGATCTGATCAAGCCAACCTGCGTGAATGATGTGCAAATCAACAGGAAAGAAGTATTTTGGAAGCAACACTCACGCCACAGTGATGCAGGCCTCGCGGACAACTTGTGACCGCAGGTCTTTAGCTGACAATTTGAAAGCTCCATCGAGGAGACGTAGATGCTGGTAGAAACAGTCGTAGCTGGGTGCGCCCGCCACCAACAGCGAGCGGATCTTCTTTAGCTGCGCAAAAATAAAAAAGGAAGATGCATACGGCACATACTGTACAGGCAAGGTAAAAATAAAGGAGAAGTGCTGATGTTTAATCTACTGACAGCGTTGGCTCGCTGGTCCCAGTCATGTTTGTCATCGGAACAGATTTCACGAATCTTATTGAGGTTGTCCTCAAGATCCCTTGAAGAGTAGATCTGCAATGAAACAGAAAAAAAACAACTCAGTCTAGGGTTCAAATCCAGGACAGCTTAGTTACTGAGTGGGATGTTCTACATTTATCCTCCTGTGTGAGGTGTACCTGGACAGTGGGAACGTCTGTGAAAGCTTTAATGAAGTCCTCTTCATCAATCGCCCCGGCACTTTCCTTGGAAGCTTAAAAAAAAATTAGTAGAGTTTGTACTGATGTGAAAGGATCGTAACATCTATCATAAGTGAAAGTGTGTAAAATGCATTGTAAGATACGATAAGACTTTATTCGTGCTTTACATTCTTTTCTTCTAGTTATAGGCAGCATTAAAATATCTGTCTTCTGTCTGAATATTGCAGTCTGCCAGTGAATGCCAGAGCGCGTGGGCGTATTGTCATCTATATGCAAATGAAGACATCCGGGCCCTCCCATCGCCATCGTCAGAGAGACTAGCCTGATAAAGCAGAAGCAACCTCCAAAAAATTTGATGAAGTAATAAAACAATCTAAAATCTTAAAATTTGTTATCTCAAATCTATGGGAAAGATCAAAGATTTAGAGCGGAGTGAATGACTTCACCCCACAGCTGATTGACAATCAATAAGACTTAAATGATTCAAGAAACACGGGTTGATGTTGTGTTTCAGAGGAATGTATCAGGACTCGCAGAGTTTGCAGGTTAAACACTGTATGTATGTACAGTACAGATTATGTATGTAACATTGCTGACACAACTCCATATACAGGCAACAGGAAATTGACTGCATAGACTAGGGAAGGCAGCATCTTCTGACGGAGAGAAGGAATCAATACATATGAAGCGAGAGCAAAATACAACACTCCAGCCATTTACAGCAGGAGGGAGATCTTGCAGGACGGGGCGGGGCGGGGCGGGAGGGAAGCCTGTTTCAAAGGCAAATGTTCTGATGTGAAGCTACTTAGAAGTGTCAAATATCTGAAAAGGAAAGGAAATGTGTCACTATAGACTTTCATTTAACTGAAGTCCTTCTGCCTTTTCTGTGACCACCAGTAATATAAGAGCAGAGACAACATATTAGTTGAAAACTCCTCCCAAAAGGAAGATCCTGGTTGGTTGTGTTTTAATGCTTTAGAACCTTGAACTCTTTGGGCACTCAACAGGACGTTAAAGTAAAAATCTGTAGCTCAGTGGACAAATCTGTTAGAAACCTCGACATTGATCAAAGTACAGCTTTTCAAATCAAACATCTAAAAAAAATTTTGCCACAAGGCAAAAGGAATCGCTCGTTCACATGTCCAAATGAAGAATATGAAGGTTTAGTACCTAGCTTGCCACCGGTTGCGCTGGGCCTGCGTGCAGCAGACGACTCTGCAGGCTTCCTGACAGGTTTAGGGACCTTGAACGCAGCTTGAGCCGAGGAAGAACGATTTCCATCCACGCTATCGTCATCCTCAAAACTACGATCTGGAAGGAGAGTTCAGTTTGAGTGTTTAACATTTCCACCTTTTACAAAGATAGCCGTTATTATTAGCTTACTGTAAATAGTCTAAAAATATTGACATTTATTTCATTAACTTACAAGGATCAAAACCTGTTGTCACAATTGATATCTGGTTTGCACGCAGGTTCTTTTTAAAAAAATCACAAAAACACTCAGTCCATCATGAAATGTCCACCCATGCAGCCCTCCATATGCAGGCTGACAGAAACAGGAGGGATGAAACTTGAGACACTTGTAACAACGGTGCAGCGTTTTAAATGTGTGTCTACCAGTGGAAACACTTGTAGACTGAAGTATTTGATGACACACATTAACACACACACAGACGCAAAACAGTTAGCAGAGGAATGCATTTGTGCTCCGTTTGCTCCGACAACCAGCCGTAGAAAAATGCACCAAAGCCACCACCCTACACCTTCACATCGATTTACCGACACACACAGTCAACAATCAAAATCAATTGACAGACAGTCTTGGTGTGTGTATGAGTGTGTGTGTGTGAGCCAAATGATCAAAGTGCAGTAAATGCAGCAGAGCCTATGGTGTCAAGACAGGTGGACATATGAAGAAACCCTACTTTTTTTTTTTTTTTAACCTTAAAACAACGTTCAACATGCATACAATCATCGACACACACACACACACACACACACACACACACACACACACACACACACACACACACACACACACACACACACACACACACACACACACACACACAAGCATGTCAACCCCAGCACTCACAGTCACAGATCCGCTGGCAGATCAGACGCCTCATGCTCCTTAGAGGGCGTGGTATTGGGGTCTCCTCCTCTTCTCCAGACCGTACCCCAAGACACACACATACACTTCACACACACATCATGACAAGGCTTCAGCTACACACACACACACACACACACACACACACACACACACACACACACCTCATACCGCAGACTGAAAAAGCCTCCACCCATTCGAGTGCCGGCTTTTCCTTTCACTCTTCCTCTATGTATATTTCATCCCTCCCTCGCCGTCTCTTTCTCCCAGCATCTCTCCACCTTCCCTCAGCAGCCTCACAGCCAATCAGAGGAGGGGTGACATCATAGCCTTGCAGCCAGTACAGAAGCAGGACTCTGAATGTGTGTGTGTGTGTGTGTGTGTGTGTGTGTGTGTGTGTGTGTGTGTGTGTGTCAGGTCAGGAGAGAAAGGGACACACACACAGATGGACACTCCAGGAATATTAAGAGGGTTTCTCTGTGTCCACGCCAGACCATCTAACATTAACCGATTTGCACTGATGGCACACACACTCCACCCTCCTGCACCACACCCCCCCCCCTCTGTTTTTCACACAGACACACACACTCACACGATTGTCAACACCCTCTTTTTTTCATGCTGCTACGTTCACCTGTGTAACAGGATCCACATTTATTCACTCTCTCCCTCTCCTCACATGCAGAAAGGACAAAAGATGATGGAACGGCATGGGGAGGGCGATCAGCGGGGGGAAGACCACACCCCTCCATCTGAGGCCTCGACCCGCCCACTCTCACACAGATCCAGAGGCTGGAGGCGGTGTAGTCTGTGTACATGACGGTTTTATGTTTGGACCAGTTTGACAGGAAGCAACAAGCACCAAATATCAGATTTTATTTGAGGACATTTGCACCTCCTTGAGATCAGTAGTGGAAAAATCGTAGATATTTAGAGCAGTCCAGGTTTATAAACAAACTAAAGTTGTCAAGTACCATGGCAACCGTCACTTCTGGTTTATTATTCGCTGAGGAACAAATTAAACTCAATTACGGCCTCCCTGCTGGTCCCCAGACACCACTACGTTAGACAATTCACCACATATGGATAAAAAGAGCACTAGAAAACCTGAACCATAAATGCGCACTTAAATGTCACCATCATTTTTTTAGACTAGGAAATCACGCACAAATAAAGGTAGAACCACATCATGTTAAGTCAGTTAGTAATGACTTCCATCTTATCAGCTATAATTCTCTTCTCAGATTTCAGAGGTTGTGAGGCTGATATAATGATGAGGGTCTGGAGCTGGAAAGAACTTCATGCGGTCATAATCGGAAAATACTCGCGGTGATTCAGAACTGTATAACGAAAAACCTAGATGTGAGTGATTTTAGTTTCTTTAATAGAGCCGAGTTCATCTGATAGTCCTATCTACATCAGTTTAGTGATTGTCATGGCTTTATAACGGCGCCTACGGCCGCACTAATAATGCTCAGTCAGGGCTTTAGCATTGATTAGCCTCCTTATTAGCATGATATTCATCTCTTGAACCCACAGAGTAAATGTCTGTGGGTGAAAGCGACACTCCAGAGAAAGAGAGGTGTGTGTGTGTGTGTGTGTGTGTGTGTGTGTGTGTGTGTGTGTGTGTGTGTGTGTGTGTGTGTGTGTCGAAAGGAGGGGAGGTGGGGGATCCCAGAAAGAGAGCAGACAGTGCACATGCTGTTGCCATGGCGACCTGTGCAGGCCAGCTTCTCAAATGAACGAAGCAGCAAACAGGGGAAAAAAAGATATTCTGCACATCCACTTTCAAATCAATGTTTAACCAGTTGAATTTCATCAACAGTTGGATTTATTGGTTAAACCATGTTAACTTTAAATTAAGCTGGACTCAGGTTTTATGGGCAGAAAGGCTTATCCTGCAGCTCCCAAAGATACACTATAACACCAAATAATGTGCTACAAGATGCAAATAGCAAGCCTGTCCACACACATGCAGAAACAGACACAGGAACACACACACCCACACGCACATAATGAGATATCTGCTTCACTATGTACCAGGCTGTGTTGCCATGGAAACTCTAGGCCGAGAGCTGCTCCTGTCTCCATTTCAGACGATGCAAACATGAAGAGTAAAGAGTGGATGCCACAGTGGCAACTAAAATCCATGTGGGAATGATACTTTTTTCTAGTAAAAACAAAAACAAACCAATAATTTGTGCGTGTATATTTGTGTGTGAAACAGTCACACTGCTGTTTGGTTTCTCCGTCCCCATTCAGAGGAAAAAATGTGAGACATAGAGATATGATCTGAAAGTGTCACAAAAATCAGTGATTAAATCACAGATCTGTGAACAGCAAACATGTTTAGTTGTGACCACTAGGTGGCAGCACTGACTGTTTCAAAGCCACACAAGACGAGTGTGAGAAAAGTCACAGCAAATATTCCACAACTCAAAAGCAATGATTAAATGGACCAAGGCATGAATGTTTGTAAGCCAGAGTGGAAATATATCCAAATAAATAGTTCTAATTTTGAAGACATTATACCAAAATTACAAAACCTGATTAACAAAACGAGTAAGTGAAACATGTTGAATTTGGTTCACATATTGCAGCTCCACACAAACAACAAACGAGTGTGTCTTAGAGCTTCAGGAGAAGAGAAGGACTGTCGGTGAAAAGAAGACCAAATGGAGCATAAGAAGTTGAAAAATCTGTTGAAAAGCTCAAGACTCACAAGGCCAAATGGAAAAAAGACAAGGTATGTGTGTCAATAAAAACAGTGAGAAACTGGTTCAATGTGTTCTGCAGAAAATGTCATTATGACCTTCCTTATCAATACTGATCGTGTATTAAAGTTTCTATGTGGGAAGTGATCAGAAATTCCAGAGAAAAAAGACGTAAAAAGGTTCAGACCAGGATTCTCTCATTGGAGAGAATGTTCCATTTCCAGCACAGCTCAGGGAATATGAGCTCCTTAAATGAAAACACACACTGATATGATTTGGGTACCAATTCTAAGTCTGGAAGGGGGATACCATAATAGTCAGAGTAAAGCTTTGCCATGGCAACCAGCCTAGTCTGGAAATGGGGTCACGGTTTCCTTTGCAGTGCTGGAGATGCACTGGAGCAGAATGAGCATGTCTGCAAGAGAGAGAGAGACAGAGAGAAATAGAGAGAGAGAAATTGTGTTTGTGTCAGTCTCTGTCACGATGAAGCAGTGGAAGCTGGTACTGAGGGTCAGTATGACCCCCCCCCCCCATACCACTGGGCTTTAGATTTAGAACTGTATCATGTTCACATAAAGATTGGGGGCAGGCTTAGCGTAAAGAATTTAAGTTAAAATAAGCTTATTATCTCTGCTCAGGAGGTTATATTTTCTCGACTAGTGTTAGTTTCTAGTTTGTTTTTATTTTTTTTCTTTCATTTGTAAGGTATTTTTTTTATCCTCTTGGTGGTTCAGAGTGTGTGTACATCTTTTGCATACACTACTTTACACCTGAATTTCCCTCTGGATCAATAAAGTGTCAATCCATCTCCATCAAATGATTTTTTTTTTTAATCACCATGTCACATCCAGCTCAACACCAAACGATGGAGACATTCTAGAACAGTCCAGCATTGCTCTGCCCCACCTACAGACACACACCCAGAGCCCTCATCTGAGCCAGAGCACTTGGGGGTCAAAGAGCAGTGAATTTAAGCTGATTTGAACCTAAAACCATACGCTGACAAGCCTTTGTCTTGGTGCCAGCATCCACAACCGGATTAAACACACACACACACACACTCTATCTCACACACACTCACATTTAGCATTGCCGTCATTCATGAGCATCATGGCTGCAGCATACCGTGAATACAAAACTTCCTGTTTTGCGCTTTGAAAGGATGCATTTACTAATTTTTGTTTGTGATGCTAAAGCTAATATTTAATCCCAACACTGAGTTCCTCTTGTCTTCCTCTCTATTCTCTCCATCTGCTTTCTCCTCCATCTCCTTTCCTCTATTGTTTGTTTCTCGTGATGAATCATGGAGACAAGTGGTGACAGGCACGGCGCCGTGACTCGCCTCCTGCAAGAGATCTCCCTCGGTTTCCTCCCCTTCATCGGTTGCCATCCCCGCTTCCCTCCCCTCCTTTCTCCTTCCCTTCCCTTTTCTCACAGGAACAGCTGCCTCAAACCCTTCAGAGAAAAGGGAAAGAGTTGGTCTAAAAGAGATGTGGGACAAGGGCGAGTGGGGACAAGTGTGTGAGGATGCGTTTTAGGAGGTGTCGTGAGTGTGTGTCCTGTGCTCAAAGGTTAAGTTTCTGATTGTGTTTAGAAGCAAACATCCTTTCATCCGCCTCACACTCCACCCAGCTCGGGTAGACCAGAGGCAATTGTTGATTGTCAAATGACACTGAAGAGGACGAGAACAAGTTGTGGAAACCAACAGACTCCAAAAAGGATGAAAGCAAATCAAACTTTTGTGATGCTTTAGTACATGTTTAGTCATTCAGTATTGTTTCATTTTCTGCTTCCCAGATTAATCTGATGCTGGCCTCCCTCTGCAAATAGCACTGCAACTGACTATTTCTGATTAATGGGGATGTTTTCTTATGTTGTGCAAACCATAGTCAAAAAATGACAGTTTTCTATCATCCACCTAAGCAAATATTAATTACTTTTCTGTTAAATCGATTGACTAATAAATTTCCTTTATAAAAGTTTGACAATATATCCCTTTGAAATATTCAGCCAAGCAACTGGCTGAGTAGAGTCGGGCTACAACAATTCTGACAGCTTAATCAATAAGGAGTCCCAATAATATCTGATCACCTTCACAGAAGCAGCGAGTGTCTAACCCTCCAGGTGAGTCAAAAGTATTTCAATCACGACGGTTCTGAGCCAGAATGAGATAAACTGATCAATGTGATGCAACGATGGCAACTGTGCAGCCTCCCTCTCTGGGGAGGTGGGGGTTAAAAGTAACACTCCCATATCCCTCTGCTGCCACCAGGGAGGGCATCATGGCAACTACACACCCTGAGCTCTTCTTCCTCACATCTCTCACTCCAAGAAAACAGACTGTAACAGCTGACCAGGCACCAAGCGCTCCTGTCACCGTCACAGAGACAGATACGGTGACAGGGTCGCCTGGAGCCGCTGACAGTCGACAACAAGCTCTGCTAGACATAGACTGCAGACGCAACCGGGGATCAGAAAAGCAGCTCAAAGCTGAAGATCCCTTAATGTAAGCATATATTCACACCGTCAGAAAGTCTGACTCAGCATGTGTTACTAGTGGCTCTAGATGCACTGGTATTTAGGTATCAAGTAGATTTAAGTATCATTGCAATCAACAGCTGTGACCAACTTCCATGAAAGACGAAATTTAAGAGCAAATTATTTTGCATGACTGTTAGAATTGCTCCAATCTTCCTGTGTAAAAGCAGCTGAACTAAACGTTTTATGTCACTTTCCCACATCCTTTCTCTTTTTGACGTCTGATCCGACGACAGCATCAGACGGCGCTTTAATCGACTCTGCTGCGACTGCAGAAACAAAAAAAGTTTCTAACCACCAACACCAGCAGTTGAGCTAAAATTGGAATTGGAATAATTTATAGAGTAACACCATTTTCAGGGTCACTGTGTTGCAAAAAACAGCAAAGGAGACTACACTGTACTTTGATGTTCAGGAACTTTATATTCATCAAGTACGAAAATCACAAATTCAACACACATACAGGATATAATCATTTACAAAAACATTCCATGATCAAAAATCGCTGTTTTTTTAGGCTCTCAAAGTGCAATACAGCAGCACACACACATACACAGATTAACCATTAATCCCATTAGGCCTTCTTACTGTAACTCGCAGCAACAAACTGACACAACCACAAGAGCACATGCTGTTGTAGACTCACACACAAACACCTACTGACACACCTTTTTTAAACACGCAACATAGACATAGAAATAAAGTGACTAAAGTTATTGGCTTTCACAGGCTGGTGAAATTGGAGCGATATAAATAAATGAGGAGAGACACTGACCGTGACTCAGGCTCAGAGCCATGTTTCCTGAATTCAAGGCTTCATCAAAACGAGCAAATAACGTCTGCAACCTGGAGGGAAAGAAAAAAAAGAGAGAACATAGGTTAGACTGTCACTACAGAACTGCATGTTTCCAAATAATGATTTTATGAAAGGTGCAATCGAACATCTCCATTGATCACAACAAAGAGTATGCACACACACGGACACACACACACAGCTTTGACCTATAGATGGGCACAGTGCTGTGAATCCCAACAGCATGTTTAGACCCTGTCTGTAGGTAGATGCAGCTATTCAGCCACTCATGTCTGAGCAACAACACAATGCTAAAACATCTGCTCAGTCATGTGACCCACAGGTAAGGCTGTCGTCCGGTTAATAATGCAGAGATCTACCCCAATCACGGACGGGTGGAGCTAGTATCACATCTTTGCGCAAACAGCCTCAGAATCCTGCACACAGCCGATAATAACCGACACACTGACCTCTCCATTAAGAAGCCTGTCTTCTTGCTAATGGGTTAGTCATAGATGCGAGCGCACACAAAAACAAAAAAGTCATACACACCGTCCTCAATCTCCCTGTCGGTTTTTTGGTGTCCACAATCACTGCTTAGCAATTCCTGATGATTAGCGATGCAGTGGACACCTTAGCCGTGTAGCGTTTTCACGTGGGTCCCTTCCTTTCATTACCATCACCATAATTTGTCTGCTCTGTTCAGAATCGTGCCAGCTTTTAAGCTCTGATGCTCATTCGCCGCAGCCTGTGCCAGCGGATTGATTAACGGGTCGTAATGTCACTGCGCACCGTTGAATTAGCTCCCATGCTAGTGACACAGGTCCTCGGCTTCCCTAAGCTCTTTGTATCCAACATGGTGCAGTGGCTCTGAGATGAAGGGAGGGAGGAACACGAGGGGAGGGAGGGAGTGTGTGAGTGTGTGTGATTGGGAGAGACAGAGTGAGAGAGAAAGAGAGCGAAGGACCCAAACATCAAGCATGCTCCGGGAACACAACAACGCTCCTCTTAATGTCAAACGTATGTATTATATGTTCAGCTCGCGCTCACATACACGCCCATTAAGGAACCTCAACAGCAACACAAGGGTTAAATCTCAGGCACGGTCTTGTGCGTGTTTGTGTTATGTGTGTGTGAGATGGAAACGTGGGAGCCAGTTTGTGTGACAGGCAGCAAAGAGATTCAGTTACCCTTTACATAACCTCCCTCTCATATCCAGACACACACACACACACACACACACCAGAGGGGGAGGGGCTATAGAGCAAGAGACTGAAGGACAGATTGCTCTTCTCCCCCCTCTACATCTCTCCTCCTCACCCCACTTCATACCTTTTAATTCCACTGCTGCACCTTTTCGACTGGATCATCTCACCTCTCACAAACGAGGAAGGACCTTTATGTAACTCAGGTCGATCTAAACACTAATGAATCATCGTGAACTTGACCTGAATACACTTTCAGCCAAAGTAGGTTTAACTTAAGAGACTAGTCCCTGATTTAGAGCCTGTTCTGGGTCTGCTGCATCTTTACACCAGAATAACTGCTAAAAATGGGTAATAGTGAGTCATGGTATAAACCTGCATTATTCTTTTTACTGACATTTGAGTGGGAGGACTGGCTAGACAGCAAAACAGACAAGTTCACGATCACGGGTTGAAGCCTCCATCACTCAAAGTTTAGAAAACATAAACGTCAGGACATTTTTATTGAAGAACTTTACTTGTTACATGACGTCATGATTATTCTGTTTAGTTACAGCCTCCAGGTCTGTTCTTAGTTATTAGTCAAGTTAGCCTGTCTAATAAATTTTTGTTTGTATGATTTCAGGCTCTTTTTCAATAAATGGGGTGAGAGGTAAAGCAACAGTAATCCTGATTATTTTAAAGGATGTGATATGTGATGCTAGTTGATATGTGATCTGGTCAGCAGCACCCTGGATGCAGGCCTGCATTCCACACTAACATAAAAACAATCTGGATAACACAACCACTCACCTAGCTTTCATACCAGTGCGCCGGAATTATCAGTAAATACAGGAATGTTAAAACTTCATTCATATTTTGAAGAGTTTATGCATGTGTAAAACAACTGCTGGTTTCAGACCTACATTATTGCATCTGTTGTGACTCCACAAATCTTTTTAACTAGGCAGACACATGCTAGTCTGCGTAAATCCCCACCTTACAAAGACAGTGTGTTTATAGTGGAGACAAACAGCTATAATACTTGCGTGACACATGGCCGCTGTCAACATTCACAGACACAGCACTCATACTGAGCAGTCAGCGCAACAGGGGGGGCTGCTGGGCTGAGAAAGAGGGTGTGGGGTTATGGGGGGTGTCTCTGTGCACCCAGAATAACCCTCAACCCTGCATATGTAACCAAGACAACAGAAACACTGCATGGACCTCTTCCTTCACAAACACCAAGGCAGACACACTTTCTCCAATTTTTCCCCCAACTCTGTTACCCCGCCCACATGCTTTTGTACCCCCCATTTGCCCTCCTCCTGTCTTGCTCCCCCCCCCCCCGAGTCTGTCAGCATTGTGCTCTGAATGAAAGTGCCTCTGTATGTGTGTGAGGGACAGAGTGGTGTGTGGCGTGGCCTGGGACAGACCACGGGACACACAGCCTCTCCATACATCTCATCTGCAGGCACACACACACACACACACACACACACACACACACACACACACACACACACACACACACACACACACACACACACACACACACACACACTAGCAGTGTGGGGGAGGATTGATCCATAACCAGCAACTCACCGTGCAGCAGGTAGTCCTCGCTTTCCCAGGTCAGCTCTAACCCGCTCCCCAACGTGACGATAAATATCCACTAGTGTTGTTATGGAGGCCTCACGCACCTACAGAGAGCACACAATGTGAGTTTTAAACACAAACAAAGCTTAAACAATACTGTAGCAACAAAAAAAAAAGGTATTTGTGTTTAAGATTTTAGTAATGTTCCTTAAGAGAACCACAGAATGTTTCTCAACTGTCTAGAATCCTACATACATGATTTAAAAATACACCCTACTCCAATACTTCCATCACGGGAGACATCTGATTTTTATATCCGTGATGTGAGTACTATTGTGTTTGGATAACGTGAAGCCGTTAAAGGGATTCTCTGCCACCGAGGGTGGGCGGGTCCGTTACGGACGTTGATTGGTTGGGACAGTTTGCAGGTTTGCTATTCATTGGGTGACGAAAGGAGCAGATTTCAGCTTTGGGGTGCAACTCTGCAGGAGGCTACACCAGCGCCTCTCTCTCTCTCCCTCTCCAAAACTGACACAATACTGATTCAGATTCAGCCAGTACCAATGCGTGGGGTAATGGTGGGGTGCTGGCACTCGTCATTTAGCGGTGAAGCAGAGCGGGGGGCCCTCTGGAGAGAACGCCTTCTCATTAATAACTGTAATAATGGCAGAGCTGTTTTAAGGGGCCTGCGAACAAACTCTGGATGTCAAGGACTTAACCACAGGCTCAGCTGCAGATTGACACCAAGAACACATGATGACTTTTCCCACACGTGCACTCACTCGTGCTTTGTCACGCAAATTATAATCCAAAGGGGTATGCAGGCTTGTTAGCTGTGTGCCATGTTCCATTTTGCGAAGGCACCACCTTACCTGTGGGTTCTGGTCTCCAGTCAACAAGCAGAGATGAGGAACTAGTTTGCTGAGGCTCAGTGGCTGGGCTCCATGCCTGAAAGAAAGAGGCACAAGAACACGAGTAAATTAGGAGTCACTTTGATTTATGACAATATAAAGCAAGTATAAATATCTTCTTGGTGCTTATTTATATCACAACTACACATCATGTAAGTATTTTAGAAACAGAGCACCAACTTCACGATGCTCTGATTGCTCTGAATGCGTCTTCATTTCTGTATCTTTATTATTTCTGTTTTCCTGTCTTACATTTCACTGAACTGAGTTTTCTCAGCCCCTGTTGGACCTGCACACCTCAGCAGTAAAACCACATAGAGAACCAGAAGTAGACTATCTCTGTGCGGTGTTTTACACCATCTACAAGGCATTATGGATCCTGCGTAAGCTCAGCGAACATCTTTACTGTGAGATAGCACCTTAGCGTTGAGGGCAACAGTGTCCCTTTCCATTAGCAATAACATGCTACAATAGCACTGTCAGCATTTCCAGCAGAACCAAGATATTGTGCTTGTGCTGAATGTATTTGCTGAATGTATTTGCTTGTTCTTCTTTGCTAACGTGTGTTTGTTTAATGACACTTTGAGCTCACAAAACAACGGTTGAATCATTTAGACACATCTCTACAGTCCCTGCATGGAATTTTGCAAAAGCAGAAATCCTCTCAGATCTAATAGGTGGAAATGAGGGCAACCTAATTAATGTGGAAATGACCAGAAGACAGAAAAGCAAGCATGGAATGAAATTAAAATAAAGGGCCGCACACAAAGCTCTGAAAACATGTCATTAGAAGATTACTTATAGGCCATGATATATTCGGAAAGAAAAATGTGTCTTGTTTAACCAATGACAGGTCAATTTCAATTTTATTTTCATTAGATGCGAGCTTTTTTCTTGTGTTTTTACAAACCCCTTCAACTTTCTCTTACTTTCGGTAAAATTGTCCCAAAATCTACCAACATGTTTCCTTTGGAAGGCAGCGGTGAGATTCAATCACATTCAAGCCATTTCTTCATGTTGATTTAAAAAGTCTTCCACCAAGACTAAAGTTTGAAGACCATTAACGTCACACGAGAGAACTGGAGGTGCCGTATGCCGCACAATTACAATACAAATAGTTTAGCCTGTTTAACTATGGTGAATACTTTAACCCTCCTGGCAAACTGTTTCTTGATCACATGGAGAATATTCGGTACAAACATTAAACCAGGTAATAATGTGATAGTCTGCTCATTTCCATATAACATGATATGGTATGTTTCATAGTCTGTTAACTGTAAACTGTATCGACAAACTTTCATATGAAAGTGGAGAAGATGAAATAATGTTACTCACGTGCTGAGCGTGGCACTGAGACAGAGGCAGATTCCTTCTCGAGAGCGGAAGTTCTTGTGTTTGAAACCAGGAAGCAGCCTTTCCCACACGTACTGAGCAGAGGATGAGGAGAAAGATGGGGGGAGAGGTGAGGGAGAAAGGGGAGAGAGGAATAGAGAGTCAGTACCTGTTGGAATGATCGAAGGAAAGTCCTGCCAGGTCACTCACAGAGGGTTTGAGCAGATTACAGAGGGCATAGAAGGTTACAATCTGTGGGGGTGTGTATGTGGTTTGGGTACTTACTGCAATTTTAATACATAGAAGAGAAGGCCCAATAATAGCACTGGCCATTATCTTTATTGTACATCTTTATCATGCACTTTTCAAGAAATAAAAACTGAAGATTTGGACCCTTTTACGCTTTTCACAGCACACAGACAACACCATACAAGACTTTTGTTGAATGTCTCATCTCGTGTGTGTGTGTGTGTGTGTGTGTGTGTGTGTGTGTGTGTGTATGCGTGTCTCACCATAGGCGAGGCGGTACGTTCCATACAGCGAAGGATGAGAACTTGGCTGTTCTCCCTGACCTGGTCTTTACTGTCACCCAGCCGGTCCACGAGAGCTGGCAAAACTGCAGGCGCAAATAGAGAAGGATGACGAAAGAGAGAGAAAGAGAGCAGTGAGAATCAGCAGGGAATTGAGGCAAACTAAAATGTGGCAGGGCACGACGATGGCAACTATCTAACAAGACTGCCCTCAAGTGGAGCACTTTAAAGAAACACACAATCACAGTGCATCTATCTTGACCTTACTAATCATCCGGTACGGCCTTTGAGTTTTACAAACATGAATAAAACAAACCCTAACCCATAAACCTATCCCACCTCCGTCAACAATAGATCTGCAGCATGAACACCAGGAGTCCGACAAGATGAGGGGCAAGAGGGGACAGGAAATGAGAAATAGACCGTGACTAAAAATAAATGCAAAGCTCATCAAATGGTGTCATATCATCTCCATTTTATCCAACGCATGACTGCCCCAGTAGCACGCCCTATATAATAGTGATGCACACTTTAAAGATGAAAATGTCTAACTGCTAACAGCAAAGTGAACTTTAAGGATTTGGTAACTGCACAGATATTTAAAATCACGGTTGCGCAATGTGGATTGGAACCGGTAAATGCCCTGGGTGTGAGAGTATTTCCAGTGTAAAAAATCAGATGAATGGATCCTTGACAATGATATAGCATCAACAGTGTGTGGTCTGGAGAGCTGCCATACGGGGGCAGCAAAATCATTTCCAGGGAGATCTGGTCAGATTATTCATGCTTCTAATGGCCATGAAAATACTTAAAGATTTGTTCCAACATGAATTGTCATGTTCAAAGCCTGATGTACAGTATCTTCTTCATCTGTTCCATCAATGCGCTGGCAGACACGTTTGATTCTTAGGGTTGCTTTGTCCCACAGACACTGTCCTGCTTTCATAAACGCTCACAAAAAGTTCACAGCTGAAGATAGTCAGCTGCAAAAAAGAACCGCTTGAGTCGCATTTGCTAAAAGTGGGGAAAAAAAACCTAAATAGTGCATGTTTGTTCTTGATTAAAAATGAAGCATATCAGAGATGAACAAATAGGTTCTTGTTGAGACCCACAAAGACGGAAAAGGTTGGAAAATATTGCGAGTCGGACTATCATATAGATTTGTTGATCCTAAAAACGCTGCCAGCCTGATCTTACTCACAATTCAAAAATGTGAAACATGCAGTTTAAATGGCTCATCTTTGTATTTAACCCCCTCTCCCCACACACACACACACACACACACACACACACACACACACACACACACACACACACACACACACACACACACACACACACACACACACACACACACACACACACACACACGGCAACTCCTTGAACAGGCAGAAAATTCTTCTGTTTGCTCATTAATGGAAAACTATTTCATAGTCCGGCGAAACTCAAATACTCCCTTTGACAGTCAGTGTGAGGCAAGCACACATGGTGAATGAACACACACACACACACACACACACACACGCACGCACGCACGCACGCACGCACGCACAAAACCTCTGATGAAACTTCAGAGAGGGGAGTGATGTCATCTGTCCTGTTCCCCTATTGGGAGTACATGCATGTGTGTGCAATATGTTAGCATAACAGCTGGTTTCCTTGGCAACCAGAACAACACTTTCAAACAGAAAAAATGACAGGGGGTATTGTTGCACACAATGTCAGCCTCTGTAGTAAGAATGACAACACACACACACACACACATACAAACACACACATACAAACACACACACACATTGCCTTGTATGTGCACAAACACATTGCTGCTGTCTAGCCAATCACATCATTTTATTTCAGACACCAAACTGCAAAGCTATGCATCAGTCACAATACAGCCTTTATCTTTATCTACATTTTTACACACATCAAGTTTAGCGGCAGCTGCAGCAGTACAAGAAGTCAGATCAATACAATCGCTCCATCTCAATGACATCATCTGCCTTCACTTCGAGTGCGGGCAAAAGAGGAAAAGAGACAGAAAGCACAGGAAAGGAGGGATGGAACGAGAGCACAGGAAAGGGGAGAGGGATGGAGGGAGATGCCCGCACAGATGTTTTAAGAATCAATCTGAAGCACACACTGTCAGAGATGGGTGAGGGCAATGTCCTAGGAAGTGTTTTTAATCAACCAGGGGACTGGTTGATAAAAAACACTTTATTAAAATTCTAACACATTCAACTTTATGATCACGTTTTATATGTTCTCGAAAATTGCTCAGACCGTTTTTAGCAGTTGTTCAGCAAGAGAAAAAAATAGGAAGCCACTCGGGCCCGTGGACCAGGAGCTACACCTCTGTCTCTCATCCATCCCTGCCAGAAGAGAGCCATTATGCCCAGTCTCAGGTTTCCACTGATAGTAATTCACATTCACTCACTCAGAGAGTGAGTGAGGGAGTGAGTATGAGCCAGTCTGCCTGACAATGACAGCAGGCCATACCTTCAGCAGACACACACACACACACACACACACACACACACACACACACACACACACACACACACACACACACACACACACACACACACACACACACACACACACAAGCTGGCACTGACATCACACACTCAGACAATATGAAATCGGATATAGTACTGTGTATGTGGGCTTTATGAATGTGAAACGCCTTTTTTGGTGTGACACAAAGCAGTACATTACAGTAGACAAATCTACGTCTATATTTTGAGACTAAAGGTTGTGTGTGTGATCTAGAAGTGGGGGAAGGGACAGTACCAGGCGTCAGCGCCTGCTGATCAGGGGAACCACACGGAGGAAGCAAGAATAGAATCAAAAGGACACATGACAAATTCCTCATGACAATACTTAAAACTATAATCCTTCAAGTAAACTAGACAAATTTGGAAAATAGCACCAGCTTCAGATGTATGTACTTTATATTTCACTGAGGAAAAGACAAAAGCCATGAGTGAAACAATTAAAGACAGCAGTATAATACCTGAGAACAGGTCTGGACAGGTTTCATAGATGAGTGAATTGTCACAACACACAAAAAACATTTCAATGTTTTGCCCCGATTCTACTGAAGCGTTTCGGAACGTAAAACAATATACAGTATATTATGGATTTTCATGAGTGGGTTTGTTGTAAATAGTACACGAAGCTTGTTTGACTTATTACCTGTGCCCAGGTATCCTTTGAACCGCTCTCCCATACGCTCCACGAATGCACCACAGATGTCTATCCCCAACAACGCCACCTAAAAAACAGAGAGACAGAAGATCATTAGTGTGGATCATACAGTCATGATAGAACACAAACATGGTTTAGCGTGTATGACATTTCTTCGGAGACATCTGCACTTTTCTTTATTAAAAAAAGAGCACAGATCAACTTGACTTATCCGTGGCAGCAGAGATAGAAAACACACGGATTGAGGTTTGAATTAGGATCTTGCTGCAGAGGGATAAGACTGTCTGATTTAGACATCTGTAATGGTTTTACAAAATGCTGAATCGACATGTCTCCTGAGTTTCACAGGAAATCGGTGAGAGAATTAATGTTTCTTTGAGTCATATTTTTAGCCATGCAGGCCAGGCAGTCTGCCAGCAGCTCTTTAAACTTGTTTGACACTGAGACATTCGACACAAATATTGGACCCAGAAGAGACCAGGAATATCAAATAGCAGCCAAGTTCACAACATCACATTGCAAATAGAAACTGATTTGTCCTAAGCCAACAGATTTTTGGTAAAAATATGTGCACACAAATCATGAAATTTCCTACATGGATGAACTGTCCAAAAAAAAAAAAAAATCAGCTTTTATTCTGAAATGCAATCCAATAGTTTTAGTGAAGATCATCACTGGGGGTGTTTCTACTGACAGGGTCTAACTACCTATGTTTACACCAAGTTATGCAAAAAATATAACTATATTTTTTCTTGAAATGAATCAGTGCAGACATTCTTTGATTTAATGTGATTTGTGAGCTGACGCTCATGGCGGCCGCAGCAGTTAACTGCCATCCAGTGTTGATGGATTGGTTTTTACACACTGGAAAAAAAAAAAAATCCTACAAAAACCACACCACCACAGCCACAAGTGAAATAAGAGCAGGACTCATCAAGCTATTTACATTTATCACCATCCAATATTAACATGCATACCAAAAAAATCCTCCCCATTTGGAAACTCAGATCAGCTTTAAAACAGTAAGGCTCACCTGAACAACACAACGGTGGGGGAAAGATGGAGCGAATAGGAGGACCTCGATATTTGTTTATCATGAGTCACATCAACACAACGTCAATGTAGTTGCATGTAGTTTTTAATTATGTCATGACTCCTGAAAATAAACGTGACGTTAGCTGTACACAACGTTCAGATGACGCGTTTAAATGTACTGTATACTTCATGCCTGTCGACCATCAGACATTTACTGTCAGAATGAAACTCTACAGGCTGCTGCTCATCCCTCTGGCCTAGCACCACAGTGATTTGGCTCCATCATGAAAGAGAATCTGGCTTGTGATATTCCTCATAGGGAGAGGGTAGACAAGAGTATCTGTCTAGCAATAAAGTTCAGTTTTCCACAGTGTTTCTGATTAGTATCACATCCCACACCGCGTTGTGCTGCTGGAATGCTTGTTTTGGCAGTCCTGCAGTAACACTGAACAGTCCAAAAAGAAACTCCATTAAAGCATTTTTCTCCACACTCCTCTATCCTGTTGACTGCAGTTTATTCCCTATTTTAGTCAAAGGGAGCAGAGCAAGGTAACCACAATAACAAGAAGGAGAAAGACGGGGGGTGGGGTGGGGGGGGTGATGAGCAAAAATACAGGAATGTAAGTTAGACAGTACCAGACAACACACACAAAAAAAATACCTGAATCAACAACATGAGTTGTGGGTCACTACGATGACTCCATCAGTCTGACCTACTTCAGATGGAGGAGAACAAGAGGAGAAAATAGCCGGGGCAAAAAAGGAACCGAAAAGGAAGGATACACCCCTGAGGGCCTCACCCTCAACCTCCTCCGTCAACCAGCATCCCAACAAGCTCAGCACCCACAAACATGTGGCGTCTGGAGAGAAGGTACTGGGCTTGTTAGTTACTTGAGACAAGAATGGCAAGTTTTCTCGCCCTCTAAATGTTTTCTGGTGAGAGATTTGTCCAGATGGGAGGACGGAGCAATGAAGGGAAGATGGAGACAAAAACAAATGCGCTGAAAGTCATAAAATTCATAAAAAACAGAGTGACCGAGGGTATGCGTGAGAGAGTAAATGTGAATATTCAGCCCACTGTGAATGGATCTTTGTGAGAGTTACAGGTTGCTGAGTACGTTGGCTTAGCTTGTTAATGCGCATACCATGTACAGGGTTTATTTTGGATTCTAGAGGCTTAAAGAGACTTTTGGACAGAAAAACAGCATCCAAGGCTCAAACAGCAACCTCAGACGAGGCCAGAATGTGACAGAAACAAATGCTAAATATAATGGACTACTTTAATCTGGCACAACGTTACATTAATGCTTCAGCAAAGTGATTTGTTGGTTTCTCACCCTGGAAAACTAATATTTTGTGGTTTTGGAACATATTTGAGACAAAAATGAGATACTCTAGGCTCTGGTGGTTATTTAGCCCTTTTTAAATATAGAATTAATCATTATACTAAAGTGAGCAACAGATCATCTTATAATTATCAGAATAGTAGAAAGCTGTAGCTTTGCTGGATCGATTTATTTATCAAAGGTTTATCCCAGAGATCACTATCTAGGGTGGACATGATGAAAATTGTCGTTGCACTGAAGTTTGTGGCTACAAGTTGCAGCAAAATAGTGCCAGTTTAAACTAATGCATTTTATTACCATTTATCCCTAGTTGCTCTAAAAAAATAATTCATTTGATCTAAAAGCTGTCGGTGAGAATATCGCCCCTAAATTTTTAAATGCTGCATTCCTCTCAGCTAAAAAGTCATTTTATGAAGCACACAACAATGGTGTCTGTGGGAGAAGCAGGCTATATATAACAGTTATACAAAGGAATAAAATTCTGCTTCTGCAGTGGATGACTGACAAATTCTGACTACAACATGCTTACTACACTGAAACATGATGAATGAAACAAAATGACATCGATCCAAGTGTCCGGCAAGGGAAATCTGGCAGCAGTATGAACCCCCAGTGTGTGCAGTCATCTGACCCCGCTGTCCATAAATGCGGCATGCAATATTAATCTCCTGTTTATCTGCCTTGCACCAGCGCTGAGGTCTGAGAAGCTGGGAGTTAAGCACTGAATCTGCGGTTCTACCAACGGAGAAAGAAAAGAACTCGAAAATGACTCGCTGTCAAAGTTAGACTCATACATTGACATGGATGTGAAATAGAGAAATGAGTCGAAGAAAGACAGGAGAAAAATGCAGCATATTATCCCCTCTCCAAGCAGAAACATCTATCATCGACAGTTGCCAAGAATTTAATCATGACTTCTCTCTTCAACTACCCACACCCCCTGTATCCCCACGGTTCTCGATTTCCCCTCAAACTCTGTTCTCTGCCTCACATCATCTCTCCATTCCTATCTCTGCTGACTCAGCATCTTACAACACTGCCAAGTATTGCTAAAGGCTTGCTACGTGAGGGACTCTGGATGTTACAACTCAATTTCTCATCACTGCCCAACATTGATTGAGCTCATGTCACCACGTCTCTTTCACAGCAAGAAAACAATAAGACAATCCAATCAAAAGTTTGCCCAGGATGTAGTGATTCTTGTAGGTGGGCTTGTCGCGATTGTTCTTTTTTGCATCAAATATGACGAGTCGCTGAAGTAAAATAAGTACAACTCCAACAAATAATTCCAACAAAATTTGAGGCCAAAATCTACTATTGTCCCATTTTGACTACCTGAGCTTAATCATCATATTAAGTCAAAATTTCATAGAAAGGACAGAATGGATAAGTCAAACTGAATTTCTTTCAGAACAAAATAATAGCAGACTGATTCTGCAGGATACTACATTGATAAAGACTAAATCGAAACCGTGTTCAAGTCCTCTCCTGGTGTTATAAATGAAACATCAGTACTGAAGCATTTAACGTCAAACCTGTATTTAAATGATTTTGACACACACACACACACCAAGCAAAACCAAGTTTAAAAAAATCTAACACCAGAATGAAAGGCCAAGAAAGGATTATTTGTTATGCTGAATATGCAGTTTCCACACTCATAGTCCCACATTTGTAGGACTTTATTTTATAATAAAAAAAATCAGACCGATCCGAGTCGTCTGGATTGTTGATGCCACAGACATGATGAGATACCACAGAGGTTCCACACAAAGACACACTCAAGCAGCAAAAGTGAGGATGCAAAGGAAACCTGGAAAAATTCAAAAAAGGGAATGAGAGCACACGTTTGTAGGATGGAGAAAAGGACAGAGGGGGAGAGATGGAGAGAAATCATAGGTCATAACAATGAGCCTTCTAACCCCTCCCCCCATCCCATGCACCGCTCCAGCAGTCGACAGTGCTGACAATAGAGGTTCCCTAAACGCACATTTTCAGCCAAAGCACCGAACACAAATGCCACACTCTATTTATTAGTGGGGCAACCAAACAACAAAAAAAAAAAGTCTGCTGCCTTTGATCCAGGATCGGAGTCTAGATTAACAAAACACGCAAAACCTTCAAATTTTTTCGTATGATAGGAATAAATCTAAAACACAAAATTTTATTTCGAATCTTAACACAAGCCGGGAGTTAAACAATAAGTTAAAAGGCGAATTAGCTGTGCTTAATTTAGATTGGATAGCCATGATCACGGAGCTCAGGTGATGACAACTCGTTTGACATGTCCACCCTTTGCTCTATTTGGCGCTGAAACCAGTCTCTAATAATTTCCCATTCCCAACCTTTCTATGAAGTTGTGAAACGTAAGGAATAGACAAAAGGGTCGAGTACTGCAGTGGCAATGTGATGCCAATATGCAATGACTAGCCAATATTTCTCACCTTGAAATTACTGGAGTTCACCCATCCCGTTAGCTCGTCTATGGTTTTATCCAGCCGCGGTTTGTCATGCTCCACGTCCGGGGACCGATGTGGGTCATTCAGGTAGTCAATAAGGTCCTGTCCGACCTGTAACCTACGGGTCACATCTTTCTGCAATACCTGCTGGTAAAAATAGTCCATGTTGTCATGCTCCTCCATTGAGCACCAAGTGCCGTGTGGCCAGCCACTGAAGCCGGCCGAAGAAAGGTGACAGCGGTCGGTGTGACGAGGTCCGAAAAATGTTTAAACTGTAGTCCCCTGGAGGAGAAGCTAGACTGGACGGTCTGGACAGCGTTTGTGTGATGTTGACTCGTCAACATGCAAACCTAACTAATAAAATCTAATCAAAACCTAATAAAATAAATTCAACTCACAAGTCACCCCTCTCTAGCCAAGTCTAAACCTCAACTTCGTATAACGAAGAGGTTAAATTAGCTCGTTTGCTATAAACTGTTAGCTCAGAGGGTTAACTTAAAAAAAAAAAAAACTTCAAAAAAGTTCAGAAAACGTGTAAAAGCAGGTTGTTGCGATAGATCCGCACCAAAACAAGCTCTGGTTGGCTAACTGTTATGCTAACAAAAATAGCACCTTGCTAGTTACCACTGGGACCCAAACAAGGATAGAACGTTTCTGCCTCTCATCGGCTAGCTCAACTAGCTAACGTCAGTGATCCACAGGCCTACCGCCCGGCCCCCCGTCTGCTTCTCTATTCCATGACCACAGGTTGGAAAGTCTTTCTCCGGTTGAGTCCTTCAGCAATAAACTAGCACCCAACTTCCACGACAACGGTTCAGCTCCAGACCCCCGTAAAGTAATTTATGTTAAATCCGGGAATAATTACAGTTGCCGCTCAGCCTATCTTCTGGCGGTGAAAGCTTGCGCGCTGCCGGGGACTGCGGTTTATCAGGGGACTCAACTGATCTACGATCAGGCCGACGGTCCTTCGGCCACCGCACAGGTAGCTATCACAATGCCTGATGTAAAATATCGAACGTAGCCGTAATATTTATGGACTACATATGTGCTCAAATTGAGATGTAGACCCACCGGTTATAAGAAAGATTATATAATTACAGGTTTGTGGCTAGATTTTTTTTTAATATGCACAACCATGTGTCAAACACATCGCAGTTTATGTGGGAGTGTCTTCAGTGTGGCACGACTCTTGGGCGACATCTAGAGGTGAAGATGTAGTGTGCCCGAAATTTTGTTTGCCGCAGTTCAAGTTCAGATACTGGTTCTGGGAAACAAAATCTCACAACAGAGACAAAGCACATTTACTATTAGTCACTTTTATTTATTCGTTTATTTTTTTAAATTTATTTTCTTAAACATAAAACTGTTAAAACAGCTGTCAAAGAGAGGACATTAGTATCACAGCCAGTCAAGTCAGCTATGCGTTTCTGAATCCATCTTCATTTGTCTGCTCTCCTTGCATCAGTCCTATCCATAAATCTACCAGTTCAACATCTTTGAGCACTTGGCACTGCACAGCATTTGCCAGTCTCTTGTGTAGCATAATATTGCCAGCAAATTGGGGCATCAATTGGTTAGAGTATACCGAATACATCAATTCATTGTATCCTACAACAGTAAATTGCCAATTACACAAAAATTACACAAAATTAGATTTCAAATCATAAATTAATGTGATTGTCAAGAAGTTTAGGTGCCTTTGTTCACACTCTTGCACCTTTTATCTCAGTTTTCATCAAATGTTCATTTCATTTAGGTGCAAAGCTTCACCAACATTATCCATGATTGATATCCAAATAGACATCGCAGCAAATTTTAACATGGGACCTTATAGTCCATTTCAAACAGTGGGTATACCACAGTTTTTTCAGTGTTACTAAACTCTGAGCAGTAGGGAACTGGAAACCTACTGATGTAAACAAGTTTATCCGTGGTGCTAATCTAATTCAGGATGTAAACAAAATGCTTAAGTGGTCAGGTAGGACCTAGTGCACAGGGCTACTGACAGAATTGGATCAGGGCCTACAAGCCAACAAAACAACCTATTGCACTGGAGAGGTCATTCATCCCAGTAGTATACAGTCAACATAACACTTTGAGACACACAGTCTGAATCACAGGTCCTTTTTTTGTCACAGCAAATGTTTTTGTTTTTTTCCATTTCAAAAGACAAACATCTCCCTCTCTGGAAAGACAGGTATGGACAATTACAATAAGCACTGAAAAAAAGAAACTAAAACACTTTTTTTGAGGAATTCTTTTTTTTTTTTTCCAATCGCAAAACATTCTCTGTACGAACATGATCTGAATCTCAACAAATGTTTCTGAGATACACATATATGTCACGTGTCCCCTTTTTGTACTTCCTGTTTATTCCTCAACTCTATCACACAAGAGAATTGAGCTGGCCTTGCCAAGGCTTCACTCTTAATATCCAGATGATCTTTAGGATGGCTACATTGTTGAAGTGTCTTGTGATTGGTTGAGATGATACTCCACAGAGCAAACCTTTGTCCCAGATGGCAATATGGTCTTTTTTTTCTTTTTTTTTTGAACATTATGCATTTTAGTTTCACTGTGCAGATCCTTCGTTCTCCAGCTGTCCAGGCGCAGCCCTCTACGCTCAGAGGTGAAGAGCAGAATCTGTTTTGTCTTTAGAGTGACAAAGAGAGAATGAGACCCCGCTCCCACCCACCACGCACAAACCTGGAGCTGCCGCGGTCCTGATAGGTGCGCAAGAGGAGACAGGAGGGGTGGGTTCCACTGATCAGGGATCAGTGGCAATCTGTCTCTCGATTGATCGGTGATCAGGAGCAGCGAGTGGGTCCAGCCCCTCCTCTCCCCTACACCCACCTCAGCCCCCAACCCATTCAGCCCATATCAGAGCAGCAGGACCTGTAGACAGAGGTGGCCCCCCCTGGCCCTCCACTGTCAGAGGATGATGCAGCAGCGGCACAGACGCTGACCGCCTCCATGTACGGAGGGAGGAGGTGTTACCGGGGCAAAGTAGGCGTGAACCTTGATGTCTGGAAGGTGAGCCTGTGAAGGACAGAGGATGGTTAAATTTAAAATAGCAGAATCTAACTTAACTAACAGAATATATTTCCCAGTGACTTCCACTGACCCTGATGCGTTTGATGCCCGCCCTGGTAACTTGCTGACAGTCGTAGAGCTCAATGCGTTCCAGGCGGTGGCAGCTCTTCAGGTGCTCCAGCGTCACATCAGTGATGAGGGGGCAGTTGTCAAGCTCCACCACATTGAGGCGCTCCTGGCCGCAGGTGCTGCTGCTCAGAGCTCTGATGCCATCGTCTGTGATCAGCTCACAGTGGGACAGGGACTGTTGGAGGGGGGACATATGGTTTAAAGATACACAAATGATTGGAAGTTGCATATGCATGTAGAACCTGAACAAACTGCAGGTGAAGAGGTTTACCAGCGCTTGCAGACGAGGACAGTGGATAGAGAGCTGAACCAGGGTGTTGTCTGTCACCTGCACAGAGGATTAACGTGATTAGCATTATGGGTACAAAAGAAGAATGCTGGATGAAAGTCAACCATCTTCAAGCCTTAAACAGAAGTCCATTTGCTGCTTCAACCTTTAAGAATTATAATGACTTGGATAAATTAGAATCTGCACAAGCAAAATGGATCAAATATATTCTACGCATCTCAATTGCCAGATCGAAAGTCAGTGGTGAAAGTTCATTCCACGCATGTCCAAGTTTGTTTTGCTTGTCAAATGATGCATAATCTGCTTGCAAAGAAAGTTGTATTTATTCTTTAGCAGTTTTAATCGCAGAAGAGATGCAGGTTAGAAAATACAATATGTCACTCATTAGGCATTGGTAATACAGGAAAAAAAAAACTCATCAGGGTCCAGTTTCAAAATATTGAGGAAATAAAAGAATGATGAATGATGAGGTGTGGAGGTATAAAAATGTGAACATTTGAAGTGATATGATGTTGAATCAGCCATCGTTGGCAGAAAAATGCTGCAATGGTGCCTTCAGTCATCCTCTGCTGCCTCTAAATTGTGATTCACACCTCTTTTAGAACTCACATTCTCGTGTTGAAATTTTGTTTTTCAGTCAGCAAATTTTTTATTTGTTCCTATACAACTTCTTTCCAATCTCTCACTCTGCTTTTCTACAATCCGGTCTTTCCGAAAAACAAACAGATAAATGCACAGAATTATTTAAGATTCTACACAAACAAACAACATGATGCAATATTTGGAGTCAACCACTAAATGTCTTACCAAAATACATTCTTCTAAGTCCATTTTTTCAAGCTCGTGGCAATTCTGTGAAGAGGAACAGAAATTAAAACACTAGTAAGAGACATTGGAGTGAAACAAAAACTAAAGCTAAAAACAGGAAAATTCGGCTCACCCTGGCCAAAACAGTGAACCCAGCATCTGTAACATGGGAGCATCGTGCAGCTTCAAGGATCCTGAGAACACACACACACACACACACACACACACACACACACACACACACACAAACACACACACACACACACACACACACACACACACACACACACACACACACACACACACACACACACACACACACACACGACTTAGAAGGATTGGTTTGGCATTGCAGGAGACCTGAGATCCTGTCTTGGATTTCAACCAAGAGATTGGGATTTCTGGCATTTCCAGGAAGCTCAAATTACTTGCAAGTGCACAAATACTGGAGTTGTTGCATCCTTAAAGAGTGTGTGTGTTTTTTCTCCCCTCACTTGAGTCTAGGGCAGTTAAGTCCCATTGCAGTGAGGGAGGCATCGGTGATGTTACTGCAGCCAGACACACAAAGGATCTGTAACTTGTGGCATCCTCGGCACAGACTGACAAGGCCTTCATCTGTTATTTGCTGGAGGCAAAAAAAAAAAAAACACAATGCAAAATCACAAACTCATTTCTGATCCCTGATCATCTCCCTCCAAAGCTTCTAAGTATTTTTCTTACTGTGCAAGACTGCATATTGATGGTAGTGAGTTCAGGGCAGTGTTTCTGTAGGTGTTTCAACGCTCCGTCATCCAGCTGGATTGAAATGAACAAACACCTTATTTGTTAATCACATCGTCCAATCGATCATTTGTGGATATGACTGTGTGCGATCGATAGATGTGTGTGTCTTGGTGTGCATATGTACTGCCCTACCTGCGTGCAGCCCCTCAGGAACAGGGCTCGTAAACCATTGCAGCCCCTGGCAAGAGCCTCAACGCCATCACGTGTGATCTGGTCACACCATGAGAGGTTCAACAGCTCCAGCATTCTGCAGCCATCACTGAGACACACACACACACACACACACATTTCACAGTTAAGGTCAAAGACAGATGTGTAGGATGTGTAAACCAGATGGATGCATGTGTGACATAACACCTGCGTACACTTATCACCTCCATCGGAGTGTTGAGTTAAAAGGAGCTGTTATATGAGTTCAAGTAGATGAGCTAATAAATGTGTCCTGGTGGTACCTGAGGGCCTTGAGGGAGTGGTTGCTGATGGACACGCAGGAGGTGAGATCCAGCTGTTTGAGTTTGGAGCAAAACTTGCTGAGGCTGACGCAGGTGCTGTCCGTGATCTTTGTGCAGCCATTCAGGTTCAACACTTCGATGTTTCTGCAGTTCTGAGCAAATGTCCTGGGAAGCAGTCAAACAGTAGGGGAGGGAAAGGGGGAAGAGGGGGTGACTCAGGAGTCGCTCCATTGAATAAATAAAGATGCTGCAAGATGCTCAGGAGCCAATTAACAGAGTCATCTGTGCAGGCCCCACGGGAGACTGTTCTTGTTTCTAGTTTTTATTCCTCCACATTCAGCTTGCACCTCTTTTTGAGTCTTAAAGCAAAGGTGAATAAATAAACAGATGCAACAGATTCATGTGAAAATAAAACTACACCCTCATTACATGTGAGCATAATTATATGAATAAATAGCCAACGACAATAAAAGTCGAAGCTGAGTCACCGGAGACTCACTTCATGGAGGCGTCTCCCACACTCAGGCAGCCCCTGAGACTCAGCTGCCTCAGGAAGCCCCCACATCGCTTGGAAATGTTCTCCACCACCCGGCCCTGAAAGAGATGGAGGTAAATAGACAAAGAGGTGGATGGAGGATGAGGTCTGATGTCACAGTCCGAACCAAAGCCTGCCGACCCAGCCTTGTGCCGGCTGATGCTGCTCAACAAGCGCTAACATGCAGCGTATAGAGAGGCAGGCTCCCTCAAATATACCTCACCTCTATGTCGGTCTGGAAGTTGAACAGGTCGATCTTCTGCCAGTTGCTGCCATCCAGGGCCAGAACGTTCCAGGCCTGAGAGGGTGACAGAAACAAGACACGGGTCAGTAGGATGAAAAAGGAGATAATATTGAATTTTTCTCTTTTTCTTTAATATTTCCCTTTTAAAAAATTATAAACTGTATTCGCTGCAAGTCATTCATTCACAGTTCACATGCCCGGCCTTGATTATTCACTTCTAGCTCATTCATGAATGACCTCCAGCTGCAGTGATTTAACAGGGGCCCACTTAGACATGACCAGCAGATGGCGCTACATCACACACATTTCCAGGGGATTTTTTTTTTTTTTTTTTTTTTTTACTTGCACCATATCATACTTCTCCACTGCATCAATCGTTTCAAAACGAGAAGTGTCTAAATCCACAGTGGGTAGTTCGGAAATACAGAAAGTGAAATGTTTACCTTTGATACTTGGGCACACCTACAGAGAGTAACCACATCCAGATAGGAGAATATTCTAGAAAAAGAGACAAAAAAAAGAAAAGAAAGAATTCAAGTTTGATTATGTTTTGGCATCTGTGTGATTTACTGCATGTTTTTATATTAGTGAAAAACAACATTAACAACAAAATATTCCTAGTGTTTGCTTGGTGGCGCCACAAACAGCAGTGTGGGTCGCTGTGGGTCGGTCAGCAGCAGCCGGCTACTGGGTCAACTCAATCCATTAATCTGCCAATGAGTAATCTCCGTCACTCAGACAGGAGAGACTACAGACAGCATGGGACAGACAAACAGGCATACCGCACATGTTTTATACATCTATAAACACGTAAATTCCATCTGGTTGCCTTTGAGGCCAATCTACAGAATATCTGAGATCATCAGAGAACTGTCACGATGCCAGCGCTCTGAGTTCATCTGGGGCCCGAACGTTTGTTTTTTTTAATCCACAGGGACAGGAGCTGGCCATTGTTTCTTCCACACAGAGACAGACAAAGGCTGTGTGTTTTTGTGTGTGTGTGTGTGTGTGTGTGTGTGTGTGTGTGTGTGTGTGTGTGTGTGTGTGTGTGTGTGTGTGTGTGTATGTGTGTGTGTGTGTGTGTGTGTGTGTGTGTGTGTGTTTGGACAGGGCATGCTGGGACATGTCCTTATAATCTGTAACAGGTTCTTGCACACGCATGCAATCAACAGACCTACACAAAAACTCCAACCCTGCATATGCACTCAAATGCACCACACACACACAGACACACACACACACACACACACACACGGACCTTGGAGTGATTCGTGATGCCACCAGAGATGTTGACCAATCAAGCAGCAGCTCATCAATCTCCCCCGACAAAATAACTGGCTAATGGCTGTGACGCTGATTATTGAGCGACTGTCTGCTTTAATCAAACACAACCTGACTTTCAATTATCTGTGAGACCAGAGACTGACCACACAGGGATCTGTGTTCATCACACTCACAAGGAAGCAATCGGTCAATCTGAGATCGGATTTTCAGATCTCGGAAATCATCGTCATGTTTCGACTGAAGGCAGACAGAGACGTGCTGCAGCTGTGTGGTTGACACGGCCTTGTATGAGCGCATTTTCCATTAAACTTGGCACAAGAAACTCTCAATGCTTCCACTGAAAACCAGTAACAGAAAACATTTTTTGTCATCCTTTAAATGTAGCATCAAATCTTGCCTGGCAGTACCTCGTGATACCTAATTGGATTTTAATGGAGCGTAGTTCCGTTTGTTGACAAAATGCACACCTGGCCCTTCAAGCATGGTTAGATAAGAGGGAGTCAAGCCTCCACTGTCAGCCTAGGACCAGTTGTCATAGTAACTACAGCTAGACATGAATTTCGGCAGTGATAGGGAGGGTGCTGAGTCAGCGCTTCCGGGTAGAAACCGCTCTGAACTCTCTCCGAAACTCATCTGTCAGACGAGTTTTTTTGTCACGGCAACGTTTTCACAGTTTGTATCCGTAACACCTGCACGCAAACACACAACAAGTCACAGTGATACATCAAAAACATCAACAGGATGCTAATGAGAATACAAAGAAATAGAATTTTTCCTGACTTGGAAAAGAACACCCAGAGAACATTTAGTCCAAGCAACGATCCAAAAATTAGTCAGGGGTTATTTAGATATTCATTCATTCATTTATTTTCCACAGGGCTGACTCCGCTTTTGTGGATCACATGGGTTGCTGCAGTCTCTCAGTGGAGACGATCCGGACACGTTGCCAGCTCATGGCGGTATTTTGATATTCAAACAGTAAAATAAGTCATGTTTCAAGCAAAGGCATCAACAATCTACTTCTTGCACATCTCAAAATCAATTTATTGTTTTTATATCTTGTCCATATCTTTGAGTTTTAGAGATTTTTCTCTGTCATATATTATTGACAAAAAGCAAAACTACATTTTTGAGTCACATAAAATCAACAGAATCTGCAGATGTAATAAAGTTTTATGCATTTAAGTGGAAATAGGGTTAGGGTTGCTTTATACGAATGCATAATGTCCCTCACTGCTGACTGTAGTGATAGAGTTTAACAAAATTAGAGATCTAAAAAATAAAAAAAATCTGACGAGTCAACCCACTTTCCACAGTTTCACAACAAGATTTGCTGCCACTACAATGAGTCTTTTACATGGATGATGTTGTGTAAGTCTCTCAACATGCCACATGTGACAGTAGGTCATGAGCGCAGCTACACTCTGCATGACTGAATATGTGCGATTCTGTCCACCTGTGAAAATGGTGCTGGTGGGAGTGGGTGTGCTGGTCGCCTCACAGCTGGAGCAGCAGAAGTGTGCAGCACTGAGGAGTTCCCCCAACAGCTAAGAAAAGCTATTTATAGCACACATGCACAAACACATAGTTTGCACAGGGCCAGGAGCCTTTTATACTGACACACACACACACACACACACACACACACACACTTGACCCACATATAAATCAGCGTGAAGGATGAACATGTCCTGTAATGTCAGATTTATGTGGGACAAAATATTGGTCTGTAGGTCACAGAAGCTGATTTCAGGCAAAACACACACAGACCCACACACAGGACACACACAGCTGGTGACAAAACAAACAAACACTGATTAAACCACACACACACACACACACACAACCACTGTTCAAGGCTAGTTCAGCTAATGAGTTACCCTGACCTAAGCCCTCGTCCAACGGTACGCAGTGTTGTGATTTGTGTGAGAGTGTGTGAAGGAGGGAGGTTTAGTGTCATGAATCTTACCGAAGAAGAAGCTCTTTGGGGAGCTTCTTATTAATGGGGGCTTCATCGCTATTGGAGAACACCTGCCGAGACACAGAACAAAGAAAATACAGATTTAAAGCAGATTTCTTTGCTATGTTGAACTCAAAATGTGCTTAAAGGGTAAGTTTACAGCTTTTAAATGAATATAATGACTTCTGGTCATGCTGACTGTAAGAAGTTCATGTGAGGATGAGTAAAATCTAAGCAACTGTGTAAAAAAAAAAAAAAAAAGTTCAGCTAAAGCTTGATTAGCATGAGATTTCATTCGGTTTCAGATCATTACAATTTACGAGACATGTCCCTTTTTTTTTTTTTAACAATCTCTCTGCTGCAGATCCATGGGTGAAAAATTAACAGTGGAAAGACAAAAGGGAAGATTTGGTATAAAAAAAGACTTTGAAGTTTTGTCAAGCCCCGTCTTTCTCACCGTAGGACGTTATGTAGTTTCTCACAGGTATCATGAAAAAATATTCTGCTGCTGCTGACATCATAGATTCAATCAAAAGGCTAAAACAACATCAACTATCATGAAAATTCAGACTGTTGCTGTTCTCATACGTCATCAAAATTCATCTCTCGCCCTTTTCCCCATGAATAACATCAGTGTATGATTCAGTGCGTGGCTGGTCAGTCGGCGTGTGACTCCGCAGTGCTACCCACTACTACTTTCATTTATGCACAACGCATGATGAGAGTCATCAGCTGCAAAAACAACACCAGGTCCATGTGTGCTTGAAACATTTTACACACGGTGTCGCTAATGATAAAGAAGAATTAGCATCCAGGAGCTTCAGGTTTCCCATTGATAGTAAGCTACATTAATCCCAGTCTTCCATTAACCATTCATTGTGCGTGTTCATGTGTGGTTTTTGGCTATCAGATAGATGCAGAATGTATGTTTTAAAATAGATTTTTACAAAGGGTATTATTACTCTCATAATCCATGTATAACAAATCCAATTACTCAAATTAATTTGTCCTCCCTCACTTGCGTTAAAAAAAAAAAAGAGGAACGATTCCATTCAATGTACGTAAGAAGCTTGTGAGTGTGTGACGGACTCAAATGAAGGTGAAGCGATGCTTTAATCAAAACACAACCTTGTAGGTTCTGTAAAACACGATGGCAATAAACAAGACACAAGTGTCTTTGGCTTGCCATGTTCCCTCCTTACAAGCTTATAATTCCGTTAGCCTGGTCAGCTTGCTGGCATACTTATCGCAATTAGTCTAGTCGCTGGATGTCTGGCCATCTGCTGAGTGGGACACATACACACATATATACACACACACACACACACTTAGAAGCTTGCAGGTAATTTGTGATAGACCTCTGTGTGGGAAGAACAGAGGCAGAAAATTCTAGATCAGGTGGGCTGCATTCAGCCATGAATTTAAATGATGGCAAACACCCACATTCGCAGTGCCTCTGCAGACACGCATCCTGCCAGTGATACACTTGTATCCTCAAAGACTCAGAAACTGTATCTAATGAGGGGGACTCCCTGCTGTGTCAGGCAAACTCCAAACACCCAAAAATGAGAAAACACATGAGGGAGAGAGAGGTTTTAGAGCCAGCAAGGTCCATGACAGATGCAAGCTCCGTGAAAGAGAAAGCAATAAAGGAGAAGGGAATAAAAAAGAGGAGGAGAGAGCGAGACGGAGCATCATCGGGGAGAAGGAGGAAGCAGAAGCAAAAAAAAACAACAGAAGAAATGGTGCAACAGGAAAAAAAAAAAGTACAAACATTATTATTGAAATGCAAAGGCGGTAGGTGAGGAAGTGAAGGTCAACCGATAGGAAATGAGGGAGTTGGTCAAACTAATTATTAACTAAGATGGTTCGATGGTCAGGTAACAACAGGGATTCAAAAGATGTCAGCTCATCTCTAAGCATACTCACTAAAGGTTAACAGACATGATGGAATGAAGCGGCGCCATCATTCGATCTGCAGTTTCAGTTATATTTAGAAAGATGTCAATTGAATGAAGCCAAAGGAAATTGACCTTAATTGTAAAATACTGCCCATGCTTAAAGGCAGAGGGAGAAGTTGACCTCTCATCAAGAGAAAAAATTAACTCTGTGTCTCTAAACAGCCAGAGGTGGTTTGAGATTGGGGATTAAATTTTGAATCAATTCCAAATCATCTCTGCAATCCATCCCTGAACTCTGACCTTCCTTTCAACAAACATAATCTAGATAAAACCTGGAGGACATTCCGCAACAGTCGTTTCAGTTACATTATTTTCCGCACTATGAGGCGAACCTAAAAGCCTTTAATTTTCACAAAAAGCAGCAGTGCGCCTTATAATCTAGTGCACCTTATAAATGAAAACAGTTTTAAAATAGGCCATTCATTGAAGGTGCGCCCTATAGTGCAGAAAATACTGCCCTTGTCAAGTAGAACCGTAGAAACCTGCAGCAAATAACCGTTTGCAATAATTTAAGTTACAACACAGAATGGGACAGTGTTTCCTGGAGCGATTGGAAAAATTTTGATTTTCAATCCAACTAAACAAGATCTCTACTGGGGGGAAATAAAAAGAAAAAAGTGAAGCAAAACTTTCCTGCAAGAATCTGGAGTGCATGGACGATGTTACCAGGTGGACTGAGCGAATTAGAGTTGTGTCATCGCCATCGTTATTTGCAGGTATGATACCGTGACAGTGAGGTTCAAACCGTCCGGTACGCATGCTTCGCTCAACTCATCACCTCAGCGATCCCGGTGCCTCGATCCCTGTGCCAGCAGAGCTGCACTCCCAAGCAGGGAGTTCCTCTCTGCAGTCATACTCCTGTTCCTAGACAGTGTGCGACAGGGTGCATAGACACATCCAGCTTCTGACCCAGAACGGCTTAAGTTCAGGGTTCCTTTGTAACATGAGAAGAACGATGAGAAATTAGATCTGGGTCATACGATGTGAAACTCCCGGCCTGTGATTCTGTGACTAAAAGCGGCTGCTGTCAGGAGCATCAACCAGCTGCTAAGTCGGACGCTGTCGCCCGCTACTCTTAACAGATTGCCCCCCCCCCCACCCTCCCCACCCCCACTTGCCACACACTTGGTTTTCGTGCACCTTTAAGAAGCTTACAGCAGTTGAGAAATCCATCGGTGTGGCGACATAGATCAGCGCCGGGCCGTTCAGACGCATTGAGATAAACAGAATGTGAAAACTACTACTGACAAGATCAGAGCAGCCGAACACATGACTGAGAACGTCAAGATTCATCAAGTCAAGCTGCTGAGAATCTCAATAATACGTGACTAATATTTCAGGAGAAAAATAATCGAACACAGCTCAGGAGAAGTATGGATGTAGTCCAGCTTCAAAGTTAACTGCACAAGGGCATGGAATGCAACGATTTTTATGCTGCTTCTGCTGAATGATGGATCCAAACAGGAACTTCTGGTTCTAGTAGATCGTGTGATGACTAGAATACTCCATCATGACCCATGGCAGCATCTCCGTGATGCTCTGGGGTCGTTTTACGCCCTTTAACAACAGAAACAAGCGACGTAAGACGGATTCCATCAAGTGTCAGGAAATCCAGGAAGAAAGCATCTTCCTAGGATGGTCGTCATTAGACAATCCTACAGGACAACCTCAAGAGTCCACCAAGGGTAAATCCTGGAACGTTTTCCGGTTACCCGATTTTGAATCTGATCTTATCTTTCGAGAAAGGTTTCTACAACATGTGAAGCCATGAAAAGGACAGAACTGGAAGCCTATGGGTTACGATTCCTCAGCAGCGCTGCCAGAAGCAGGTGCCTTTGCAGCAGGTCACTTGAGGATGCTCCACAAAGCAGAGGAGACGCCTGTCGTCGAGGCTCCAATCACTCTGAGACTGCAGCAGTCACTGATAGCAGCGTTAAGGGGAAGATCTAGGAAAACCCTTTGCTGATAAAAGCAAAAACATAAACGGAGGTGGAATCATTTGGACACATATGGAATTGATAGTGGAACACAAAGCCAGGATGTGATCTGGCAGTGGAAAAAGCAGCCGAACCTTCCTGCGACACCTGCTCGTCCACAGGTACCACAAAGTCAGCTCCCAACAGTCATCTGCGCTTTGGTTCTGCTTGTTTTTACGCACCATCCGCAGCAACCCAGCCACCCCTCCCCAATTCTGACAGCCTGTAACCTCGGGCGACAGATCCACGCAGACTCGGCCCTGATATGATGTGGATCCACAGCCACAGCCCTCCTTGTCCCGCAGTCCTGAGCTCCGTGTCGCGGCTTGTCTATTGGTGCGCCAGGACAATAACAGGATTTCGGATTACCCTTGACCAACGAAACGCCTCAGCTCCCGACTGCATGTTATATTAGGTCGACCACACACACACACGCACACACACACACACACACACACACACACACACACACACACACACACACACTCCGCTTATACAAGACTCCCACGTCTACTATAGGAACAAACTGTGAAACCAGTGGCGCGCCTGTCATACCTCGAACCGGCCTTTGGTGATCCCGTTCATGTCTGCGGCTGCACGTCCCCGCACCGAACCGCACGCTCCGGTCGAGCCGTTCCTGTTTTTGTCGCCGTTTTATTTTTGGTCGGTCGGGAGTGTAGGAGCTGAGCTGGAGCTGGGCATTCACACCCTCCTCCTTCTCCTCCTGCTCCTCCTTCTCCTCCTCTTCCTCCCCTGACCCGGCCGTCAGCGAGGCTCCTGTCTCCCGGTCAGCGAGGCGGTGGCGTCGGTGCGCGGGGGCCTGCGGCTCGTTGTCTCGGCTCCCCCAGCCCGTCTCATCACAGGGCTACCAAAATAACAATAATAACATGGACGGTCTGTTAAGTGACTTCACTTCCGCCTCTCCCTTCATCGCGTCAGCTGCTCCCCAAATCTTGCCGGACTGCTCCAAAGCGCGCATGTGACGCGCCGCGTTATAACGCGCGCTCCCGTCCCACGCAGGACAGCGACACGCGTCGAACACACGTACGGAGACCGACACGGACGTTTTCTCCCCCCCCTCCCCTTCTGTGGCGTTCTGTTTACTTGCGGATAAGGGGGAGGGGTTTGCGTGACGTCATTGCTGCGGGAAAAGCACGCGTGGTCGATTTGTTTTGATTGTGAGGTCTTGCGGATTATTTGGAAGGGGGGGGGGGGATGATGATAACACGATGTCCCGGTTTGACCGACTGTTGCCGTGACGATCACGTGAACATCAGCAACCGGGACGTGCGCACACGCAAAGCTGCGGTGTGTGAGCGATGGATGGAGGCGTTTGGATCTAGTATCCAAGAGTTTATCTGCAGTAGAGATGTGTAACACCGTCTCATACAGGCTTCGACCTGCAGATGCACATCCAGAATAATCTGAACTCACTTCTCTGATTTCTCTGATATGTTTTTAATCTCCAATAATACCAATTTATAGATGGATATTTTGATTAGATAGAGAGAGGCTTCGATCGTTTTAAACTCATAATCGGAGAAACTACATATCATAAGGAGGCTCATTTTTGACATCCTTATGATTTATTTTAATAATAAAGCAGAGTGGTTGTATTTGTTTTGTTTAAACAATAAATTATCAGGTTTTAGCATGAAAGGACATATTAGAAACAAATAAAAAAATGTAATTAAGGTTTTTTTTTATCATAACAGGAAAATGCGAAAACAAAAAAAAAAAATTACGGAATAATAATGATATTTTAATGTTGTATCATGATGCAGATTATTATTTTATTTTCTGGTGTGATAACAATGAACTCCAGCATTAAATTCCGCTCATATGAAAAGAGCAACCCAGAAAAGTAAGAATAATCCACTGCATTTAAAAACTTATATCAAATGAAGTATTATCAGCTTTCTGTGCATCATTGTATGGAGAAACACGGTCAATGCTAAAGTACTTAAATATTTATTCCCCACTCGTCGTGGATTTTGCACCGAGAACTGCAGACAGACGGGAGAGTGAGTTACACATACAACTTCATTGCTGTAATTCTGAACGCCCACCGCTAGAGGGCGCTCTGACGCAACCAGCCTGATCCGAGTGGATTCTAAACAGTCACAACTACAGGGTGATCAACCAGGCAAACTCTTATCATGCAAAATGTCATTATTACCAATTCACATATTGAAAGTTTTTTAATATATCTTTACAGCATGGGTAGGTTGTAATGATTAATGAAGATGTTAATAATGATGGTTGAAAACCATTGATGGAAGAAGAATTTCATTTATAATACATACTGCTATTTTCTGCACCTCAAACTCTCTTTCTCAGTTCATGGTAGGACGTTCTTGGCCCCAATATCTCTTTAATGGCAGATATTAAAAGTATAACTTACTGATTTATCTTCAGATGTGCTCATTTAATTACGCTGGTGTTGTGTATGATGACTCTACGGGGTGATCTTGCAGTGCATTTAAATAACAGACATCCACCTGTGCCTCTTCTTTAATTATTCATTTTAAGTGCTTCAGAGCCTGTTGGGCTAAATGCAAACCCCTGCAGCCTGTAATCCCAAATTTAGATAAAACCAGAACCATTTGATGGATAGAGATCGTCAGGGACTGGAAGCACAGACTGCTGCACACTGCTGATCTATTACTGAAGGTTATAAAGCCTGAGCGGTTTAATTCATAGCTACACACTGGTGAAACTTCTGTACATTCCACTGAACACCTTTTGAATTATTTGAAGAGAAAGGCTAAATTAATATCTGAAATGAATTGGATGAATACGTGAAAAAGAAACCATGAGAAGTAAATATCTCTCATTTTATCCAGACACGTCTTTAGACCTCATGTCACCCCATCTCACTGCTTTCCTTAGCAATTAACAATCTCTCATCAAAAGTCAATAGAATTATCTCATTCCTTCGAATAGCTCCAGGTCCTTCTCCTCTAGATTCTGCTGTGGCTACCAGCTCAGTGTTGAATGTGCATTAATGATCGCTGTGATTCCACGGGTGTCAAGCGAGGACATCTCCTCAGCTCTTAATGGAGTATGTCTGTGACAGTAAAAAGGATTTCCAGTTTCTTATTATATGTATTTGACATATTTGTATTATTTTTAACATCATCTGGATTTATTTTGTCTTCCTGTCAAAAAAAAAAAAAAGGTCAAATTGTCTGACTGGGGATTCAGTGATTACTGATGGACTAACATGTTGCTTACTGTAGTGTCATCACCTGAAAAGTCAACATGTTAAACGCATGCATTTATATCATTTACCTTTGTTTGTTTTGTTAAAAAAAAATGTTTTTTTGTTTTGATTGGAACTGGGAAAAACACAATAAAAGCATTTCCAGGGACATTTATGGTGAAGAGAATATTTTATTTCAGTTTTAACATATCACAAAGCAGAGACACTGATGACCCCAATCTGCCACTTGAAGGTTGATGAGGTTGTTGCCGTGGAAACAATGCCAGTCTCCCCTCCTTCCTTGGGCTGCACCAGTGTGACCAATGATTTCCTGTGACTAAACCACACTTCACCACATTCTGACAGGACATGTCTCACATGGGTGGTCACTGGTCTCACATGCTCAGTGTGTGTGTGTGTGTGCGTGAGTGTGTGCATATGTGTGTGTGTGTTTAGTTCCACACACGCTGTCTAATGGGTGCGGACTGGAGGCCCTGTGAGATTACACCACCCACTCCCACTTTGACACCTGCAGCAATATAATTCTCACCAGCCTCTCAGAGATGCTGCAGGTGTGAATCACCGTCTCTCTCCTCTCCATCATCACCCGGTCCTCCCCTCTCCTCTCTGACCCCTGACCCCCCCCAGAAATAGCCTTCAGACATGAGTCAAGATCTCGGCCCACCTTTTATTCACCACGAACCTCCAAGTATAGGAGGGTAAAATATGAGAGGAGTGTGAGAGCAGGATAGAAAAATGTGACAGAGGCCCTGTTTATGGCTGACATTGTTTGTCTTTGCCGATCCAGTCACATGTAGGTGTGAAACCAGCCATGGTGCGTTTAGGAAGCGTCGAGATCCGATTGCTTAGACCGCATTCGGAGGCGGTCTGGGGCACATATGGCCTCATCCTTTCAGACGTCCTCTGTGAAAACATGGTGTCTGATTTCCACTTGCTTCGCTCTGATGCCGTTCCGCTCCTGAGTTTCTCCCTCGTTAAAGGAAGCAGCGGATGTTTGTGAACATCTCAGCTGATTTCACCGCTGATGTTCCGACCACAAAATACCCAGTCAGTTGTCTCCACCACCAAATCACAGCTAATCCATCTAGTTGCATTGGGGGACACACAAATGGAGCATTTTGGTAAAAGCAATTTAATTTTCTGACAGGTTACTCCAGTATTTCCTGCTATTCTCCTTTTAATAAATTAGACTTTTCATTTAATTCAGTGATTTTTTTAGTGAAGGATCTGAATGCAACCTCCATCTGACTATCTCACAACCAGTTCCACGTTTAGTTGCTCTGGAGTTTCGGTATGGATGTCAGCCTTCATCCTCCTCATCCTCAAACCACATGTTGTGATAACTTTTATTGTCCTCGCTTTAGGTTTTGTGGGTATGGATCCTGTGTGTGTGCTGGTATTACGAGCGCTGGTTATCTTCACAAGCAGATTCATGGAACAATAACCTGTAAGATACCCGGCAGCTTTTTGTGGGCTCTATCTTTAATGCACACACACACACACACACACACACACACACATACACACACACACGGGGCCTGTAAGCATGCAGATAATGGGAGTTAAAGTGGTGAGTAGCTCTCACGTGGGACGCACCATGAGCATCTCATAAAGGGACGGTGCCTTGCTCAAGGGCACCTCGACAGCCATGTCAGTTCACACTTCGAACTTTTTCGTCCATAGGGCCCTTGAACCGGTCCCCCTCTGGTCCCCAGTCCACGACCCAGCGGACTGAGCTACCGCCGCTCCTTAAAATGACCCCTATGTGTGAAAGTGAGCATAAAGGATTATTTTATCGAATCAATTCTGTTTTGGATGTCAATAAAGATTATCTCAAGGTTAGTGGGGTTTTTTTGCTGGCTAAGAAAAACTTCGTTTTAACAGGCGGAAACACAGGCAGGTCCCACTCAAGGTGGGGGGGCTCTGCCCGGACCTCATAGGCCACATTTTACATTTTAAGGATGATGTCTGTGTCTGCTCACAAGTTATGCAAGCCAAGATTCAGCTTGTTGCTCAAGGACACTTCAGCAGCATCTCTCTCCGTCTCACCGACTTTGCTGACCGTCAGGAGTTTGACGCATTCACTGACACCGACACGCGAGTTTTCGCACCAGCGCGCCATCTCCTTGCGTGTGCGCCTATTTTTTTTGGGGGGGGGGGGGGGGGATACTCTGCGCTCAGCTCTTGAAGCGGTCTGAACGTTTTCTTTCCAGTATCCCCAGCACTCAACGACAAGCTCACCTTCCTCCTGCTCAGCCCACCTCCATCCACCAGGAGGGAAATAGCTGCGGCTCGTTCTCCACGATCACTCCGCGCTTTGAGAGCGTGGATACGCAGACGTTTGGACGTTTTCGGGGTGACTTTTAACCAAACAACGAGATATTTAGCAGAAAGCGCAGGAAGATGTTAAATCGCCGTGAGAAAACCGCTCTGTCGTTGATTTTTGGATGCCTGTCTTGTATTATGGTGACTTCTGAAGTGAATGCAGACGGTGAGTTCATACTTCAACCTTTTTTTATAAGTTAGAAAAAAATGTCAAAGAAAAAAAGATTTCATTGCGAGCTTAGGATTTACTTCCAAGCATTTATACTTTGTGTGTTGAATGTCAAACTATTGCGCATTTCGGGTTTGTGGGTGCGTTAGTCCATAATCGGAGCCGGTAGGAGCGCGTAATATCATGTGACACCCGCCTTGAAGTTTGGTGCGTTTCTTAACTATTACCGAAGAACCCGTTTACTCTGATTATGGGTTAGATTTGAAGTTATTTTAAATGTGGGTTTTTGTTTTTTTTCCATAAAGCTCCGTTCCTCTGATGAAGCTGTGCGTAATGAAAAATGCGTGTGGCGACATTTCAAA